>CM017470.2:4289385-5017417 GCA_007827005.2 Populus simonii | reverse complement strand
CTTAGAAACTCCATGCTTTTCTAAGAAACGGTCTCAATATCAGGTGACCGGCCGCTCTTAAAATTCTTTAGAAAACTCCAAGCTTTTGTAAGGAATGGTCTCAATATCGGGTGACCTGCCCATCTTAAGATTCTTAGAAAACTCCATGCTTTTCTAAGAAACGGTCTCAATATCAGGTGACCGGCCCATCTTAAAATTCTTAGAAAACTCCACGCTTTTCTAAGAAACGGTTTCAATATCAAGTAACCTGCCCCTTTTAAAATTCTTTAGAAAACTCCACGCTTTTCTAAGGAATGGTCTCAATATCGGGTGACCTGTCCATCTTAAAATTCTTAGAAAACTCCATGCTTTTCTAAGAAACGATCTCAATATCAGGTGACCGGCCCCTCTTAAAATTCTTTAGGAAACTCCACGCTTTTCTAAGGAATGGTCTCAATATCGGGTGACCTGCCCATCTTAAGATTCTTAGAAAACTCCATGCTTTTCTAAGAAACGGTCTTAATATCAGGTGACCGGCCCATCTTAAAATTCTTAGAAAACTCCACGCTTTTCTAAGAAACGGTTTCAATATCAAGTAACCTGCCCCTTTTAAAATTCTTTAGAAAACTCCACGCTTTTCTAAGGAATGGTCTCAATATCGGGTGACCTGTCCATCTTAAGATTCTTAGAAAACTCCATGCTTTTCTAAGAAACGGTCTCAATATCAGGTGACCGGCCCCTCTTAAAATTCTTTAGAAAACTCCACGCTTTTCTAAGGAATGGTCTCAATATCGGGTGACCTGCCCATCTTAAGATTCTTAGAAAACTCTATGCTTTTCTAAGAAACGGTCTCAATATCAGGTGACCGGCCCATCTTAAAATTCTTAGAAAACTCCACGCTTTTCTAAGAAACGGTTTCAATATTAGGTAACCGGCCTCTCTTAAAATTCTTTAGAAAACTCCACGCTTTTCTAAGGAATGGTCTCAATATCGGGTGACCTACCCATCTTAAGATTCTTAGAAAACTCCACGCTTTTCTAAGAAACGGTCTCAATATCAGGTGACCGGCCCATCTTAAAATTCTTAGAAAACTCCACGCTTTTCTAAGGAACGGTCTCAATATCGGGTGACCTGCCCATCTTAAGATTCTTAGAAAACTCCACGCTTTTATAAGAACGGTCTCAATATAGGGTGACCTGTCCATCTTAAAATTTTAGAAAACTCCACTGCTTTTCTAAGAAACGGTTTCAATATCAGGTGACCGGCCCCTCTTAAAATTCTTTAGAAAACTCCACGCTTTTCTAAGGAATGGTCTCAATATCGGGTGACCTGTCCATCTTAAGATTCTTAGAAAACTCCATGCTTTTCTAAGAAACGGTCTCAATATCAGGTGACCGGCCCCTCTTAAAATTCTTTAGAAAACTCCAAGCTTTTCTAAGGAATGGTCTCAATATCGGGTGACCTGCCCATCTTAAGATTCTTAGAAAACTCTATGCTTTTCTAAGAACGGTCTCAATATCAGGGTGACCGGCCCATCTTAAAATTCTTAGAAAACTCCATGCTTTTCTAAGAAACGGTCTCAATATCAGGTGACCGGCCCCTCTTAAAATTCTTTAGAAAACTCCACGCTTTTCTAAGGAATGGTCTCAATATCGGGTGACCTGCCCATCTTAAGATTCTTATAAAACTCCATGCTTTTCTAAGAAACGGTCTCAATATCAGGTGACGGGCCCATCTTAAAATTCTTAGAAAACTCCACGCTTTTCTAAGAAACGGTTTCAATATCAGGTAACCGGCCTCTCTTAAAATTCTTTAGAAAACTCCACGCTTTTCTAAGGAATGGTCTCAATATCGGGTGACCTGCCCATCTTAAGATTCTTAGAAAACTCCACGCTTTTCTAAGAAACGGTCTCAATATCAGGTGACCGGCCCCTCTTAAAATTCTTTAGAAAACTCCACGCTTTTCTAAGGAATGGTCTCAATATCGGGTGACCTATCCATCTTAAGATTCTTAGAAAACTCCACGCTTTTCTAAGAAACGATCTCAATATCAGGTGACCGGTCCCTCTTAAAATTCTTAGAAAACTCCACGCTTTTCTAAGAAACGGTCTCAATATCGGGTGACCTGCCCATCTTAAGATTCTTAGAAAACTCCACGCTTTTCTAAGAAACGGTCTCAATATCAGGTGACCGGCCCATCTTAAAATTCTTAGAAAACTCCACGCTTTTTTTTTTCAAAAAATGATCTCAATATCGGGTGACCTGCCCGTTTTGAACTTCAAAAGAAATCATCTTACCTCGAGGAATAAAGCAGTGCTGGTTCACAATTCCTATCCTTTTCCGTAGTTCCATTGACCTGAAATTTTGTGCCTCACCGGTTTTCCCAAAAACTTGGAACTATTTTGGCTTTTGTCACACCTTCTCCTGCTAGGTTAGTGTTATGACAATATAGCATGCATGTTTTTTGTTACCTATTTTGGAAACATAGGTCCCCCTTTCTGTTGCAGACTTATTGAGCTCTTGTTTCCACTTGTTTGTCCGACTTGTCCTTTTGAAACAGAATATGCTCCACACGCTATACTTCCTATCCTCTTCGTGAAGAGATCTTTGGTTCCTTATGGGGCCGTTTCTTGCTCCATTGAGTATTGTCTTTTATTATTATTTTTAAAAGGAAAACTCAAAAGATTTGGTTTTGTTCATGAAAACTGAAACTTTCAATGCAATTAGCAATTCTCATAAAAGATGCTTTTTAGAAGTTTTTATGATGATACCCCTTTGGGCTTTGGTTCAATATGGACCCCTATGTGCACTTCGTACACTTCTTGCCCCTAGTGTGGTGTGCAAAAATATGTTTTTATGATGATACCCCTTTGGGCTTTTTAGAAGTTTAGATTTGATTTGGTTCTCTCCAATTGATGGAGTCATCTCCTTAGTCATGCGTAAAAAACAGTTCTCTTAAGTAAAAGATTTCAAATGCTATGAGATCATACGTTTTATGAAAAAAAAGGTTCTTTACCAAGAGAATTCATGGCCGAACTTTATTTTATTGACTGGAAAGCATAGTATTTCTTTATAGAGTCAGCATTCATAGGTTTAACTAGATCTTCTCCATCCATTCTAGATAACAATAAAGCTTCTCTCGAGAACGCTTTCTTTACCACCAAAGGGCCCTCATTGTTTGGCGCCCATTTACTCTGATCTTCTCCTGGTAAAATGCAACATTTTCTTCATCACAAGATCTCCTTCGTGGAATCCTCAAGGTCAAATCTTCTTGTCGTATGATTTAGTCATCCTTCTTTGATAGAGTTGATGATGACAGATTGCGGCTATCCTCTTTTCACTGATCAGATTCAGTTGTTCATATCTAACCTTTGCCCATTCTACCTCTTCTAGTTCAAAGTCTATCAATACTCTCAATGAGGGGATTTCCACTTCTAAAGGCATCATCGCCTCCATTCCATATACCAACGTATATAGGGTGGCTCCTATTGAGGTTCGGACTGCGGTGCAGTATGTGTGAAGGGCAAATGGCAACATCTCATGCCAATCCTTGTAGGTGATTAACATCTTCTAAATAATCTTCTTGACATTTTCGTTAGCAGTTTCCACTACACCATTCATCTTTGGCCTATATGGCGAGGAATTGGAATGCTTGATTTTCCATTTAGCGAAGAGTTCTATTATCATCTTGCCATTGAAGTTCTGGGCATTATTAGTCATAATCTTTTCTAGTGGACCATATCGACAGATCAAATCTCTTTCCATAAATTACTTCACCACTTTTTACCTCTATGTCATCCAAACATCTCAACAAAGTTCCATCAGATGATTTCTTATACGAAGTTTCCCCATCAAGATAGATATCCATTGCCAACCTCCTCAAAGTCTTCTTGTCGATTTTGGATGCCCCCATGGGATATGTCTGGTTTTTGGATGAAATTCTTGATATCATAGTACCAAGGGTTTCCATCTATTTCTCTCTCAACTGAGCAACAATGAGCTGGGTTATTTCTGATATCAATATGTACCGACTGTACCTTGTGCCCAAAGTCTATTCTAGCCCTAGAAGCTAATGTGATCAAAATGTCAGCAAAATGGTTTCCTTCCCTTCCTAGATGGGTGAACTTTATTTCCTCAAATTCTCTAGCCAATTTAGACAGTTATTCTTGGTAAGGTCTCAACTTCTCGTCCTTGATTTGCCATTTTCATTTCACTTATCAAAATCGAGTCTCCATACATATCTATCTTTCTAATATTCAACTCCAATGCCACCTTTAAAACGAGAATGCAAGTTTCATACTCCTATATTGTTATTGCACCCAAACTGCAACTTAACTAAAATCGAATACTACTTTTTATTAGGAGAGATTATCATTGCATCAGCTCATTACCACATACGTTTACAGCACCATCAAAGTACATAGTCCACCAATCTAATTTTCCTTCCTCAACTGAAAACACATCTTGATCAGGAGGTACTGCTTGATTTTCTCGAAAGCTTCTTCACACTCTTATTCCAAATTGAGATTCTTCTTCCTTAACAATAAAGATTGGGTCACAAGTCATGGTTAATTGGGATATAAACCAAGCAATGTAATTCAACTTTCTAAGAACTTTCTTACATCCTTCTCATCCTTGGGAGTTGGCATAGACTGAATAGCCTTTACTTAACCAAGGTCCACTTCTATCCTTTTATCACTCATCATAAATCCTAACAACTTCCAGATTTCACCCCGAATGAACACCTTGCATGGTTAAGCCTCAACTTGTACTTCCTTGGTCTTTCAAACAATTCCTTCAATTTGGACATGATTCTCTCCCTCCCTAGATTTAGCAATCATGTCATCCATGTATACTTCACTATTTATGCATCATGTCGTGAAATAGAGTTACCATGGCCCTTTGGTAGGTGGCCCCAACATTCTTCGACCCAAATGGCATGACCTTGTAACAAAAGGTTCCCCATGTGTTACAAATGTTGTCTTCTTCTTATCCTCTTACGCCATTTTTATCTGATTGTAGCCCGAAAATCCGTCCATAAAAGAATATGTGGAGATACGTGCTACATTTGTCAAACATATCTATGCGTGGTAGACAAACTTGATTTTATCTTCCTTTTTTGGTACAACCACTATGTTGGACACCTTGTGGATATTTGACTACTTCTAGAAAATCGGTGTTCCACTGCTTTTCAATTTCTACCTTTACTTTGATCAAGACATCTGAATGGATTCTTCTTAACTTTTCCTTAACCGATTTGTATCCTTCTACTAGCAGTACCCTTTGTACTACAATATGTATCTAAGCCAGACATATCCTCATAGGACCAAGCAAAAACATCTATATAATCTCGAAGTAACCAACTCTTCTCTTTCTTTAGGAGTGATCAAAATCCTATCTTAGCTCTCTTTTGATTTCTTCATTACGCACATTTATGGTTTCAAGTTCCTCTTTAGCGGGTCTCCAAGCTTGTTCATGTTGTCCTATTTTTATCCCATTTTTCCTCTTCTACAGCTATTATGTATTCTTTAAAGTTTGGCCATTCATTCTCAATGTAAAGTGTAGGTGTTTGTTTTGGAAGATCCATTTTGAAAACGGAAAGTGATGTGTAAAAACATCAAGATGAACTTTTGAAAATGCATGATCTCATTAAAGGGAAAAAGTTGTCTCAAAACATTTGCTCGGCAAACCGATTAGGTGTGCATCATCATTCCAAATTCCTTCAAGCTCTTTTTGGTACTAGGTATGACCTTTCATCATTTTCCTTAGTCAAGTGTTGTGGATTCTAAAAGGGAGACCTATGTTTCTAGGTCTGCAGATGCGTGCATAGATGTATAATAAAATGCATGATATAATGCATGATTGTGATAAGAACGTATTTGTATATTGGGTATGGATGCAGCCTTCTTGTGAACGAATAATAGCCACCACCTTATAAACATAGGATCTCTTGTCACATTGCTAGGAGTACTGCCTTTCAAGTCGTTTGCTTGAATCATATTCACCAAGAGACAGATTTTGCATAAGAAGATGGGTCAACGCTCTTTTCATTAATGCTTGATAATCTTATTACATTTAGAAATAAAAGGGAAATACAACATATTAATCCCTTTCCTCCATAAACTCTCTAGCCAAAGGTAAAAAGGCAAAAAGCGGTTCTCAATCTTCCCTAGAAAGGCATGGTTTCAGCTAGGCTTCGGCGATAGCGAATGATGTCCCCTCCCACATTTCGCGCATTGATTCTAATAATCCGAGCATGTGCAGCAGCTTCATCCATTTGTTCATCTGTCTTGGTCATCTTTTCTATGAGCAACATATTGGTTCTATTTAAAGCAGCGTTGTTGGCGTCGATTTGATCCTTGTGTTTTTCCATTGCTGCTAGCTTCTCGTCCAAATACTTCACCTTTTCACGTTCCTTGTCAAGTTTTATCCTCATAAATTTTATCTCATTCTTCTTAACCGCTAATTCTGTTTCAATAGCCTCAAAACCTTTCCTTTTACTTTCTTCTTTTGCAATCCCCATCGAACGGCTTTCCAACTCCATATATTTCTTGTTCAAATCCTCATACTTCCCAATCCTATCCATCAGTTCGAACTGGACTTGTGCAAATTTTTCTTGGAAATATTCTGCACTTCCTTGGCAATCGTTAAAGTCAATCTCCATTGCTTCAAGTTCAGAGCAACTTTGCATCCAATCCAAACTCATCCTCTTAGCTCCTTCTCACTCCTTTCCCTAGCAATCTTCTCCTCACCCAGCTTTAACTCAAGCTTTGTTATTCGCGCATCTCTAGATTGTATTTGCTCATCTAGAAATGCTCTCCTTTTATCTTCTTTTAGCATCATTTCTTCCAACATTGCCTTGTCTTTTCTGCTTTTGCTCAACTCTGTAAAGTTTTTCCACTTGTCTTCTCAACTCCTCTTCATTATTGACCCTTTTCCTCTTAACAGCTCTTCTATAGTTTGGGGAGATTTGGCCTCTACACAAGGCATGGCTAAAGCAGCTAAGTCTCTCCATCTTGCATATCCTTCGCTTGCACTTGGATCCTTTAAACCTCCTATCTCAACCAAAACTAGATGCTTCCAATCTTGTTTGATGATCTCCAAAACTTCTTGTGCAATGGGATCTTTGAACAAAACAAAGAATTGAGCAATTCCCATAGTCCTTGGAACAAACTGCATGCCCCCAAGTTGACTTACCACCAGGGCAGGAGCATAACTCACATAACCTGTAATCCCTACCAATGGTACCCAACGTCTTTGTCCACAACTCATTAGGACATTCATTGTCGTTACCCATGGGGCTCTCCACTTAAAATCACTATTAGGTAAACCTTTTAATTTATCAACCCAACCTTGGTTGTCTAGATCTCCCCATTCTTCTTCTTCTACTAACTTCAGGGGTCTTTGGGTGAACCACCAAAAATTATTGAAGACAGGTTTTTTTGTTTCGATATGGCTAAACATCCAGATATACAACAACTGCGTGCAGCATCTCATTGCCCCTTTTCCGGTCCTCCCACAATGATTAAGTGTCAAGATGGTTTCATCTAAAATAGCAGCCACTGGATTGATTTGTGTATTCTCATACTCTACATAAGCAGCAGCGGCCTCCAAACTCACTAAACCCGTCTGACTTGGGAACAACACAAGGCCAAATATGCCCAAGGCAATCAATCTCTCTTTTTCTAATCCTGACTTCTTTTCCAGTTCAATTTCTAGCATCCTCCATTTCAGACCGGTAGCATTCTTTTCCAAAAACTTTTCCAAGTTGGAGATTCTGAGCAGTTTTGACAGTTCGGGGATGATCTTGTCAGATCTCAAAGGCAAATAAATCCGATACAGATTGTTTGGAAACTCAGTCAACATCCCATATTCCTCCATAGTGGGACATAGGTCTATGCTTCCAAAAGAAAAACACCGGTAGTCTGGATCCCAAAAATGAACTATGGCTCGCACAGCTGGGCTTAAAACTTCTACCCTTGCAATTTCCATCAAACGTCCGTATTTATTAAAAAATGCATCCTTATCCACATTCTGAAAGTGAGTCGTTAACTTGTTCACCTCATTCATAATGCAATTCAGGTTCTTGATTGGTGACAGTTTCTTAGCATCGCTTCTAAGGCAGTCTCCTTCAGTCAATTGTGACAGTTCAAAATTTTTCCCATATTCTATGATGGAAAATTTAGCAATGGTGGCCATTTCGTTCACAAGTCCTGCAATTCAAAATGCCTTGGGGTTAGACTTGTTTTGATGCAAAAGATATTATGGATCATACACCCTAAGGATAGGTTCTATTCCTTTACGTGAGACATAGGGTAGGTTTACTACTTGGTCTCTAAAAAAGGGTCTCTTGTTGTCCCAGTGATCGCCCTCGTAAAGGCAATATGGGGGTTCAGCAGATAGTGGGATGGCACATGTACCAATCACTATCAGTCTAAACACTCAGCAAAGAGTTGGGGTTTACACAAACTTAAACCTTGACTCAAGTCATAAGGCAAGCTATTAGTTCCCCACTTAACTTAAAGTTTAATGTGTGTGCCCTCAAAAAGATAATAATAATAAAGTGATGCATGACTATATCATGTATGACAGAATGTAAAGATGCATGCTAAAGCTTTTTAAACAAAGTATCATTCATAAAAAAACAAAACCAAAACACACAGCATAAACAAACAATTATCAAGCCTAGTCCTAAGTCCCCAGTGGAGTCGCCATCCTGTCGCACCCTCGCGGCGGAGCGCGGCGATCCTCGATTGATTTCGGGGTCTTTTGTTGTTTGTGTAAAAGGGAGTCGCCACCTAGTATTTTGGTCACTAGGAACCTAACTGGTCTTTCAGAGATTCTAAGGCAAGGGACTGGTTGCGTAAAGGGAAGGTATTAGCACCCCTAGTACGCCCTACCTAAGGTAAGCTGCTTGGTGTTTGGTTTGCTTTATAATTGCTATGGTGTTGGTGTTTTCTAATCCCATGAGTTTTCCTAGGTTTGATTCAAACTAAATTTATTAAGATAGAAATCCAAGGAGATTCCATGTGCTTTAAAAGCTCATTTTTCCCTTAGTATTTCAAGAGTTTGCGACTCGTAATCGCAAGGAGGAGGGACAAAAAATTTAGAAATCTAGGGCGCTTTAAAAGCCTATTTTTGCCTTAGTGTTTTATACTCTCACGGCTCGTAAACCGTGGAGTAAAAAAATTGAAATGTCCTCGATTATAATCAAGGCTTCTTTCAAGGATGTGTGTGGATTTATTTCCTAGAAAATTATTTTGGATATTTACCACTAGGGTTTCTTTATCCAAATATTAAAATGAATAATAACAATTATTCCCATAATATTTTGGATATTCATCCTTAGGATTTCTTTATCCAAACATTAACGGTGAATAATAGATGAATTCCCCCAAAATAAGATTTTTTATTTTTTTGGAATATTGGCCAATACCCTTTGGAGTTTTACAAACATGTTGTAAAATCCAGAAATGCAAGAAAATAATTTTTGTTGTGTTTAAGAAATCCGTGCGAAAACACATTTTCAAAACTTCCAATATTTTTTTGTATAAAAAAACGTTCAAACATATTAGGGTATTGGCCGTATGCAACACACAAGAAAACAAATTTTGATATATATGTATATTCCGCAGTTGCGTCGAAAACTGAGTATTTAAATACGAGATTGGTATATTTTTTTTTTTACAACATAAAAAAAATATTCAGACTTTAAAATAAATATTTCAGAAAATAAATCTCTTTCTCTTTCTTTTATTTTTTCCAAAAAAAAAAAGAATTAGGTCCGCCCGGGTCACTTGCCTCAGCAAGTGACCCGGCTGGACACAAAAGGGGCGCAGTCCTCTTTTGTGAATGGAGAGCTACTGTTCAAGTGAATTAATTCACTTGAACAGTACAAACACAAAAACAACACAAAGTAAAGAGACCACGCTAGCAGTGCACACACAAAGAAAAGCAAAGCATGCAACGGGTGAAGAGAAAACAAACCTGGAGACGAAGAAACTGCAGTGGCGTTGAAAGAAATGATGGTTGCTCGGTCGGTGTCCTTCTTCTGTTCTATGTTTGGGTCTGCTTATTGCCTCCTTCTTTACTCTGCGCCTCCGTCACTTTCTCTACTGATTCCTAACTTTCTTTTCCCGTTTCTGCAATTTTTATTTGCAGAAAAAACAAGTGGAGCAAAGGCGTCTTTCTGGTTTTTCTTTTGCTGTCTCTCTCCCGTTCTCTATTCTCTCCTCTCTTTTCTTATTTTTCTGCCCTCTTTTCTCTTCTTTTTTGCTATTTTTCTGCTCTCTTTCTGCCGCTCCTTGCTAGGTCATTAGAGGGGTTTATATATAGTCTAACATATCTCTATTTAGGAAAAATTCAATGCATTAATTCTAGGATGCAAATCCCTGCTGATGTGCAGTAAAAAAACGCAAGAAGGAAACTGAAATATTCTTATTCCTATTCTGATTTTCAGCACTTAATTTCCATTGATCAAAGGGTGGTACAACTCCTTTCTTTCCTTCCATAGCTGGGACCATGAGTCACCAGCTGTTTCCTTTGAAATGAATCAATAAAAACGTGGTCTCAAGCTCTCCAATTAGCAAGACAAACATGGAAACCAGCAGGAAATTTGTAGAGGAAAAAAAAGGAAAGAAATCAGATGGGTAAGGGTGCATGCAAGGTCTTATTTTCCTTATTCGGTGTGGTAAAAATCCTGTCATTTATGATGATCCAACCCCCCTTTCCAGCTTTCAATATCATTCTTCAATTCAATCCCTCATTTTAACACTTTTCGATTCAGTCCTTGGTCCAAAAAAAATCCTTCGAATCAGTCCCGCGAACTTGGACTATATCCTTCCCGCGGCAGAATTTTCTGCCCTCACGTTAGATATTCAAATGGGAATATCTTGAGCTTCTGATATCGAAATCAAGTGATTCAAAAGCCCAAATTCATCTACGCGTCTAGGACTAAAACTTTGATGAAGAAGTCGAAGTGAGATAAAAATCTTTTTACAGAACAGAATCTAGCAGTAATTTGGTTGGTCGAAAGGGATCTCCGGGTCTAACTCAAAAACTGACAAATGCCGAGAGTCTTGATATGGCTGAGAGTATGAACTAAGAACAAAAATCACAAAAACTAGACCAAAAATAGAGTTTTTTTAGTGCAGACTCGGGTCAATACCCTTCTCGCGGCAGAATTCTCTGCCTTCACGTTAAATATTCAAACGGGAACATCTTAGGCCTCTGATATCGAAATAAAGTGATTCAAAAGCTCAAAATCATCTACGCGTCTAGGACTACAACTTTGATGAAGGAGTTGAAGTGAGATAAAATCTTTTTACAAAACAAAAACTGGCAGTAATCTAGTTGGTCAAAAGGTTCCTGATCTGACAATACTGAGCATCCAAATCTGACTGAGAATCTGCTCTAAGAAAAATGATCCCTAGGACCTAATAAAGGTGTACGTCAATTTTCAACATGTAATGAGTGACAGGATATACCTAGGATGGTCAGATATCGTACGAAACTGAGTCAGAATCAGAGCCTAAGTTGGAACCAAAAAATTGCGACAGCAGCAGAACTATTTTTTTAGTGCAAATTCTGAGGGTTTTATTTAATCTTAAAGACCAGATAAAAAAGAATGAATTTAGCATTATGAAGACTCCTGATCAACCTAATAAAACCTGATGATTTTGGTAGTAAAGGGGAAGGATAAAAAGAGCAGAAAACAGCTCAAACAAGGTTTCAAAAAAAAAATATTTCTTTCTGTGCTTTTGTCAATCTTCTGGCGAATATGAGCTAAACTCCTACATTCTGTTCAAAAGAGGTATACACCGTCTCCAGCACGTGGGGTCCAAAATTGAGTAACAACAAAACCAGTTAATTTTTTGATAAGTCAGATTCAGTTTGCTCAAGAACTAAAGAATGCAATAATCACTCTCACATGTTAAAATTGAAAAATTTAGAAGTAATATTCATCAATCGCTAATGAAATTTAGGTTACATGAGTTTAAATAGTTCTTGAAAAAATAATCCTAATGGATCTATCATTGTGGAGTTATTTAGCCTACTTACAAAACTAACTCAAAAGCCTTTACTAGTAAACCCAAACTCTTATTCAAATAAGCCTTGGATCCTAGCTTAAAACAAAGTTTTAATTAAGCCCATACATGAAAGAAAATAATAAAAATAACTAATCTATCATTAAATATCACTAGTCTTCCTTTCTTTATATAACTAGGATGAATAAAGAATCCTTATAATAAAAGATTTTTGGAACATTAATGAATCATTGCCACACTTGAAAATTATATAGTTGTCCATTAAAGATCTTTGTGGAACTAGAAAACTCCCAAAACAAGCTCTCACATCCTCATAGAAAAAGGATCCTTGCCAAATAAGAAGTCCACAAGTCAAAAGAAAGTAAATAATAAAATTTATACAGCCTGTTTTGACCTATATCGCAAGTCCTTCCTGTACTCCGATTAACCTGAAATTTAACCTTAACATAGTAACATACCTCTTGAATCTTCTAGTAAAGTTTCAGCTCGATCCAACAATTTAATTTCAAGTTATCCTTAATAGCGTAATATTGGACAGTAGGAAAGTTTACACCAAATTCTGAATCTGACCTCTCTCTTTAAGATGATTCGTCCTCAAATCACCAATAGCTTTAACAGACAATTCCTTAGCCTCTAGTTGAAGCCTTTGGAGTTGTTTTCTTGCAAGTACTTGCCTGTAACAACATTGTATAAATGTAGTAGTCGATAATAATTTCAAATAAGCACGCTTTGCCATCCACTTGCAACATATTTTTGAATGATAACCACTACTACCCTCCTTTTATCGCTGAACTGAAGCTCTTCATTCTTCACATTCTTTATTTGTTTCTTCATAAACCCTTGCAACTTGTTTAGCCTCACGCTCTTTATCTAACCTCATAGAAGTATTATGATCATAAATATTTGAAACTCGTAACCTCCGTTTCTCTTCCTTACTCATATTGAATCTCCTCCGATCAACCTTACTAATTTGTTGCTTCATCGAATCCATATCATTTTTCAACTTTTTTGCCTTTAAATAGCTACTACAATAAAAAAATCCAATCCATATTTTTCTCCCTCTCCAAATACACCTTGAGATTGTTTTTGCCTTGAAAGTTAGAAATTTTCAGTTTAATAGAGTCCAACTCCCCATCCACATCTTTGTAATTCCCCATGCCATAAAAATTCACATTCTTCCTAGCCTTATTTGGTCCAAACCTGATTCCTTAGCTAACATATGCAAAATCATAATCATCTTTACCAGTATCTGCGTTTTCGTCAACAAACTCTTCAAAATCTGATCTGACATTTTGTACGGTCCTATGGACTGTAGTTTCTTGGCGAAAAGCCCCAGTATTCTGTTGTTTTATCAAATTCACCTAATCTTTTAGATCTTTGTACGTCCTAGACAAGAGCTCGAGTTGCTGGCCTAAGGCTCGCAATTGGAAAGCGATGTCAGCGTTTTGTGTCACTGATTCGTTGTTTTCAAATATTCTTTAAATCTGTAAAATTTGGTTAGTTGCACAAAATATATCCTTACACCTCTCATATTTCATATAAAAATCAAGGTTTTTCACTCTAATAAGCTCACTACGTGTTTTACCTCACAACTTGCTTTCTTTTGGTTCTTTAGAAACTAAAATCAACAAATCAAAGTTAGTAGTCTTCACAAAGCAATCAAATTATAATTTTTAGACTCAAGAATCAATAAATATACTGAAAACAAAGCATAACAAAACTATGATTATGATTTCACGAGTAACAATGCAAATTCATACGAATTGTGAACAAAACGAAGACACAAAATAAAACAGAAGCGAATATTAGTGAAAACAATCACTTGACTCATAAATAACCCAATTATAATATAAACAAAAATATTTGAACAAAAACAAATAGTAAGGATCACGTTTTGGAACTTGACGCAAATCTAACCTGTTACGCAATTTTTACATAACATAATTGAAATCCAGACCAAACAATCTCAAAATCTCCACAAATTCAATATTTAGTATTCTGATACCAAACAAACAAAAACATCTCAGTTTATTTGTTCTCTTATGTCCACATACCCAAACCTCTTGTATGATTAGTTTGCGCCAAAATTAAACCTTGAATTAAAATATTAAGCAAATGATATCAAAATAAACCCAAATTTAATATATAGTATGATCTTACCCCCAGTAGATAGAATATGAAGTTTCAATTGATTCTGAGGTGGTTTGCTTATGATTCACTGAGAGTTGTGTTCTGCAGCAAAATTGAATCATCCTTCAAATTTCATCTAATCTCTTTCTTTTTTTATATGCTACTTATATGGTTAGAGATAAAAACAAGATGAAATATAAATCTTTCTTTTTTCTTAGATGTTGTTTACATAAAGAACATGAAGATGAACGACACAAACACTGAACAACTTAAAGGAACACTAAAAAAATGAAGGATATGACCTTGTTTTGAAGCATAGCTCTGATGTCAACTAATACGAACCTCATAATGATGTGGTCACGCAACCCATAATTAAGATTGAGATCTTATCCTGGAAAGCTGAAATCGATTTGATAGGAGTGTGACACAATGGAAAGCTGCCCCAATGCACCAACACTATTGGAATAAAGCAAAATGATTAATCTTCAATAAGTTAGATGCAGTTTGTTCAAGAACCGAAGAATGCAAGAATCACTCTGACAAATTAAAACTGAAAAATTCAGAAGTGATATTCATCAATTGCTGCTAAAATTTAGGTTACATGAGTTTAAATAGTTCTTGAAAAATTAACCCTAATGGATCTACCCTAGTGAACTGATTTGACCCACTTACAAAACTGACTCATAAACCTTTACTAGTAAGCCCAAATTTTGATCCAAACAAGCATTGGATCTTAACTTAAAACAAAGTTTTAATTAAGCCCAAACATGAAAGAAAATAATAAAAATAACTAAACTATCATTAAATACCACAAACCCTTCTTTCCTTGTGTAACTAGGATGAATAAGGAATATTTATATGAAAAGAATTCTGGAACATTAATGAATCCTTACTACACTTGGAACTTATGGTGCTTCCCATTAAAGATCCTTGTGGAACTAGGAAACTCCCAAAACAAGCTCCCACATCCTTATAAAAAAAAGGATCCTTGCCGAATAAGAAGTACAGAAGTCAAAAGGAAATAAATAACAAAATTTATACAGCCTGTTCTGACTTATATCACAATTCTTTCATGTACTCCAATTCACCTGAAATTGTACCTCAACATAGAAACATACCTCTAGAATCTTTTGGTAAAGTTTTAGCTCGATCTAATGGTTTAATTTGAAGTTATCCTCAATAGTATAAACCTGGATGGTATGAACGTTTATGCCAAATCCGAATCTAACATTGCTTGGATCATATCATATTCCCTTAATCGCTATCATTGATAAAAGAACACAAATAATATAATAATTCAATTATGAATACTTTCTATATAAGTATATGAGTAGAATTAAGTGATAATAGTACAAGAGTTTGTAAACTTGAATAATTAAAAAATAAGCATCTGATAAAACCTTATTATGAATTTTGCAAATAACTATTGGAAAATATTTACTATGATTCATCTCAAGAGTAATAAAAATAAAAATCCCTCCTTACTCTAATAGTTCTATCAAATGATTTTAATAACATCAAAAATAATTTTTTTTTAAATGATTTCAACTATGCTATCCCCCAACCAAAATGAGACATTGTCCTCAACATTTAAGTCAGAAAGGTGGAGTATAGAAGAAAACACCTAAAATAACAATAACTAAAAAAATAGAAATTAATATGATATGGGTAAAACTAAAAGACATAAATATTTACACACCAAGGCTCAAATCCAATCCATGCTTTTTATGGCTTTTCATGGTTGACCAATCTACGTGATTCATAGATGGATCAATTTCAGGGATGAAAGTTTGTAGTTAATCAATCAATTGTTCAACAATCGCAACAAAGATTATAATTGGTTATGCCGAAGATGTTATAAACTTATGTTCCACAACATGTTCATGAAAAGACAACAAATTATTATAAAAACCATTTACATTTAACAAACCTATAGATTTCTGGTGAATGCTCAGTTGGGTCTAGGAGAAAGTCTAAAATATCTTTTCTAATATGCCTAAATTACCTGGTAAGGCAATAAAGATATTAAGATGTTCAAGAATTGTAGTTATTCGTTTAGATATTGTCAAGACCTTTAGTTCCTCTCTAATTATTTTTCTAATGATGTTCTCTTTAGCTAAAGATTTTGGTATGATACCTAAAACTTGATTGCCTCCTAAGAATACAATTGTTAACACACTTCTCATTAGCTTAAGGCTACTTTCTCCATACACTAAATAATATTTCTCTCAACTAGTACCCTACCAAGATAATTTGTTGATTCTAATAACTCATTTTCTTTTTCCAAGATTGGATCCATAAAAAACACAAATATATTTTTATTTTATGAGCTGATGATCCTGCCATTTTTACACTCTTTTATACTCTTTGAATGTATGAGTTGAATAAAAATGAAGGGAAGGGTGAGAAGATTTTACAGACATGAAAAGAAATACAATTATATCACCTATATGAATAGGCTAGGTAGTGTCTTTTATTTTTTTTTTCTTTTTTTTTATGTCAGAACTTTATATGTATAAGAAGTTATGATTATGTTAACTTATATCCTCTCTTGGTTATACATCAAAAAATGACTTAAACGCCTTTTATAGGTCGGGGATAGGCTTCCCATCAAGTTTTCTAAAAAAAAAAAGAGGGTCTTTTTTAGTCAGACTCATAAGACTATGTCTAGCATATTTTTTTATTCAAATAGGGCCATATATCATGAATTACATTATGCACATCTCCACTAGGATGTATCTCAAGAGTCAATAAAAGATTATTTAAAGACTTTTTACTCATGCCATCCTTAATGAATTATATTTTATCTTCACAGTTCATAGATACTATTCCTAAATAATGATATTTTTATACAGATTCGTCCAATAATCATTTAATTTAATCTTGAATATGCATTGTCTCTCCAGTCTTAGATACAATAGGGTACGATTAAAGTCCTAGTTCCATCCAAAATTGCAGCTTGATTTTTCTGTATATTTGAAATCCTCTCATCTTGCTTTTGCTAAAATGTCAATCTTCTTGCTATTATTATTTATTTTTTATTTTTTTATTTTAAAATTAAAAAAGATAAATTTTGAGGAATTACCCAAAAATAGGTTATGATAAGAGGTTTCTAACCTAAAAATTTTAAACTCTAGTTGGATTTTGGTTTTGAATTAGGAAACCCTTAAATTTTAAAATTAATTAGGAAACCTTATTATGAATGTACAAAAATGGCTTAAATTGTGCCAATTATATGAAGAATTGGATAAATTTTAGGATTGTTAGGGTTTATGTAAATGTTGAGGAAAAATGCAAACTTGTGAAATTATTGGTAATTTGATGTGAACATGACTTGATTAAGTGTAAAATTAAAGAAATTGAAAACTCATTTTAAAAATTGAAACCTTAAGTGTCGACCATCATTAGGGATTTTAAGGGATTTGGTAATGTGATTAAATTGGATTGGTTTTTGGTGTTTATATGATGTTTGGAATGCTTGAGATTATGTATAAATATGGTAGGGTAAATAATGAAATGTTAACTAGTGTTTGTTATTTATGAGAAAGATGGAAATGTGGAAATGAGATTAAATTGGATTGATTTAATATTTATTTAATGATAATAGTGATGGTTATGACTAGTAGGATGATAGAATTTTGTGCATACGTAATTGAAATCCATGTGAAAGAAAATGCTTAGATATTGAGTTATATTGTACTGTGTAAAAATAGAAGTATGGAAATTAGTGAAATGATGAAATATTAGAGTTCTTAATAATGGTCGGTCGTAATGACAAAGACTTATTTGGATAAAAAAAAAATTGATTGTAATGGTGGCAACTAATTGAAGGCATATGCAAGGTTGGTCGTAATGACAGTGACTAAATTGGATTGTTAATAGGTTCGGTCGTAATGATGTTGTCAGTCATAATAACAACGACTAAATAGGTCAAAATTAAGTCAATTGTGCTAACCGTGACCAAGTTATATGTATGTCTTACTAATCACAAATGGTGGAACTTTAATTTAATGAAATGAGATTATTATAGTCAAGATACAATATTCAAATGGATAGTCTTACTTATTTGTTTTACTCATTGTTACATTTTATGCATTTCAGGATCATTATATATCTCATCGTAACAGTGCTCTCGTACTTTTGTTTTTAGGTAGGATTTTATGTTTTTCTTTTTCATATATGCATGTAACTAAATTTCATATATGTTTTAGTTTAATATTTTGAGGTTTGTAACAAAGTTCAAGAATTAAGTATTAATTTTACTAGTTCATATTATGTAGATGTAGGTTTTGTAATATTAATGTAGCTCGATATAAATAAATTTATTATTGTGCTTTACAGTAAAAATTGCTAAATGGATTTTAAAGAATAACTTATTTTAGTTTATAGAAATTGTGCTAACTGTGGAAGTAATTTGTGTTAGAGAAATGATTATTGTTGTAATGGGTTGAGTTGATAAATTTAATGAGTGGTATGCCTAAGGCTGCCTAAGTTTGGTTATATGGATTGAATATGAGTTGGAAAGTTGTGATTGTGTTTGTAGGTACTTTATTTCAGGATAAAATTTTGGGTAATGCTTTCATATAGAAGAGGTGTTGTCAAAATTTTGTTAAAATTAGAAAGAGACACTTGTTGTTTTATGTAATATGTGTTGGAATAAATTAAAGTTAGAGAGGTGATATATATATATAATTTACCTAATTTTACATGAATATGGTTAGTGGAAACATTGTTATTGTATTTTAAAAATGTGGGTTGTTGCATAATGACTGATAACAATTTATTTATGTGATTATGGTAGTACTATTACCCATGACGTGAACAATAATATCACTTACAATGACAAAAATAGTGCATTATTATATGCTAATTTAGGCATGTGATTTGCAAAAATGAAACAAACTATATGTCTTGAACTTGGATGGAATTATAATGATATTAAAGTTGATATAACTTGGAAGTTTCAAGTTAAGGAACATTAGTATTATCCTATATTGATTGCATGTGATGATAACTTTAAGGTAATGATCAATTCTTTTATCCGATGTTGATTGACCATGGTGGTATTGTTTATGGGTAGTCGACTAACTCCTTTATTTATCCAACTTCTGGTTGATTTGGTAGAAAAGTATCACAATCCACCTGTCCTTCTATGTCAGTTAAGAATAGGTAAAACATGTTATTGATGAATGATTTGCTGCAAAAGGGTGATGAAAGTATATTTGGCAATCCATTCATTAATCAATATAGATATGACTCATCTGAGCCTAGTGACAATGAAGATTATAATATGTTAGGCCCGAATGTTACAATTAATGTTGATGATGAAATAATACTTCTTGTTCCTAAATTTGGAGATGCTTCTTAATATAGATTTATTATTTTCCATGATTAGACACTTAGTCATATACATTTAGTCGAAGGTTCTAATTTGGCAATGGGACAAACATTTAGCAATAAAACTGATTTAGTGAATGCAGTTAAATCATGGAACATTACACATTCACTTGAATATCGAGTTCAACGGTTGATGTGTAAACATTTAGCAATGAATTTGTTCAATTTTAATGTGTAAACACTAGAATGTCAATGGCATTTATATCGGGGGTACCATAAAAGGTCGGATTCCTTTGAGTCCATTAAGTTAAAAGGGCCTCACATATGTACTTCAATCTTTGTCCAAAAAACCACAATCAACTCAATGAAAATATTGTTGCTAATGTTGTTTTGACCTTTATGATGAATAACCTTTCTATTATAGTTGCAAGTGCTCAAGATAAAATAAAATTGCATTATAAGTATAAAATATCCTATGACAAGGCATATGTTGAAAAACATAAGGTGATTGAGCATTTTCTTGGTTCATATAAGGAGTGATTTGAAGTGTTGCCAAAGTTAGTGTTGGAAATAAAATAATCAAATCATAGATCATTTGTTGTTAATAATAAAGGAAATCTTGATGATAGCATTGTGATTTTAGGAATAGTTTTTTGGTCATTGGACCTTGCATTGAAAATTTCAAGTATTGTAGGCCACTAATTAGTATTAATGACACATATCTATATAGGCGATATGATGGGAAGTTATTAATTACAGTTGCTTTTTATGTAAATAATGAGATATTCCATTTGACTTTTACACTTGTTGAAGAAGGAAATAATTATACCGGTGAATGAAGCATTTGTATAATATCAAGTAAACATGTAGGCATTAAGAATGGAGTAGAAATTTTTTAGCATAAACCTTTAGGATACCATCAGTATTATACTCGACATTTTATCAAAAACTTCAATAACAAATTCAAAGATCCATCTACAAAGATAGATGTGATGAAGATGTATTATGAACCTTCAAGGTGAAAATTTAATTTGTGATTCTTTAGAATATGCAAGTTGGACATAGCATATAAAGAATGACTAAAGCGAGAACAAAAAATAGGCATTTTCTTATGATAGTGATCTCCGGTATGGAAATATTACAGCCAATCTATCTAAATCATTTAATCATATCTTGAAAGGTGCTCATTCAATGCTTGTTTTTGCTCTACTACCATTGACATTTTACAAGTGCAATAGTTATTTGCTTAAGCGAAGAGGTCAAGCAAATGATTTCATTCAACATGAAATAATGTGGCCACAAACAATTCAAGTTGAATTGACAATTAACAAGGATAGATTGAAAGATTACACTACAATGTTGTTCAATGATGAATAACAGGGTTTTCAGGTCAACACCCCTATAAAACTAGGTGTTGTCAAAGAAGTCAAATAAATAGTAAGATTAAATGACAAAACTTACATGTGTGGTAAAAGACAAACAATTCATTTACCATTTCACATTCTTACATGTTAGGCTAAGAATCACCTAGACTTTACATAATATATTGATGATCATTATACTATTCAAAACTACATATCAACATATGGCGTGGTATTCCATCCATTATCAAATGAGTTAAAAAGGAGTGATTACATTAGACCTTGAATATAAATAGACCTATCTAGATGGAAACTCGAGCGTTGTCGATGAATGTCAACTCGTTAGCATAACAAGATGTGTGCAAGGGAGGAACATACACCTTATAAATGTGATATATGCAATGAGACAAGCCATAATAGGAAAACATGTCCTATCTGATAACATATGTTTGTTAATACATTTATTTTGTACTTTGTTATTGCTTTAAATCCATTATTGTGTTTTCATTTTTGTTTACACTATTAAACTTATTGAATATTATATTACATGTGTATTATTATATAAAATGTCGAATATATGAGGTGGCAAATCTTTATCTCATTAGGGGCATACATATTATGAGGTTGACATGTCCAACATGCTTGATAATTTTGATGGAGAGTTTGAGTCACAATACATGCATATCAGGCTCGCTGATAGTTCTATCTTATGATTGCAAGATAGATACTAATTAAAGGATGTATTTGTTAGCGTTGTAAATATATTTAACTTCAAATAACACTTTCATTACTTAACATTCAATGTATTTAAATTTTAAATTGTATTGCCAAACATATAAGTTGATCACATTATATGATTAGGTAAAGCCATTTATGTTTCAAGTTTGTTTTTTATTCATTAGTTTTCTAGAGCATATCAAGCTTGATCACGACTTGATCTATACATTAATTGAGAGATGGAGATGTGAGACACACATGTTCCACCTCAGGCATGAGGATGACACCTACATTGTAGAATGTGGCAATTTTACTTGGACATCCTATTGATGGATGGGTAGTCACATTTGATGGGGTGCGTAATTGGGTTACGTTATGTAAGCATGCATTTGGAATGTCACCCCCTCGTATGGAATTGATGAGGGGTAACATATGCCTTAATTGACTTGAGAAGACATGTGCCACACCATTAAATGATGTTGAAGATGAGGTCTTGCACATGTATTCATTAAATTATCATTTGAATTTGTTAAGTATTTATAAAATATATATGAATTAGTCTGATCATCTAAAGCTTATACAAGTGTGTTGAGTATATACTATATATCTTTGCCAATGTTATATTCACAAAACTTACAAGAAAAAATGTGCTTGTCATTTATTTGACACTTCTAGAGAATTTTGATGTGATCCCTACATATAGTTGGGGTCTGTTGTCCTGACATGTTTGTATAGACATCTATGCATTGCATGTATAAAAGAGGGCAAAACAAATTAAGAGATGTTAACTACTTTTACCGGTACGAATGAAACAATTTAAATTTTCATTTATATTTCAAATGTTTGTAGGCAATATGAAAAAAATTAACTTGTTTTTTTAATAAAAACTATGGTCATAAGAGCATCTTTATATGGGCTTAACTAGATGGAGAGAAAGTTAGTTATGATTATGTAGACTATAAGGGTTACACTTCAGACCTTATTAGGATGTAGGTGATGCAATGTTCAAAATAATTAAATGCAATTATATTGTCTAAATGTTACTTAAAAATGCTAATAAGCTTGTGATTTATAATGTTAGATGGTATGTGATTAAGGAGTGTAATAATAATCCCACATATGTGATGTCATTTTATTAAAGCGAGGTAGATAGGCAGTAACACATCTAGGTATTTTTTGAACAATTTATTTCATAATTCAACTTAACTTTTATCTATTATTGCCATTTAATATTTTTGACACTTGTAATGTAGGTTATGTAGACTCCGTATAAGTATGATAAACTAGCGGTTACTCATGCTTTTTGCACTGGTAGGATTGGCATATCAACATCAGTGATCCACTTATATTTTTTTAACATGGTTGTGTTACATTGCCTAAATCGAGTAACATGACAATTTGGCTATAAACAATACATTCTAATTAACATCGATATAAGTGATGTGTTGCACGCCATAAATCATTGGTGCAAAAATGATTATTACAACTAGTTAAGCCGTCATAAAGCTTATTTATCATAGTAGGATGCACATAAAAATTAGATATTTACAGAGATGCATATTGTGATTATAGAGAAAGAGTATATGATTTGGTATATAGGTATTATATGTGGGGTCATTACATTGGACCCTGAGGAGGTTCTTCCACCGACAGGCTTATAGTTCGAGCAACATGCATAGCAGATTAAAAATAATATAAGTAATCGTAAATTTTTAATATATATGTTGAATGATGCTTTTTATTCATGGAACCTTTAATTTAATGTATGCATTTGATGAATATTGGGTTGGCTTATTGCTATGGAGGGTTAAGAGAATATCATGGTGCTTTGTAATCTCTATGAAAAAAAAAAAGATACACCTATGCATCTTGGTGGTTCATTGTTTGTCATAATGCACTTGCAAACTTTGGAGAGACATTAACTATTGATGATGTCATGGATAAAGGAGAGGCCACTCAAGCAAGAGGCAGTCGTTCTATTGATGAATCTAGCTCATCCAGTAGACGACATAGGCGTAGATAAATAGACTTGCTTATATGTTTTCAATGTGTTTTATTAATTATGAATTTTATGTTGTGTTATTTTATTAATTATGAGTCTAAAGTTAATTTTAGTATATTTGTAATATTGTGTTTTTTTTTAGGTTTGGGTAGGTTGAGTTGAAATTGATAAAAAAAAAAAAAATTCTTTGATATAATTTAGAAAACTAGAATTTTTTGAGTGCTAGAATTGAAAATCAAAATCTTATAAGTCGCTAGGTGAACGAAGATAGCATGATTGTTTGTTGAGTTTAGTTTTAATTGGATTATTGTTGAGTTCTTGGATTTACAAGTGTCATCAACTAAAATAATTTTACAATTAACTAACAAGAATTCATACAAATTATTATGCAATTCACCCTAAATTCATCTGAGTTTTTTTGTTATAAAAATTAATTATAAGAAATGAAAACAAGACAAAAATTGTAGTTATTATGTAATTCACTATAAATCTTACAAGATCCCTTAAAAAAAAAAAATCATTATGGTCATTATTAACAAAGGAAGAGATTTAGCTATTTGAATTTTTTTTAACCATTTCATTGGTTAACTTCATTTGGTTACTAGAACTTTTTAGTTATTTCATTGGTTGTCATGATTTTACTTAATATCATGTTTTCTAATTACAATTTTTTATATTGTTTTAAAATCATGATAGGTACAAACTATGTTATTTTATCAAAATATTTTGTAGCGGTGTTGTTTATAAAATTTTAATTTCTTTATGCTAATATCACAACATCTCCCTAGTACTGTAGCTAACATTGTTTATTTCTGGCCATTGAAATCCTAGTTTTGTTTCTAGTTTCTACCTTAAAAACTGTTTCCAACGAGGAAAAAGAAATTGGGGCAAGATTCTTTTCATTTTGTTATCTGGTAGTTATCGGTAGTTATCCTGTCGTTATATTATTGGTAAAGATAAGAAAGTCGAATTGACTGACCCGTCACACTTGCAACTAGTCCCAAATTCTCTGTAACTTTAAGTTTATATTCAAAGAATGTGATGGGTATATACTTTATTAACAGTTCTGTCTACTGCCATGTGGTGTGATAAAATTGCCGACTTTAACAATTTTAAGGCTCAATTAAAGAAATAATGATAGTGTTTCATTAATGATAGTATTGATGAAAAATACAAGTTCAAGAATATATATATATATATATATATATATATATATATATATATATATATATATAAAATGAGTACTTATGATACTTTAACTCTATGTGATTTTTACAACCAGAATAACTGTATTATTGTACTAATCTTAATCATTACATGATTATATATTATTTTTTTATTACTTTATTTTCTAATTAATAAAATATATTTTTCAAAAAATCATCTCAACCCAACAACTTAAATTGTTAGGTGAAATCTCAGGATATGATTTATATTATTCTCTAACACACCTGTTCAAGTGAAAAGTCCTTTGGATTTGAAACTTGCACGAGTTCACACTACATTGTGTTTAATTTTTTTAAAAAAATAAATAAGATAGTGAGACTTGAACTCGTGACCGCTTAATCATCAAAACTCTGATATCATGTCAAATAAACATTTCAACCCAATAGCTTAAGTTGTTAGGTAAGGTTTCAAAATATAATTTATATTATTCTATAACAATTAAAAAAAACTTGAAACTTATACAATCTTGGGATTAAATTATTTAATTAGAAGAAAAAAATTAATGAGATTCACTCTAATTAATATTTAATTATTAAAATTTTAATATTATATCAAAAACTTATTTCAATTTTAAATTTTAAATTATTAGATGTAATTTTGTGGATAATTTTCTTCTTCATCCTCATCATTACATACACACACATCACATTTAATTACAAACAAGGCAAGACAAATAATCGATTCTTTTACATATCCCTATTAGAATTTTGGCTTACCACAACTTAATAAACATTAACCAAAACCTTATTTCTACCTTATCAGAACACACTTTGTGCATTATTTTACATACTTTGTGCAATATTGATTTCCGTAGATAGATTGTGGGCTTCAATTATTGAATCTATCCTTGGAATATAAAGTAGCATTTGTAAACAAGCAAAGCAAAGAAGATAGAAAGTGAGGCGAGAGGATACTAAAGAAGGGGACATGCAGCTTAGCTAGAGATAAAACCGAGTGAAGAGAAGATTTATTCTTTGTGGGGATCAGCATGGCAGGGACCCACACTTGTTTATTTGTCAAATTGACATGGCGATCCCATACAAATTAAGGTGTGGTTCCACGTCATGGGTGGCCCTTGGACAGCGAAAGATCATATTTTCTGGGTCCTATAATTAACCGAAAGTCTTGGGGATATGTCGGTGTGGAAGTTATTTCGGTTACTTACCAATGTTTTGATTATCTTTCTGCTGTGTTGTTGGTTATTCACTTCATTGTCGTGGAATCTCCAAAAGTCTCTCTTAAAAACATCCATGGAATTTCCACTGAAAAAGACTTCGATTTGCTTTCGAAGTTTTTATATATATTCGGAATTTGCTATATAGTGGCTGCGAGGTTTTCACCCTTTGATTTAACATATTTGTACATAGTCTATTCAAATTGTATGATACAATTTGTTATGTATTTCAACACTTAGATGACATAATAAAGTGAATCTACTGGTTAGTATTGTTACAAGTTATCAACAATGACTTGCCACGTTATGGGAAAAAAAAATAAAAAATAAAAAACTCTGCATAAGGAATGAAAAAACTCTTCAGTTTGAGGACATACGTGTGGGTTTACTCTTCATTTGAGTATGTAATTCTTCGATCCTCCCTCCAATAAAAAAAAAAAAATCGAATAAAAATAGAGTAATTTTACTTTTCTTTAGGTTGAATAAAGGAATGATCATACCCGAAACAAGCCGAGCAAGAGGACCAAACCTTACAAGAGGCTCCTTACCATATCAACATTCAATTTTTCCCAACCTAGATTCACGTAATGTATAGTAAAATGATTAAAAAAAGAAGGTATTTTAAGTTATAATTACAGTTTTAAATTATTCTGAATGAATAACCAATATTCTCTTCTTAAATTAAGCTAGGGAGCTCTAAATTCTCTGTAGTTTTGCATTCCTTTCCTCCTTTTGTTAATCAAATGGGACCAACCTTGCCAGGTATAGAATTTATTAATTCCAGGAGAGTATAATTTTGATAACGAATCAATCTTGAGGCAGATCCGTAATCAAGAATTAGATACATAAACAAGACGGTGGGACTTGATTTAGGTGTGAAAACAAGGATTTGTTGCTGCATTTCTTGACAATAATCCATATTATCGGATAATAAATATCACACGTGACAAAAAATTATTTTGATTGCCAGAAAGAAGAAGAAAATAATAGAATTCCAGATAATTACTTTACAAATTTGATTGCCCAATATTTTTCAAGCCTTGTGCTCTACGGACAATATTTCAGATTCTACTAGTACAAAAGCCAACATTTTATGGTGGCCGACTTAAATTGATGTCATGGCTAATGATACTGACCATCAACAATATTTTTATCAATAATAACATGACTCAACAATCAATATTAATCGTGGCTAACCAATAATTTTTTTATATTAAAAGCATTAAATAGCATTCACAAGCTCTTTTTTTTTCAATGAATTGCCTAGCTCCACAACCAATGGTGGGACTAACTTCTCCTTTAATGTCATGCCTCCATCTCCATGAATAAAGTTCAAAGATTGGGTGTATAAATACAACCAGGCACCATCAATTATCAAGGCCAGAACTAGAGCCAAGTCTCCATACAAACTTTTCATATAAAGTCAATTATTCTCATAGCTAGCGCTACACTTCTACTCCAATAAAAGCCAACATACAAGCCATTCTAGACTACACATAAGTTCTATGTCATACAATTCTAGGACATACAATCACTTCCATGCTACATATACACATTCCATTTACCTTCATTACACTTTTCTCTTTCTACATAATTTCCCTATTATATTATGCCGATTTAATCATCAGAAAGCCTTTTGTTCCTTAGAGACTTGTTTTTCAGACAAACATCTAGCAAGCAAGTGAAGCCCAGGTACAACCCATCAATTAGAGACCAACCCAGTCATACCAACATCCTAAGATGCAACCATCAAAAGAGTTATTTATGCCTTTAGTTTTTTCAGAATCTCTTTAGTTGCATTTGTTTATGGAAAACTAAACAAAAGCTATTTCATTCCTTCTAACCCATCATACTTTTTCATGGTTAACAAAACTCTTGGATATGAGAGAGTAATTGATCTCCTTACCATAAAATATCCAACTCCTTCGGCTTTTCAACAACTCTTTCATCAAATGTAAGTACTCAACAATGTTCTTTTAGTCATATAAGAACAACCCCATACTCTTTCATTCTATCAACATGAAATACAACATACAACTTAATTACATGCTCTTAATGTACAAAGAAAACTCCAGTTTTATGAAAAAAAACAAGACTAAATGATGTGCGAAGTATGCATGTTACTCCAACTCTACAAAGGAGCTACTCTCGCTTTGAAGATAACTCTTCCACAAATCCTATCCAAAAAAGTGGCTAACTCTATCAATCCTCCCTTAACTTTTACTCATATACTCCCTGATGAAAAAGACATAATCGTGAGACGAGATCAGGACCACATAAGCTCCTAAGAATGAACATTTGTCTTAATCTGGTGGAAGACTTTTCACTTTGTCATTGAGTGTTACATACTCACCTCTCTAAAGAATGTGTCCTTGTGAAGACTAACTTGAACAACTCTGATGGTCTTATATATCCTAGAAAGCACATCCAAAATGTTAGAAGAATCCTAGATCTTCTAACACAAAAGAGTGATGTGATGTGAAAAGTTCTTCTAATGATATTTTATGGATCTGCTAGGGTATGGTATCATAGCCTTGAACCTGACTTCATCTTTAGCCTTTACGATCTCTACATTAAGCTCATATCTTATATCAACACTAGCATTTCAGCTAAGAAAAGCATGATTAACCATTTTTACATCATCCAACGAGAAGATGAAAGCACCAAAGTTTCACTTTAGATATTCAACAACAAAATGTTAAACATGAAAAATAGAACAACTTGCTACTAAGCTCTAATTAATGAAAAGTTTAATATGCTCTCTCTAATTGGACTTTTCTTAATGTAAGATAGGCAATGAAGAACCATATTCGAGTTGAAGAGGAAAGTGTCACCAAATACTGACATATTTGTTTTTAAAGAGTATAATCTAAACAATGCCCTTAATCTCTTACCAAGTTATCATTTAAGAAGAGCATGCAAGTGTCACTAGAAAGAGACACCTTCGTTTTCAAATAGTATAATCTATATAACACCATCAATCTTTTACTAGAGCATTATTTAAAAGGAGAATCAAGGGATTCATTCATGATCACCAACATTTCACCAATGATAGCATGACATAAAAACCATGGCATGACACAAAAATCAACAATCATCATGGCTAACCAACATTTTTTTTCTACATGAAAAGAACTAGACAACATTAACAACCACCATTATTTTCTCCAATTGATTGCTTGGCTACACATCCATTGGTGAACACCAATTTCTCCACTAATAACATGCCTCATTCTCCATGAAAAAAGTTTAAGGACCATGTGTATAAGTACACCCAATTACTAGTCATAATCCATTTTCAAGGCCCGAGTCAGAGCCAAGTCTCCATACAATCTTGTCATACAAAACCAGCAATTCTCATGGTTAGAGCTATACTCGGCTATTAAAAGCTAGAGCTACTCCATTGAAAGTCAAGCAACATACAAGCCATTCTAGGCCAACACAAGTTCTATTACATGCAACTTTATGCCATACAATCACTCACATGATAAAAATATGATTTCTATTCACCTTCATGACACTTTTCTTTTCTATATTATTTCCCTACTGTATTTTACTGACTTAAGCATCGTAAAGTCTATTATTTATCAGAAAACTTATTTTTCAAGCGAACATCTATCCATCAGGTAAAGTGTAGGTACAACCCATCAAATAAAGACCAACCTAGTTATACCAACATCCTAGGACACAACAATGAAAGACCTATTAATTTCTGAAGATTTTTCATGACTTCATCATCTTCTAACATGGAATAAATTTGTTAAAAATACATAAATTAAATAGAAAATAGAACAATCATGGAAGTCATCTCATAAAAATAAATAGACAACTTAACTTTAAATATTTACAAGTTTTGATACCATGAATTATACTTTTAAAATATGTAAGTCAAATTTGAAAAATTGATTCAAAATTATATAGCTTGAGGTCGCTAAAATAGCATGTATAGTCATTTCCATCCAATTTTAATATTTATTTCCATTCCTTTTAGTGATTCAACCTATAAGATTTGTATTAATACAATGAATTTTTTTAAAAAAAAAAAACTAGAAGGCCTAGAGAAAATGTTGTAGCCTAAGAAAGAAAACATTATAAATTGAAACAATTTTATTTTTTTTTATCATTGAAGGATTTTTTATTTCAATCACCAAAATACTTTTATTTTTAATTTTATTATGACATATTGTATTAACTAGGATTTTGGGCTTATAATGTTTTCAATTAGCTTTCTATAGGGTTCTCTTGATATCAAAAAAATGTTTCAACATTAAATCAATGCTTGATTTGCCAATATAAAAGTCAATTTTATTGCAAAAACTAAATTTGACACTAAGATAAAATTATAAACTTTTTTTTTTCATTTTCTATTGTTCAAATGGTGCCTTTTAAAAACTTTGATCCCTAAAGTTTTTTATTTTATTTTTTTTTATCACTGTTTATTAAGGTTTGATGTTTCAGTTTCACATTTCATTTAGTTTGCAGTTCAATCGATGAATTTTTTATGGAGAGAGAGAGAGTCATCAAAAAATAAAGAAGGAAAGAGAAAGTTGTAGATTGTTTATATTTTGATAACCAAAAAAGTTGATCTGAGTGTCAATGAGTTCAATTTGACGTGAGGAGTTATATTTAGGTGTTTTTTAACCCTCATTTTAATGAAAAACATGGATCAAGTCTCAAAAAACATTTATTCAAGATGATTTTTTTGGCAAACTAAAGGTTATTTTGAGGTTAAATATGAGTTTATTTTCAAAGTTTTTTATTTTTTTATTGAGGTTCTAATGTTTTAGTCTCACACTTTATTTATTTTATGTTTCATTCCCTATATATATATATATATATATATATATATATATATATATATATATATAGAGAGAGAGAGAGAGAGAGAGAGAGTAAAATAGGGGGAGGGAGAGAGAGAAAGTTGTCGAATGTCTATATTCTAGCTAAAAAAAATGGTTAATCTTAGTGTTAGAGGATTTCATTTTATGTGAGGAGTTTTATTTAGATGTTTTTTAACCATCAACTTCTTCAAAATGTAGATTATGGTTTAGGGATTTTTTTTTATTTGAGATGATTTTTATAGTTTGACTTATCAAAGGTTATTTAAAGGTTATATATGATTTTATTGAGATACCTGAGGTGACCAGAATACCACCAGTAGATGGCATGTTGCTTTTTTTCTTTTAAAAATAATGGTTGGATGACTTCTCATGTACCCACATTAAGAAAAAAAAAATACAGGGATTGTCAGGCATGTTGGCCTAGCCTAACAAGATTAGGTGTCTAGTTTTATTTTTAATAGACTAGGCATGCAAGCCTACTAAGAGCTAAGCACTTATTTTTTTGGCCTAACTTTTATTTTCATCAATTTTAATTAAAAATCTATAAATAAAATATTAGAAATGTAATTGGAGCATATTTTATTACATATTATTCAATTTTTACTTTGTTTTCAAATAGAATTATAATATTTTTTAATAATATTAATGAACACTCTTTTTTTATATATAGTCTTTCCTGCTTATGTTTATTTTTATTATTAAATAATTAAATAAAAATATATTTCAAAAAACAAAGTTATTAAACTCAACTGGGTTCATGATTTGGGTTGTGAGTTTGACAAATTAACTCATGTTGATCTAAAATATTATTTTATCAACATTTAAAAAAAAGTTAAAACAACATCATCCTTAACATTGTTTTTAAGTCAAATTAGGTTTTCACTAGGTCAACCAGGATATGTTTGGTCTCGCTAGGTCAACAGAATAACATCGAATCAACTTTCACCAAATTTAATTTGAGATTGAGGCCAAACAAGGGGTCGGGTTAGGGAGTCTGTAAGTTTACCTATTAAGCCAAGAAAAGTTTAATAACATGTCCATAAAATTTCCTTGTGGCAATGCGTGAATAGTGTTTTATTCTGCTATTTTTTAACAAATTCATTTTAAGATTATAAGAATATTACTTTTTATGATTAAAACTTGTTTTTATGATTATGATAAGATATTTTCTAAAATAGATATTCTAGTAAAAAAAATGAATCATATTGATAAAATAATGAGGTTTTAATTAGAAAGATACATTTTTTATTCTTATTTCAAATCGTCCAATTCATTTTATAATTTGTTCTTATTGCTTTTGATTTTCATTAAATAAAAAATAGACAAATAATTTTTATTTTCTTATAGTAGAAACATAAATAAGAATAGGAGGAACTATACTAACAAACTATTTTGTTTCAATGGAATTTAAATTATTGCTCTTCCTACAAAAACAATTTATTATCATATAATTAAATAAAATAATTTTAAATGGCTCTCCAATGCATGAAATCATCTATCTCTCAATTTCACAATTTTAAAAAATCTCGATAACATATTTTTAACATTTATTGATACATATATATAACACAATCATCAATTTTTTAGTTAGCATTTATATCTCTTTTAACATACATACATACATACATATATATATATATATATATATATATATATATATATATATATATATATATATATATATATATATATAACACTCATCAAATTTTTATTTAACAATTAAAAGAAATGCTAGATAATATGTGTACAACGCTTGAATATATATTTTTTGCATTTAAACAAAAAAAACTTTTGATCCTAAATGAAAAAAAAAAAAAAAAAAACACGGCTCATTAGGATCTTTATCCTGTTCTAGGCTTCCAACTTTAAATTATTTGCTTCCCTTATTTGAGTATCTCTTCATATTAGTTATGAATGTTTTGAGAATCTTCCTTGAGCTTGCTGTTATTTTGAGTTATGTTTTCCAATATTTTGCAAGACTCCATGAATTACAATCCACGCTATCTTTTGAAGAAGCATACGTTTCCTTCAGCAGTTTTGTTGTGTTTTAGTAATGAGGTTTTGACGCAAAACAAACTCTCTTCCCTTTCACTGCGTGGCCTTCTCCACTTCATCAATGGCCATCATAAGGTTGAACCTAAAATTTCAAATTTAGTCTTTAACATGTTTCCATTGGAGATTCAAATAATTCATGTTTATTAAGAACTCATGAAGACACAAACCCTTTCACTTCAATGTAAATTATAATATATTTCATTAAAGAAAGTTAATGCATATTAAATAAATAGAAATTGAAAGTGAGAGCAGATTCAAATATTGGTAATTAATTAGAAATCCTACTGTGTCGACATCAACTAGTATATTCATAAATCAATGTTTATTATTTTCACGATTCCTTATATATTTACTGAGCTTGTAGAATATTAAGTAAACTTGAAAATTAGTTATGGTTTACAGGACACTCTAGGTTATTAAAAAAAAAAATCAACGTCTCGTTGACTTCTAGTGGACGGAGATGACAAGGTAATTCTGTCCTAACCAAATTCTGTGTCATACAGCCACAGGCATACATGAAACGTTAATTTATTCTGAAACTGATTTTAATAAATTATAACGTGCATAATTACAACAAATAAAACAAGAGTGGTAAATGGAAACTTGAAGTGAAAGGGTTTGTGTCTTCAATATCCACCATCAGTCGGAGAGACAGAAACAAAAACTAGAGGTCCCATGATAATCCTGTCCCATCATTAAACAAAACATAAACATAATTTTTTGCACAATGTCAAGTGGCAATTGGCTGTCACCCAACAAAACTAGATGATCATTGTTATTCATCAAACTTGTGAAGACGACTTTGACCATTTTGGCTCATTAAGCCTTTGAATTTCACTTCACAACCTGACAAAGGATGACAAATATGTGAAGAACAGCCCCGTGTGAAGGGGCAAAGCGGGGCTCACCACGCAAAAACCACGTGTCAAAGTGTGGGCCGACATAAAGAAAAAAAAACAAGAATTACGTGCACGCGCAGAGAGAAATTTTTTTGATGAGAGACTCCTTTGGGCCATGGGAACTAGGGTTAGTTACCCCACAAGGAGTTCTAATCATTTGTGCCAACTCCACTCACAACAAATATATAGAACACGGACTAAGTTTGTATATGGACAGTATAACTCTAAACCCGAAGGAGAGCAACAAGTACAGAGTGTTTATCACCTGCAATAGTTGAGATCATTCCCAAAGGAGAGTCACTACAAGATTTCACATTTTTACCGACGGAAACATTCCGTTGGTGTGTAATTAAAAGTTCGTCGATGATTTTTTTACCGACGTCATCACCAACGGATTACGTCCATCAACTTTCCTTTCGTTGGTGATTTCCCATTCCGTCGCTATATCGGTCGGCAAAACAAAAAAAACCATTTGCTGATGGTTTTACAGACGGAATTTACGCGCCAAAAAAAAAAAAGATTCCCGCTTGAAATATACCGACAGATTTTTGGTCCGTCAGTGATATCGTGATTTACCGACGGCTACTAACCGTCGGTAAAGCTGTCGGTGAGTGTATGAAATATCGACCGAATATATCCATCTGTCAATTCGTCGGTAAGTGTGGCGGCTACTGTTAAATGCCGACGGATTAATTCCGTCGGTAAGTCTGTCGGTGAGTGTTTAAAATACCGACCGAATGAATCCGTCGGTAAAATTCTTGGTAATATTTTTTTTCTAAATTTGTTTTTAAAAAACTATTTAGGATATATAATATAAAACTATATAAATTAATTGTAATACAAACCAATTATGCAAATAAAATTTATATTAAACATCAAAAAAAAATCAAAGTTAAATAATATTCATTACAAACTGAATATGTTTAAAAAAAAATATTAAATGAAGTTTTAAAGATAAATAATGTCTATTACAAATTAATATAAAGATGGAGCTGGAGGAGGAGGAGGAGATCCTGGAGGAGGAGGCTGGTGGTTAAACGGCCAAAAAGGATTAGGCGCACATGTTCCACTATTTGCCATGTTCATGACCATTTTGCGAAGCTGTTCATAAGCCACCTTTTGTTGTGCTTGAGACGCTTTGATTTGCTCAGACTCCGCTCTTTGTTGTGCATGAGATGCTTTGAGTTATGCGTACTCTACTGATAGGTGGTCGTATTTGTCGGTGAGCTGAGCCGTGTATTGCTGCAAGGCCACGAACTCCTTAGATTGGGAGCTCGATATTGATTGGGAGCTCCCAACGGTTGAAACACTACGGGTCGACCGCAAGTTGTCGGCCGTAATGTTGGAGAGCCCGTAAACCTGATTTTTATCGGGTCCACTTGACGAGCCAACCTCCATCCATAAATCCGGATCGAATTCCGGATTGGTCAAAATATCATCCCCGTATCTCTCCCTCAACCGATTATTACAGATCTCCTGAAAATTAAAAAAAAAAAAGTAATCATCATATTCAATTCAATAAACATAATAACTTACAAAATAAAATGGTCGAACAAACATACCATGAAATGTTGAGCACGGTTATCAACGAACTGTTGCGCCCTCTTTTGGCGGTCTTGACTCCGCACATGCGTCTCCACAAACAGCTCCATCGGGCTCGGCTCACGTCCAAGAGACGCAGCCTATAATGAAAAAAGATATATTAACAACAACTTAATTTAACGATATATTTCATTTAAATTAATCTTACCATCCATTTCGCATGTGCAGCAAACAGAACGGAGCCGCCAGTGTGCATTGTCACCGAGCCATGAATTGGCCGATTCCGGTTGCCAGCACCGTACTGTGAGCGTCGTGTGAACCGCTCAGACGTCACGTGCTCAAGATAGTGCGGCCATATATCTTCCGGGATGTATATCGATTTGAAATCCCTCCAAACCGCAACATCATTCCAGCCTTGGAAACCCCTATCCCTCGCGGTTTTTTTTGCCCTTTTTTGTACTTCATACCAAAAATCACGCAACCTACTTCACGCAACCAAAAATTACATTTCGAAACATAAATTTTAGTCTAAAAAAAATCTTGTATTTTTTTCGATCTAACCTAGTTGCCGCGTGATTTTCCCACACCCTCCTCACAACAGTGTTATGCTCACTGTCCCAACAGAATTTGTGCTGTGTATAAATAAACAAGTTTAAATAAAAACAATAATTTATTTACAATTATATTAATAATTTATTAGAAATAAGCTGAAAATTATAAATTAACACCAACCTGAAATCTGCCAAACCATGCATTGATTTAAGGCATCCATTTAGGATGCTTGGATATTTGACTCCATTGAAATAATGGAATCTCCATCGACGATTTAAACGTCGATGATATTACTCGGGCGGCCTAAATGTTTGTGAAAATAAATGAAATAAATTAAATAGTGATTACTTCATAAATTATGTTGTAATTTAAAAAAAATAAACCTTAACAAACTTACATTGAAAGGTCGTCCTTCCACTGTGCCTCGTACTTGCGGGTAAATTGATTCCGCTGCGAAGGCATGCCGCCTCTGCTCTGTGAAGTACCGCTAGAAGAGGCAGCATCAGTTGACGGCGCAGGTGGTGTAGGTGCCTCTTCTTGAGAGGCACCTAAGGAAATATCATCATTGCTGCTAGACGAACTAGCTGCGACCGTACGTAAGCGACCAACTCTGGTTTTCATTCTACGCATCTCCACAATTTTATACAAATAATTATATAATTAAATTCAAATGTTAAAAAAAAAAATTCGACAACACCTTCCCTATACCGGATACTACTCTCCTATACCAGATACTACCCAAATCCACAAACCTGTACATATTAACAAAACCACAACCAATTGACCCAATCTATACTAATTATTCCAACATATTCAATTACTAATCCTAAGGTAAATTCAACATTAAGAATTACAATTCAACAAATTATTCAATAATTATGCCAATACAACAATAAAATATATTCAATAAATAAATAAAAAACTGTAGACTAGCAATTAAAATTAATTGAAAAAAATTAAACATAAATCATGCAATAATAGAGTAAAATTAACAATAATTCCAAAATATTCAATTACTAATACTAAGGTAAATTCAACATTAACAATTACAATTCAAAAAATTATTCAATAATTATATCAATACAACAAAACAATAAATTAAACAAAAAACTCTAGAATAACAATCAAAATAAATGCAAAACATTAAACACAAATCATGCAATAATAGATTAAAATTAATAATTATTCAAACATATTCAATTACTAATTCTAAGGTAAATTCAACATTAACAATAAATATTCAACAAATTAACTAATAATAATTATGTCAATACAACAATAAAAAATATTCAATAAATTCAAAAAAAAAAACTATAGACTTTAGCAATTATTTTATGCAAAAAAAAACTATAGACTTTATCTACATTACAAAAAAATACACCAAAACAAAAAACATACCCAAAAAAATAGCAAAAAAAAACCCTTAAAGCAAAAAACATAAATACCTTTTAAACTGGTGAAGATTCACGAGAAAAATTGCTAGAGATTACAGGTGAAACCTTTGAAGAACGGAGAGGAAAAGAATCGGTGAAAAACTAAGGAGAAAATCGGTGAAAAACTGAGAAGAAGAAAGAATAAACTGAAGCGGCGGTTGGGGGGACTTATATGACAGTTTTACCGACGAATTCAACTTCGGATATAAAATTAATTATTATTTTAATTTATTCCGTCGATGAAGTGTCAAAAATCCGTTAGTAAATTTTGAATTTCGCACCAAAATTTTTAATGACCCTCCATATTTTTCGGGGTCCTTCAGTAATTCCATCGGCGAGCTAACGCGGTCAGAGATGCATTTAATGCACAACCCTTTGGAATTCGCGCGGTCCGTCGGTAATGTCATCGGTAAAATTGACCCGCCGACAACTTGCCGACGTACTTATATCCGTCGATAAGGTCGTCGGTGATTGTGGCATTTTAAGTAATTATTTTTTAACTCTCTATGAAATGCCGACGGACTTAATCTGTTGGTATGCACATTTGTGATTGTGGCATTTCAAGTAATTATTTTTGAACTCTCTGTGAAACACCGATGGACTTAGGCCGTCAGTATGGACATCGATGATTGTGGCATTTCAAGTAATTATTTTTTAACTCTCTGTGAAATGCCGACGGAAATATATCCATCGGTATGGACGTCGGTGATTGTGGTATTTCAAGTAATTATTTTCGTGTTACAAAATATATCATCCATGATCTATAATTATTTCAAGTAATTATTTCGTGATTGTGGCATTTCAAGTAATTATGTCAAGTAATAAAGATTTCATGTTACAAAATATATCATCCATAATCTAAATTACATGAAAGAAAGGGTTTTACATAGGGCTTAAATTTGATTGTTAGTCAGAATTTTCTTCTTCTTCGTCATCAATTGGTCATCACCCTCATCGCAATCTTCAATATGGATATCGTCTTCTTCATCCACATTTGCTTGTCCGCTAGAGCTCAAAACAATATTCAACTCCTCTGCATCAACATCAACAAGACTATCATCGAAAACACGAAAATTTGAATTTTCTTCCAATTCAATCAAAGGAGCAACTCGATATGGTTCAACCAACTCAGTAACTTGAAAGACTTCATCTCGCACACTTGTGTCTTCGTTCTCATCCTGAACAACCTCGACACGACCCTGGGGTTTCGTTTTTAAAACAGACAACCAATCCACTCTCGATCGATCCTTTGTAAATGAAGGGGTGTATGTGTAATAAACTTGTTGACATTGTTTTGGGAAAACAAAGACATCGTTTATGTTGTGGAGTCTAGCTTTTGAGTTGATTTCGACCAGACCATAGTGCGGATCAACTCTGATTCCTCTGTCTTTCATGTCATACCAATAGCATTTGAATAAAAACACTCTATTCTGTTCGTTATGATATTGCAGTTCGACGACCTCTTCTAATCTACCATAGTAGTCAACTTCTAACTCACTACTAATGGATCCCTTAACACAAACACCGCTGTTGTATGCCTTTCTTCCTTGCCCGTATTCTTCAGTATGGAAAACATATCCATTGACAAAATACCCGTTGTAGCACTTACATTTTCTTTCAGGCCCTAGGCTTAGTGAAGACAATGACTTAGGCGCACTCCTTCCCATTTGATAAACCTTGTATGTAATGTACATCAACAAACAGTAAATGAACGAGAATCTCGTAATGACATGCATACGTATAGTAATTTTGCAAGCTAGAATGAGTTTGTGATAGTGCTTACATGTGTTCTAAACCACGTGGCAAACTGTTCATCTTGTAATTGAAAGATCTGGGATTCGGTCAGCTGTGAGTTATTGGAGAGCAAATATTGTCGATGTTGCCTACAAGTGATGATGAGTGTATGATATTACAATATATAATTAACAGTATATTACTAACAAAGTTTAATTAGTATAAACTTACTGAATAAAAGGTCTCAGCTCATCACAGTTAAATAGAACATAGTTGTGTGCTTGTTTAAACTCTATTTCTGACAAATATCTTCCTCTTACGGCATTTTTAGGTGTGGATTGTCCAGTATTGGAGAATATTGACAAATTCCCACTAGAAGGCACTTCACCGCCATCATCATGCCGTGGAACGCGATTGATTGTCGTTCTCAGATGAGGTTCGAAATAGTACAAGATAGATGTTAAGATCTCCTCAACAATATAGGCCTCACATATCGAAGTCTCAACATGCGCCTTGTTCTTAACCTTTTTCTTGAGATTAAACAAGTACCTGTATTGAAATATTAATCAAGTATTATCCATCGATGCATGTCCATCTGGAAAACGCAAACTCTTAAGCCATTTGTAGACTAGCAGTTGTTCGTTTTTCTCTAACACGAAACTTGCTCTTGGTTTTGTGACCCGTGACTCATCATAAACCAACTCCATATTTTTACGGTTACAGTATAAAGCTATATCCAATCTAGCCTTGATGTTGTCCTTTGTCTTCCCCTTCACATCCATGACGGTGTTGAAAATGTTCTCAAACATGTTCTTTTTTATGTGCATGACGTCAAGGTTATGGCGGAGCAGATTGGTCTTCCAATAAGGAAGCTCCCAAAAGATACTTCGCTTTACCTAATTATGGGTCAAACCAAAACCAGGAAACTTTTGCTTACCTGATTGAAGGCCAAACACAATGTCACCGTACTCTGAGACAACATCATGCAATTTTTCACCAGAAAGACGCGGGGATGCAACATCTTTTTCAACTCTGCCAACAAAAAAATCTTTTCTGTTCTTTCTGTACCTGTGATTAAGTGATAAGAAGCGACGGTGACAGTAAAAAAAAGAAGCTTTACCTCCGTTTGCTAGCGTGAATGCCTTGTTGTTTTCCATGCAGTATGGACATGTGATTTTTCCCATGCGTGCTCCAACTAGAAAGCATTCCATAAGCTGGAAAATCATTGATAGTCCACATCAAAGCCGCCCTCATAAGAAAATTTTGTTTCCTCGATATATCATAAGTTAGAGCTCCGGAGGACCACAACTGCACCAACTCATCAATCAATGGTTGAAGACAAACATCTATATTCCGCCCCTGACTACTTGGACCGGGTATGATAGTAGATAAAAACATGAACTCCGGCCTTATACACATTCCTAGTGGCAAGTTATAAACTGTGAGTATGACCAGCCAACAAGAATAAGGAGCAGCAAATGACCCAAATGGGTTGAATCTGTCTGTACACAACCCAAGACGCACATTCCTTGATTCAGCTGAAAAGTCAGGATGAACACTGTTAAAACGTTTCCACGCTTCGCCGTCAGAAGGATGAACCATCACTCCATCAACCACATGGTGTGCTTAGTGCCATGTCATGTGCTCAGTAGTCCTTGGTGACATGAATAACCTCTACAGTCTAGGTGTGATCGGGAAGTATCTAAGTTTTTTTATATTCCGCTAGAGTCTTTCCCCTGCCAGTTCTAGGTTTGTAACGGGAATGCCCGCACGTCATGCACTCGGTCATCTCAGCATTTTCAAGGTAGTATAACATGCAGAAGTTAGGGCACATGTCAATTTTCTGGTATCCTAAACCGAGGGGTTTCATCATGGACTTCGCAGCATAGAAGTTCTCTTTCTTCAGCCTGTTCTCTTCAGGTAAAATGCTTCTTGCCCATTCAATAATCTTGTCATACCCGACCTCACTCAACCCGTGATCTGACTTGATGGTGAACACCTGTGCTACAGTCGATAATTTACTGTGGTTCGTGCAGCCATCCTATAATGGTTCGTCAGAATCTTTCAACAAATCAAAAAACCTAGCTGCATCTGCATTAGGTTCTTCTTCTACGATTAGACATTGACTGACATTACCTTGATTCATTCTCATTGCATCCATAACCATATTTCTGTAAGGATTAGTGTTGTCATTTGCCGCTTCATGCACGTTTCTAGCACTAGAAGTAGACCCAACCACCGTTTCTTCCATTCTCCTATCACTAACAAATACTTCTCCATGTGCATACCAACACTGGTAATTCTCCATAAACCCTTTGTGTAGAAGATGCATCATTACAACATCTAGATGAAGATACTTTTTATTTTAACACTTCCTGCATGGACACCTAATACCGCCTCCAGTAAAATTTCTAGGAATAGATGTTGTGAAATTAATAAAACCCTGAACCCCGTTACAATAATCCATTCTCCGCAATCCTTGAGGTGAATCTCGATACATCCATGAACGATCATCCATGATTTATATCGAACCTCTATAAAATTATGATGACATCATGTATTAATTAACTAAGTTAGGTAAATAAACTTGCAAAAATATTACTTTACCTCGAGATTATCCAACAAACCAATCACAACTTCTCATCAATATTAAATATTCATTATCATTTATCAACGTCCATACAAATTAAAATATATAAATTTACGGAAATTACCACTCCGCAATACCATTGATAAAACTTTAAACGGACCCATTAAGCAAGCTATTAATTATTTCAAAACAGCACATGTACTTCGGTAGTTCCATAAAGTTTTAACAATTTACAAACAAATAAAATCTTACAAAATCTAAAACAAACCATAACAGGTATATAATTATACATTCATATACTACAAGTTTGTTTGAGAAATAATAATAAAACATGTACATCTACTAACAAAATACATATACTAAAAAAAAAAAAATTTGACATTTAATTAAATGTTAAAATTTAAAAAGATAGAATTACTTACAAAAATTGATAAAATCCGTCGGTAAATCAAAACACGGATGCTTTGACCACAAAACTTCAAGAAATATAACTTGTTGTGCTGATATGAGGGAGATTTTTGTTTGGGGGGGAGGGGGGGCTGGTTGTTTGCAGATGGGGAGAGTTGGGATTAGGAAGAAGAAGGAGAAATAGGGGAGGAGAGGGTCGGCAGAGCGGACATATATTAACTTTTCCCTACGGTTTCACCGACGGACACTCCGTCGGTGACACCATCGATGATTCTGACGGAGCAATCGACACGTCACCGTACGGATATGCCATTTCAAATCCGTCAGTGATTCCGTCAGCAATATAAACGGCGGTCGCTGTACGGGCTGTCTTTTTGAATCCGTCGGTGATTCTGTCATAAAAATAACCCGCCAAAACCTCCACGTCAGCGACCCGCCTTTTTTTTTACGACGGAAACTTTTCCGTCCGTAATTCAGTCGGTAACTACCGATGGAAATTTGCCATCGGTAGTTACCGACTGAATTACGGACGGAATAGTGTCCGTCGGTAATTTCAACCTCAAATTACCGAAAGAAATATTCCGTCGGTAAATCCGTTGCTATTTAGCGAATTTCTGGTAGTGAGTTATATCGGGTTGTGAAATTTCATGCAATATGGCCATATTGATTGTAAATTTGGCATGTAATAGAGACAATTGGGACTGTGAGAACATGTTCATCGGAGCAGGTCAGAGAAGACCATGACTAGGAAGCAAGATTAGGATTGGAAGGAAAATTCATGGATGGAAAAGTAAAGGGCCATTGACCACTACAGCTACGGCCATGACCACGCCAGCATCCCCCACAACCACAATGTTCATGAGAATCAGAAGAGAAAGATTGAGAATTAGGAAAAAAAAAAGACTGATTTGGTTGAGAGGCTATCAAAGATGGTGGATGGGTATCTACTAGTTTACTAGTAAATCCTGAATCAAAATATTCCAATTGAGTCTCATGAGTGAGGAGTATAGTCCATAGCTCATGGATTAGAGGACCTGGTTTTTGGTGAAACAACAGTAAAAAGTGAATCATAAGTGGATGGAAGGCCATTCTGTTTATGGGACACTTGTTAATGATAAAAAAAACAGGGCGATATGTAGTAGCTAGCGCATCACTATATTCTTACAATTCTTGACAGTTAGTATTAATAAAAATATTATTTTTCTTATGGTTTTGGAGTTGGACTTTTAAATCGAGCTCCTTGGCAATAGATTTATCCAAAATGTGTTTATGAAGAACAAGTCACGCTTCACGCTGCACTAGAAGTTCTTGTACGATAAAGAAAATGAATGATGTCCTTAGTAACCACATAGCATTAATCCAGCTGCTAATTAAGCAAGCTAAACAATTTCAATTAGCATAAAACAGGGAAAAAGAGATGTGACCATGTTAAATAGTTGTCATTAGTGAGTATTTCATGAACATAATCATAGATATGTGTGACATATGGATTTAAAACAGGAGTTTGCAATGGCATAGATTGTATAGATGAAATAATAGAGGATGTAAATGATTGAGCAAACGACATAATGCCAAATAATTAACGAGACAAACATAGAAAATCTCTAGAAAGAAACTGAAAAAGAAAAAAAAATAAAGACACACAAGGAATTGAACCCTAGAAACGTTCCATTCTATGATACCATGAAAGAGTTTGTCTGGAGATTTTCTCATTTAAAAACGCGAATAACTTCACACATTACACCTCTAGGCTCTATCCATGTAACAAAGTTTTAAACTGTGGAATAAAAATTTAATTTTGATTGAAAGGAATCATAAATTGACGTGACTATTGATATAACACTGATATCACAAGGCCTTGATAAGTTGAACGATTTCACGTGCTCTTAGAATAAAATTTGCCCCTTAACTTCAAGAAATACCTCTTTCTACACCATTCGAGGACAAAGCAAAAGGTCACCTAGTATTCAGTGTGCCACCCTACTTAGATTTTGTATTGTCTGTTGTGTTATTTTTTAAAATATTTTTTTAATATATTAAAATAATATTTTTAATATTATTATATTAAAATAAACTAAAATTATAAAAGAAATTAATGTAAAACAAAAAAGTTAAATTTTAAAAATACATTTTAAATAAAAAAAAAAAAAACAAAGAAAATATTGTACTAGCAACCTGTTCATGGTGTTGGTTCCTCCTAGTCGTAGAATCAATGAAAGAGGTGCACGTTACTGACAAGAGCTAGCACCATCCATCCATTATATGTACATGAGAGCCTGTGATGTTTTTTTGTGTGTTTTATTCTCGAATCCGCCGACCTTTGTTTTCTCACCATGTGGTTTTGCATTGGACCCACATTAAAAAAAAATCCATAGAATCCACAATGTTATGCCACGTTTGTTATCAATTTATAATGTGAAGGATAGTGGAAAGAGAGAAAGAGAAGCCTAATTAATCACACGTGTGGTGTCGCATTGAACGCAAACAATGCTTGTGGTCATTATTCCCCGAGTGTGATTGTCTTTTTTTTTTTCATTTAGAAAAACACATTTAAAAATTTCTGAATTTTTTTATTTAAATTTATTTTTTTAATAATTTCAAATTGTCCTCATATATCAATTTCAAAATAAATTTTAAAAAATAATATATATATATATATATATATTATTTTAATATATTTTCAAAGCTAAAATTTGTTTTTTTTTTTTAAATGAAGTTGTGTACCCGTGGAAGTCATTTGGTGGTTAGACGGCAAACATTTCATCCGCATATGGTAACAATGAGAAGAAAATAAAGGAAAAGGGCATGCTTTTGAGTTTTGTGTCAGTGTATTATTGTATCATGGTGGAAAGTTTTGGTAAAGGTAAATATTCTGGTGTCAATAATTACTCGTTACCATTGTTTTTTATGTTATGGAGTTTACCTTTCTCTACATATTCTTGTCGGGCTTTAGTTGTTTCCACACTTGATAGATAAAGTCAGCATTTTGTGATGCATTGAAAAGATGTTAAGATTTTTGAGTTTGGTTAATTCAATAAATATAGTTATGCTTTTATTACCTTGAAACAACAAAAAAAAAAAAATATATATATATATATATATATATATATATATATTGAGATTAATTATTTGCCATAAATATCAAATGAAAAGCTATATATTCATGCATGTTTAGTTAGTCAAATTTTATTTTATTTTAATAAATGAGATATTATTGATAAAACCAGTTTACCATTAGAATTATGGTAAACTAAAGTTCAAAACATTAAGAGATACATAAAAAAAAAAAAGCAGCATTGACAAGCTCGTAAACTAAAAACACTTCACTTATTAGTCCATGATAAAATGTCGTCAAAACCTCTAATTAAATCATTTCTTGTGTATGTAAAGTTATTGTTCCAAGGCTTTAACCAAAGTGTAAGACAATGGAGAATGAGCTGAAACTATGCATTCCAATCCGGCATCTTATCCTCAAAAAACAACTTATTCCTTGCGGTCCAAATACCCCTATAAATGTCATACAATATTAGGGCACTTCGTTGGAACTTGTCTTTTGCCATGTCTCATCATCGGCTGATGATTTGATCTATTATATTCGGCAAGCACCCAAAGATGCCAAACCAATTCTAAAATTGTTGCCACAGTCTCCACATGTGGTAGCAATAGAGGAAAAGATGATTATCATATTTTGTTTCATGTTCACAAAAGAGACATTTTACTTGGCTGGGATGTATCAAATGGCGATGTGCTAGGAAGGCTCTAGTACACACTTTGCCATGCAGTAGCAACCATATGAACATTTCGATCTTCGGTAGGGAAAATCCTTTCCACAAGAGGGGAGAGTTGTTGGGATTTGCCATTAATGAGCAACAAATGAGCAACCTACCCTAAGAAGTAGGGTTACCATTTGTCAATGGTAGTTGCACCCACCATTGACAAATGTATCAACCTATGTGCAGCTGTTGTTGTTGAAGAAGAGGAGCCACCATATTGCCTATAAAAAGGCACCGAGAGAGAGAGCAAAGAGACCAAGAGTGTGGTGAGTTTGTGCAAGAGAATAGAGAGAAAGAGAGAGCTGCAATGGCAGCAGCCTTGCTGCCATTGCAACAGCTGCAAGTGCAGTAAAAGAGCTAGGAGTTGAGTTTGAGTGAAGTGATCCTCCTCCTCTATATATTGTGTTGTAATCCTTTCTCTATCTCTAATACAATGACTCTCTCCCGTGGATGTAGGCGGTTTTGCCGAACCACGTTAAATATTGTGTCTCAATGTGCTTATCCTCCTATGAGCAATTATCAGTACATCACCGGTCGGAATTCCTAACAAGAGTAAGGGAAGTTTCCTGGATAAAAGATGTTATCAATTAATTCTTGACAGTATAAGCAACAGTTTCTTCTCCTCCCCATATTTTTGTATCAGCTTTGTTTTCATGTAGAGTTATACCTACTAGCAGTTGAGTCAAACTCTGTAATTGTTCCTCTTATAATGGTCATATGAGTCTTTTCTAGTATGACATCCACTACCACTGAGCTGAGATGTACTCCCTCATATTTAGCAAACAAGATAAAGGTGTTATGGACAAGGAAAATAGGCGTTGATGTGTTTGTCATTGTCAACCCGATATCAACAATTATTCTTCAAAGCATCTCTAATTGCAGAATTTATGTCAATGAGAGAATTTATGGATTGTCATGTTTCTGAAAGAGGTGGATGAAGTATTGGTAGGCCATTGGTGAAGGAAACCTGATACTTTTTATTGATAAGCTCTTGACAGCCTTCTGAATTATTATCACGTAGCCTTCATAACCATTTAAATTTCAATGTCTTGTTCTTGCCATCCAGTGAACCAATGCCTAGACCTCTTCTATTCTTTCCCTTGACCACCATTTGACATGAAACTTTATAAATTGTTTGATCTTTTGAATCCCCACACCATAAGAATCTCCTCTTAATTGAAGTAATAACCCTAGCAACTCTCTTTGGCATAAGAAAAAAAAGACATGTTATATAAAGGAATGGAGGAAAACACAGTTTTAATAAGACACACTTTTCCTGCTATGCTCAATAAACATCCTTTTCATAGGCCTAGTCTTATTCGGATGTTATTTATTATAAATTTTCAAGTGGAGAGCCGTTTCGGATTTGCTCCTAAAAGAAGTCCTAAAACTAGATTGAGAGCGAGTTTTATTTGCAATATATTGCATTTGTCATTCCATCTATATATTCATCATCTAGGTTGATTCCAACCGATGAAATTTTATGAAAGTTGACCTTTAGACCTGAAGCCAACTCAAACCACCTCAAAATCCTTTTAGCAGTTGATATCAAATGGAAGTCATTAGGACTAAACACTAAGGTATCATCTACATATTACAAATGACTCAGATGCATGCCATTCCACAATTAATTCCTTTAAACAAGCTGGAATTTGAACCTCTCTTGAATAGGATAACCCTTTTACAACTATGTCAAAAACAAAAGAGGTGATAATGGGTCACCTTGACGTAGACCACGGTGGACTCCAAAGTCCATGCTTGGTGAACCATTAATAAGAATTGATAACTTAAATCCTGTAATGTATTCATGGATTAGAGAAATCCAAATTTTTCCAAAGCCTATGTATGACATCACTTCCTATAGATACTCCTTAAAAGCCTTATAGAACTCCATTTTCATAACAAAACCATGTTGCCCATTTTTCTTTACATTGTGTATAACTTCATTAGCCATTATGAATCCATCTAAGATCTGCCTATCAGAGATGAAAGCTATCTGGTTAGCACTAATAATGTTAGGTATAACCTGTCTCAATCTATTGGATAATAATTTTCCAATAATTTTGTACAAGTTATGCATTAAACTTATCAGCCTATACTCTGAAAATTTAGTAGGCAGTTTTGTCTTTGGGACCAAAGCTACATGAAATATATTAACCCTCTTTAGTCAACTTAAGTATCCTTATTTAGGTTAGAGTGATTATACTATTTAATCTAAACCACAAACACACTTGAAAAACTTAAGTATCCACCTTATAACTATATTGATTATATCGCTTAATATTTGATACCAAATTCCATTTTGTGATTATAAATCTACAAAATAATTTTGTTAGCTGTCAATCACTACCAGAAAATCGTTCAATACAAACGAAAATACCGAGGGAATATTTTCGTCGATAAATTTTCGATTGATTTTACCGACAAAAATATCCTGTCGGTATATACTGAGAGAATTACAGTGGGAAAAAAATTAATGATTTACCAACGGAATTACCAACGGAATAAATTCGTTGGTAAAACTGTGAACACTGTTCATCATGTCAATTACAAAAGGAATCACCAACAGAATTTTCCGTCGGTATTTTTCAGAGAGCTCCAAAACTGTTCACTTTCCAATTGCACTGTTAATTGTTGTTCTTTACGGACAAAATCACCGACGGATTGAAAAGTCTTCGGTGTTATTTGGCGGTTTTCTGAAAAAAAATTCAATTAATTTAAAATTTTCATTTAAATATTACAGACGGAATCACCGACGGATTGAAAAATCATCGGTAATTATTGGCGGTTTCTGAAAACTTTTTACGAAATTAAAAATTTAAATTAAATATTACCGATGGAATTACCGACAGAATAATTAAAAAATATTAATATTCAATTATCCGTCGGTAAATCCGTCCCTAACACGCCCCAATAAAAAGTCTGGATCCCCTTATTTAATAAGAGATAAACTCATTTCTTATTATTCTTTTTCTACTACTTCTTCTTCTTCTTCTTCTTCACTATATGTAAAACATCAATATCTATTTCTTTCTCTTCTTTTCTCTCCTCATCTCCTTCTCTTTCCCTCCATGCTCCGGGTATGTCTTCTTCTTCTTTCTTTTTTATCTTAGTTTTTTTTAATTAATATGCTTTACGATTTTTTTTCTCTTCTTAGCTTCATTTGCAACTACATTAAGGTAAGATTTTTCTTTTTTCTTCTTTTTTCATGATTTTTTTCACTATATTTGTTTTTTATTTTATTTTTAATTTTTTTTGTTCTTAATAATTGTATAAATGTTATTGTGAGATTTTTTTTTTCATATGAGATCAATTTTTAGTTGATTTATTTATAGGGATTTTTAAATTTTTAGCAATTGCAACTTCATTTTTTTCATATGAATTTTTTTAGTTGAATTTATTTTTTCGTTTTATTTATTTGTTGCAAATTTGTTTGAGTTGATTTTCTTATTCTTTTTTCCAAGCATTTTGAGTATATATTATAGAGTGTTGATTTATGTTGATTTATGTTAATTTAATTATTTTATAATTTCATAAAATAAATTTTTTAAAAAATGTTTTTATATAATTACCGAGGGAATTACCAACGGAAATTCCGTCGGTAATTTTGTCGGTATATCCCTCGGTAATTTTGTTGGTAATAAAAAATATTATTACCGACGCGCCTGTTCCGTCAATAAATCTGTCGGTAATAATATACCAACGGATTTACCGACGAACGATTCACCGACGGATAATTTCCGTCTGTGATTCCGTCAGTAATATGATGGAATATATTTCTTGCACCAACGGAAAAATTCCGTCGGTAAAACTGTTAAATCTTGTTGTGAATGTCCATTATGTGCTTGTACAAGTCCTTGAGGTGTTTAAATTAAAAGATATATATGATGCTCATCCTTACCAGGTGATACTAAAGTTCTGAACAAATAATTTTTGTTCGAGTAGTCTCATATGAAAGGTATTGTTGAGTTTTCAAATGGCTAATGAAAACTCAGGTCTTTTTTGTTTCATTTTAATTAAAACCAACAAAAAATGATTAATTGCGTGAACTCAAAATGTTAAAGCATGAAAGCTTAATTCTTATTTAAGGTTTTTTGACAGTGGAGACAAAAAAAATGATAACTAGTAAAAAGTTTTTGTATCAAAACTAATAAGATCTAGTCCATTTGTTTGCGCTATATGACGAGCTGAACTAATGTTGTTAAAACATAAAAAATAGTACTAAGAACATGGAAATTTAATGGGTTTAATGAAAATATGGATGACCGGAAAAAGCATGGATCAACTTATAGAAAAACCAAGAAATTATTTTAAAAAAAGTATTGAGATGATAGCATATTGGATGACCCTGATCATACGCTACTTGATTCATGAACTTAGTTGGATTTAATAATTTCTTTTAAAATAATTTTTACTTAATTATTTGATAAAAATTATAAGCTCGCAATTTCGAGCATCAATCCTAAAATAGACGTTTAATTTGTTTGAGATCATGATAACCTTAAACAAAAAAAGAAAAAAAAACCATTCACAAAGTCTATTTTTCAACCAATTCAATATTGATAAATGAAACCGAGAAAAAAAATAAAATATTTTAAAAACATATTATCAAAATTAAGTAAAAATGATCAAATTACCTCTAAGATGATAATTAAGACCCTAAAGTTAAGCTTTAAAAGTGTTGTTTAAAAAAAAAACAATATTATACCCAAGCATTGTTTTGCATTTATGGGCTTTATAGTAACTAATTGTGCAACAACAACAAAAAAAACAACAGTAACCTCGATCAATTAAAAAATAGTTAATCCACAATAATTGAAGGAGGGCGAGTATGAAAGTAATTGTAAGAAAAAACTAATTTGGACGAATCTTCTAAACCTAGGTTAACATCTCAAATTCTCAACTGTGAAATTGAAAACCTGAGTTCAATTAAAAAAATTTATTGTCAATCAATTTAATGCTAAATGATAAAATTGAAAAAAAAATCTCAAATTAAAAAACTAAACAAAGAAAAATTTATTACAAATTAGCCCCTTAGTAAAGTTTTTAAAAATTTGAATGTAAGGATAATAAAATAATTCTACTGTAACAAAAGATATGAAATGCTAAAAAAAAACCCTATGCCTAGACATTCCTTAACAATCCTAAAAGGACAAATGATCCAAAAGAAAAGATTATTTTACCCCTAAAAAACATAATTTATTTAATGTTTTTTCAATGATAAAACTATTAATTTACTATTACAGTCTCCATTAAACAAATACACACACACACTGTTTTTCCTGCATTTCTTAGCTTTCTCTCAAATAAATCAGTACACTCTAAGAGTAAGCTAACCTGGTAAATATGTACTGAGATGTGGGAAAGAATAATTAGAAAGTGGAGAGCTTTTTTTTTTTTTTTTCAAAAACCTTCATCTTCGTGGCTTCTCGTTTATCAAGTGGTATCCCTCTATGGCTTGATATTGTTTTCCCATCTCTTATCTATAAAAAAAAATTTCCTCATGATTAATATTTAGGATCCTATTCATAAAAATAAAAAAAAACAAAAGAAAAGGAGAGACCTATGGTTTGTTGTTCATATTAATTTTCTAACTAATACTTAATAGTGGATTAACTATATATGTTTCTTTTTCTTGACATGGTGTGCATATTCTTAGTTGCATGTACTATGGAATGTTAGGTAGCATTTAGTTACTATTTAAATATAAATAAAATGAAGATGATGGAGACAGAGGAATATATCTCCTATATTATTATTTTTTTAAAAAAAATCAAATTATCTTTTATATATATATATATATATATATATATATATATCTTTTTTATTCATGGACATTAACTAAACATAACCTTAAGAATTTCGCAAAGGAAGCAACAAAACTCGAAGCCAATAAAATAAGTATGATGATAATGACATTAATTACAAAAAACAAAAGAGGGGATTGAAAGCTTAGATTTAGGCGAAGAACACGGGGTGACTTTAACATTATGAAAATATGTATCTTTGTACTTTATTATTACTTAACTTTTCCGAACTCCTAAAACTTAAAAGCCAATAGTTCTTCATTAGCATCTTCAAAAGGCTCCCCTTTTTCTACTGGTAAAGTATAATTTACGGAAAGAACTTTTTATTCTCTTGATATATAATTATACAGTACTGTGAAATAATTTATATAAAAAATCACAGATACTACCAAAACATTTGGTGATAGACGAAGATACGTAGCAATGCATGCGAAATAAAAGGAGAAAGCGGAGGCCGAGAATTATTTCATTTGTCTTTTTCGGCATTTTGAAATTACAAACTAGCCCCTCAAGTAAATCCTTTAAGAGTTTAGATGCAGGGGTAATAGAGTAATTATACTGTAACAAAAAATATAAAATATATATATAGTGTTTTTCCATATTTCTTATCTTTATCTTTAATAAATCTGTAAAGTATAGTTTACCGAAAGAACTTTTTATTCTTTCGATAATTATGCAGTGTGAAACAATTTATAAAAAAAGGCACCGATAGTACCAAAATATTTGGTGATAGAAGAAGATACGTAGCAATGCATGCGAAATATTCTGAACGTGACGACCATTTAATTTAATATCAGAATCTGTTACTTTTCTTAGTTTAAAGTAATTAATTTATTAACATTATAATTAAAACATGAGAGATTCAAATCTGTGATCAAATAGTCTTCTTTGATTTCTTCAGTCAATTGAGAATCTTTCTTGTTCTTATTCTTGGCATGCAAGTCATCTTGGGTGGTTATTTTTTTTCTGTCTTATTCTCTTTTTCTTTCTTTCTTTCAATCTCTTTTCTGGGGGGTTTAGTAACCTTAAAAAAGAGCTCAAATCTACTGGGAAAGTAATGTAGTTCTGGATTTATTATGATTTTTCACTGGAATAATATTATATTAATGATGTTTTTGTTTGTCCATCTAAAAACTTAAAACATATTTTTAAAGGTATTGAGATTTTTTCATGTGACTCATTTGTCATTAACAAATAAAGTGAGAACAAATAAGAATTTTTTTTAAAACTTGATTGCATAGTAAAATGACCCAAATATCATTGGAAGCAAAAAAATTAAACTTGACGTCAAGGGGTATTTTTGTATTTTCATAATGGTTTTTTGGCTATTATGATTGCTGAAGGGATCTTTGGTATTTGTATAAATGTAAAAAATAATAAAAAATTAAAATGCATATATAGTGAAACTATGAAAATACCCTTAAAAAAGATTAGCCTTAGGTCAAGGGGTGTTTTGGCTTTTCACAATGGTTTTTTTGTAACTACAAAATCAGCTTAGGAGCAATTTTGTATTTAGCTAATAAAAAAAGGTTGGGGCGAGTGGGAGGTGTCTGCACCCTTCGGGTGGTACGGGGGGTGCCTCCTAGCGTCCAAATATACCCTTTTATCGTGTTGTTCGAAGAGTCGTTGTGTTTTCTTTTTGTTGATGCGGTATGTGTCTCTATTGCTGGTTCGGTTTGACATCTATAGTCCTTTATTTATTTTTCCCTTCTTATCTCTCTTTTCCTTTAAAAATTACAGCTTGACCCTTCTAATTATTGGAATTTCAACTTTAATTTTTATTCTTGTGATTTCTAATTTTTTATTTTGGCTCTTTTGTAGAAGTTTTATTTATTTTAAATTTCATCATTCAATCTCAGTTTATCAAATATTATATTATCTAATGTGGTACTTATTCTGTGGATTTCTAATTTTTATCCTTGGCTTTTTTGCAAAAAAATTTAATAGTTTTTCTATTTCATCCTTTAATTCAAATTGATGGTGTTATTATGTTGTTTTTCAATTTAGTTCTCATAGTTTTGATGGATTGAGAATTGAAATTCATAGTTTTTTCAGATTAGGTGCTTTGGGTTTAATGACTTGGGTCATGAGGTTTTTTTTTTTTGAAAAAAAAGCTTTATAATCCTTTTTATTTTTTTATCAGGTTATTCAAATCTCATAATTTAGACCGCTGGTTTGACGAGATATCTCAGATTAGCTCCGTTCTGATTACCAAAATTACAGGTTTGTCATGACCGGTTTTTTTTGTCATGTTTTACCTTTTTTTGGAACTTAAACATCATTTTTTGAAGAAAAAAAATCTAATCCCACAACGAAGCACGTACACCAAGGCTAGTCCAAAGGATTTTTATATGAATTGTCTATCTTATGCTACCAAAATTGACATTTTTTTTTTCTAAAAAAAATTATTAAATAAATATAATGATTAGACATATATAGACATCGATATAAAACATTATATCTTTAAAAATTAGTGCGTTAACATGTTAAATCCATACACATATAGTTATTCACATACAAAGATAACTTGTTTGGTGATTGTTGCCTACAAAATTACCATAACAACAATAGAAGCAGTCATAACTTCGCGGTAATGCATTCGATAACTTCATTTAATGAAGAAAGCATACCTAATAACATTCTTTAACGAAACTTAATAACTCTTGTTTATTTAATTATTATAGAATGGAGAGGGTTGTCTTCTATTGTATAACATTAAGAGGTTCACGGACCTCCCAATGAACTAAAACAATATATACTAAGTTAAAGATGTTTTGTTGATTTGTTTTAAAGTCAACGTTTAATTTTGAACTATACAAGCTCTCAATAAAAATTAAATCTAGAAACCATACAGAATTAAATATTGCTAATTCACAAAACCAAAAATATAAAGTATTTATCGAATTAATTACGTACTACTATCCTTCTTTCACCAAACACCTAATGAATTCAAAAGTTCAGGAGAATTTTAGTGCTCTAATTAGTTCATATATACTTCTTAAATAATCATTTTTCAGTGTATTATATTTGAGTTCCAGAATCGAAAACATTGAGGTGAGGGTGTGTTTCTTCATGAATTTGTAAAATCTATGTTATAGTATTCTTCGAGATTTCTCGCAATAATAAGAAAACTGTCCCCTCTTGCTTCTAATTTATTTATTAAAAAACATAATTCTTTTACATAGGCTGTTGTCCATTTTAAATTATGTACAAACGTTAAGATCTTGATGCAAATACCTCGGATTAAAATAGAATCACCCATCTTTCTTAAAGCGAGAAATGTATAAAAAGAAGAACACACAATCCAATGATGACATCTGTGAAATCGGTGAAATGATAATTAATTAAAACCGAAGGATGAATGTTTTAGCATGAGAAAGAACTTTATGTAACTAAAAGAACAAGCATGTAAAATTAGCTGTTTATGTATTCGTTTAATTATTGTATATCTACAGACCGATTCTTTCTTTTAAGGGATGGATGGAAATTAACTTGAATATAAACGATCTAGATAGGGAGTAAAATAAAACAGACAACGCAGGTTTAATAAACTATCCAGCAAAAGATGCACGGGCTTGGTTCTGCATGCTCAAATTAAAAACTCTAAGAATGGAAGAACATAAAGGAACAGATCGCTGCTGGTTTTGCAGAATACCATATAACTAGGAAGGTTAGAGGTGTTAGTTTTCTTCGTGATTACAAGGGGCGCTTTAAGGACAGGGAAGGGTCAGGTCAAGACTTCTCAAGACCTTACCTTTCCTTTCTCATGGTGTGGTGTTGGTGTTTTCATGAGAAGGAGGGATCGGAGGTGGGCTGTAAATTGTTTATGCATCCAAAGCCAAATTTGCAGGTGGATGACGAGTAGGTGGGGCTGGCATCTAGTATTTACACGTGGCGGGAATCCACCATAGTCAAGTCAACCAAAGAATGTCTTCCACGTACACAAACTGCTAGCTGGCAAGGAAGTTATGGTCCTTATGGAAGACGGCTAGGGGCCAAAGCCGCATGTGGGTCCACTTCAGGATTTCGGGTGCTGGGCCAGTTCTGTGGGTCCCGCAGTTTAGAGTTTACTAGGAGAGGGTGCATGAGGCCCTCGCGTCCGTCTTGGTTTACAACTATAAATCGACGATTCGGCTGTGCCTCTCTTGCAAGCATACATTACCTCTCGCTCTCTCTCTTAACAAATCTTTGTGAGCAGTTTGTTGGCTTCTCTTCTTCACATTCTCTCTTTCTCTGTCTCTCTTTTTCTTCTTCTCTATATTTCTTCTTGAAGCTTAAAGAGTGATAAAACAGAGCACCCTGTTTCGATTCCTCTGGTTCTTCTTCACTACTACAGCTTGTTCTAGCTTCTAATATTAGTGTCTTCTCTTAAGGTAGAGTAGTTTTCTCATATGGGTTTTTCTTGATTCTTGATTTTATAGTCTTGATTTGGTTCCAAATCTTGGTGTACTAATTTGAAAGAAAATGTGATTTTGGTTTTTGTTTTTTCTAGTGGAAAGATGACAAACCAAAATGTGGTAGTGGCTGATACAAACTCTGGACTCAACTTGGCAATCACAGTGCATGTAACAAACTCCTCTATCTTCACAACGGCGGCCCAGAAACCTCCAGCGGCACCAGGTGGTTACATATCCATTTCTAGAAAGAAACTCTTAAAGAATCTGGAAATCAATGGAGGAGCAAGAATTAATGCTTGGGTTGATTCCATGAGAGCCTCATCTCCTACTCATATCAAGTCCACGCCTTCTGTTAATGAAGACCAAAGCTCATGGATTGTGAGTACACGCAGAACCCAAACACCTAATCTCTATACTAGTTCAAGTTCGAGAAAGGACCAGTTTTGCAATTATCAAAAGATGACTCCTTTTTATTTATTTATTTTTAATGTGGTGTTTGCAGCTTCACCACCCATCAGCACTGGAGATGTTTGAGCAGATAATTGATGCCTCTAAAGGAAAGCAAATTGTTATGTTCTTGGACTATGATGGCACACTTTCTCCTATTGTTGATGACCCAGATAAAGCTTTCATGTCCAAGCAGGTGGTATTGAGTCCTTTGTACAGTACATCTCTCTTTTATATATATATATATATATATATATATATATATTGTTACTGAAGTTTCTGTTGTGGTAAACTCAGATGAGAGCAACAGTGAGAAAGCTTGCAAGATTTTTCCCTACTGCAATAGTGAGTGGGAGGTGCAGAGACAAGGTACATTTGGAAGCTTTTCCTTTTCTTTAATGTAATATTAGGCTAATAAGTACATCTTACTCTGGCTTTTCTGTTCGTGTGGTCTGTAATTCTGAGCTTAACTTCGTAATTTTTATCTATATTTTATAGGTGTATAACTTTGTACGGTTAGCAGAACTGTACTATGCTGGAAGCCATGGCATGGACATTAAAGGACCAGCAAAAGGCTCCAAATACAAGAAAGTGAGTGAGCTTTACCACTGTATTTGCAAGTACCACCCAGTAAATGGCTTAATGAATTTCCCCTATCTTCTTTCGCAAAATGATAGAAATTCTTGTCTTTTATGTTGTATTTTTCAGGGCGGTGATGGTGTTGTCTTTCAGGCTGCCAGTGAATTTCTTCCCATGATAGATGAGGTAATTTACTTGATAACACTCTATGTTATAAAAACAATTCAAAGTCTTGATGATATTTACATCATTTTTGATAATGGGATTTCAGGTTTACGAAGAATTGGTAGAGAAAACTAAAACAACTCCAGGGGCCAAGGTGGAGAACAACAAATTCTGCCTCTCTGTGCACTATCGCTGCGTTGATGAGAAAGTAGGAGTCGCGCACCAAATAATATTGCTACGACTATTATATTAAAAAGTAATATATATTTTAACTAACTTTAATGCATGAAAAAATACAGAAATGGAGTGGACTGGCACAAGTAGTTAAGTCAGTGTTGAAGGAGTACCCAAAGCTTCGACTTACTCAAGGAAGAAAGGTGTGGTTTGGCATCTAATAATAAATTAATTAACAATATTGTATTTATTTATTTCTTAATTTTGTAATATTTTAAGAGTATATAAAACAAGAGATGTCTCACTTTCAGTACCATTTTGTTTTACACAGGTTTTAGAAATCCGCCCTACCATTAAATGGGACAAAGGAAAGGCTCTTGAATTTTTGTTAGAGTCACTTGGTAAGTTTAGTGTTGTTTTCCTGTCGCTTTCCTGTAATTGATTGATAATAATCACGAACTAAAAAAATACACTTTTTTATTTTTTTTATTGGAATCATACAGCTTCAATGTATCTCAGGAACCGAAATAATAAATAAAACCAAGTGTTTAAAAAGGTCTCACCCCCCACTAGATTTGTCTATCTACTTGGGAAAAAAAAATTAAAGCCAGACAAGTAATAGTGCTGGATAATAATTAGTATTGTACTTTTAATTAATGACCTCTAACTCTATATATATATATATATCTCCTACAGGATTCGCCAATTGCACTGATGTTTTTCCTGTTTACATTGGAGATGATAGAACAGACGAAGATGCATTTAAGGTATCCAATGCTTAAAATATAAACAAAATCTCTCCTTCTTTATACATCAAACTTTAATTCAGATCTTTTAAGGCTAATAATATTTTTTGGTTACTGTTATCAGGTACTAAGAGAGAGAGGACAAGGTTTTGGTATCTTGGTCTCTAAAATCCCAAAGGACACTAGTGCATCTTATTCCCTACAGGAACCCACCCAGGCAAGTATCCACCACATGTATAATTGCTGTTATTCATCGATGATTCTTTTTCTTTTTTTCTTTTTCTTATGAGCAGTAACTAGCTAGCAGATACACAAGCTAGCCAGCCATGTAGCTTATGAGTTTTGAATGCTCCTACAGGTTATGGATTTCTTGCGACGTTTGGTGGAGTGGAAACGGCTGGCCTTTCAAGGGCGGTCAAGGGTGGTGTAAAGAGTAGTGGGAAGATTGAGACGGTACAGATATACCCACCCCTTCAAGAAATGTAATTAAGGGTGGGATGTTAGACTATGTAATCATGTCTTGTTCAAGATTAAAAAGTATGAACAAGAAAAGTAGGGAAATATAATGACTATCTTCTTGGCTTGAAAGGCTCTGTACGTATATCTTGTAGCTAGTTAGCTGGGTACAAGGGGAAATTAAGATCTGTAACTTAATTGCAAGTAATTAATCTAATTAAATGCATAGATATTTCAATCTCATCTCCTCTACACCCTTGACTCGAGCTCAAAATAAAAATAAAATATTGAAGATTTATTTTTAAATTGAGTGTGTATGAGAGTGTAAGTGCTCTCCATAACCAAACCTAATAATTAAACAATATTGTAAGCTCCCCCATATGGGCTGCTGAAAGAATACAATTTTTTTTTTCTTTGCACATCTTTCTGGGGCATCTTTGGGAAAGGATATTTGCAAGAATAATTCCCCTGAACGGAATTCATTACTAAATGACGATGGTGCTACAGATCATCTTTTCCGTAGCTAGTGATCCATTATGATGTGAGAACAAGTCCATTCCAAAGGCCTCCAACCTTCATGTCTAAGGACATGAACGTGGGAACCAAGTTCAATTTTTCATCATTAATCATCCTACTTTATTGATTAAAAACCTTGTGTTCCACAGAAAGTAGTCTCTACTTTGAGATTTACGATATTTTGGGAGAATGATGTAGCAACATCTCAACGTTACTCCCCATCTAATTAATAGCCTCATTCTCAAATACAAAACCTAGCTTGATGAGCAATTTAAGAGTGTGCTGGCATTGCATTTGAGCAATCCAAAAACTGAAAAAATTTTGGGTTTGGTTAACATCCAAACATATAATTAGTGTGGCCTCACAATGTTGTTACTTTTTTTTTTTTTCTTGACCTTATTGTTACTATTATTTTTTCAATGTAATTAAAGCCACTGCAGCTTGGCATGCTTTAGCTCAAACACAGTTGCATGTGCTTGGGACCTCAAATCGCAAACAAAGCCCCAAAGTGCATGTGTTGATATGAACAAATAACTTAATCCCTCTTAAATGCCTTTCTTTGTTTATACTTTAGAAATAATTTTAAATTTATATCTTTTTTTTTGTTTTTTTATCCAAATATATTTATATCTGCTTATTTTATCTTGGATACTAATCAAACGCAACGACGACTTTGAACAACTGATGGGATTGGTAATTATGTATACCACAGAAAGAACACAAGGCTTTCAGAATCTGCTTCTTTCAGCTATGCAGCTTCAAATGTCTAGTTCATTTTTTTCAAAGGAAACTCTAGACAAAGAACCTTTCGCATTTTACGTCCCAATTACCTTGGAATATTTGGTACACTTTCTTGATAATGTAAAAGTTTTTCACAAACGATGCTTGTAAGAGAAAGGTCTTTGAGCCCACGGTTGCCAGCTTTGTGAATATTCCTTTGCTAATAATTTCGAAGGCTACCCCCGCTAGAAGGTTGAGGAAAGGGAGGTATCGTGTGATAGCTGCTTTACAGATCTTAAAATGGACAGGTTAGAAAAATCTCAGAGGCCATCTATCTCTTTTAAGAAAGGTAGGAAGAGTTTAAGGCTGCATTTCCTTTTGTTGCTTTCCACAAGGAACTCAATAATCACTCGTCAAGGACTACAAGATTGCTGTATGTACTCTCTACAACATATTTGGAAGGTATGGAGTTGTGTAAAAAGAAAAGATGATGCTGATCAGTCACTATATACAAAGAAAGAAAAGCAACGTATGGCAAATTTTCTGACCCAGCAAAATGAAATGACTTTATCCTTCCAAGAAGATAAGTTGGCATGGCCATGTAAAAACACAAACATGCATTATTGATCTTATATGATAGACCACCATTACCATATTTAGTACAGATCAATCACTGTTGAGTAACATTATTTAGCATCAACATTAATAAAGTTCACAAGGATCTGTAATTTTGTGCTAAGGTAGGGGCAACTCACTCATTACATTCAGAATTTACTAGAAAATGCAATGTAAGAAAAGAAAAGGTATGCAGATAGAACTTATCATAGCTAACTCACTGACAAATCCTTAATTTGGAGATAAGGTTATCGTTTTCATTTATGATTGGATCACTTGGAGATTTGGTAATGTGCAGGCCCCATGTTATAGATTAAACTTTCTTCTTTTACTTTAAATTATATTATGCTGAGTCAAAAGGAGAGACTTATGAGAAGGATGATGAAAAAATATATAAAAATGTTGTACGCGATATCCTATTTTGAGTTTTTTTTCCCTCTTCTTTACAAGATGCTGCAACACTTAGCCAGGTCTCTTGATCTTTTTATCTGAAGGTATACAATGGCTACAGTTCTTAATTTGCATCCTTGCCTTGAAGCATGGATGCATAAATCATGATAATGTGTAACCACGAAATAGATTTATTAATAATGAGTGTAATGATCGAAGACAGATACAATATCTCATGCACGTTCTGGTAAACAGTGATATCCATATTTCAAGGTGGATTTTGTACCTCTCAATGTGATCATGGGTCAATAATTGTTGCACCATAGGGAATTATTGATTCTAGTAGCTGGGTTAACTTCCGTTCTTTACTACTTTCTCAGATTCCAAGGGACTGCCTAACTACTCCCTAGATTGCATCTATGAAATTGATATCTACAAAGAAAGCTTTCTTCCTTTTCTAGGTGTCTATGATGAGTCCTCTCTTATTGGAAACAGATTGTTTAAAAACTACAAGGTTATGTTTTAAAATGGCTCTGGCTGAGTTCAAACTCTAAATTCTTCCTTTGTAAAGAAAGTTCTGTGAGCAAATGTATCTAAGAGGCACACACACACACACACACACACACATATATATATATACATTCCTGCCTCCATTTTGGCATACCAAAGATGGACACATAAAACCTTTTCTCAGACAAGGAAGGAGAAAGATGTGGAAAGAAATTTAATAAATGCTTGGGAGATACACTTTTATGAGTAGAAAAATGAGTTGGCACCATAATACGACACAAGTCATACCAATTTTTTTAGTTCAAACATTTTATTTTCTGTCAGTCAAAACAATTTAATAATTTGGTCAAAATTGATATTAGTTACAAATGCTCAAAAAGCTGTGTGGTCTGTTCTTGATACGACAAGCATGTTGAAAAAACTTCATTGGAGGAAGATATACAAATAATATGTCTACTACATAAGCTTATGTAGTATTAGTTAGTTAGAGCCTATGTGATATATAGGAAGTAGTGTCATTGCTTACGTACAAGCATTAATTAGAACATACCTATACCCTATTGGGTGCCTAGATTTTTGGACGAACCCGCCTTGGATATGAATGGAACCTCACTCATTTTTAACAGGTTTTTTTTTTTTCTGGCTTTTAAGGACTCGGAGAATGATATCAACTTTTTTGTTAGGTTTTTGAAAGGAAGCCCACCACTAGGGTAAGGGAATATAGGGTTGAATGAGGAGTTGGAATCCACTTACGGGGAAGTGTTTGATGTGAAGAAAACACTTGAATTTTTGCATAGGGACAGTAACATGGCTCCATGCTTTGACAACCTCGGTTTCTTTCGGACGTGGAAAGATGGAGTCCACTAGGTTCCACATTCATCATTGGTGCCTTAACTGAAATAAACCAAGTCTTTTAAGCTTCAATTATTGAATGGGAAGGAAGCACAGGCGCCTGCCCCCAATGCTACAACTCTCACTAGTAAAATCACCATCTCCTCTTTGTCCTTGGAAAGAGATACCTGTTTTGGATCACATGCACTTGAGTGTTTGTTATTAATATAATATTAGGGTTTTTTTTTTAGGAAATAAGATTATTGGCACTTTGATATATTTACAAACACTACTAAAACGAAAATTATTTCTTTGGTAATGTACAATGAAATAGCTATGAAATATTTATGTAGAATATTTTCAATGAAAATAGCAACAGAATATGTTTCGTCAATAATTTACAATGGAATTTTTTAGGGAATACTACATGCCAATACTTTCCAACAAAAATATTTTGTTGCCATATTTCATCAGCAAATTTAAAAGAGTTAAAACCAATAGTTCCCCCTCCCCCTCCATTTCTTCTTCTTTTTCTTGTTGCCAAAAACACAACAACCCTATAAGCTTGTATCACTTAAAGAATAAGTGTTTGAAGATTGTCTTGTATATTTTTTTCATTGCATTTGTGTGCATGTACAGAGGGTTTAAATACATGATAATAATAATTGATTTCCTACATATATGCATGTATATCTGATAGTTTGAATTTTAAACAGCAGATACAATCTTGTTTGATTTCAAACTTTGAATATTGGATAGCTAGGTTCCTACAGATTTGGTGGTTGTTGCAGCATGCTCTTTCTCTTTGACTTGTTCTTCTACACGCCCCTGCAATCGAAATGGTAGGGACCGAACCCTGAGATTGTCTCGCAAAGTATGAAATCTAACAGATGGAAGCGGTTTTGTGAGAGCATCGGCATACTGATCTTTAGAGGAAATGAAGCGAACAATAAGTTGCCCACTCATAACTTCGTCACGAACATAATGAAAATCAATTTCAATCTGCTTTGTGCAAGCATGAAATATGGGGTTACTTGTTAAGTAAGTAGCCCCTATGTTGTCGCACCTTAGAATAGGAGAATGCACAGATGGAACACCAAGATCATTGAGCACTGACTTAATCCATTGAAGCTCTGCTGTTGTATTGGCAAGGGCTTTGTATTCGGATTCTGTACTGCTACGAGCAACGGTTTGTTGTTGCTTGCAGCTCCATGAAACTAGATTATTGCCCAAGTATACACAATGGGCACCAACGGAACGTCTATCATCAGGATCACGCCTAATCTGCATCACTAAATGTTTGTAAAGTAACATTTGTAGTAGGCTGAATGAGTAAAGAATGAGAAATGGTGTGCTTCAAATAACGCAATATGCGTTTGACAGTCACACAATGCATTTCCATAGGATTATGCATAAACTTGCTAACTTTATGAATGGCAAACGCAATGTCTGGCCGAGTAAATGAAAGATATTGAAGCCCTCCAACGATACTTCGGTGTAAAGAAGGATCATGAAAAGTAATACCAGCAAATTTTGATAATGGCAGCGAGGTTGACATTGGAGTAAGACAAGGTTAGGCTGTGTCCATTTTGCTGCGCATTAAGAGGTCTAGAATATAACGTCGTTGTGATAGATACAGACCATCATCAGTGCGAATAGCTTCAATGTTTAGAAAGAAGCTTAGTTCACTCATATCCTTATAAGCTTGTATCATTTAAAAAAGAAGTGTTTGAAGACTGTCTTGTATATTTTTTTCATTGCATTTGTATGCATGTACAGAGGGTTTAAATACGTGATAATACTAACAGATTTCCTACATATGTGCATGTATATCTGATAGTTTGAATTTTAAACAGCAGATACAATCTTGTTTGATTTCAAACTTTGAATATTGGATAGCTACGTTCCTGCAGATTTTGTGGTTGTTGCAGCATGCTCTTTCTCTTTGACTTGTTCTTCTACAAACCCAACCTGAAAAATTTGGCCCCTATTCTCACAAATCTAGCCACTCAACCCACTAGATCAGTCAACCTACATCTATCAGAAGTGTCACCATATCTCACTCTTGGTTTAATTTTTTATGAAGCTTCATTACACTAATTAAACAAATTTAACTATTCTTTTTTCATCCCATTAATGGTTTAGGTTAATTTCTTAAAACAAATTTTACTAATTATAGTTTAGGTTTATATTTAAGTTTTTTTACATGTTTTTTTTTATAGAATTTTATTGTAAAAATGTATAATTTGTATGTTAGGGTTTGTTTGGGATTTGGAGAAAGTGAATTTATTTGTTATGTGATGAAATTGAGTTTGATTTTATAATTTAGATGTGTTGTAATTGAAGAAGTGATGAGTTATTTAATGGGTAACAATCATATTTTGTCAATTTTATTGTTAAGTTGGAGATTTGGAGAAAATTGTAGAAATTTTATTTTTTATTGAATTTATAATAATTAAAGGATATTAATTTAGGCTGAATAAATTTGAATTGAACAAATAATGGATAATTAGTTTGGTACCAATTATTTGTTGTTAATTTGATTGTTTAGTTCCTATTAATTTTAACGATACATTGTAATTGTTTATAGATGATAATTGGTTATTGGATTGTGAATTTATTTTTAATAAAAAGTTTATTTTTGAATTGAATGATTACATTATTAATAAATGTTATCATCAATATTTTATATAGATTTATAAGTAATGGATTATCATTCTTAAATGTATCAAGATTCACCCCAAGGGTTGTATAGGTAAGATTATCTTTAAGGGGTTGGGTATTTTATTAATTTCATACTTTATAATCCAAAGAATATTAGAGCATGTGAAATTAGATGTCTATGTGTGAATTTAAAAATAAAAAGTTTCACCATAAAGATGTTGTGATGATGCATCTACTTAAAAAAGGGTTCATTGAAAAATATTTATATTGGTTTGCACACAGAGAATCCTATGTTCCTTACAAAACCATGTTAGAAATGATAGTTGGCTTAATTTCTAGTTCTAGCAATATACATGGATTTATGGATGATAATAGTAATTCTTATATGATTAATATAACGGAAATGAATCAGGGTTATTTAAGTGAAGGTTCATGTAACATCCTTTTAGATAAAGATTCATTATAAATGTAGCTAGGTTTTTTTTTTTACTTTTCAAAGATTCCGATGAACCATTATAGGATGGGTTCATAACTCATAGAAAATTATCGATCATTGCATGAGTGTTTACCATCAAATCAAATTATGGATTTAATGAGTTCGGTTAAAATAGCATCATTGAATGGGCTAAAAGTATGTTACCTAAAAGAAATAGGCTGAAAGAGAATTTTTATGCTGCAAAATCCATCACAAAACCTCTTAGCCTAGGATACCAAAAACAATTAATGTATCCAAACTTTTACATGTTGTACTACTATGAATATGTAAATTTTATCAAGTGCAAAACCTATTAGAATGCTCAGTATAAATTAAATAGTGGTAAAGGTAGGACAGTTGTCACATACAAAAAATCAAAATACTTCTCAATCACTCTTAGGCTGTAAAAGTTATTTATGTCTCAAAAAATTATTGAGCACATATTATGACATCATCCACGTGATAAGGTGGATGGAATTATAGTGCATCCTTCTGATGGTGAAGTTTGAAAGTTGTTTAATAGGGTGTAACCTTTATTTTTAATGGAATCATAGAACATATATTTATCTTATATACAAATAGATTTAATCCATTTAGGTTCATTGTTGCACCCTATTCTTGTTGGCCAATTATACTAACAATACAACTTACCCCCATAGAAAAGTATGTATTTGAAATTCTTTTTTTTTTTATAATCATACCAGGTTCTTATAGTTCATATTGGAATATAGATGTTTATCTTTGACTTTTGATTGATGAGTTGAATAAGTTATGGTCAATTGGTGCTCTAACATATGATATCTCAAGAAAATAAATTTTTAAATGAAGACAACTTTGATAAGGACTATAAATAATTATCCTATGTATGAGATGATATTGGGTTGGAGCACGAATGGGAAATTAGCTTGTCCATAATGTATAGAAAATAATAAGGTCTTTATCTTAATAAATGATGGTAAAGCTTCTTTTTTAATTGCCACCAAAGGTTCTTGCCAAGTCATCATTGATATAAAAACAAAAACAAAAAGACATCTTGAAATGTAAAGCTAAAAGGGATGTTGAATCGTCGATAATATCAGATGAAGAATTATATGATGTAGTTTAGTAAAGGTATTGTATTTGGTTTTTATTATGGTAAGCACAAGTTTTTTGCTTTTGGTGTGACCCATAATTGGGTAAAGTGGAGTACTTTTTGGAAGCTTCTTTATTAGAAGACTAATGGCATCCATCATAATCTAGGTGTCATGCGTATCAACAACAATGTGTATGATAATATTTTTAACATGATCATGGATGTGAAAGTAAAAACAAATGATTCTTTGGAATGAACAATTATGATTGTCATTTATTTATGCAAACACTCATTCCAATTGCTTATAGGAATTTATTACCAAAAAGGATATGGTATGCACTCATAAAAAATAGTCATTGTTTAGAGATATTTATTCAACAAGTTACATACCCAACATATACAGCAACTTGAAATGAACATCATTAAGATAATCTACAAACTTAAAATTATCTTTCCTTCCTTTTTCTTTGACTCAATAAATCATCTACCTATACATTTAATATGTGAGGAAAACGTTGAAGGGCATGTGTAATATAGATGAATGTATCTTTTCAACATGTTAAGGATTACAAGCATCCTAAGTAATTGTTCATTGTCTTTTTGTAAACATTCAGTTATTCATCTTTAATTACTTGTATGCAGATATTTATTCAACCTTAAGATCAACATAAAAAAATCAAAGCGCATGTTGAGACTTTAATATGTGAGGCTTATATTGTTTAAGAGATTTGAACTTTTACCTCATATTATTTTGAGCCTCACCTTTGCAACAAAAATCAATTGCATTTCAATACATGATGATGGTGGCGAACTACCTTCAAGTGGGAATTTATTTTGCCATCTTGAACAACCATTATAGAAGAATACAATAAAGAGAAGATATTTGAATGAAATTGAATTCATATAAGCATATATTTATATGTTATTCAACTATGATGAATTGAAATCTTTTGCTTGGTAAGTCAATTTTTATCATTATATAGTTTCAAACTATTTTCTCTTATATTCCCATGTAGACTCAATTCAATAACTTTCTTATAGGCAACATCATCAATTATTATTATTCAAAAATCCAAATGCTACTGAAGCTCACATTTTTTAATTATAAGAGGAATAATTTATCACGTGGTTTAAATACATGTAAGTATATAATAACTCGCAACTCTTAACAATAGACTTATTTATATTTTTTTTATTTTATCATTAATGGTTGTTAATTTTAACTAGATTTTCAACATGGGAGGCAATGCTAGTAGATTGAAATTCTCATCTTTGGGTTCTAAAACAGAAGTATAATGTCATAATAAGTATTTCTTCAATAAACATGTCTTTCATACTAGAGAGTATGGTAAGGGTAGAAAGACATAAGATTGAGGTTTATGTAATGAGTTCAATTTCCATTGAGTTTAAAATTGATTATTATGGCAAGTTATAAGAGGTTATTGAATTGTGATACTATAGTTAGTAAGATACATTATTTTTATTCATATGTTATCAGTATAATATTGAAAGAGGAATTAAAGTAGATCCTCACCATGGTATGGTCAAAATAAATAAATAAAGGTAGACTTTGCAACATCAATGATGTTTTTTCCCCCCAAATAATGCTAACAAGTGTATTATATATACACTTCTTTTCTTAGAATGTATCATAATTGAGTTGATTGGTTATTCATTGTGAAAACCTAACCTAAAATTCATGTCCAAGTTGTTGAAGATGATAACGATGAAGTAACTGAGAGAGATGGTGTATTTCAAATGGATAAGCTAGTTGATCTATATCAAGTTGTTACATCAACCAAGTTAGAAAATTCAGATTTTTATGTCACTTAAAATACTTATATTAATGTTGATATTGATTAATTAAATGTAATATTAAATACCAATGAACATAGTAAAGTAAATGAAAATAATGAGATTGACCTGGAATTCAACGACGAAAATGATAATGGACATAACAATGATAAAAATAAAGATGGTGATTTTGATTAAAAAAGGTATTGAATTAATTTAGATGTGAAACATCATTGTGTAATAAAATTGACATTGTGTGATTCAGATATTTATTGGTGCTTTATATTAATGCATTATATTTTTTATATTTTTCAAGTGTTTATTGTTGTAGTAGTGGTTTTGATGTGAGCAATTATTAGTTTGAATATGCTTCGTATTGTTATATATTTAGGTTAGATAGGGGATTCTAACAAATAAACCAAATGAAATATAGTGAAACATTGATGGGTCAGATTTAGGTTGGATAGGGGATTCTAACAAATAAACCAAATGAAATATAGTGAAACATTGATGGGTCAGTCGATGAATATAGCATTCCCGATGGAATTGATGACAAAAATACAATTTCATCGGAAAGTTACAGAATGGTTAGGAATTTCAAATGAAATTGTCAACGGACATGCAAATATTATTGGAAAGTTATAGAAAAGCTTGGTATTTTTTACATAATAGCTAATACAACAGTTTATCATAAAGTAAGGTTATTATTAGCGTGAAATCGCTAATAGAATTAAAAATTATTAAAAAATCCATCGACATTTCCACCAGCATTGGATGAAGTGTCAAATTATCAATGACAATGCCAATAAAAATTTCATCGGTAATTTAAATAAAAAATAACACACTGCAAGTCCTCTCCTTCCCTATTTCTTTTTCATCTATTTCAAATCCCTAATTTGCCTCTATTTTCATTCAAAATTTCCTTTACTTACTTACTTTTGCTTAAAACCTCTTCTCATTTTAGGTAGAATTTATAAGGTTTCTTCATCCTTATTTACTTCTTTTATTGTGGGTCCTTTTTTTGTTTAATTCTCATTAGGGTTTGTGGTCTTTTGGGTTTGATGATTTTGAGCTTTTATAGGTTTTAGTTGCACTGAGAAACTATGATTTTTAGTTGTAATTATAGGTTCTTTTTTCTTCATCTTGTTTTACTTGAGTTTCTAAATTGTTAAAATGATCAAGTTAGTTTGTATTTTTCCACTTGGGTTTTAACTATTAGGTGTTGTTTTTTAAAAATTATGTTGAATAATTGATATTTGTATTGGTAATGTTGTAGGTTTTTGTGTTTTTTCCAATCTATCTCTCTTTGTGTGTGTGTGTGTGTGTGTAAATATAGGTTAGTTTGATTTTCTCTAGTTCTTTTAAATTTATTTATGTAATGATTTTTTTACATGATTTGTAGTATATTTAATATAATTTGGATGAATTTGCATTCTTTTTTTATATATTTTTTTTCACTCGGATTTTTGAATTTTTATAATAATTATGTTAATTTGTTTATACTACTTGAATTTTTACTAGTAGGCATTGTTAGATAAAAATTATATTCAATAATTAATTTTTATAATGGTGTTGGTGATGGTAGTGTTGTAGATGGTTTTATATTATATGTGGTAGTACAGGTATGGTTGATGTTAGTTTAATATAGTGAAAAATTTGTGTTCATCAATAATTAATCATGATAGTGGTGGTGGTGGTAATGGTAGATGTTATATATTATGGTGTACATGATGAATGTAAGTTAGATGAAGTGAGAAAATCATTAGTTTTTGCAAAGTCTTCAATTCATTATTGAGATTGTGTTTTTACATAATAGGTCTCTTTTTTTTATTCTTATGTTTTTATTGTTAATGTTTGGTTTGTGGTTTAATAAAGTTTTATTTTAGTGATTTTTTTTTATCTAATGAGGTTAAGGTTTTGGTTTCAATACTTAATCAACATTAAATTGACAAAACAAGTTCTTTACAAATGATATCTTTTGCATACTAGTTTGTGGGTTATGATATTTTAGGTATTGATTTTGTTCTAGTAGAGAACAACATGTCTTTTCTAATAAAATGCAATTTTATAATTATAGCTTGTGTTTATTACTTTAGACTCGAATCTAGTGGTGCAAGTTTATGTATAAACCAATTAGGTTTCTTTTAAATGTTTTTATAAACTTAAGCATCCATTTTCATACGTGTTATGGATGGGATTTTTGAAACATTATCTCTTATGCTTTATGTCATTATCTAATGAGGTTAGGGTTTTGGCTTTTGTTTTGGAGATGTCAAGAAAAAGTTTGAAGTCAAACAAGAGCGCTACTACTTCATCAAAAAGTAGTTTTGGTGAGCCTACTATTCATTTAAATGTTGATCATAAAGAGACACTTACCGACCTAGGCTTGTCTAATACAGGTCGTAGAGCTAGAATCTCATCTTCTAGATATGATTGTTCTGGCAAGATTATTGCAGAGTGAGAGGTCGATCACATCATGTAAGTAATGTTTTTTTTCTTGATATTGACATTGTTTATTTGTATTAAGTTATTCTAGTTTTGATACATGTTAATTTTCTGGTATTCTAGAGCGAGGGGTTTCATCATGGACTTAGCAGTATAGAAGTTTTTTTCAGTATGTTCCTTTTAGGTAAAATATTTCTTGCTCATACGATAATTCTATCATAACTGGTCTTACTCAACCCAAAATCTGACTTGATGTTGAACACTTGTGCAACGGTCAATAATTTACTATGATTTGTGCAACCATCCAATAATGGTTCGTCAAAATCTTTTAAAAGATCAAAAAACTTGGTCGCATCTAAGTTAGGTTCTTCATCCACGATTGGATATTGACCGGTATTACCCTGACTTATTCTCATCGCGTCCATAACCATATTCTTATAAGAATTACTATTGTCATCTACAACTCCATACATGTCACTAGAATTAGAAATTAACTCAATCATCCTTTCTACCATGGTGTCATGAAGAACATATTGTTCTCTGTGTGCATACCAACACATTTGTTTTTTCTTAAACTCTTTTTATAGAAGATGTATCGTTATAACATCTATATCGAAAAACTTTTTATTTTTACACTTTTTACGTGGACATGTAATACCTTCTCCACTAATATTTCTCGAATTAGATAGTACGTAATTAATAAAACTCTAAACTCTACTATAATTATCAATCCTCCACAACTCTTGGGGTGAATCTCTATATATCCATGAATAATTATCCATTACTTATATCAAACCTATATAAAATAATGATGACAACATGTATTAATTAACTACGTTAACTAAATAAATTTGCATAAATATTGATTTAGCTCAAACTTATTCAATATATTTTAATAGTACTCTTAATTTATTATCAATTATCTACATATTCAAATTTTGACACATATATCAAAAATTTCAACTCGGTAATAAAATTGACAAAATATAAAACGGACCCGTTAAATAAGCCATTATTTATTTTATCACAAAAAACCTAAGTAAAAAATTCAACATGATTTTCATCAATTTACAAAAAAAAAATACAATTTTACAAAATATAAAACAAACTCTAAAATGTATAAATCATAAATCTATACAACAAATTTGTATAAGAAAAAACTATAAAACAAGTAAACACCCAAACAAATACCTATACAACATAAATATGCAAAAACAATTAACATTTTAAAATTGAGTTCAAATAAAGAAAAAAGGTAGATTTGCTTACTTAAAGTGGAGAATCCTCAATAAAATTTAAATCCAAACACAGATACTGAAAAAATGAGTGTTGTGGTGGCTAGATTTGTTGTGAGAGGTGGAATTGTGTTGAGATTGGGGAGAAGGGATTGGTTGTTTGTTGTAGAAAAAAATACATAAGAAAGAAGGATAAATGGGGGAGGGGAAAGGAGAGTTGATTATCAGGTCATAAATTAAATATTATCGACGACATTAACAATGTAATTATTTTGTTAGTAACTCTGTTGGTAAAAATATCACGTCACCGTACGATTTGTGTTTTTTGAATCTCACTATAATACCCTCCGTAATTCCCTCAATATATATTGAGGGAATTTTTTTGTCGGTGATATTGTTTGTAAAAGTTACATGTCATCATATTGTTTGACTTTTTTTTTCATTTCTTATTTTCCCACTGCAATTCCCTTGGTATATACCAAGAAAATTTTTCTATTGGTGTTTACCGATGGATACATAAATAAAAAATTATATTGGTAAATGTCATTGCAATATACCAACAAAAAAATTTCATTGGTGTTTTTATTGGTATTTACCAATTTTTTTGTTGTGGTTGTTCTTTTTTTTGTCATCCCCTTGCTTTTTCTTCAAAACCCACATGATAGACTCTTCATTTTCTTAAGTAAAGATGAACACATTAACAACTTTCTAGTCACTCTTTTCTCTTGTGTTTATTTTTGTTGTAATATTAAAGTACATTTATAAATGGTCAAAAAAAATATGTGATGATTTTTTTTTTTTAGCTAATTCCAGCCACCATAGGTGGCAAAGCGATGGAGTAGGCAGAGGACGGAGGAGAAGAAGACTGAAGTTTGATTTCATACAAAATATCAGGGTATGTAAATATTTTCTTTATTTTTCCTACCTTTTTTTCCTTGTTTTGGTTTGAATTTATTATGTTTAATGTAGGATAATTTATAGAGAGAATGGGTTTATAATTGTATCCTTATTTTTTAATTGTGGGTATTAAATCTATTATGCTTGTTAATTATTAATTAATTAATGATATAGGTTGAATATCATTCATTGATGAAGTATTATTTGCTATGAATGTCTATTAATTTTATTTATTTACATATTTATTAGTGTGTTGAATATTTTATTATTAATTTTTTTGTATTTTTTAATTAAATAATTATATTTGATATGTATACATAAAAGAATTCAATTTTTTAAAATTTAAATGACCAAGTGCAAATTGTTTTGCAATTAATTAGGGTTTTAAATGAATTTTGAATTTAGCTTCATTTAAATGTACATTAATTTGGTGAAATAAATATTTAGGTTAATAAAGTGCATTAATAAATTGAGTTTATTATAATGTGCATAAATTTTGTTTAATTATTTATAAAAAAAATATTTAGATTATTATTATATGTTCATAGATTGAATTAATTATAAATGTGTAGTAATTTGGTTCAAATATTGATGGAAATAATATTTAGTGTGTTAATATAATACATTAAGAAGTTAATTTTAGTTCCAGTGTGTCATAACCCATTTTGAGGTTCTTTCAAATTACATTTTCTTTTCTTCAAAAAAAAACCAAAACAGTGCCGTTTTGAACGGCACTGTTATCCTTCTTCCATGCCAATGCAGAGGCAGGGAAGAAGAAGATTTTAAATCTTTTCCCGCTATTCTCCCTATCTGTCTTGCTCTCCTCACTTGCCCAAAAACACAAGTCACATCCCATACCCTACCACCATTAATGCAAGCCATGACCAGCCACCCTACCCAGTGTCAAGACATAGGCAGGGTAGCCACCTTACCCTGCGCCATGGTAGTGGTAAGGTGCCCCTCTCTTCCTGCAGCTATAAATACAGAGAAGGGAGAAGACAAAAAGGGGGGACGGAAGGTTTTGAAAAGAGAAAAGAGGGGAACATTTGAAAACAGAGAAGAGAGAAACCAAACAGAAGGGAAGAGAGAGAGAGAGAGAGAGAGAGAGAACAAAGAGAGATGAGTGAACGAACTGAAACAGGAAGAGGAAGATTTGTTTGAGATACAGAGGAGAGAAAGCAAAAACAAAGGAGGGAAAAACAGAGAATCCGGTCTCTGCATAGAGAAGAAGAAGAAGAATCGTTCCTTATCCCTTGGGCACCATCGTTGTTTCTTCCTCTCCACTGCCACAGCAACTCCACTTATTAGCAACCGCCAGCAGTGCCTCTAACCATCTTCCTCCCCCTGCTACAACCTTTGAAGAAGAAGGAGCCGGCACCTCTGCACAGACAGAAAAACAGCAGCAGACACTGCCCGCCACCACAGAAAAGAACCACCATCGCTCCACCAACAACAGTAGCCACCATTAAAAATAGAAGAAGAAAGGAGAAGCAGCAGACAGAAGCAGGGAGAAGAAGAAACACTGAAAAAAACAGACACAGAGGAGACCAGATCAGAAGAAAAAAAAACACAGAGAAGAAAAGAAAGGCTGACCACCGTCAAAGCCGTTCTCCGGGCAGCAACCGCCAGCAGCAGCAGCACCGTAAGCCGCTGCCAAGTCTACTTTCCCCACCTCTCCCTTCGTCCTTCTTCTTCTTCCGTATGCAGGTTCCACTGTTCAAGTAGACTTTGGGCCAGATCAATTCTAGCCCAACGCCAATTTTTAGGCCGGTTTCGGCCCGTCCAAAAAAAATTCAAAAAAATATTTTTTTCAAAATCTGTAATTTTTTTCGCATATTTTTCTACTAAATTTTGCTTAATATTGGTTTGTATTTTTATACCATAAAAATACAAATCCAGTATTAAAATACCCGATTTTCATCAAAACTTTGAAAAAAAAATGTCTTTGTTTTCATGCATACGACCAAGTCTCTAAAAGCAAAAAAAAAAAAATCATATTGTATTTTCATACAACAAATAAAATTTCAAAAAAAATTATGCTTTAGCATGCATTTTGGCTTTAATAACCAGTTTATTAAAGTCATGAGAGCTTGGCCAATATTTCAAAAAAATCCAAAAAACTTATTTTCCTTTCTTTTAATATTCGAGATTATGAATTTATACGTAAAACGTACTCCCGATATTAAAAAGGTAGTTTTTTTTATTTGATGCTAGAACGGTTAGGTTTTACCCCATTAAGATAAGAACCTCCTTATTAAGGAGGGCTTTTCTTGAATCTTAGATAGACTAACCAACAATTAAAAAACATGACAAGACCTTAGATTTTTATCAGACAATAAAACAATGCAGCTTACCTTAGGTAAGGCGTATTTAGGGTGCTAATACATTCTCTTTACACAACCAGTCTCCGTACCCGATCTCTGAGACTAGTTAGGGTTTCTAGTGACCAGAATACTAGGTGGTGACTCCCATTTTATTTTTCACTAATAAGAGACAAGAATTCCTTGTCTCCCCATATTTGATAGATACACACACATGAGTGTGGAGGACGATCGCTGCGACGTCGCACACGTGCGACATAGTGTTTATTTATTTAATTTGATTTAATTTAATTGTTGATGAAAAAGATATTTAGGTAAAAATAGTACATCAATAAATTGGAATTATTTTATGCATTTACTAATTTAATATGATCATAAATGGAAGAATACTTATGTTAATATGGTACGTTAATAAATTAGAGCTATATTTTAAGTGTATATTAATTTAATTTAATTTATTAATATTTATGTTGGTCGAGCCATCATTAGTTAGGATTAGTTGTGTTGTGAATGATATTTTTCTAGAAAATTCATATAGGAATATGGTTCTAAATGCAATGGGGGTTGGTAATACATTAGAGTAGTCTTTAATGATAGGGTTTCTTGTCTTGTGGTAATAGAAGAACTTCTTAATCTAAAGGCAGCTAATTTTTAAGAACTTTTGAAAGTTATAGAGGAGTCTTTGTGAGATGAGTATACCAAGCAATCCAAATTATATACTTGTGTGCAATTTCTTAATATGAAATTATTTTAAAATTTGACTCTGACTACCTTTAATAAATTTACTGATTTTATAAAAAATTGCATGCCTGATGATGAAAATTTGGTACCAAGACTTCAAAGGCTATTAGTAAACCCCTGATTATAAAAAATAATAAATAATAAATAAATAATTAGGGTAATGGAAAATAATTAAAATTGAAGTTTTAAGGGAAAAAAGTTTTAAATATAGTTAATCATTAAATTAGACCGAGACAGGATGTATAATTAAACGAAAAACACCTGAATTAAATTATAGTGGCATTGTAGTAATTATAATGACCTTGGAATTAATATAAATAGCTCACTTGGCTTCTTGAGGAATCCAAGTGCAGCCAACCATATTAATTTAGAAAGGGGAAGGGAAATTCTCCTATTTTCTTAAAAAAATTCTCCAAAAATCACAAGAAAACACTTAGGTTAAAGGATTAAAAGGAGTGTTTGGGTGATCTAGGGAGGCTATTTGTATAAATGATGGTAATGCAATAATCATGTTTTTGACAGGGGATATTACGACGACCAGAACTCAAGGCGTAAAAGGATTAGGATCAGCATGTTAGGCTAGCTGGTATTCCATTTCAATGCTAAAAAGAGAGAAGAATTTAGCAATATTACATTGTGGTATTAAATTCCTTAAATTCCATAAAATATATATAAAGTATCACGAAGTTAAGGGAAGGGAAAAAATAAAGTATGACTTTAATTGTTGTTCATTGAGCAGAGGTTAATGATATCTGCTAGACTAATACCAACATTTTTTAAGGAATATTACGGACAAGAACTTGATTAGTCGATCCAAGATTTTGGCAGCTAATGATGTCAATAGGGTTTTATTGATGTTGACATTTAACCTAAAAGATGGAAAGAAATAACATTGAATGGACTTGATTAGCCTTCTAGATTATAAGGGCTAATGATATCAACATGATTGCCTTGGTATCGACATTATCATATACTTGACTAGGTGTTTCAGATTATGAAGGCTAATGATGCCAGTAAGGTTACACTAATGTCGACATTACTTGAAAAATTGATTAGCTATCCAAGACATGGGAGCTAATGATACCGAGAAAAATAATATCAGCATATCCTTGATTAGTTGTCCTTATGATAATGACTAATGATATTAATTTGGAATTGATATTGGTATTGATTGGTTGACCCAGGTTATCAGTGAAAAAGGACATCAAAGTGTCTAATGTCGAAAGATTAAATTTATATACAAAGAGTTAATGAAAAGAAATAATATTATTAATTTGGTTTGATAAGAAATAATGATTTATACCTTTTATTGTTATGATTGAAAAGGATAAACTTGATATGTGAACCTCATTGAGTATGTTTATTTACAGGTTTATCTCACCCAAGACAAGAGTAACATTGTAGTTAGAGTTGTACCCATTTTGGTATAAATTAGGTAGAACTTTGTCTAAAATGAACTTTAAATGTAATTATAAACTAATGTCCTCTATTAAACTTTAATGTAATTATCTTGTATTTACTCTATATTTTTTTGGTTAAAAGTATTTCAATTAATCCTTACTATGTATTCTTTTACCATTGTTCCATAAAATTCTTAGATGGTGTTGAATTTAGTATTACTAATAAAATTATCTAGAAACTACCTTCACTCATTAATGTTAATGTTCATATTTCTAAAAATTTGGAAATGATATAGATAAACACATATTGTTAAAAAGAAACGTCAATGTGCTTAAAAAGTCATTGTTTGTGTGATGGTTGTTATGATTGTGATCCAGAATAATTGGATCAGGTAATTGAAAAAAAAATGAAGTGTGATATATTAAGTCGATAACTTGAGATGTTATAAATATATATATAAAAAAAAAAAAACTCTACCGAATATTTATAACCCTGGTTTTTTTTTCATAATTTATTCATGATAATTTGTTGAATTAGATTTTTCAATATGGGGTTGTTATACTATTCATGTCTCCACATCATGCCAAAAATATGATATGGCATCATTTTCATAAGTCAAATGATGGGTTTATGATACACCCATCTGATAGGGAGGCATGGAAGGAATTTAATAATGTTCACCCGGATTTTATTTGATCTATGAAATATTCAATTAAGGTTATGTAACAATCAATTTAATACATTTGGCATATCTTCAAATGCATACTTTTGATGGCCAATAATTATAACTATTTATAATCTACCTCTTTAAAAGTGCATTACCTAACCATTCATGTTTTTGGGAATGGTGATTCTTAAACCTAAAAATCTCAAGGAAAATCTTAATGTTTTTCTTAGACCTTTGATTGATAAGTTGAATAAATTGAGATATGTTGGTGTTAAAACCTATTATATTTATAGGAATGAGAATTTTCAATTAAAGGCATTTTTAATGTGGATTATTAGTGATTTTTCAACTTATGGCATGTTCTCATGTTATTGTATAGAGTATAATAAGGTCTTTATATTAATACATAGAGGAAAATCTACTCTTTTTTTATTGTCATCGATGATTCTTGCCCGTGAATCATCCATATAGTATCAATCAAATAAGTTTTAAAATGATTAATTGAAAAGCTCCCTCCTTTACCTTGTTGATTTGGTTTGAAAATGTTATATGAAGTGTTCGATTTAACTGAGAGACATATTAGAAGTTCTTCACATGATAACAAAGTTCATAGCTTTAGTGTTAAATACAATTGAGTGAATAATAGCATTTATAAGAGCTTTCATATTGATTTACAAATTTAATTCATTATAATCTTGATGTTATGTATATTGGAAAAAAATTCATTGACAATATTTTTTATACAGTAACAAATTGTCCTGCATTAATTTAAGTTTAACTAAATTTTAAATTATGTTACGAATTTTATTTTTATTCAACCTATTATTGCTAATAAAGTAGTTTAGAATATTAATATATATGATTTTCAAAGTATCAACAAATAATTAATTAAAAAATTGAGTAAATCTGGAAAACAAAAAAATGATATGAATTAATAAATAAAAAATTCCATAGCAACCAATTAAAAAATTTGTGATCCAATCACTTAACCAATTCAAGTGGTTTAAAGGACTGGACATGTGAAGGAGTCGGTTAGATAAAGTAGAATCGAACATGGAGAAGGAAAAAAATGGCACCAAAATTATGCAAAAGTTATTCACCATAGATGACTAATGGAGTTTATAATAAACAAGATCTTTCCCAATAATGTGCTTTCTATATTCATTTGGCATGCATGTAGCTAGATTTATCAAGAAGCAACGCCCTTTTTAATTTTAGTACTGTGGTGGTGCCACAGGTTAAGCTGTCTACGGAATGGTCCCGTACTTGCGATACAAGAAACAGATCTTTAACACGTGTGACAATGTATAGAATAGCTGAACAGGTCCCCGCCTTGAGGATCGAGCCACAGCAAGGGAACACTTGTGTAGTTTGTCCTAGAACGGCATGACCACATGTGTTTATGTTTTTTTTATATAAAAAAGAAACAGCAGTGATCAAAAATATTTTTGCAGAAACTTGTTCGAAGCAGTTATTGGTCGGATGTGCCAAAAGCCAATGGTCACATGGATTCACATGTGTCTAAGATGCCCTTGTTTCGGGGAACAAATGAAAAGTGCCTGTGTGTGCATGGTTCATCACCAAATTTATGAATTTTAAGGATGCCTGAAGAACATTGAATATGGAGAAGAGAATAAATTAATGCAGGTTGTGTTCATTATTCTTGAGGTGTGTTCATGCATATTGTTCCAATTAATTTTAAGAGAAGGTCGAAAATATGGAGAGTACTGTGCTTATTGCTCATTGAGAGAGAGAGAGAGGGATTATATTGTACCTAGAAATGAGAGGAATTAAAATAATTATTATTATTTTGCACAAGTTTTTGTCAAAAGGAGTCTTAATTTATTTGTTTAGCTTGACTTTTATCTTGAGAGACTAGTAATGGTCATTGAGAGAGAGAGAGAGAGAGCAACGTGTATAAATGACAAAATATAATTAGACATTGATCCCAATAAAGAAGGAGCATATTTTCCAACCAACCATGAGCAAGTGCGGGCAAGAAAGAGGTTGGGGAAACCCTTCTTTCCAATATTCCATAATTACCAAGTTGTAAAGCATTTTGTGAAGAGAAAAAGAGGAACAAGCCTGCTCAAAAGTTTGCATTGTCTACATAGCTAATGCTCTTTTAAAGTTTCCTAGCTTTAATCAAGCACTTTCTTCGAAGTACCACTTCCTTTAAGCTACTTGCTTTACTAAAAAAAGTGAAATATCCTGTACAGGGCACAATAATTGTCTACTTCGGCGATTTCTTTTTGCTGTTAACTATAATCTTTTGAAGGAAAATGACTCAATACTGAATTTAAGATCTTATTACTTGTAGCTGGGCACATGGAATCAAATAACATCCATGCTTAGAGGAAAACTAGCTAACCTTGTATGTAGAATTCTTGACTTGTCTTAGGATATCTATACTTATCACGTAGCCCGGAGAAGGAAACAAGGAAAAAAAATCCTTGGTTTAAAGTTTCTTCATTATTAAGTTTTAGGTGACCATGACATCAGAATTACTCTGATAAAACTTTGAAAGAGGACAACTAAGTCAGCCATGATTAAAGCACAATTGTGCAAGAACCGACCTTTTTTTTATGTATTTATACACAAAGAGTCCTTGATAGGTTCTTATCAAGGCTTTATAATATTTATCTCAAGATCAAGAAGTCAAAAATGGATTCAAAACCTCCTATAACCCTATAAATATCACTTTAAAAAGAGAGCTGAAAAAAAAGAAGGATAAGAGAGAAAAAAGTGAAAGGAAAATATTCATAAGAAATCTAAATGTAAAGATCCAGAAACTTAACATAAAAGATTTCTCAAGCTTTGAAATGATAGTAAGTTGGAGAGGCAAAAGTTTCTAAAGAAAAGCAAAATAGAGAGTAGTTGTTCTAAGTATATTTTTTTATTCAAAATTAGGTCCTTGTGGTCTGTTTGAGATGTTTTTTTATTGTTTTTTTATATTTATGTTTACAAATATAGAAAAGAAGTTTGAAATGCTCAATAAATAATGTTGTATTCACCTTTTTAATGCTTTTTTTTTACTGAAGTTTTTATTAAGTTTTCTAATGTTTTTGATATAATAATGTTATTGTTTAACTGATATATAGTGTTTAATTTTTGTTTAACTTAAGTAATGCATGTTTAAGAAATGATGTTCTTCCTGGTTGTGTTAGGTTTGTTCATGGCCAAAATGAGTTTAGAAAAATTAATTTTGAATCCATATTACATGAACATATAGTCTATTTAAGTTTATAGTTTTTGGATTTGTTACCTCATGCATGATTTTTATGTTTTTATGTTTTTGTTAGTTTTTTAGATTCAAACATGTTTATGTATGTTAATGTAACATGTTGTGATAAAGAAAGCATGCTTTAGAAGCCAAAAATGCTCATTTCTGGGACTTGGAAGTGTTGGGCAGTAGTTGGGTTTTTGTTGGCTTGGAAAGAACATTATATTAGACCCTTGATTCGAACCAGTTTTGGTCTATTTATTTGCACATAACCCTTGTTTATGCTTGATTAGTAAATAATCTAAGACTTATTTGCATCAATAACAAGTTTTTGATGGATTTTAATTTGAAATTCATTTTGACAAAATCGTGTTTATTCTTTTATAATTGAAGTGAATAGATGTTAAATTATTGATCCTTGCATAATTTTCAACATATATGTATTTTTTATTTGACCATATCTGGTCTGATTTGGGTTTCATATTGCATGGTTGGGTCTAGGCATGTTCTTGGGAAGAACATTACCTTAAACCCTTGATTCAGACTAGTTTTGGTCCATTTCTTTCCACATAATTCTTCTTTATGCTTGATTAGTAAATAATCTAGAGCTTATTTACATCAATAACAAGTTTTTGATGAATTTTAATCCTAAAATTTTGGTTTTAAAGCGAAACCTATTTTTATAAAATTGTGATGTTTAAATGATAATCGAAGTGCATGTGTGCTAGATTATTAATCCTTGTATGATTTTCAAATGTATATAACTTTGGTTTGACCGTATCTAGTCTTATTTAGGTTTCACGTTGCTGGGTTGGGTTTCGATGTTTTTCGTGTTCTTCATTTTTATTTTTATTTTGTATTTGATCTATTTTGTTCAAGAAATTTTTTGTTTTTGTGGTTCTTTGATATTTAATCTTTTTTTTTTTTACTTTGGTTTTGTTTTTTGGGTTGTTTTTTACTCAAACCATGATTTTTTGTTCGGTTTATGGTCGAACCAAAAGAGTCAGGTCAACTCGGTTGGGTTAAAAATTGGTCAAAAGTTTAAGATCCTATTTGGTTTACCATGTTTTTGTTTAAGGGTGTGTTTAGCAAACACCCCTTAAGCCTATTTTGGTAATTTTATTACTAGGAGAACTGAGTTTTTTGCCAAATAAAGTCTAAAAAATAATAAAAATAATATATATATATATATATATATATATATATATATTTCTCTGTTTTTTTCCTTACAAATGGCTAAATTCTAAAATTTTCATGCATATTTTATTTTTTATATATAAAAAAAATTGCATTTTTATCATGCTTTAAAAAAAATACATGAATCATTCAAAGGGTATCATAACTAGTTTATGATTATTCGTTAGAACTTGGCGTACATTTCAAAAATACCAAAAAAATTATTTTATTTTATTTTAATATATGGGATTATGAACTTATACGTAAAACGTATTCCTGATATTAAATAAAAAAGACAATTCATTTTATTTTTTATGTTTTTTGTATTAGAATAGTTAGGTTTTTAACCTGATAAAATAAGAAGCTTCTTATTACAAAGGACTTTTCTTAAACTCTAGATAGATCAACACTTAGAAAACACAATATTATTTTAGTTTAGATCAGACAAATAAATAATACAATTTATCTCAGGTAAGGCGTATGAAAGGTGTTAAATCTGTCTTTTATGCAATTAGTCCTCTTATCTAGACTTTGAAACCAGTTAGGGTTTCCAGTGACCAAAATATTAGATGACGACTCTCATTCCTCTTCTTTTACTGATAAAAAACAAGAATTTTTTATTGTTATTACCCATATTATTTTCAATAATCTCGATTCAGAAGTGTTATCGCTACATACACAGGAAGATTAATTTGTGAGAAATTGACTCTCATGAAAGATAATAGGAACAATGATAGGTGCACTCAATGCTATGCTATGCATGCACCATTTATTTATCAATTCATTGTTCATTTAAAATTATTAAATCCCACATAATCTTATTCATAAATCTAGTATGTATAAATTTTAAATATCGTTATCTCTACAATATATGCACATCATGCTCTTTATTTTTCCCTTTACAATTTTAACGTCGGTTCATGCCGGGAAGATGGAAACCCCAATCAGAAAATTGTTTTCCTTTGGGAACTATATCGATAAACGGCCGTTGTTTATGGAGGCCATGATTTTTTTTTCTTTCTTTTTGTTTCGTGTATAGATCTGGGCTGTTGGAATGCGGATGTGTCAAAACTACAGTCTGAACCCATGGGCTTCCAAATGGGCCCATCCTTGCCCTAAAATGAACCGTAGTGGTGTGGTGTATCTTCGTGTCCATCAAATCTTTTTATCCTTTGTCTCAAATCTGACTATTAATTTTGAAGGTTTATAGAGTTTTAGTAAGTGGATCCTTACCTCCACTTCAAGTCGTAGAAGTTGCAGAAGCCTCAGATTCTTATTATTTCATGTGTTTAAGGTCAGTGTACAACTACATGATTCTACTATTCTAGAGTTTTTTATTTTAAGAATATCTAAACCAGTAAATATTCAAACTAGTACGTATGTTAATTAATTTTATTATTCAAAAAACATTTTCTTGTGGCCGCAATTGGCTTTCTTGGTAAAAGATTACAGAATTTTCCAAACTTTCTCGTTTATTTACATTAAAAATGATTAATAAAAACATATTTTTTAATTAAAAATATATATAATTTTGTTTTGAGGAATTTTTTTATATTGGGTAAAATATAAATTTTAAAATTTGTAAAAAAAATCAAAAATATTATATTATTTGTTGATTATATTAAATTTGATCATCAGTCTTTTAATTAATATATATTTTATTTTGAATTCTTTTTTTTTTTTGTTCAATTATGTCTCTTAGAATTTGATTTAAATTAATTTTTTATCAACTCTAGTCCTTATTTTTTTATTGTTATTTGTTTTTCTCTAATTGGTTTTTAATTGTAATTTTTTAAATTTATTAGATTTGGTCCCCATTCTTTTGATTGTTATTTATTTTATTTAAAATAATTTATGAAATTAATTTTTATTTGAATTTTATCATCTTTCAACTTTTTTATCTATCAAATTTGATCCTCATTCTTTTTATTGTTATTTATTTTATTTAAAATAATTTATGAAATTATATTTTTTTTCAATTTTACCCTCCTTTAACTTTTTTATCCTTTATTTTTTGGTCTTCATTATTTTGATTGTTATTTATTTTATTTAAAATAATTTATCAAATTAAAAAAAATTAATTTAATCCTCTTTCAACTTTTTTATATGTAGTTTTAATTCTTATTCTTTAAATAAATTTAAAAAAATTAATAAGTTATTTTTCAATTTATTTTTCATGATATAACTAAATATTAGAATGTATTTTCAAACTCATTTTCGATGATACTATCGAATATCAGAAAATAATTTATTTTTTATTATTTTACTTTTCAGGAAAAGCACTTTCTAATAAATAAATAAATAAAACTAATTTTCAGCCCTCATGTTCGCTGTAGGTTTATTCATTGCTTTAATCAACTCTTAAATTGTTTTCTTTAATTTAAACAGTGATTGGAACGGAGATGTTTGTTCTTTCAAAATTTAAGATTTTAGATTGGGCTTGCAAATTATGGGTAGCCCATCCGTTATCCATTATCCATTATCCATCAGTCCATCAAAATATTAGTGGCCAGCGCCTTACCCAATTTCAAGCCCAGGTCCACCCCAATCTTCAAGAGTTAATTTTTCAAGATTGACAGTATTTTTGGAAGGAGATTCAAACCTGGTTTTACCAATAAATGGAGGGGCGGGGGGGAGGAAACAGAAGAGGACAGAGCAAAAAGAATTAGGGAAAACTTTCAAGCTGAAAAACAAAAACTTAGCAAGTTTGAGAGTAGTAGCAAAGGAAAGGTTTAGTAGGGAAGGCATCAGGAGATCAGTACAACCTGATTTTCGAGGTATGATTCTAGTTTCACAGTTGCTATGTTATGACAACATCGCATGTTGATTGGCCTGAGGTTATAGTAGAAACATGGTGAAATTTCTTTGAATCCATATCCACGACACTGTTATTGTATTCTTATCAGTCAATACAAGTTTTTCACGTCTTGCTAGGACTATGTAATGTATACTTTCTTTCTTAGATTTGGGTTTTTAAAAAGGTTGATTTGAATTTTATTTGTCGTTGAGTTGAGTGTGACAAGAAAATTGGTTTTCTTACACAATTATATTTTAGCCCTAGTTGACTGAGTTGCTCAATTTTAAAGCTTTGTTAGAACAATTCTAATGTCATTATCACTTAAGACCACCTGAAATTGGTAAACATAGACGGAGTACACATCTTTCATTTGAATCCAAAGTTGCTCAATTTAAAAGTTTGTAGCTTCACATTTATTCGTTTGAAATTGCCAACTCGATCATCCAAAACTGTCAGAGCTAACTGGGTTGCCTAATTTTGAGGCCTTGTAGGAGTGATTCTGACATCAACGTCACCTGAGACCACTTGTAGTTGGTAGAGAGGATGCATATCTTTCATTTGAATCCAACCTTACTCAATTTAGAGGTCTGTAACTTTACATTCATTCGTTTGAAGTTGTCACCTCGATCAGCCAAAACTGCCAAAAACAGAGGCTAAGTCGACCGAACGACATGTCATTCACCTTCTCTTCTTTAAGTATTGAACGGTGCGTCGTCTAGGTGGGATTAGGGTTTTTAATTTGGGATTTAATAAATTTCAATTAAGTCCTTGTTCTTCCAATTGTGGCACAAACACAATTGCCTCTAAACTTTTAATTTCTTGCAATTTCACCCCCGCTAAACTCAATTGTCATTCCCTAAGTTGGCCGCCTTTTTATTTTGGTCATTGGTTCTGAATTTGTGGATTTTAACCCTTAATTGATCAAAAAACTTTCAATTTCTTTAATTTGGTCCCTGAATTGGTCAATTTCAGCCTCTACATTCACACACCTTTTCTAGTTTGGTCCTTGATTTTTTATCTCTTCAATCAAGTCTTAATTGTCAATCAAACTTCAATATTATGCAATTAAGCTCCTAATTTGACCAAATTAACTCTTAAAAAATAGAATTTGACTCCTAAACTTTAATTTCTTTCAATTAAAGCCTAAATTGACTTAAAATCATCCTCATTTAGGCTGTGTTTGTTTACTTGGAGCTTTTGCGTTTACGGTGCAAAAAACACAGTAAGGTATATAGTAACATACTAAATTGTGTTTTTTACTGTGGTGCCCACTAAAAAATTGAGTTTGAAACTTAATTTTTTAGAAGCAGTTTTTACATGTTTTTGTAACTGAGTTTCATAAAACTCTGTTTGTTTTTGCGTTTCAAAAACGCTTTTAAAAAAATTTAATTTTTTTACTTTAATTAATATTTTTTTTATGTTTTTAGATCATTTTGATCGCTAATATAAAAAATAATTTTTAAAAATAAAAAACGTTATTTTGATATATTTCCAAGTAAAAAGTACTTTGAAAAACAACCGCAACCACACAACTACCAAATATTTTATACATGTTTTTTGTTGCACGTAAACCTCAACCATAATTTTTACCAAACACGTATTTAACAACTAACTACACTTTTTTAAAACTTACTTTTTTCAAAGCACAACCACAAAAGCTACCTCAAAATAAACACACTTTTATTTGATAAAAATTAAGTATAAGGTAATATAAGTCTATGCAAGTTTTAAATTTAAAAAATTTTTATTTAAAAAACATATTAAAAAATAATATAAATTATATCTTAAAATCTCATTTAATAACTTAAACTGAGATAATTGTTTTAACATGTTGAAACTGAATTCATTCTTCCCGCGGCAAATTTTGTCACCCAGCACAGAAGCGAGGCCAGACCTAGATCTACATGACCAGCAGATTTGTTTTTGACCCAATAGTTTTTATCTGTGCAAGATTACAGATTAATCTCATTTCAGTTACGATATAGCCCATCTAAATTTGATATCAGATTGACCTAGTTTGGGCATCTGATCATTTCTTACTCTCACGCACGTCGATGAGGGCCCTGAAACCCTTGACTCTTTCAAAAGTTCTTTTTTTTATTCTTGTTCTTCGAGAAAAAAAGTTACAGGGGACGGCCATTAAATCTTTTTGGTTTTTATATTACATATTAAAAATGATTTTAAAAATAAAACTAATAGAATAACAATATATTTTAAGCAAGCAAAATGATATAATGATTAATCTTTTTATTGACCTAATCTACAAATGAGTTTTGAGTTTCGTTTGGGGTCCCTGTAGCTGCAACGTCTGGAACAGTTGGAGTGTGGGGGAGATACACGGCCACACCCTAATGTCAAAAGCCAAGAAGTTGGAGCTTCTTGGGTTTTCCTTTGATAATTTATAATTTTAGTGCAGGAAGAATATACATAAAAAAATACTGAATAATTTCTTAACATATAAATTTCAAGTTTTGACATAATATATATGTATTTTTTTTTATTAATTTTAATACAAACGGTCTTGATGAAATCATATAATTCTCTATCCATTGGCTTAAATTAAGGATCAAGAGGCAGTGTGATAGTGACCAATTTGCCACCAATTAGCTTAAATTAAGGTCTTGTTTCTTTCACTTGGCACCATTTTGCTACCAATTTGCCACTCTTTTCTGTCAAATCACAAAAAACTCTCTCTCTCTCTCTCCTAAAATATTAAATCATAAAATCTAATTTTTAATCCATTAAATATTAAAAAAATAATTTAAAAATAAAATATTATTTCAATAAATAATCCTCATAAGTAAAATCTAATAATAATAATATTCACATCTGACGAGACAGCTACAGAGCAACACACCGCAAAATTAGACAGAAATAATAAATAGACAATACCAGCCGAGCATCACTATATACCTACCCAATCAAGCCTACTCATTTCCACACCCTGCCAAAAAGAAGTCAAAAAAAATGTCCCTTAACACTTTCCTCCTGTGTCTCCTCCTCCTCTTCTCCTTTTCCGTCATCGCCCTTTCTGTAAGTTGCCCTCTTAAAACTACAAAATACCATCTACATCCCTTCAATTATTTTATCTCAAAACAGTTTCTTCTTCATGTTTTTTCTGATCTCTTGCAGGATGAAGACTGTGTGTACACACTCTACATAAGAACAGGGTCCATCATCAAAGGTGGCACGGACTCGATCATAAGCGTGAGGTTCTACGACAAGTATGGTGACTCCGTGGGGATCTCCAATATTGAAGCATGGGGAGGGTTGATGGAGCCTGGTCACGACTACTTCGAGAGGGGCGATTTGGACATTTTCAGCGGGAGAGCGCCGTGCTTGAGTTCACCGGTGTGTGCCCTGAACTTGACCTCCGATGGGACAGGGTCAGGTCATGGGTGGTATGTTAACTACGTGGAGGTGACTAAAACAGGAGTCCATGCTACTTGTTCACAGATGAAATTTACTATTGAGCAGTGGCTGGCTCTTGATACTTCACCTTATGAGTTAACTGCTATTAGGAATTATTGTGATTATCATGCGGATGATCGAGCTAAAACATCTGCTGGTTTAAGTTCTTCTTAGGTTTTTTTTAATTATTATTATTATTATTATATATTGCTATTAAGAGGTGTCTGTTAGTTTGTATGTGGTAGGTGTGGAATTGGATCAAAATTTCCTATGATAATAAAAATGTTGTTACAATGTTGGCATCTGACACTTGCCGATGTTTACTAGAAATTGGATTTGAATTTGATAATTGTTTTACTGGTTAATTATGTTTATTTGAATTAATTAATAGTTTTGCATTTATCAATATTGATGTTGATATTATGCTAGACTTCTACGAGGGTAATGGCCGACTTAATATATAGTTTTAGGCTACATATATAAAAATAATTTGGAAAGTTATGTATATCTGCATAAATTATATTCATTGTCGGCTACTTATATAATTTTTAGTTTTCTTATGAGGTGTAGAGAGTTTTTGACCGTAGATCTCTTGCGATATATATCACAGGGATCATTATTTTACTAGTACTGTCATTAAATTAAATTAAGATTACAAAAAAAAAAACTATGAAGGCTAAGTTTTTACTGTCAACTAAGAGAGGATTTATTATGGATTTTCAATAATGAAATTATTATTTTATCATTTACTTGTTTTGGGGATAGAATATATAGTTTTTAACAAAATAGTCAAAAAGTTATTTAAGAATTCGACGGGACAATAAGGTCTAAAATCACATCATTGTTCTTACAGGTAAACTTCTCTAAGCCTTGAACTAAGGGCTTACTTAATCATCTTTTTTTTTATCTTTTAAACCGTACAATTACTAAGAGTGTTTTTGGTATTGATGTTGTGGTTATGATTTAAAAAAAATTATTTTATAAAAAGTACTTTTAATTGAGGTTGGTTTGAAAAAATAGGTGTTTGGTTAAAACTGTGGTTGAAATTGAGGTTGAATAAAAAATAATTTAATGTGTTTGGTTAAAAATGCTTTTGAAATTAAAGTTATAAAATAATTTTAAAAAATATATATTAAAATTGATGATTTTTAATTTAAATATTGTAGATTTAACTATTATTATTATTTCATGAAATAAATAATACTTTATATAAAATATTTTTTATTATGCCATTAAACCATTTACAATTCCATTACGTACAAAATTCATTCGACAAGAACTACAGTTTCTATAATTTTTTGAGCGTGCAATAAAATTAGATAAAATATTATCAGGAATAAAATTAATTTGATATTACAGTGCGAGTGAATTTAAATCGTTCTATACTAGTTTTTTAGGAAAAAAAATATTGTTTACATGAGAATGTAAAACTAGTTTTTAAAAAAAAAAATATACAAAAACTATACACACTAAAAAAAAAAATCACCCGAACAGTGCAATTCACTTGCACTGTTAGCGACAATGCAAGTGAATTGCACTGTTTGTGTGCACAGTGCAAGTGAATTGCACTGTGCACGCGAATCCAAAATGTAAAAAAGCAGCCTAGAGCTGCTTCGCTAATGTTGTGTTCAAAACGTGAATTAGCATGGGTCCCACCAATTATTTTTAGTGTTTTTACCATTACCAAACATTATGTTTGTTGTGGTTGCTTCAAACGCAGAAGCAACCACGCAAACAAACGGCCTCTAATTTAATCTTCACAGGAAAAAAAATAATAGCATTCCATGGCTTTTTGATTTTTAACTTGATTTAAATAAAATAAAATTATTCATTATCCTTCAAATTAAATAATATTACACTTTCAATTTAAGGATGTTTTTATCTTTTACATTTGATTATTTTGTAATTATTAGTTTTTATTAGGGATGATTGAGTGAATTGTTAAATAAAAAAATTAAAAAAAAAATAGAGGCACATGAACAATAACCACAAGGTTCAAACAACATATACAACGTTGTCTAATAGTTGAAATCTTGCTTCTGGGATGGTGACTGAAGCGCCTCGGTGTTCTTTTCACGACTAGTTATCGTGTGTGGCTTTTTTCTTCTTCTTTTTTTATCCTCATTCCTTGATTTTCATGATAGACTTCTAAAATTTCAAAGTAATTATTCAATTTTATTTTTTTAAGGTTTGATTTCTATTTTTGTAATTATATTTTTTTATTTGAGATAATTTATAAAATTAAAAGTTGTTTTCAATTTCATCCCTTATTGTTTTTTTATTTATTAGATTTGGTTTTCGTTCTTTTGATTGCTATTTATTTTTATTTAAGATGGTTTTTGAAATTGACTGTTTTTTTATAATTTTATCCTTGATTTTTTTTCTATCCAACCTGATCTTTTTTTTATTTCATTTTTTTATATTAAATTTTTAAAAAATTGATTTATTAACAACTTTATCCTTCAATACTTAACTGATTGAATGTTTAGCATCTTGGTTGAGTTCGAATCTAAAAGAATGTGGGTTTGAGAGATTAGGTTCACTTAGGCTTGCTTGGTTTTTTATATCCCTTTTTTTAAACTTTTTTTTTTCAGTTTCATCTTTCAGCATTTTGTTGTTTTTTTATTCGCTTTCTAGTATATTTTTTAATCATTGTGAAAAATAACACAGGTTGCCTCTAAGTTTTTTTCCAGTCTTTGTTAAATTTAGCTTTTTTAAAAGTAATTATATTTTTTTATTAAATTAAATTTAATTAATTAATTTCATCCTTCAATATTTAATTGATCATCTAGCTTGTTAAATATACTAAAAGATTTGGGAATATATTAAAATCTAGGGTGTTAATATTTTTCATATAAACAATGCCCCAATTTGTTTTTCATTTTCATGTTTTAAATTTTTTTGGAGCATCTATTTGTGGTTAATTTAATAAATTATGGTTTAAATTTGTAAACAAAAACAAAACTTAAAGAAAAAAAATACCAAAATGCAAAACCATTGGAAGTTCCTGTGGCCAATTTGAAATTCACACGAAAAGTTATTTTGGTCTAAATATTTATATTATTCATTTATCAGTTTCTAGTTTGAGACACGAGAGAGAAACTCGTTAGAAAACGTTGAAGGAAAGAGAGATGTCGGCTTGACACATTCCACCCATCGAAAGAGATGATTTTTATGTTAATAGGTTCTTATTCTCGATAACAATTCAATGAATGTGTTGTTTCTTTATAAACATTCCGGGAAAAGTAGATCTGCGTTCAATTGAGTTTTTTTATTCAGTTGATTTTTGTGTTTTGAAAGTGATTTCGAGGTAAAATTAATGCTACATATAACCAACTGATTGGTTACAAAACATATTCATAAACAATATTAATATCATTACTCCTTCCATCTATTATTATTACAATTAAAAATTATGTGTCGATTTAATTGTTTATATAAATAATTAATCAAGTTAGTATATTATTTTAATTATTTTTTAATAAAATTATTCCATGACTCACTTGACTAACACATAAAGATTACATATTGAAGGTTGCAGGTTGGAGTCTTAACACATGCAATATTTTCTGTTATATGATAAATGACTTGTTGTCTACCATGAAACGATTTGTTTTAGTTGCATGCCTCCTAAAAAAAAAAAATCTAAGTGTGAGGGCTTGTTTTTGGGCTATCTTCTTGGACTTTTTTTTTAATATCCCATGGCTTTTTTCAGTGATCATTTGTTTTTGTTTTTGTTTTTTACTTTTTTTTTTTATCTTTTGATCCTGTTTTTTTCAATTCATCATTTCATGTTGGGTTTTATTGAATTTTATCATTCAGTATTAAATTAATTATAAATTAATTTTTGTATTTTTTATCATTTATAATTTTTATCATACAATAAAATTAATTCAATCCAATTGAGTCCATAACTCAAGTTATGAATTTGACAAGTTAACTAAGCTGAACTTGCGCTCTTTTTTTTCTTTCCACCTCTCTAGTCAATAAGGTCATATTGCGCAACTCTCACATGTTAATCAAAGACATGGATAGGGATTTTCTAGGTTTGAACTATTATATTGATTTTAATGATAATGCTAAAAAAAAATAACATTTAAAGTGTCTATTTAAGAGTGTAGTAAATGTTGTTATTTAAAGTGTTTTTTTTATTATAAATATATTAAAATAATAAATTTTTTATTTTTAAAATTTATTTTTGATATCAATATATTTTTTAAAAAATTAATTTAAAACTAAAAATAATTTTTTAAAAATTTTAAAATCACGAATCAAACAACAGTACAAAAACTCTCTTAATTTTTTTTTTAATGTTATAAAAACTTTTAATCGAACCCGCGTAAAAATCTTTACAGTAAAACTAATAATTACTAATCAGACATAATGTCATTTACACATATGCGTGTCTGAATTTGTTTGGATGCTGTGGGTCCCATCAAACCCAGTTTTGCTACTCGCATCTCTCTCCTTAATTATCCCAAAAAAATTATCCTTTATTTTTTAAAAAAATTAAACACAATTAATACAATAAATAAGGGTTTTTTTTCCTTCTCACATGTGCACTCCTTTAGAAATCCAACAGCCAATAATAATGCAACAGACACCACAAAATAACTTCGTAATAAACCCATAGCCAAAAGAACTCACTAAAACATAATAAATAACACACCGTCCATCCACAGTAAGAGGATAAGCTGCACCAATTTCTTACTTGTCCCAATCGAATATTTGGATTAGAAATAATAATTTTAATTGTATATAGTAAATGCAAAAAAAAATTATTTTTATTTGGTAACAAAATAACAATTGTTTTAAAAATTGTTCTTTTTTTCTTATCAAATAAACTAATTCCTTTTAATTTTAAAAATACTGGATTTATCAATTATGAAATTATTTTGGAAGGAACTCTTTCTAAAATAAAAAAAATTAATTTAAATTGACAGAATTTTGAAGCAATTACACGATAAAAAAATAAAAAAATAAAATTCGTGCACTTTGGTTAAAATTGATACCCTAGTTCCATGCTCACATGCTCTATATAACCCACTTCCAACCAATCATAGCTTTCACATTCTTACAAACTCAAAAGAAGGGGCAAAAAATGTCATTCCGCCCTCTCCTACTCCCTCTTCTCCTCCTCCTCTCCTTCTCCTCCGTAGTATTTTCTGTAAGTTACTGATCTCTTAAACTCCCATTACACCCTCAAAATCCTTTTTCATCTGTTGATCACTGGTATCAATATAATTCTTCATTCACTTACCCTTCTTGTCTTTTCCTCTTTTTTTTTGCTCTTGCAGGATGAAGACTGCGTATACACAATGTACGTAAGAACAGGATCCATCATCAAAGGAGGCACGGACTCCATCATAAGCGCGACACTGTACGACACTTATGGTTATGGCGTGGAGGTCCCAGATCTTGAGAGATGGGGAGGGCTAATGGAGCCAGGCCACAACTACTTCGAGAGGGGCAATTTGGACATTTTCAGTGGGAGAGGACCATGTTTGAATGCACCTGTGTGTGCCTTGAACTTGACCTCCGATGGGTCAGGTTCAGGCCATGGTTGGTACGTTAACTACGTGGAGGTGACGACAACAGGGGTCCATGCGGCTTGTTCACAAAAGAAGTTCGAGATTGAGCAATGGCTGGCCCTTGATACTTCGCCTTATAGCTTAATTGCTTTTAGGGATTATTGTGATTATCTTAATGTTAAGAAATCCGCCGGAAGCTCTTCCATGTAATAGAGATCTTAACTTCAAGGTTAATTGTGTGTGTGTCTGGTAGATGGTTGTGTTGGATCGATCAAGCTTTGACGATCTGTGATCATCATCTTTTGATGAGGAAAATAATCTGGACAAATGTTTTTGATTATATATATTCAATAACATGGAAGTGAGGAGATCTTGTCTTGCTCGACATTATATACATGTATTAAAGTTGTCCAAAGCATTGATCTTTTAATTATACGAGGATTTATAATGCTAATGAAGCTTGTTTTGAGATTAATCGTTATGAATTATGATGGATTAAGAAGATGATGATAGTTTAGGCTTTTGAATATTGTTCCAAGGGGCAACTAGTTAGATGCTGAGAATGTGGAGGTGGTTTTTTGTTTTTTGTTTTTTTTTTATTATTATTATTGTCGGTAAGATTGGATCTAATGAATGGTGAGGTCAATTTGTCGTGGTATGCATTAATTGTCATAATTGGGATATTAATGGGCCTTATCTGGCACAGAAGAAAGGTGTGTAATCGTACAGGTATGAAATCATGATCTTATCTCATGGAACAGGATAAGAAGACAACAATGAGGAACCCATAAAAACTATTCCTCGAATTCTCAATTTGACAGTGATAGATGATGAGCTTGTTTACACCCAAAAGATTTAATCTAATCTCATGATCTTATCTCTCAGGCGTTACGATTTGTTTGATCTGAAGTTAGAAATCAAAATTTAAATAACCCGTGACACATGAAATACATAAATATAATTGATTGAAAAGATATATATAAAAATAATTTTAAAAAGATTATTTCTTTTTCTTACCTGCAATGCATGACAGGTTAATGGACTAATTATAGATAATTATTAATATTATTTTAATACCCAAACAAGGATTGATCTAAAACAAGGTTTGGGTCCTAGTTTGATTCTGGATTTTGAGTTATAATTTAGAAGGGTTAACTTTTGTTTTTAATAATTAAAACAATATTGTTTGGCCTCTTAAAAAAAATCAAGAATTTTTTATCATGGTTTTATCTTGCGTCAACCAAGAATTTTACCGTGTCAGACTAAATTAATCTTTTTTTAAAAAAAAAATTTAGGTTGATCTAAGCCTTGAGTTAGTTGAGTCCTAGGTGACCAGCTAGGTTGGTCTAGGTTTTATATCTATGTTTATTATATTATTATTAATTTCAATATTTAATATAAATTAAAATAAAAAAATAATATATATCTTTTTTTAAAATATATATAAGTTTAATAATTATATATATTAAGAATAAAACATACTTTTTTATAATTTATTTTGTCTTGGTCACTATTAAGAATAAGATACATTATATCTTATACATCACTGCTAAATACTATTATATTTCTTATTCTATCTTGTTTTATTTTTCCTTAATTTTTTTTATCTCTTCTATCATAAAATAATAATTAAACAATATCTTAATATTAAAAAAAAATACACTAAACATCTTATAGTTTGATATTTTTTTTCTTTATCTCTATTGTTCTAAAAATTATAGTTTAATTCAAATATTCAAAATTTCAAATATATATATATATATATATATATATATATATATATATATATATATATATATATGAGATTGTACCACATGACAGATCAAATTTCTTTATTCTCGGAATGAAATTGATTTAACTAAAATCAAAATCTACTCTAGTTTAATCCAAATCAAAACTATGTATAAGAATCTAAGAATGTTTTTGTTAGATCTGGACTGTTCATGCCATGTCAAAATGTCATTTAAACAACAATGAAGTGGGTCATCTAGATTGTTACGGAATGATAAAGAAATAGAAGATCAAATACTCTCAGTGTGTAGAATGAAGAAACAGCTAACCTTTAAATAGGTTGTATAGTAACCAAGAAATAGCAATAGAATCCACTACCTAAAACGTGGATTGAACTCCTATAGAATAGGTATTTCCTATGGAATAGATCTTCCACTACTTATTGTAGATAAACTCAAAAACATAAGCAACATAATTTATTTTTAACACCTTCCCTTAAACTAATATTTGTAGATATTAGTTTAGGAATTAACAGCTGCTACTCCTTCTCTTATGGCATCTTTTGAAGAGCAAAGTCTAAGTAGATTTCGAAGCTTGACAAAAATTGTAGGCTTAAGAGGCTTAGTTAATATATCTACAATCTGATCTTCACCCTTGCAGAACACCAAATCATTAACACCCTCCTTATATAGATCACGTAAGAAGTGAAACCTAACGGCAATGTGTTTGCTCCTTCTATATAGTACTGGATTCTTTGAAAGCTTTATGGTGGACATGTTATCACAGTAGATTAAGGTTAAACCTTGTTGCTGGTTGTTTTGTAAGAAGTCAAGTAGCTTGCGTAACCAAATTGCTTGACTCAAAGTTGATGCTCCAGCAACAAATTTAGCTTTAGTAGTTGACAAAGCTACTATTTGTTGTTTTTTTTTATGACCATGAAATAGCTCTAGAATTTAACATGAACACCAATCTAGAAGTACTCTTTCTATCATCAAGGTCTCCGGCATAATCACTATCTGAAAAACCAATCAAGCTTGAGTTTCTATCCCTTTTATACAGGATTCCATAGTCTGAAGTGCCTTTCAAGCATCGAAAAATTCTTTTTGCAGCCAAGAGGTGAGCTTTAGTTGGACACTCCATGTATCTGCTGATTAAGCTGACATCATACATGATATATGGCCTGGTTGATGTTAAATATATAAGACTCCCAACTATTTGCTTATAAAGAGTAGCATTCACTTTCTTTCTCGCGTCATCTTTGATGAGTTTCAAGCTGAGATCAGTTGGGGTGGAAACAGAATTACAATTCTTCATTTTGAACATGTCTAAAATCTCCAGAGCATATTTTTTCTGTGAGATAAATATACCATCAGATGATTGCACTACTTCAATGCCTAAAAAATAATGCATCAACCCCAAATCTGTCATATCAAATTCCTTCATCATAGATTTTTTAAACTCATTAAACATGGATCTATCATTACCGATATAAATGAGATCATCAATATATAAGCACACAACTAACATCTTCTTATCAACTCCAGATTTAACATATAGGGTGTGCTCATAAGGACATTTAAGAAAACCTTTCTTATTAAAGTAAGCATCTATACAGCTGTACCAAGCTCTTGGTGCTTATTTCAGTCCATATAATGCTTTCTTTAATTTGTATACCCGATCCGCATGACCTTGTTTCACATATCCAGGAGGTTGATCAATGTACACCTCATGTACTTGTCTACTCTGCCATCTTTCTTAGCTTGGTTTTGTAAATCCATTTAACACCAATGGATTTTTATCCTTCGGGAAGTTTGATCAATTCCTTACTGTTGTTTTTTTCAATTGACATGATCTCTTCGTCCATGGCTTTTTGTCATTTTGACTCTTTAGCAGCTTCTTCAAATGTGATAAGATCACAATATGATAAAAATACATAATAGGAAAAAAAAATCATCGGATTGTTCACCAGATTGAACAACACCACTCACCTCATAATCTTCCATCCAAGCTGACCGTCTTCTGTCTCATTGAGATCATGAATCCTCTTGGGATTGTTCACAGGATTGAACAACACCACTCACCTCATAATCTTCCATCCAAGTTGGCCTTCTTCTGCCTCGTTGAGATCGTGAACCCTCTTGAGCTAGTTGATCTTCATGAGGCTCAGCTGTTGTAATTCCTGGTCTGATTGCAGGCTTTGTAAGCGTTACTGGTGTTGCGGTTGTTGGTCTGATTGTTCACGTACTTATACTTTTTTTTCATCAAACAATACTAGTATTTGCTGCTGGTTTGCACTTTGTTCTGTTTAATTCCAAGTGCTATCATTCTTCAAGACAACATCTCGACTGATGACAATACTTTTTATGATAGGATTGAACAATTTGTAGGCTTCTAAGTGTTCGCTGATTCCAAGGAGTACATATTTTTTGCCTTTGTCATCTAGCTTCTTTCTCTTTTCATCTGGAACATGTGCATAGGCAATGCATCCAAACATTTTAAAGTGATCAATTGATGGCTTTCATCCATTCCAGGCTTCTTCAGGTGTCATGTTTTGAACAACAAATGTAGGACTGCGATTCAAAATATGAATGCTCCATTTCACAGCTTCTGGCCAGAAATTCTTCGGAACTCTCATATTTGTCAATATGCATCTCACCATATTCAGAATGGTTTGATTTTTCTCCCCGATATTCTATTTTGCTGTGGTGTGTATGCTGCAGTCAAGTGTCTTTGAATTTCATGTTCATCATAAAAATCTTGAAACTCTTTTGAACAAAATTCTCCACCACGATTTGTACAAAGAATTTTAATGGTTCTCTCTACTTCATTCTCAACATGTGTCTTGAAGTTTTTGAATGCATTAAAAGCTTCAGACTTATCCTGCAAAAAATAAACCCATGTTTTTCAACTACAGTCATCGATGAAGGTGATGAAGTATCATTCACCTCCATTTGAAGATAGGTTTATTGGTCCATAAAGATCAGAATGTACTAGCTCCAAGATCTTCTTTGCTCTCCAAGATTTTCTTTGTGGAAATTATTTACGATGTTGTTTGCCAACAACACAATTTTCACACACCTTGTTGAAATGAATAATATTAGGAAGACCAATCACCATGTTTTTCTGATAAAATATCTTTAAGCCATTGACATTGAAATGGCTATAGTGACAGTGTCACAACCATGTTGAATCAATTTCCCTAGCCATAAGGCAATATTAAAGAGTCTGAATTTGCAATGGAAACAATCTGTTTAGTGTCATTTTAGCATGAGCAACCAGACCCCTTGTAGGATCATAAACTTCACAAGCACCATTCTTTATTGTTGTCACGTATCTCTTCTCTTGTAGTTGTCCCAAGCTTAGTAAATTGCTTTTCAAATCAAGAAAATAAAAAAACATTTGAGATAGTCTCAATTGTGTCTTTTTTAGTTCTGATTTGAATATCACCCTTGCCCATAACATTAACTTTAGAATAATCACCAAAACTCACAGTAATATGAAAGTCTTCATTTACATGAGAAAATAAAGACTTACTACCACATATGTGATTACTGCAGCTGGTATCTAAGTACCAAATATCTTGCTCATAATTGTGATCCTTCGTATGGAACGCCATCAACAAAGTTTCTTCTTCTTTGTTCTTTGCAAAGTTCGATTTCTGCCACTTCTCTTTGTTATGAGGCAATTTGGTATAGCATTCAGATTGATAATGACCAAGTCTGTGACATCTGTAGCACTCCATATTAGTTCTGCCAAATGGTTGTTCACATCCTCTTCCTCTACCTCCATCTTTGTTGTCTCGATTTCCTCTGCCTCGACCTCTGCCTCTACCTCTCATGTGTGAGGATTCAGTAAAGGTAGAAGCCTTTAAAGCATGCTCCTCTATGATGGTGCTTCGTCTCATCTTCTGCTCATGTACTAACAATGAGCTCTGAAGTCCATCAAGAGAAAGAGCTTTTATATCTTTAGATTTTTCGATTGAGCAAACAACATAATCATACTTTGACAATAAGAAACATATAATCTTTTCAAAAATTATAGTATCGTCCATTTTTTCACCATAAAACAACATTTTATTTGATATCCCCATGGTCTTTGCACAATATTCGGTGACTGATTCTCCATCCTTCATTTGTAAAGTCTCAAAATCTCTCCTGAGAGCTTGAAGTTGTGAACGTTTCACCCTTGAAGAGCCTTGATATTTCTTCTTCATAGAATCCCATATTTGCTTGGAAGTATCTTTGCTAAGAATTGTTTACAAGATAGAACGATCAATGGCCTGAAATAAATAATTTTTTGCCTTCAAATCTTTTAATTTCAAGTCGCTCAACTCAGCAATTGTGCTTCTATTAAAATGATCCCATTTTTTGGTTCTGTTATCTCAGAATCGACCACCTGCCAGTACTCCTTTGATAGTAAGAAATTCTCCATTAGCATGCTCCAATAATCATAGTGACCATCGAAACAAGGGATTGCTGCCTGCATAAAATTTGTCTCTGAAGCCATCGTATTTCTATTTCTGCAAAATAGAGAACGATTAATAAAAAGAAAGTTGCTACTATTGTGGACTATTTGGTGGACACTGTTTTGAGACTCTTACACTTTCTCTTTTATTTGTGGCTCTAATACCACTGTTACAAAATGATAAAGAAATAGAAGATCAAATACTCTCAATGTGTAGAATGAATAAACAACAAGCCTTTAAATATGTTGTACAGTAACCAAGAAATAGCAACAGAATAACAATAATATCTCCACTACCTATAACGTGGATGAACTCCTATATAATAGGTATTTCCTATGGAATAGGTCTTCCATTGCTTATTACAATAAACTCAAAAACATAAGCAACATGATTTATTTTTAACATAGATTTACCCTGTTTTCTAAATGAAGTTTTCCGAGCAGCTTTGATTTACCCAGATTTAACTCTTTATGTTTTTCTTTTAAATTTATCTCATAACATTAATCAAGAAATTGCTTTGAAATATGATCAAAATGATTACCCATTTTCTTTATTCTTTACCTTCTCTCTCTTACTTCCCTACTTTTCTTTATTTATACTTTGTTTTATTTGTTGATTTACATTATAGATATCTTTGCAGAGTTTCTAGTACAAGTATTTATTACTTAGTAGTTAAATGGGGAGTTTTTGTTTCAATATCAAATTAGTATTTTTATTAATTTTTTATTTTATTTTATATGCTTGCGTATTTATAAATAAACACTATATATACATTCAGATTAAAATGTATTATTGATTGAATAAAATAAATCCTAGTTTTCTTTAAGATTAAATGTGTCACTGGTTGTTCTATATGTATAAAAAAATGTATTTAATATTTTTATATTTTAAAAACTTTAATAAATGGACAAACAATTATTGAATTTGAAAATCTCAATGATATATCAAATATCAATATTGTGTGCTGTTTTTTAAATTATTTTTGTTTGAAAATATATTAAAATATTTTTTAAAATTTTTTAATATCATCAATTAAAATTATATAAAAAAACTAAAATACAATAATTTAATATTTTTCAAGATAAATATATTTAAAAAAATATTTCAAAATATAAATTATCACACTCTCAAACATTCATAACAAGCCCAACAGATTCATAACAAGCCCGTCATAGACAGGCCGAACCCTATAAACTATGTTATCTAGCAATCTATAACTCATGTTTACAACATCGATTCTCGAAAGAAAATGAAGCTTTTTACATCATCCTTTCTTGGTGTGATTTTGCACTCTTAGAAGTAGCTTCAGTGTCATACATCTTTTCAAAAAATTTCACACAAGCATCAATCTATACCTAAAAAAACCAAGTCCTTTACACCATGTTCTAAACCATGATGCCCAATCAGTGAGATTTCTTCCCTTAATCATAGCAGTTTCTTGTTTCTGATCTCAACCTTGTGTGTTCCATCTGCTGCATCACGGTCAACGCTAGCCATAACTAGTCTCTCGTTTTTGGTTCTTGGCCTCATTGGTTCTGATAGAGTGATAGCTGCTCTAGCGATTTCTTTCTACGTTACACTACTTGGCCTCGAGCTTCAAGCTGCAGCGTCCAGTCCTTTCTGCTTCTTGAGCTGTTCCTTGGCCTCCATCAAGGCCCTGCCCAGATCTTCATCCTCCGGGGCTTCGTTTTGCAACATCTCATAATCTTTGATTGAAACTTCCCATTTTCCCAACTATTTCATTGAAGCAAACATTAAACATTATCAAACCAAATTTGACATCATCTAAATTGCTGTAAAAAATAAAAAGCTACATCACATTTCAAAACACGCTGCACAAACTAAATATAGTCACCTTTGCATAGCAATCAGCTCTTCTTAGTCTGGCCTTTGCGTAACCTGGGCGCACAGTAAGGGCAGCGTTGCAATCCTCCACCGCTTTTTCATACTGGCCAAGCTTGGACCGGCAGGCAGCTCGATTGCATAACAACACTGAGTTGAAGGGATCATGCTCAAGTCCCTCACTATATGCATTACATGCCTCATAAAATTTTGCTGCCTTAAAAAGCTGATTGCCATGTGATCGAGCTGCAGCTACAGCTTTAGCCTTTTTCAGCACCGTATATGCTTCCTTGTTGTTAGAATCAAGCCTTGTTGCTCGTTGTGCCGTGGCCAGAGCATCATCAAATCTGTTAATCCAGAGGTTAAAAGCTTTATTAACTCGATAAACAATAAGGACAATTAACCGATGCATTCCTTCAATTATATTGGACTAAATTAAATGGTTAGCGAATAAAAGCTGGCATTAATTATTTCAATTAGACAGGCTCAGTTATAGTCAAATATATGTTTTGGCTCGAACGTGAACCCCATTAATAGTAGTCAACAATAGAAACCTGTCAAGTTCACGTGAGAAGTGTTCAGCATATCATTAACAATCTATAAGAAGATTTTCGAAAAAAGCTGTGTTATTTCGTAATTACTTTTTACATCAGTTTTATTTTGCTAATTTTTAATTTTCTATTCTAATAAGCGAAAATACCAGAGAAAAGCATGTCTTTTGTTATTAAAAAAAAACCCTGCTTTTACCATAAAAGCTTAGGTGCAAAATCAAAGCATTTAACCCAAACAATCATTAGGGAATAGTTGAGCAAGTTGGTGACTGGTGGGTAAGTGGTCAGATTTTTCCTTGACTTTGTATGTATTTTGGTTCCACTTTTTACCAGCAAAAATATGCCTTTTGAGCTGTTCCTCAACACCAGATTACAGTCGTTCCTTTCTTTTAATTATTTATGAGCCTATGCAATCATATACTACGCTCTCATGCAGATTGTCACCTCTAATGCAATTCTAATAATGTGTGACTATGTAACACAGATCACTAACCTGCCAATAGCCATGTCAACCTGAGCTCGCACCATCAACAAATTTGCATTGCCAATTGGACCAAAAAATTGTGTACAGGCATCCACATCAAAATTTGGACCCTTTTGCAATGCTTCGTCGGCCTCTTGGTGCCTATGAAGCTTTATCAAGGCCTCAGCTTGCAATGCATATATCTATATTAGACACACAACTAGTTTAGCAAGCACGGCGGTATTTAATATTTGAACGTGTTCAATGAAAACTAGGTGGATTACTTGCAGTGCTGAATCTGAACCAGCAGATATGGTAGCCGCAGTCTCCTTGATCAAGGTGTTCCAATCTCGATGTCTACGAGCATCAGTGCACTTGTTGAGATGGGCTTGAAGAGCTTGAGCGTTTGAAATGTCAGCATGATCAGCTTCTGGCCCTGCGCGTTTGTAGTGATATATAGCCTTTTCTGCCTCGCCTAATCTATGAACACATAAAATTTTCACCAATGGAAAGAAGAAACACCGTATAAAATTAGCACATGGCACTAAATTGAATTAGAATCTCCGGGCAATTAATGGTATTTTTTTTTTTTTACCTGAGATGCAAGTTTGCTAAACGATGATGAGCTCTATGATAATGGGGTTCGATTCGAATGGCTTCTCTGCACTCGAAGACTGCCTCCAGAAGTTTACCTAGAGCTGTTAATGCCGCACTTCTGTTGCTCCGATAAGAAGCCTTGTTAGGATCAATCGAGATTGCTGCATCATACAAAGCCAATGCCTCTGCAAAATTCCCATTCTTGTAATCCTCATTACCCATAATTTTAAGTTGCTCAGGGTCCATTCTAGTAGAGAGAGCCCTGCATAAAGAACCTGCAGCAGGCTGCGCACCTACGTTTGGTTTCTCTTCATTCTGTTTCTTCACTACATTTCCCATTACACTATTAGGGTATTTCCCATTAGGAGTTGCAACCTCTTCTCTTGCGGTCTTAGGAAGGTAATCAAGAACATCACGAGAAGTCGTATTTCCTCCACCCCCTCCTTGCCTCAAGTTACCTAAATTGCCAAGGAGCATCACATTGCTGGATGAAGCACGAACAAGCGTGCTGCTTCCTTTAGATTTCTGATGATCAGAGATATAGCTTTCGAGCTCACCTGAAAGACCAACTGCCTCCTTAGGAACCCTCCTACCATGTTTGACATAAGCATTTTGATTACCGTAACCTTGATTTTGAATGGCATGACCTTGATCAGATGATATTTTGGTTGCGTCCTCGGGAAGTTTTCTACCGTAGTTTTGGTTCTTTGAAGGAGGGATCTTGGGATGCATGGGAGCTTTTGTGATAGATTTTCGCTGCTCTTCTGCTATGCTAGACGGATTGCCTAGAAATGCAGCCTCATCTGAGCCACTCCTTCGCCTCTTCGGCGTGCTAGGTGTTTTGGTGAAATTGGCTGCATTCATTGTACTAATTGAACCTGTGGATGTTGATCTTCTTGGCCAAAAAACTCTTCGACCAAAAACCGCTGAAAATAGGCCGCAACCTGCAGATTTCTTTTCGGGCGACAAGTCTCCCATATTCTGTTATGACCTTTGAGCCTGTCTCCTCAAGTCTTACAGGTAATGCCGCTTTTATGGTAGAGAAGGTTGGCACATTTTTAAACCAACAAAGACACAGAACATTGCTAGCTATTTAGCTATGAAAACAATATAGAAACATTATGATGGAGAGACATTGAGCACAAATTATCCATCAGAAATGAGAGATTCGAAGTATAAATACATATATACCATGGGCTTTGCCAGTCAGGAAGATTGAACCCTGCCTAAATCCAGGAAAAAAGAAAGAGAGAATGAATGGACGTGGGGTTTGAAAATAGCTAGCTCCAGGAGATGGATTGGAAGGGCCCCCGAAGTGGCTGCAAGGACATAGAATCTCTTTGATTTCGCTCTCTTTCTGTTGCAGACAAGACATGAAATGGCATGATGAATGTGGGGGGAAAATTTGTAAATTTCTTTACCAAAAGGAGCACACTAATTTACAGTTGGTATAGTTTTATTAAACTTTGAAAGGGGGAAGATGGTCTTGATTGTTCAATTTTTTGTTCTCTTTTATTTCATGTTTCGTGTGTGGTGGAAAAGGGGGGAACCAAGAGACCCGGTCTTTTACTAAACGTGGATCTCTAAAATTTTAGCAAAGAAAAGAAGTGTATTTCCTTGCCTTTGCCCTACATTTGGCATGAATATTCTTAAAATACTATTTGTTTTTATTTTTAAAAATATTTTAAAAAAAATTTAAATTTTTTTATTTTAAATTAATTTATATTTTCAATCGTTTTAATATACTAATATTAAAAATATATATTTTTAAATTATTATTTTAATATATTTTTTTAAAAAAAATACTTTAAAAAATAATCTCAATGCTCTCAAGCATCCCAAAACCAAAACCAGGAAACGTAAATTAAAAAAAAAACAAACGAATAATTTGTACCTAGACAAGTTCTGCAGTGTCTTGCGTGTTGATGCAATACATTTTATGTGATTGATATGGATTTGAAAAACGTTGGATTGGATTAATTTGCTGAAAAATAATTGCAAATTCCTGTAATCAGAGCAAAACTTTGCCGTGATTTGTTTGCCCCAGCCCACAGAAAGGCACGGACCTAAAAAAACCAATAAAATTACGATGAGAAAAAAACTTAAAAAATTAATTAAATCAAGAAAATTAAAAAATATATAATTGAAAAAATTAAATTATAAAAAAATCATTAAATCAATTAAAATTTTAAAAAAATTAATCATTTCGGTTCGGTTTTGGTTTATAAGCCTGAAACCGAAAAAACCAAACTGAACCCAAACCGGAAAAAAAATTGAGTCAAACCGGAAAACAACCGAGCCAAACTGAAAAAACCAAGCAAAATCAAAAAAACCGAGCCAAACCGGTTTGAACCGGTTTTTATCCAAAAAAACTAAACCGAACCGAACCGAACCAAAACCGGTCGGTTTGAACCAGTTTCGGTTTAAAAAAAATTCAATTTACTTAATTTTTTATAAAAAATAAACCGAACAAAAAAAAATATTCAATCCTGAATCACATTACTGGACATCACGGACGTAAATCAAGGGGCATTGCCAACCATCCAGTAATATTACATAATCACAAAAAAACCAATAAAGAATTGGGATTATGGGAAAGAGAAAGCATAGTTTCCAAGAGCCTTTTCTTTTTCTTTACAGCCAATGAAGGCGTGCTGCCGGTAAAGAGAAATAGAGGTGGGCACGTTGGCATATTTGAGGCTTTGAGCATTGCACGTATCATAGAAGCTACATCTTGTAAACCAACCTCCTAGTAATTTATGTTCTAATTAATTAATACTCAATTCTAAAGGGAAAAGAAATCGACCGACATAGAATATTAAGATTCGGGTCTATATATATATATATATTCACTTCCATACCACTACGATAGACCAAAAAATATTTCTATAATAGTAGATAGGATCAGGTCAGTTCAAGCGCCTGCAACAACTAGAATAAATCTTTGTTATATATATATATATATATATATATATATATATATATATATATATATATATATAGGAAGGTCGTTTCCTAACAGCATAGCTATGTGTTCGTGGGACACCTGACACACACACGGAGTAAATTACGTGACTATATGGATGAAAACCATTCCGATAGGGATAGTCGTTACTGCATTTTTTTTAATTTTAAATTTTAAATTTTTTTTTGTTAAAAATTATTTATTTTATATTTTTAGATTAGTTTAATGTGTTGATCTCAAAAATAATTTTTTTAAAAAAAATATTATTTTGATATATTTTTAAATAAAAAACACTTTGAAATACAACCGCTACCACAATCTCAAACATGCCTTTAAGAGTTGCTAGTAATGTTACTTTTTAGTTGGGAAATTGAGTTGATGTAGATCTATTTTATTATTTTGTTTTATTTATTTGAGTTATTTATATTAGATAGTTTTAATTGATATATGGGGCTTAATGGATAGATGTTTTAGAATTATGCTATTTATATATTTTTTTTTTATTTTATAAGACAGTTTTGATGAATTGATAAATTAACATACCATTTATACTTTTAATTTTGACTTCTTTATTTCTTTCTCTCCTTTTAGTTTTCTTTACCCTTTTTTTTTCCGCATCAACTTTAGTATTATGACACATGCTTTTAATTGTTATAGCAGTTAATCAATCTCTTAGGACGTGTGTAAATCCTCAAAATTCAACACAGTTTTCAAAACTTAGAAATTTTTTAGAATCATCAAGAGCAATTGATTTTGAAAAAAAAATATTGTTCATCTTCTAACACAGACCCAAAACTTCTGCCTGTTTGGAAACACTGTTCAACCCATATTTTCAAAAAAAATTGAATTTTTTTACTTAAAATTAATATATTTTTTAGTGTTTTAGATCGTTTTGATGCACTGATATTAAAAATAATTTTTAAAAAATAAAAAAATATTATCTTAATGTATTTTTAAATAAAAAAAATTTGAAGCACAACCGCTACCGCAAATTCCTAGCCAAGTAGCCACCATCCACCAGCCGCAACAAACACAGACTAGTCTACCGCCATCACAACTGTTAAAGATCAACTATCAATCGTAGAGGACGTTATCCTCGCACAGCCACCAAAAAGCAGATCGGGCTTCTCCAGTAGTGTCTCCACAACAATTCTCTAGCCACCACCTCCAACACTTCAGATCTTCTCCACTAACGACAATGGCTGCAACACACCAACAGCCTTTCTCCCTTTATTTTGGCAACAAACATCAGTCCCTCCACCTGGTGCAACCAACACAACATTTTGACAATGATCAAGATTGGTGCCATCATGGCAGCCAGTTCATACCAATAGCAGCAGATCAAGACCATGGTCCCAGTCTCTCAAGGCAGAGTAGTTGACTTATCCAGCGTCATCACCATATCAGCATATACTGTCACGTTGGCCAGAACTGCCATGACAGCACCACATCGGCTAGCATTGACATGTCAGTGCCACACAAGTAGTCTTCGTCGTATCATTAGTCTTTGCCACGTCAGCAGTAGTAACTTCCAGCATATTCCATTACAATCTGGTTTTTGTAAGCCTCTACAAACAAAAACAAAAAAAATTAACCATTGAATATTATTATTAGTAATATATTTTGGTTTGTTGGCTAAGACTTAACATTAATATTATTATTTTTGTGCCTGCACATAAAAATATAGCACGTCCTTAATTTTTTTTGACTTATTTATTTATTTATATTGAATATCTGGTCTTTTTTATTAATTATAGAGCTTGACTAAATTTATGGGAAAATTTAAACATTGTGTTTGGACTAGTTGTTTCTATTTAGAGGACTAACATTACTTGCTTGTAATTTTTCTTGGTTTAATATGTTATTGTTTAGTCTCTAAGATAAACAAATAATTAAATATTAACTTTAATTTTATATTGTGTTTTACTTACAATTGTTGTTTGTGATCTTAGTCACACTCTATATTTAATAGTGTATGCATTTATGAAATAGTCGTCTAGTACACAATCCAAAACTCACAATTACTATGAACTCGAGTTATATTAATGTTTTTAGGGATATTCAAGAGCAATTACAGCTCGCATTTATGAATAGCATGCCCACTCAGATAATCATAAAACTTTACAAATAAGACAATCTAGTGAGAGTGAGCATTCTAATAATAACCATAGACACCATTAAAGGCCAATTCCCTGTAGAAACTGCCAACATGAACACCGTTAGGGTCACTATGACTTTAATAACCCTGACGATAGTAAATATTGAAACAATTGCATTTAGAGGCCAATTTACCCCAGGAATTGCTAGTACAACCACAATCATGATCATCATGACTATGATGACCCTGATAAGTGACTCATGAGATATATCAAGTTAGAAGCCCTAACTTTTAAGGGTTAACTTGACCTATAGATCTTTGATAGGTGGATCTATGACATAGATTATTTCTTTGACCGGTATAATTTGTCTAAGACTAGGAGGGTGAAATTTGCAAAAATAAAACTTAGTGGTACCGCTTCGTTGAAATGTGTAAGAGTCTTTGGCAAAGAGAAGTCAACCCCTTATTATTGATTAGGTTAAGATAAAAACTAAGTTACAAAAAAGATACATATTACCTACCTCGTTCTTATAAAGGAAATCTTTTAGACTAGTGGAATAACTTGAGGCAAGGAAGTTAATGAGTATGTGACACGATTTGATGAGTATAGAACATAGTTTTTAAACCCGACCCGATGGTCAACCCGGTCTAATGATCAGGTCAGATGGGTTGACCCGGGTCAACAAAAAAAACAAAAACATTTCACCAATTCCTCAAAAATGCCCAATTAAAAACCCAACAAACTTAATAAAAAAAATCCAATTCCGATTCCAAAAACCCAGCAAAAACAACGAAAACCCATTTTTATAAATTCTCCATGAATCCCACCACCAAAAACACAAAAAAATACAGGCACCCTTACAGGCTGTACATGTGGACACTTTGGAAAGTTTCAAGCTTTTTAGCATGAGAGGAAGAGGATTACTCTCTCAAAACCTTAGCACCTCTCTCTAAAGCCTCAGGATCAAACCCAGCAGATGCCATTCCTAGAAGATCTAGATTACCCGCCGCCGTTGATTGAGGCAAAGTGGATGGCTGAGATTGTACAGAAGAAAAAGGCGAAGAAGATTGAGGGGAAGGAAGGGTTTGAAGAAAAGAAAGGAGAGAAACTAAAAGGGTAATCATCAAAAGAAACAAAATTTGATTGAAAAAAGGAAAAGGAGGCTGCTATTGCTAATATTAGCCCTCCAATTTCACTTGTTTTTCCCCTTTTTTTCTTTTACAACCACACAGTCATTCTAGCTCATAGAAACTGCTTGTACCTTCTTAAAGGAAAGTCAGTCGAGACCCACCTTTAGACTACGGACGAGCTGCTTTCAGCCATCCTATTATCAAGCATACCATCGATAGAGTCAGGAAAGGACATGCAGAAGGCGCGCTAATCAAATCCTCTCTTTCAACTCTATCTCTTCTTGGTCCTAGCTAACCAAGCTCATTCCCAGCTCCCTCTCCTTGCCCTATCAGGCAAGTGGCTTACACTCCTTGCTTGCTCGAAGGAGAGATGAAGAGCAAGACAGTTGCCAAATAAAATAAGTCCGGGTCTCAGCCGGGTTTACTCGGTTCGACCCGCCGGGTCGACCGGGTTTCACCAGGCCAAATTCCTGGTTGTTTTTTACTTAGACCCGACTCGGTCCCGAGTCGACCCATTGGGCCGGGCCGGATTTTAAAACTATGATATAAAATGAGGTGCACAGTTAGGAAGGATGAAACATTGACTCTAAGTAGATTTTGAAAAAACTTGAATGATGATCTTAGAAAACTTGAATGATGATCTTAGAAGTATATCCACCTTTAACAAAGCTTATATTTTAGTGCAAAACTATAAGTTGGTCATGAAAAATCAGCGGATATTTTAAAATTGTGCTATTTATATTTTTTTTATTTTATGAGATAATTTTATTGAATTGATAAAATAACATACCATTCCTCTTCTAAATTCTCTTCTTCCTATTTTTTTTCTCTGTTTTTAATTCTTGGTTTCCTTCTTTCCTTCTCTGCTTTTAATTTTCTTGAGTTTTTTTTGTTCGGCATCACGTGTCCTTTGTATGGCAGTAGAAAATCAGTCTAAAAAAGCACATACGGAAAAGTCTTACCCTTATTTCTCGATTGAAAGGACCATTCTCCAGTACAAACCGTCACGAGAAGGTTGTCTTAGACGTTGAAATTCATAGTTTGAATATAGTTAAATATACTTCCTCAAGGAATGGTGGTTAGTTGAAGAGAATAATCAAAGATTTACATTCTGCCGGAGACTATCAAATGCTACCTCATTTTCTAACTGTTTCGAATAGAAAAAAATCATTACATTCTTTCAAAAGTCATGGATTTGGAAATGTTCATTCCTGACGCTACAACTATATTTTGAGAAAATAGAAGAAAAGAATAGGAATGTGAGTTAAACGCCTTGAAAAATACAAAATTCCCCGAAGACTAAGAGCACATCAAAATTTTCAAAATAATCAAGCCGAGGTTCTCTTCAATTCCTTTTGTATTGCTTCTGATAGCTCCTCTGCATTATACTCGACGCCAAAGCATCTTACCACCTCCATGTTTGGATTGATGAAATACCTGCATGTTTTAAAATTCATAAAATCCACTTCGTGATCAAGCCAAAGAGGAAGAAGAAACTAAAAAATGAGAAGAAAAGAAAGCAGTAGTTGAGCTTGGGGCTTACATGTCATGAGAAGACTCAACAAGATAATCTTCTCCTTCCTCTTCAATTTTCCTGAAATAAACACGGTACTCTTGTGCCATCTGCCTTATAGCACCCACAGATCCTGTTAATCCTACTATTCTTGGTTCAAACTCTGCAGTCATTCAAAGTTCATTAATATATGTTAACCACAGCCAGTTATTACTACACAACTAATGGATTGTATGAAACATGTGCAGTAGCAAGTATATGACTGACCTTTAAGGTAAGCACGAAGATGCGAGGGATTGTCACGCTGAGGATCAAGTGTGACAAACACTGGCAAAACCTTGAGATTCGCTTTAGACTCTAGATCCATATAAGATACAGATGTCAGATATACAATACCACCACCCAAAATAAACAAAAAGGAAGAGGGAAAAAAAAATGCTGATTAATGCATCAGACCTAATGTGTTTATGGCCTTGGCCATCACTTTCAGTTGCTCAGGCCCAACATCAGGGGAGGATGTATAGCCAAAGTACAGCAAGACCCAATTTCCTAGAAAGTCTTTCCCAGTAACTACTTTATCCTCTGTGTTAATTAGGGTGAACGGACCACCAATTGTCGGACCCTTGACATTGCCGCGATCACTGCCTTGACCTGACCAATATACAAAAAAAATACAATTAAAAATGTGGGAGAACAAGGTTAAAAGAAGTCCTAAACAAGCTGCTTTGCACCTGGTGTTACCACCACATGGCAGCTAAGTGGTGGCCACACCACTTTTGGTTATGTTCACCATTTCTTTTCAGAAAGAAGATAATCAAGCACCAATTGATCTTCCAGAAGCAGAAGCTCAGTGTTTAGTAAACATGACTGTTACCCCAACAATAGCCTTTATTTTGATGACTACCATACAGTAGTTAACAATATGGTGAACAAATCACTAGTCATAGAGATGACAGAGCACAGGTTCAGTATTCCATCCTACATACATTCCATTCCAAGATGAAGCCAACCAGACAATAGGTGTAACAGTGTAAGGTTACATAGCGCAACATTTTGGTCACACAACTCAGAGAGCCTGGACAGTGATGATTACTCAGAAAGTTAGAAGGAGAATGTCAGTGACACTCTTTCGAGTGTAAAACATTTATTTGGGCCACCACTAGGTATATTTTTTTGCTTATGGATGATCTCAGTGGGTCTTGCAACCCATTTATGTTTGTTGTGATCAAGTTTGGGTTCCTCATTTTGACGCGAAAAAACATGATAAGGAACCACTTGTTTTGCATATCAGCAGCCTAACATGTATCCCATAATTCTTTTGTTAGATTATTTCTTTGAAAAATGTGAGGTGAAAGGTGAAGTGTTTTACTTGTTTCATGTTCAAGTTTCTTAAGAACTCGGTGAAAGCAATGGAACCAAGAACAATATGAATTCAAAAGTGATCAATTGGTTTAAGTAATCAATAAATATAATGCCAAAGCACAATGTGTGAACCTCAAAAAAAGAAAAAAGAAAAAGGATGCGGCCACCAAGAGGATTGATATGACTTTTCTTTGTTAATCCTGATGGTGTAGTGCAGCAACTCTTCTTTCTTAAGATTCAATAGAACTAGACCCAATTGAAAGCACTGTGTTCCCCTAAAAGGCTGCACCTATTTTAATGGCATCTTGATAACAAAGAGCACAAGTGAGTTTATAGGTTGATAGACAGTTCCAGTCCAGCAAAATGTGCTCAAGGTAAATTTCAATAACAAAGAAAGTTCAGCAAATATTACATAAATGCAAATATTATTATATATATATATATATATATATATATATATATATAAAAAAAGCCCTTCAAACCACTGTAATAAGATACTGCTGAACAAGGAAATGTTAAGTAATTACTATCCAGGATTGGCTCATATTAATCATAAATGATCACAGAATTTTCCCCTTTGACATGCATGACAAAGAACCAAAACATTAAATATCTCCATCTAAGAAACCAAGAAGAAATCAGCCTATGTTTGAACCAACAAACAAGCACAAAATGTTGAAGTGACAAATATTTTCTTGCAAATAAAATTCCAGATCCATTACAAACAGTCGGTTGATAATAGTAAAACATAGAATGTACCTTTTGGAACTGCTCGCCTCTCATCATTATAATGCACAAAAGCTGCCAATCCAGCAAATCCGAGTATAGCAGCTGGCTGCAAGATTACACATTTAAAAAACAATTATAGTTTCGACTACAGAATCCACCTCCTTTTAATAAATAAATTAAAAAAACAAACAAACAATCAAAATCTACCATATTCTAAAAATGGCACATCAAATGGAGAACCAACACATATCAATTAGCGATAATGAAGGGGCTAGGCAGCATACAATGGCATAGGAGCGAGGAACCCGTGGTTCGACTTGTGCTTGTTCTACAAGACGAACATCCAGCTTCCCGTTATTCTGTCTTGTTGATTTTGAAAGATTACTCGATTGAACCCTCTTAGATGGACCAAGCCTACACCAATGATTCACATATAATCAAAATGCCCCCAAAATAAACAGGAAAACTAATAACATCACAAAATTCAGAGAAAAAATTCACTAACAAGTCTTTGAAATCATCCTTTAAATGTAAAGAAAAGACTTTTACTAAATAATGCTAAACTAGACACCATCATAAGAAAAACCCAACAATCTTTAAAGAATGAACAGTAAACAGACTACACAGAGTTCAATTCCAGAAGTATATATATAAAAACTAAAATGCATTCGTGTAATCTAAGCCCTAAACCCTTCCAAGAAAACCCATTTGCTTAAACATCAAAAGAAAGAAAAAAAAAAAAGAGTTTCTACTACGCCAGGAACTGGTAATTGCTGCATAACAAAGCTTCTTGATTATCCAGAGAAAAATAACAAAAATAGAAGGAAAAAAAAAGGTTTAAGGAGTTTAAGAGAGAGGGACCTTTGAAGTAGATTGAGAGCCTGTCTTGGGCGGTATTTGGAGGAAAAGGAAAGAAAGCGGGAAATGGGCATAATTATTTATTTATTTTATTACAGGAATTGGTTTCTGGTTTCTTTTCTTGTTGAGCTTAAAATTGAAAAAGGACATGTGGATTTCTTACCAAGAAAAACTCGAGCTCGATTGTATTTTTTCTTTTCTTAAAAAAGAAGCCTTGTTGACCTCACGTCCTCACCTCCTCTCAGCTTTCTAATTCTGTGCCAATGAGGCTTAAGCCTTAAGCCCAGAAATCATCCATGGTGATTTGGTTTGTAGTAATTCTTTTTCTAGATTCTAATATTGCTAATCAAAGCCAAACTTAAAGTTTTGGGTTAAGGCCCTTTATCTGCCTGGCCTTATTACCTCTTTTTTTTCCTTCCTTGAGAATAACGAGATGTCGATGAGTGAGTAATACAAAGCAATTTTGGCGCTCTAACTTATTTGTTCAGGTTAATTAGTGAATTTTATAGCTTTTGATTATTATTCTAAGAAAAAATAATACAAATATTAGTAAAATAGAGATAAAATTATATTTGATAATTATATACAAATAAAATAATAATTTTTATATCTTATTTGGTTATAAAAGATAAAATAAAATAAAATATAAAAGAATTTATTTTATCCTTAAAATATATTAATGCCAACTATCAAACTTATATATTTAGAAAAACAATTAGATATTATTTTGTTTATTTTAGTTTATATTAAATATTGAAATCAATAATATTATAATATTTTTAATTATTAAACCAGGATTAACTAGATAAGTTGATCCGAAACCGGGCTAATTTATAACCTGAACTTATTTGATTTTAAAAAGCAATAAAGAAATGATTGATTTAACCTAACCCGGATCAACCTGAGATAAAATAAAGGTCAAAGACTTATTAACTTTTTTTGAAATTATTTTTGGTTAAAATAAGATTACTTTAATTATTTTAAATTTTTTAAAGAATATGAAAGATAATCTTTAGTTAAATTTAATTTAACTTGTCAAACTCATGATCCGTGTCATAAAACTATAATAATTTCATTAAAAAAATAAAATAAATTATAAAACTTAATTTTTTATCAATTCAATATTAAAAAAAATAAAATTAAAAAAATTAATTAGAAAGAAAAACATAAATAGACATCTCTGTGAATTTGAATTCACTTGTCTGAGTTTAGCCTACTTTGACACTGTTATCGGTTTCCACTTCCTCCGTTCGCACAGAAAGTAAATGCCTAATCTTCATCTTGTGAATAGCATCGGCAGGATTTAGGCTTTTGGGGGCAGATAGCAGTGCAATTCTTCGTAGTTCTGCATCTGTATAATCTCTTGTGATCTTCCGTTAATGCTTGCAACCTTTCATCCGCAAATTCATCCCGACTGTTACGCAGAATTTTATATATATATAATATCATAGTGTTTTAGTAAAATCGAAGGAGCCCATTTGCATCAGATGATTTAAATGAAAAGGTGAATATCAAATTAATGATCTTGAACGCGTATGTAGATAGCATTTGATGCGAAGGGCTGCAAGAGTAACAAGTTACCTGTCACAGATCCATCGATAAGCTTGGAGCAAAGGAGAAGGTCCAAGGAATTCCTCGGGGTTCCACCAATACGACAGGCATGAAGCACTGCAACAAGCACAAAGGATACACTCAGGTGCCTTTGTTGTCTAGGAAGGATACACTGCAACAAGCACAACAGCTGACGATGATACGAGGAAAGGCTAGCATTAGTGAACTTAGAAATTAAAGACTTGTAAAATAAAGAAAAGGGGGAATGTCAAGGCAGAAAGGATGGTGTTATCCTTACTTGTACTGCAGGTAGAAGATGGTGAGATCGACAACAAGATCTCTGCCTCGCCGGTGGCTGCATCAACGGGCTTAAGGCAGGCCACAGTGTTAGTCCCATCAACATTCATGGCACATGATCCACATATCCCTTCCCTGCATGACCAGAGTTGAATCATCCTCTGCTTTTATCTTCTGTAACACATCCAACACCTTATACACACCAACATAACGATAATTATTTTCTACTGCTAAACCAGGTGCTATCAAAATACACCCCAGAAGAGACTCGAGAATTTCTAACAAAGTTGATTAAGAGGAAATTACACTATCACAATCTTTATATTTATCGATAGAATTTTTCGTTGAAATTTTTCGATGGTATTTGTATTATCATTTTGTTAGTAACTAATTTACCAATAAAATAACCGACGGTAATGCTCCGTCGGTGAATCTTTCATCGGTAATTTTTTATTTGTCGGTAAGTTTGTTGGTAATAAAAAAAATATTATCACCGATGGATTTACTGACGGAAAAAACGCGCAAAAAAAAATTATCCGCTCCATTCCGTTGGTATTTTCCTCGAAAAAATTTCGTATATAATTCCATCAGTAATTATTTAAAAATATTTTTAAAAAATCCATTTTACAAAACTATAAAATAATTAAATTAATATAAATTAACACTTTATAATACTCAAAACGCTTGGAAAAAAGAAGAAAAAAATCATATGAAAAAAAAATCTTACAACAATATTCATACAATTATTAAGAATAAAAACAATTAAAAATAAAATAAAATAACAAATATACTAGAAAAAAAACATGAAAAAAGAAGAAAAAAAAAATCTTACCTTAATGTAGTTGCAAGTGAAGCTAAGAAGAGAATAAAAAACAAATTCGTAAAATATATTAATTAAAAAAAACTGAGAAGAAAGGAGAAGAATGCATACCTGAGCATGGAAGAGAAGAAAATGAGTTGAAGAGAGAAGAGAAAGAAATGGATATTGATATTTTTTACATATGGGAAAGAAGAAGAAGAAGAACAAAGGAGCCTCGTCTGTTGTGAAATTATGGATTCTAGGCTTTTTATTAGGACATTTTACCGACGGATAATTAAATATTAATATTTTTAATCATTCCGTCGGTGATTCTGTCTGCAATATTTAATTTAAAATTTTAATTTAATCAAAATTTTTCAGAAAACTATCAAATAACACTTACGACTTTTCAATCCGTTAGTGATTTTGTCTGTAAAGAACAGTAATTGACAGTGTAATTGGAAAGTGAACACTTTCAAAACTCTTTGGAAAATATAGACGGAATTTTTCGTTGGTGATTCCCTTTGTAATTGACATGATGAATAGTATTCATAATTTACCAATGATTTTACCAACGGCTTTTACTGACAAAATAAATTTCATCGGTAATTCCGTTGGTAAAAATAACATATCATCGTTTTTTTTGTTTTTTTTTTACTGTAATTTCCTTGGTATATATCGAGGGAATATTTTTATCGGTAAAATCTATCAAAAATTTATTGATGAAAATATTTTTTCGGTATTTCTGTTTATATTAATTAATTTTTCAATAGTGTTACAAGGAAAAAAAAAGTGTGTAAATGTGCCTCCGCATTTGGATAGGTCTAGGAAGTACGAATGGAGATAGGGTTTCCGGTAGGGATTATCAGGGCTCCATTTATAAATTCTGAACTCCTTGATTAGCCTTTTGATGTTATTTGTTACTGTACCATATGTCTCCACGGTTTCTTGTGCATGTTGTTGTCCCGCAGGGTGGTCTTCTAGTTCTAGCATTGGAAGGTCTTGCTTCTTGGGGTCTCCCTTGCCGAGCACACGGGCTACCTTGCTGTAGCCATTGCGTAACCAGCTGCTCTTCGACATCTCTCTGTCCGTCGAATAAATTACAACCGATCGAATAAGGTTGCTAGCTTAAAGTTTTTCTCTTCTTTTTTTTTTTCATGTCTAGAGACACGTGGTTGTATTTTTTTAAAACGTGTGGCAATGTAATATATTACAGGCTATTTAGAAGTGTGATGGCTATTTAGAAGTGTGATAGTAATTATTTTTTAAAATGTTTTTTATTTTGAAATATATCAAAATAATATTTTTTTATATCAGCATATCAAAATAATCAAAAAATACTAAAAAAATATTAATTTAAAACAAATAAAAAAACTAATTTTTTTAAAAAACAATTTTAAAACACAAAAACAAATATTCTTGCAGCTATCACCTAAGGGTTTGATTTTTCACCGGAAAATTAATAACTGTTTAAGATTTCAACAATTTCGTCCTAAAACCATAAGAGAAACAAATAATAAAAAAATATAGTTTGAAAACACATTTTTCAATTGTAATATTAAACACAAAATTAGCGGCAGGGACGGACCTACATTGAGGGTAATGGCATCTCAAAATTTACAAGATTTTACATTTTAGTCCTAAGATTTTGAAAACTTTTAGTTATATTTTTCAATTTTACACGTTTTCCATCTTCAAAAATCAATTACTTTTTTATTTTTCCTTTCAATCTACAATTTCTGGTTACACCTCTGATTAGCAGATTTCATATTAGCTGCGGATAAGTTTAGTTCGAGTCTGTAAAATATCTAAAAAATCAGAGAAAGAAAGCTTTGGATTTCTCTCGGGCTTTGTACAAGAGACTAGACCTTCAAGGTTTCTTAAGAGTTAACACTATGGGTTGAGTGTCAAGACTCTTGGGCCTGCATTGACTAGGGATCCACAATTATGGTGTTTAGCTAGTATGGGCTTTAGCATCGTAATGGTGGAAACAAATTGCTGCTACGGCCTGCAAGCCTGTGCCTTCAGCAAATGACAAGGCTTTGGTGTCCCATGTCTGTGTCGTTGACCACATTTTTGTCAGCAAATTTGCTAGAAGATCAAGAGGTCAGAGCCTAGGATCCAGTGCTGGAGACTTGCGGGCGAAAGACAATTCAACTGTCAAAGGTGACAACTCCTTGAACGAAAGCACAACTTATGGCACACAAAGCTCCAACAAAGAACATCAATGGGACCATTTGACCAGCACCATCTTTATAGACTTTTGTGATGTTTGACCCAAACCCACCGCTCCTCCATTTTGAATCTTCAAACATGGACGCCTCAACTAAAACTCTAAATTGTTACTTTAAAACTAAACTGACTCGTGATATAAAATTTACATTTTGAAGCTATGCTGATATGGAATGAAAAGAGTGTATATATATATATATGGGCAATTTGATGCAACTCAAAGGGAAAAAAACAAAAAAAAAAATTAGATTGTTAGAATTTGTCAGCAAAAATTTGGGTTGTAGATGGAGTTGGGCTTGGAGTTGTCTGATTTTTATGCCTGTTTCGACTAATACTTGCATGATCAGAAACAAAAAGGAATGGTCAATTTGTTTTGGTAGGTGTCAATTATATTCCTACTCAAAATTGACAAGACTGCTGCTACTGTTAGGTTGAAGAATATCTAGCTCTAACATTGCTTTCATATTTATCGTATCAATTGATCAATTTTCATGTCCAGAACACGGCAGGCATCCAGTCATTAGGAGCTATTAGTATTACTGTTCAAACCCTAGGAATTTCCTCGTGTGAAGCATGTTTATTAAAACCCATTTCTTTTCTTCGGCTAATTTTTCAAACACGTAATTAAAAACCGATTTAGATTTTAATTTAAACAAGTTTTAATATTAATTCTGTTAAATCTAAGATAACCTGATGCAATATATACATAAAAAATAAATATTTTTTAAAAAAAAACAAAAAGAACATTGTTTGAAAAAGAAAAAAAAACAATTGACGGAATTGATCTGGTGATCCGTGAATTGGCTAGATTACACAGTGACCCGACCGTTTTATAAAATCAAACTCGAGTCCGGTTCACAACTATGCTGTGAAGTGCGGGAGAAATTTGGTGTGCGGTTCCTTTCTTCCTGTGGGTGGGCCCAGACTTGGAGCTACTTTCTGTCAATAAGCAACGTTACATGACAAGTAAAATTGACTGGGTTATGTGGAGGATGATGGCTCATTAATTAGAGAGAAGAGAGGGTCAGTAAGAAGACAACACCGGCAAATACCTACGATTATTGAGTCTTAAATTTGGGTTTAATAAGTTTTCTTATTATTTTATCTAAATTCAATCAGAAATCAGTATTATAGACACACAAGGCTATCAGCTTTTATATATACAATATATTGGTGGTGGTGGTGGTGGTGGTGTTGAACAAGGACATGGTAAATCAGGTTAACCTGCTACGCAGTTGACCTCTAAAAAATATGATGAAATCATCAGATATTCTAGCAAGGATTATACTATTTAAAAAGGAGAGTTAGAAGAGGGAAAGTGGTGTCTAATCATACATGTAATGTAAGCAATGTAAAACTCAGTTGCCTTATTGGGGTTAGGTAAAGTATGATATTGAAATTTAGATGCAATTTCAGGATTTTTATGATATTACCTTCTTCTCTGCAAATATTTTTTTCCCTGGAAAGAGTATTCTCAAGAATATGTCATTTTCATCCCCTTCTGATTTTCTTGGGTCCAACAAGCATATTTTTTATGGAACAAAATAAAATGCGTCTCTCTCTCTCTCTGTATATGATTCCATGTGTATTAGAATTTCGACTAGAAAATAGAAAATATGATTCCATGCGTCTTTTGAGTTCACAATATTTTATGTTTAGATTTCTTGAGAAGTTCCTTTTTATCTCTTGTGGGGTTACAGATACAGCTAATATTGAAGTGGTATAGTTCAAAATATATCTTTTTGGTTATTTTGTATTCTAGATGGCTGGTGTAAAATATTGGTCCTGGAAATGAGAGAGAGAGAGAGAGAGAGAGAGAGAGAGAGAGAAGAAGAAGAAGAAGAAGAAGTCAATAAGGACAGGAGAAGATATTCGTAAAGTGGTAATGGACAAATTCTGATTTAGGGAATATAACTGGAGAACGAGAATGTAATGCATCGCTGTGACTGCGTACACAGCTCGTCACAGCTGTGTTGGAATATAAAATTCAAAGAAGAAGAAGAAAAACAGAGAGAGAGAGAGATTCTACCATTAATTCATTATTAACATTAATTAACAAAACACTAGAGTTTTCGGCTAAATCACTGGAACAACAACCATAATTGTACTCATGTATTTTGTTTTAGATACAATATCTTTTTCTTAGATGAACAGGATTAAATTTTATTATGAGACGAAGTTTTTTTCTTTTAATGAGTGCGGTCCAAACAAAGCTAAAAGAAAATTCAAAAAAAAAAAATTCTTACCGGACTATATTCATGGAAACTTTTATGATCAATTATAATCCATTCAGGTTAATTTGTTAAAGTTATTATTTGAGTTATGAATACCAATTAGTTCAATAATATTTTATTTATATAATAAAAAATAAATATTAATTTAAAATCAATTTAATATTAAATACTAAAAATAAAAAAAATAAAAAAAATCATCAAAAACCCAGTTCTAAAAGTTTTTTTAATTTAAAAAAACAGGTCAAACCCAAGTGCATAGGCTTGGATTGCTCAATGTATTAAGACCTTATCAAAAAGTTATCATCACCAAACATTTATTGTAAAGTGAAACTCGTTCACATCAAGTTTGATTATTTTTATTATTGATATCGTGATAATTAACTCTTTTTTTTCTAACTCTAATACTGAAAAATAAATAAAATAAAATTTTAAATTTAAATAAAAATTATCATTGGAGTTGAGCCATTAAAATTTAATTTTAAAGCGTAAAGAAATTCAATTGAAAAAAATAATAAAATAGGAGATTCACTAGATATATAAATTAACACAGTGGCCAACCTTGTACTTTTTTTTGTGTTTTTGTTAATGAACAGTGAAGAAGGTAACTCGTACACTGGTTGATTTTTAGTTTTTAGTAAGAATAATAACACCTCTTGCCTCATCTACTTGTTTTTTCTTGGTTCTCATTTATCTTTCGACATGAAGACAGAAATCTGTCTTCATTCCAGTGTACTACAATGCTAACATTTAATGCTTTTGTATTTTTTATTACAAGGTATAGAGAGGCCGCACAAATATTTAATACAGGATATTATATTTTTTTATACTTGTAATTATATTATGACTATATTTTAGAGTACTATTAGATTTTTGGCTTTTGGCCAGTGCTATATTATGAATTATCAGATAAAAAAACTTAATGTAAGAAAACAGTATCCAGTAATTGTTAATGTTTTTTCTAGTTAAAAACAAATATTTAAACTATACGAGAATTGATCTAATATAATTTGTTTGATTTGATGAGTTCGAAGATAACCCGGATGATCGATAAAAATATAATTTAATTCAAAATAATTATTCAAGAAGGGATTCTTTATAAACATTAAGACAAAACAAATATATTGAATCGATTTGAATCAATCCAGGTTAACCTTTTAATCAGCATGCTAAGTCACGAGACCTTAATAACTTTATAAAAAGTAAATCAAAACAAATTATGAAACTCAATTTTCAATAAACCTAACGTTGAAGGACAAATTTTTTAGAAAAAAATCAATTAATAAAAAGAAAAAAAATGACTCGAATCAATCCAGGTTTATTTATCAAACTCGCAACCTGATTCATGAAACCAAGATACCCAATAAAAAACAAATTGAAATAAATAACGAATTCTAATGACATAAAAAAAATTGATAAAAAAATATAAAAACAACTCGAGTCAACCTGCATTAACCAGTCAAACACGTGACTTAAGTTATGAGACTGAAATAATCTCATAAAAATAAAATTGAAACAAATCACGAAGCCTAATCCTCAATCAGTCCAATGTTAAAGGATGAATTTGAGAAAAAAATCAATAAAAAAAAGAACAAAAAACTCGAGTCAACTCGTTAAACACGCGGTTCAGGTCATGATATTGTGATAACCTCATTGAAAAAAATTATGAAACTCAATATTCAATAAATCTAATATTAAAGAATGTAATTAAAAATAAAAAAAATATATAGATTAAAAAAAACCTAAAGGAAGAAAACAAAATACTATTATAGTGAATAGTATTTAATGAGAAGAGGAATAATAAAATCACCTAATCTATTAATTTTTTTTTGAATTAATAAATAAAATTAATCAAATATATTTATATTACTTACCAACAAGCCTCTAACTATAGTATTTGAGATTGTGATAGAGGTTATTTTTAAAATATTTTTTATTTAAAAATATATTAAAATAATATATTTTTTTATTTTTTAAAAGTTATTTTTATATCAAAATAATAAAAAAATAATTTAAAATAAAAAATAAAATTTTTCTAAACGTCGGCAAAAACAAAAACAGTCAAAACCTCAAACCGAAGAAGCGCTCTGCTCACCATCCAATTCAACTGTTTGGAAGCATGTTACTATGTGCCTCTACACCCCCAGCACACGCTTATGAAGGTGAAGTGGTCATACGTAGCCAGATGAATCTTTTGGTTGTTTTTTCAGAGGATAGCTATAGTTGTTTTTAAAAATATTTTTTATTTAATAATATATTATAATTATATTTTTTATTTTTTAAAAATTATTTTTAATATCAACGTGTTAAAATAATTTTAAAATATTAAAAAAATATTAATTTAAAGTAAAATAAATAAATTTTTTAAAAATACTTTAAAAATATAAAATTAATACCTTGGAAAGGTAGATCCTAAACTCTGAAGGACAAGGCTACCTCTGCTCTGCAGGGAGGGGGACCCAAATAGCTCGCCGCGCGAAACACTAAACAGAATAAATTTTATTGGTACTTTGTTTATGTGAATATTAAACAGAATCTCTTACTAGCACGTCAAACAAACGCGCAATTTATCACAAGTCACGGGCATTTACATGTAAAACTAATTAATATTCCTTAAAAAAAAAAAACCTTGGTCTATATTTATTTTTGGATTCGAGAAACCTACCTCTAGAAAGTATATTTTATAAGTTTAAGTGAACGAGTAAAACTTCAGTTATTTCAGGTTTTTATAAAAAATATACGTTTTAATTTAAACTCAAAACCTACTACACAGATCTTAAACTCTTTCTCATCATGCTATACCTATACCTGAAGACCCTTGTTCTATATCTATACAAGGAAACCTGTAAAGTGTGCTTGCTCCTGCATGTTGAAAAATCAAATAGGTTAGTTGAGTTTTGACCAGGTTAGTTACGGGTTAATTAGGTTAATTAGTCAGCCAGATTTTTTTATTTTTTTTTAACTCAAATCAGTTTAGACCTCAATTTAACTTGTTTGTCTAGTCAGGATTTTAAAACAATTATAGAGACAAAAATAATAAATTTTAGTTTCCAAAAATACCCCTGAAAACATTCTGATGGAGTCTCAAAAACATAATTTTTTTCTTTTTATCCCGCAGCCGAAGAGAGGATTTATAGGGAGGACTTGACATATTCAATCCTCATACCGTACAAAACGCTGGAAATGTTGTTGAAGGGTACAACAAATATATATCTTTCCTACCTTTTCCAGTTTTTTTACAATACTTTTTTTTTTCTTACATGTGTATTATAAAATCATTTTATCAAATAAAAATCGAATGAAATTAACCAACTAAAGAAGATTATAATTTTTTTCTTCATTTATATCAATAAAAAATGGATTAACCAAACTAAATTACAATTTATTAGATAAATAATATTTCTTTTAAATTTATATTAAAAATAAGAATATTAATGAATTAATAATTTATAGCAAGTTTGTTCGATGATGATAATATTTTTTATATTTTATTTTGTCTCGTCTTTTAATAATATAAAAAAGATATAAAAATATTTAATTTATTTTTTTTATTATGAAATAAAATCAAAGAAAGCTCAATCTACCCCCAAACTCTGGAATTATAATAGTTCTTCCTGTACCTTAATTTCTATCATTCTACAAGTTTAACACATACTCCTTAATCCATGTCCATTCACATCCCACAGGATTATTCATTCTCTTTTCTTTCTTTTTTTTGGTTAATTTCATCATTTTTTTTAATTAATAATGTTAACTATCATTATTTACTCTTGAAAATTTATAAAAGCATTTCTTATTTGATCATTGCCACACATTCACGTTTACTTTCAATTTTCTTTTGTTGTTCTCTTGATTTTGTTTTTTAATTTAATATTAGGTTTATTCAGAAGTAAGTTTCATAAATTATTTTAATTTTCTATATATGAGATTATCTCGGTTTCATTACTCGGGTTCATTTTGATTATTTTTTTTATCATTTTTTTAAAAAAATTTAATATTTAATCATTCAACATTAGGTTGATTGAGAATTGGACTTTATAATTTATTTTGATTTTCTTTCTATGAGGTTATCTTGATCTTATGACTTGGATTGTGAATTTGACAAGTTAACTTTTGTTGACTCTAGTCATTTTTTTTAATTGATTTTTTAAAATTTATTCTTTAAATATTGGGTTATCTGACAATTATATTTCATAATTTATTTTAATTTATTTTCTATAAAAATATGACAGCCTTATGAGTTTTTGTTGTGAATTTGGTCAAGTTATTTTGGGCTGACCCGAATTGATCCAATTTGTTTTCATCTTAATATTATTTTTTACAAAAATATTATCTTGAAATTTATTTATTTTAGACTATATTTTTACTAGTCATTCGAGTTTTCTCTAGACTCATTAAGCTAACCGGGTTACATTCAATCAACTTTCATATTATTATTTTTTTAAATTAATAAAAATTAAAGGATGTGAGTAAAGTTTTGTAGCACAAAGAAAAATTACTATTCATTAGAATAGTTGAGGGACAACCTTGCCCTTCTAACCACTGTAAGTTAAGGCTTTCTATGAACGGTAATTGGGTCTTTTCATGGTTTCATATATTATTATTAATTTAATTGGGGGTGGCTTGATTTTTTTTCATATAATGGCACGGTAAAATTATTTAAATGTTCTTAAAAGCAAAAGATTTGTCAACTTAAATCCAGGGGTTTATTGGACTTTTTATTAACACACTATAATGACTGTATAGCCCTTGGAATTTAAAAAAAATGTAGCATTCTCTTTAGGCCTTAGGGGCTTATTAATACTTTCCTCTTGGTTTTTCATGGCTGTCATGTGATATTAGAGGTACATTTGTATTTTTTATTGAACTACAAAAAAAAAAAGGATGGCACATACCAGCGTATAAGCCAGTTCGCCGCATTCCAGCTTACGGTGGCCAAAAATGGCCTTCTAGGATGTTTTCCGATTCGTCTTGGCAATGACTACCTATATGGCAGCGCATGTATTTTCATTCTAGCTAGTTTGACACTATTTGGATTTTATTTTTCCTCTCTCTCCACCTTGATTGGTGTGTCGCCCATGCAACAAATCATAACAGCCCTTTAATTTATATTTTCTAAAGATTTAGCTCATCTTATTTTAATTGCACTTCTTTTATTTCAATGAATTATTTCAAATTGAAAATTATTTTCAAATTCATCCTTCTTTAATTTCTTCATCTCTCGAATGTGATCCTTATTCTTTTTATTCTTGTTTTTTTGTTTGAGATGGTTTTGTAAATTGATATTTTTATTGCAATTTCATCCTTTATAATTTTTTCCCTGTTAAGTTTGATCCATATTTTTTTTATTGTTGGTTTTTATTTTTGTTTTGGCAATATTTATAAATATTTTTTTTAACAATTTAATCATTCAATATTGAATTTATTAGAAATTAAGCTTCTTTATTGAACCCAGTATAAAATATCACGCGTTGCAAATTTGGTATGGTACCGACCACAAATCTAGATTTACTCAAGTCGTCCCCCCCTCTCCTTTTCTTTTAAATTTAGTGTTTTTTTCTTCATTTTTTACTTTTAATATTCGGTTCATCACAATTGACCTTTTTGATTTATTTTGGTATATGGTTTCATGGGGTTATCATGTTCTCGTACCTTGAATTGCAGGTCTTACAACTTAACCATGATTTGCCCGAGTTGATTCAGTATGTCGCTATTTTAATATATTTTTTAAAAAAATAATATGTTATCTAATATATCAATTTTTTAGTATTTTAAAAGTGTTTTTGTCCGTAGACATCATATTTTTAACTTCATAATGTCTTTATATTTTCTTAAGTTTTAATTTTATAGTAAAATAACATGTTAGCAATACACGTGATCGCTGGTGTGTTTGGTATTGTGGTAACTGTTGTGGTTGTGGTTTGAAAAAAAAATATTTTATAAAAAGTACTTTTAGTTGATGTTGGTTTGAAAAAATAGATGTTTGGTTAAAACTGTAGTTGAAATTGAGGTTGAACAAAAAATAGTTTAATGTGTTTGGTTAGGATACCGTTTGGGATGCAAACCGCGTTCCCAAAAACTTTATTTTTTTTTTTTGCTAAAATTTAATATGTTTTGTATGTTTTGAATCGTTTTGATGTGTTGATGTCAAAAATAATTTTTTAAAAATAAAAAAAAATCATTGGCATGCATTTCAGCATGAAAAGTTATTTGAAAAGCAACCGCAACCATACCGCCAAACAAGCTAAGAATGCTTTTGAAATTGAGGTTATAAAATAATTTAATAATATAAATATTAATATTGATGGTTTTTAATTTGAATATTGTAGATTTAACTATTGCTATTACATCATGAAATAAATAATACTTTATATAAAATATTTTTTATTGTTCCATTAAACTATCTATAATTTCATCACATATAAAATACATCCGACAAGGACTACCGTTTTTACAAATTTCTTAAGAGCGCAACAACATCAGGTAAAATATAATCAGGAACAAAATTGAGATTGCGATCAAATTCTGTAAATGCAGCGTCATCAAACGATCTCCGTCTAATTTATTTAGTCATGAATAATGTTTAACACTAGTTTTTTAAATAAAACACAATTAAAAATAAAAAATATTTTTTTTTATTTTGTTAGGTTAAACTTAGTTCAATGTATTTTTAGCATTGAACCAGACGAGTCCCAGCTGTAAGCTCCACTCTTCATTGAAAAAAACCCATAAACAGTGAAACATGCTACTCTGTTCATGAGTTTTCTCATCACTAGAAGCAGTAACGAGCTGTTTCTTGTAAATCTATGGCTGTGCCACAATTAATGGCGGGACACACCAGTGAAAAATTACGGTAGAATTATTATCAAATAATAATAATTGTGATTATGGGTCACCAGCAGCTAAAATACCAAACAGGGACTTATTATAAGAAGAAATTCATATGATTCCAGCTAATCATCCGTTGCATAGCGCACGCTAATGATGATACCCCAAATCGCAGACAAAATAATTTATAAAATAAATATTAGCTATGTTTTGTAAGAATTTCCAACAACTGGCAGGATGTGATGGATGGGATGCAGGATGTACCACGCCCAAAAAAATCTTATTTAGGCCTTTTTTTTTTTTTTAAGGATATCTTTTAATTTATTTATGATCCCGAAATTATTGACTCACGATTGAGCCATAAATGAAAAATAATCCTTACAGAACTAACGGTCAACACCGGTGTATTTTAAAGTGTGATTATAATTAGTTTTAAAAATATTTTTTATTTTAAAACATATTAAAAAAATATATTTTTATTTTTTAAAAATTATTTTATACATCAGTATATCAAAATAATCTGAATATATAAAAATTATTAATTTGAAATAAAACTTTTTAAAAATACTTTTAAAATATAATATCAAACACATCCTAAAACTTATGATGTGTAAGCCAGAGGTGGAAAGAAAATGATGGGTCCGTCCTATCATCCACATTTTGATAAATAACGTAACTTTTTATTTTTGTTCATAGTTGGGTAAGATCAGACAGTTAAAAGTGAGTAAAGCTTATATGTGTCTTGTAAGTGCAAGTTACATATATTAGACATAATTAGGTAAGTGATTTGAGAGTGATATTTGCAACGTGGTTTTATATATTTGTGAAAATGCCCCAATATTACCTACATTTTTCAACTTGTTGCGTATCAATTCTATCTTCTAATTTTTTTTATTTTTTTTTGCAAATATGAAATGTCGAGTGTCAAATTCTTGTCTTGATAGCCTTTTACATTACTGAAATATTGTTAGTTAGGCACTTCATTTTTCGTAATTTGGTAAAAAATAAACTCTCAGATTATGGCTGAAATTGCAACTACCCTGAAAGTTTGAAGCCGCCATTATAATACTGTATTTTATGTGGATCAATGTGAGAGATATGCCGAATAAGAGGAGATTGTATATTTTTCTTTTGGGCATTGTGCGATGGGCCCCATAAATTAAAATTTACAAATGCTCACCTCATACATTCCCGTACATTTCAATATGGCCCTTGTTGTTAAATCACCCGATAGCAATAGATGGAATGCTTGCTTTCTTTCATTAAAAAAAAAAAAAACCATCCCTTACCTTTTTTACACGAAAACCTAAAGGTCAAAATAACATCAACATAAAAAAAAAAAAAAAGCTGGCCGGTCCCACCATAGTTCCGATGGGATTAATACAGTGTTTATTTTTATGGTGGCACTATAATTTTAAGAAAAAATGAAATTACTATTAAACTTTGATAATCAAGTTAACATTATTGCGTGTTTGAAAGAAACAAATAGTAATTATAAATAGAATAATATAACAAAGAGATGAAGATAAAGATGAGGAGGAGATTTGATCTAGGATCAAAGTCTTTTTTTCTTTAATCAATTTAAGTGTGTTTTCTATCATTACCTTTTAATTGAGTTTTTGTATGCTTGTAAGGGTTATTGAGAAAGATTTAGATATTAGGATTTTTATGATTTGTTTTTTATTTTCAATCACTTTTAAAGAGTGAGTCCTTTACTAATGAAGTCTTAAAATGATATGAAGCCATTGAAAGTGAGTTTATATATTTTTCATAGATTTAATTTAAAGTAAAAGCAAAATTAAGGAATTGAAAAAAAATGATGAATTGATAACTCTAGACCACTTGAATCTGGTCTTTCGATGAGTGTTATGGTCATAATTTATTATCTAGTTATAATGTATTGTGGGTTCTTTGATTTGAAAGGTCATTCGCCCAAATCAAATATATAAATGAAGTATTACGATCCATGAAAGTATGTCACTTGAATCTAAAATTTCTAGATTTATAACAACATATATATATATATATATATATATATATATATATATATATATATATATATATTGAAATCCACTCTTAGTTAATTAGAGAGTGCAATTCACCCCAAATATTTTTTGGCCTCAACATTTGTTGTTTTTCATTTAATATGTTACAAAAGAGTTTTAGTGTTTTTTTAATATTATTTTTTTAAAAAACATTTATGAATTGATAAAAAAAAAATGTTTCTAATTAGTGAAATGTAGTAGTTAATAACTGAAACTTATGTTTGGACTTTTTATAGTTTAATTTTAAACATTTCAATATTATAAAATTAATTTATTTTATGTAGAATTTGAATATGTGGAAGGTGTTACATAAAGAAATTGATTTTTATATGAATTTATTTATTTAATTAATAAATAAGTTTTCTAAAAATAGCTGAAATTAATAATTTTTTACACCACTTTAATTATGCTAAGAATGTTGCTTCACTTGAAATAAAAGTATTTTTTAACCTTTATCGCTAAAAGTTTATAATATTATTAATTTTGGACAATGATTCCCACATGTTTTACGTAATTATTTTTTGTATTGAATTATTAAAAAATTGAAATTTATTAAGTAAAACAAGAAAATGTAATAAGATGGTTCTAGTGTTGGATGATTTTTGGAGGGAGTTTACGGTTATTTAAGCTAGTGATATATTTAAACTTTGATTAATTTACACTACTAGATTTTTTAGTTTTATTGATGAAAATTTTCATCGGTATTGACACTCACAGTCCGTCGGTAAATAATTTACCGATGGGCTCCTTGACAAAAATAGTCTAGTGGTCAAATTCTCGTTTGTAATTTCTGGTCTGTCAATGAGTCTGTCAGTAATAAATTTATCGATGAATTTACAAACGGACAAAGCACGCCAAAAAAATTACCCACTTCATTCCATCGATATTTTCCTAGAGATGTTTACCATATCACCGGCGGAATACCATATGCAATTCCATCGGTGTTTTCAGTTGTTCGTTAGTATATTTATTGGTAAATATAACATATCACTGACGGAATACCATCTGTAATTTCATTGAACAATTAACAATAACAATGACATTTATAATAATTCTTTTCCAACTCTCAGAAATGTTCCATCGGCAACCCTGTTAGTGATAATTTAAAATATATATTTTAAAAAATATATTGAACAGTAGTTGAAAAATAATAAAAAAATTAAAATCAAATATATAAAATGAAATGAAAATAATATAAAAATTAAATATTTATTACAAATTTAAACATTTGAAAGTTCAAATATAATAAATCTAAAATAAAGGTGGCGCTTGAGGAGGAGGAATAAATCTTAAATAGATGTAGCACTACAGAAAGAGGATGTTGGTCGTCGCTGAGACCGTGAGACTAATAAGGAGAAGCACATGGATCACCCATGTGTGATCTCATATCCATTACCATTCCGCGGAATTCTTTATAATCTACAGTGAGTCGTTCATATTTTTCATTAAGATGAGGCGTCCGATCTTGTACTCATTGGTTTAACATCGCCTCGAACTTCAGAGTTTGAATGCTTGGAACCGATTGTGAGATTCGAAACATTACGGGTCATTTATAAGTTCTCGATCGTAGTGTTAAAGAGTTCGTACACCTGATTTGTATAAGGCTCACTGGATGATCCTGTCTTCAACCATAAATTTGTATTAAAATCCGGATTGATCGAAGGATCATCCTTGTATCTCTCTTTCAAGCAATTGTTATATGTATCTTGGAAAGAAAAAATAAATTCATCAAATTAAAGAAAATCATTTTTGTGTGTGTGTGTGTGTGTGTATAAGTAAAGTAGAGAGTTGTAATAACATGGTTTTAGTGTTAATTGCTTTTTTTAAAGGGGGTTTAGGGTCATTTAAGCCAATAATATATTAACGACTTTATTAAATTAGAAATTAAAAACTATCTCATATATTGCATTAAATATTAGTGATCATATAATTTATGGTAATTGTTATTGTTAGGTTGTTAGGAGTGTCTGGTTATCTCTAAGATTAATCTTGGATTTACGTATTAGACAAGTAACTATTCCTTTTTTTGTTTAGTTATTTTGAGTTATAAAATATATGTTTATGTACTAAATAGGTTTTCCTTAATAAATTATTTATTATTTCATAAATTAGATAGACCAGGCGTTATAAATTACTTATAAATAATGTTAAGTTTTTTGAATATGTTTTGTTTTTGTGAATCCATTCGCGGATTGAATATGAATTTGATTGATTATGCTTTAGACATGACCTTTCAAAGTTAAACATCGACACTTATAGACATGTCTATTTAAAATTTGATATCTAGTCATTAAGTAAAGTATAACCTATTTTTACCATGGTTAGTGTAAATGTAGTCTTTTAAATCGAAATTTAACTTTGAACATGAATGTGCAAACTATGTTTATATTTAAAATAACTGATTTAAATTATTTAAGTTTTTGAATAATTTATAAATATAAGTTTTTACTTTTGAATCTTTGAAAATATTAATGTTTTAGTATAATAAATGAACTGATTTTTAGCTATAAATATATTAGTACGTTTTGACATGCTTAGTTAAGGTAAAAAGATTAACTATTATTTATTGAGTGTGTGACACACACTTCCTGGTTATTTATTATTTTAGAATATTTGGAAGAGGTTTAGAACATCAAATGGTTGTTTCAGAAGTTTATAATTAATTTCTAAACTTTACCATTTTAATAATTAGATTTATTTATGATCTTAAACTTGTAGTACATATAGTATTTTTTAAAAAAACTTTGAAGTTAAGTTATTTGATGTGAAATGATTTATATTTGATTTAATTAATTTATAATTCAAGGTATTTTGATTTAACATAGTATTATTTTAAGTATAATGTTTTAATGGAAGTTAAGATGTCTTGCATAATTTGTAAAAAAGCACGAGATGTTATGTTATTAAAAAAGTATTTTCATAATTTGTAAGTTTAGGGAGTGGCAGTATGTAAGGAGTTTATGGTTCAAATTTCTAAAGCATGGCCTCTAATTTATCAGTTAAATTAAAATATTGGAATATAGATATTTAGAAATCAAAATCAAATCGGTGGAACCTCTTAAGCCATTTTTACTATTTCAATATTTATTAATTAACTTTATAAAAATTTATCAATTGATTCATAGATTTTTAATTTGAACTTTTTTTTCTTTCAATTTGTTTTGATATATATTTTATATAAATTTAACATCATTTGCCATACAAATCCAAGGTTTATGAACTTATTGATTTTCATATGGAATAAGCATAACTAGTTTGATTTTTTTTTTTATGAGAAAACTAGTCCATTCATGAGTGCTTTGTCTAGGGTCATATCAATGTTTTTTTGAAAAATTTACTTTCATATCATCTTATAGTTTAGTTAAAATTTTATCTTACCTTTATATAAAATATATATAAAAAATTTGTTTTGATATATATTTTATATAAATTTGAAATCATTTTCCTTACAAATCCAAGGTTCATAAATATATTAATGTCCACATCGAATAAGCATAACCGGTTTGATTACCTCGTTTTCTTTTATAAGAAAACTAGTCCATTCATAAGCATTTTGCTCTACGTCGAATCAATTTTTTTGAAAAAATTACTTCTATCATCTTATAATTTAGTTAAAATTACACTTGCTCACTGACTTTTAAAAAATTACACTTTACAATCTGAGCTTTTTTGTACGTGTATTAATTTACATCATAAATCATCTTATAGTTTAGTTCATTTTACATCCATCAAGAATGTAAATTGTAATTTTTTAAGAGTTGATAGGCAAGTGCAATTCCGACCAAACTTTAGCATGCCTTTCCTAATTATTTTAAACGTAAAAAAGAATGTCAAGTATGTGAGGAATGTTTTGGCAGTGTCATTAAATCCCGCCAAGTGGATTAATCTTAAAAACTCCCGACCTGACTCCTCGTGTAGCTCGAGTTATCACTTAAACCGATTGGGAGTTTACCCAACTTGAATCAATTGATTTTAGGGGTTCAAATGCAACATGAATGACCATGAAAAAAAAATGTCTTAGCTTTAAAAAAACCTCAAGATGACAACGTTATTTTAAATATTGAGACGATGCCAGATTGGATTAACCCAGGTCACCTCGCAACTCGAGTCATAGACTCTACTGAGTTTTATAACTTTCTTTCTGTAAATTTTTTTATATTTAATTATATGATAAAAAATAGATTCTTTTGAAATCAAGCAACAACCCTAAAATAGAATTGACATTTATTTGAGAACATGATAATCATATATAAAACAAATATAAATAAATCAAAAAGTCTATCTCACAACCAATCCAATATTAAAGAAATAAAATAAAGGAAATCGATCAAAGAAATTATAAAAGGACCAAAAACTAAAAAAATATATTGGGTTCGGTGGATAAACCTTTCAAACTCATGATTCAGCTGGTAACCCGGGTAAACACATGAAACTCGTGAACCAGGTCACAAACTTCACTAAGGTTAATAACTTGTTTTTTAAAAAAACTATTTTTTATTTAACTATATAATAAAAAAACTAGACAATTATAAAATCGAGCACCAACCAAATACTGAGATGTTTGTTTTAAACCATGATAGCCTCATAGAAAGTGAAATGAAAAACAATTATGAAACTCAATTCTCAACTAACCCTATAGCGAATGATGAAATCAAAAAATAAATTTTAAAAAATAAAATATAGAAAAGTTAAATCTACCAAACCCGTGAAGCGATTCAACCTATGAACAAGTCCATAGACTTTCTAATGTTTAATAACATGGTTTTTTTTTTAAACTAATATTTTTAGCCATATGATAAAAAATAAACAATCACAAAATCGAGTTCAATTATAAGAAAAGAAAAAAAAAATATCTGCCAAACTTATGAACCAGTGCAACTTGGATTGCCCTGCCAAAGTCGCAATATGAGGCATTAACTCCACAAAGTTTAATAACTTGGTTTTTTCTTTAAAAAAACCATTATCTATTTCAATAAACATGAAATAAAATAGATGATATTGCAATGCTAATTTTTTTTTTTTAATTAATATTAACTTAGTGTCAAGATATTTTTTCAATATTGCGATAATCATATAAAAAAAAAGTAAAATGAATTATCAATTTTAAATCCTAATAAACACATAACATAAGAACTAAGTTAAAAAAAAATCAATAAACAGCCAAAATACAGAAAAGAAATTCACGCTTTTGTTGTAATAAGGGCAATCTACTCATCTTTGAATTGAAAATTCAGTTAAACTCTCTCTCTCTCTCTCTTTCACACCATCACCTATTAATTAAAAATCTTTGGGCCAAAAAAAATCAGTGCCAGTTAAATCATAAAAATGCTAACTATTTCTGTTTATTTCTTTTAAAAAAAAGGTTCATAATAAACAACTTTTGAAGTGGTGGGAGGCTTCAACTAACAATCATTCGATTATTTTCGAGTCTGGTTTTGAGTTCTAATGAAAAATATTTCCTTGATATTATCTGTATTATTATTATTAGTTGTTTCTAAAGAGCTCTAAACAACCGAACTGCAAAATATGATGCAGGTTCTTGCAAGGAGAAGTGATGTTATTTTGTTTTTTTTTTTTAATTAGATTTGGCCCGTTTTAACAAACAAATTTGATTTCGCCCTTAACCAGATTAGAGAGTTTCTATTGTTTCTTTGTTTGTTTGTTGAGAAAAAAGGATCGATAGGTTGTAAGGTGTACCTGTCAAGAACTGCAAAAAGAAATCCCACAGAACTGGTAGATATATATTTTATAGTTGGGAATTAATAATTAAAGCATCGCATAGAATCAGTAATTACAAGCTGCTTTAGCTAGCCTTACGTATAGATTTGAAATTCGGGTCTTCATCAGGATTAGGGTTTGGTTATTGTAGCGGCAAGAACAGATCATTGACAAGAGATATATCATATCAAACCACGTACGATGATGAAGACGTCTAAGAAATTACCAAGTGTGTGTAATTTATTTAATAATAATCTACTAAATATTCTAAATTAAGGATATAAACAGTAACAATATTATTTATATATAGCTTCTCTTTAGTTTTGATGGTTGCAGCAAACTCAGGGTGTTGGTGAGCAGATCCATCCATCCACAGATTTGATGTTTTTTCTTCTCTCTTCCAAACATGTAAAATTAATTTGAATTATTTCTCACATTAATCACGTATATACGTGTTAAGAATCTCATGATCTTTGCTTCTATACGTCTCAGCAGAGAAAAAAACCGTGAAAGATTCTCTGAGGTTCCTCAATTATAACTCACAAATAGCATAATTTTCTTTTCCTGATATTTTATCACACGATTCCTGACTTGGTCAAAGGCTGTGCCCAGAATTACAATTAACTATATATATATATATATAACATCGACATGAATGATATGATTCTTGCTATGTCTGTCATTAAACCTAACCTTCCTCGGAAACATGGGACAAAATCTAGATAATGTTAGATTTCCAGATTGGAGTCCAAACTACACGAGACACTTCATCTTCCATATTTTTTTATATGTGATTTTTTGAAAAGTAATTAAATGGTGGTCAATATTGGTGATGGTTGTTATACCTCTTTTATACCATTCAACTACCATTTTTCCTAATTTGGTTGCTTGCCCATCACATTATTCTACACCCATAAATAATTTTAATCATAGCATTTTTAATCAGTGCATGAAGACAATTTTAATACTTTCTATCTAGTACCGGTAGTACGTCGGGCTAGAATGGTAGATATTATTTTTTAAAATATTTTTATTTAAAAATATATATTTTTTATAATTTGTTTTTAATCCTGAGACATCAAAATAATTAAAAAAAACATGGTAATACCATACTTAAATGTAGAGACTTTTATCTCTCTAGTACCATGGTGGTAGTATATTTTAACAGCTCTCCCTCGCCTCTTATCTTTTTCTTCTTTTCACACTGAATCAAAACCACACCTCTCACATACTTTGACCAGTTGCCTTGCCTCTCCTATCACACCCCTCTCCCTCTCGGCTACCCCACTCTGATCTTTTGAGAGAAACTGCGAGCAGAAGCGGCCTCTGTTTGAGAGAAGAAAAGGCTGGAGAACCACCCCTCTTTCTCTGTCTCTTGAAGAAAACCCTAATTCACCTCAGTACCCCCATATTAGGCTTAAAAACAAAAGGGAAACAGAAAACACCCAAAGAGAGTTAGCTTCCATTCATCTCTATCTCTTTCTTCCCTGATGGAACTATCAATTTCATGACCCTGGGCTGTTTATTCCATTCTTTACACCATAATATACCCTTTTGTCCAAAACCAAGTAAAAGCAAGCCAAACGCTGTCTTCTTTGTAGATCAGAGCTTTAAAGACAACTTGGGGTACTTTTTCTGAGAATAGCTCTCCTTGATTTATCTTCCAGAAGACTTTTCGCTTTCTTCCTTTATATTACGACATGCTTTGTTTTGTAGCTTCTCCCCCCTTCTTAAATGAGCCTGATCGAGTCTGTGTGGTAAGTCAATAAGTAAGCACGCAAAATCTCACTGCATATATAGATACATCTCTCTCTCTCTCTCCATATCCCTGTCTTTCTTTTACGTCTTTCCCTTTTAGTTTATCTCTCTTTTTCTTGAAGAAAAATGGATTCTGGCAATAGTGGAAGTATGCAATCCTCCAGTGGTGGAGATGAAGAGTATGATTCACGCGCTGAGTCAATCTCAGCTTTCTTGAACAACAATAACAACCCATTAAGCCATGTTGGTCCCATGTCTAGTAACCCACCACCACAACCAGAACACCACCACCACCACCAAACCCACCACTCTTCTTCATCATCAACGATGTTGTTTGACCCTTTATCAAACTATTTTGATCCTTTATCATCAGCATCATCAAGATCACCACCACCTCCTTTCACGAACCCAAATTCACTCCTCAATCTTGATATGGTTTGGTCTAAGAACTTAAGATCTGAACCCAATTGCACTGATCTTGGTGGCTTCATTTCGTCTTCCTCACCAACCCAACAGTTGTTTACCAACCAAACTCAAACTAGAACCACTTTTCAGTCTCTACCACCACATGGACATGAAAGTGCTACAAGAGGTCCAGTTTCAGTTTCAGGGACAAATGATCAAGTCAGTAACACTGCAGGGGTTAGAAACCCGAAGAAAAGATCAAGAGCTTCTAGGCGTGCACCAACTACTGTCTTGACCACAGACACCACCAATTTCAGAGCCATGGTTCAGGAGTTTACAGGGATCCCTGCACCACCCTTCACATCCTCACCTTTCCCAAGAAGCAGGCTTGATCTATTTGGAACTGCAGCCTCCACTTTGAGATCAGCTGTCTCTCACCATTTGGACCCTTCACCGCCTCCTTACCTTTTAAGACCGTTTGCTCAAAGATTCCAACCACCTCCACCACCAGCACCACCATTTGCCTCTTCAGGCTCTACTGCATCATCATTTTCTACTTCTATGGCTGATGCTATAGCCTCCACTACTACAACTAACATCAACAATTCCGGTGCTTGTACTAATAGTACTACTACTTCTAATATCTCCTCAACTTCCATTAACTACCAACTACCTTCTGATTTAGGCCTTTTGAAACAGCCGCACCATTTGCTCAACATCAACGTCCAAAACCCAATTCTCAATTTCCACCCTCTTTTTCAAGCCCCTCAAAAATATCCACTTCCAAATTCAACCAATATCCTTGGCACCACAAAAGCACAACAAGGGTCTTCTTTAGAAATCCCATCAAATGATTCACATCTCAAAATGGGTGGTTTAGAAGAGTTCGGGATGAGCCACGGCCATGTTAGCACAAACCTTACAGGGCTTCAAAATATAGTTTCATCATCATCGTCACCATCAGCGGATGCGACGTTAATGAGAAGAAGTGATCACAACAACAATCTTGCAAACTGGGGAGATGGGGCTGGTACAAATGAGGGTGGCCATCATCATCATCAACAACAACAAGGTCTTCTAAGGTCCATTAATGGCAATTACAGTAACTCAACCCAGCGTGTTACAAACGGGAAAGTTAACTTCTTGGCTTCATCATCATCAGATTTTCGTGGTGATAATAAGGGGCAAGAGAATGTGGCTACAAGAAGTGAAGGTATGATGGAATCGTGGATTTGTTCTTCTGATTAGGAATATAAGTTTCTTATTATTAGTATATGATGATCACCATTAAGAAGTAGTAAATGATAACGAGATCATAATCAGAGAGAGAAAGAATGAAGATGAAGAGGATAAAGCTTAAATGGCGGTGAGTATCTATGTTGATGCATGAAAGAAAAGAATATTTTTTTGTCTCTCTCCATTTGAACCATGACTTTTGGTTAACCTAATTAGGACACCTTTTTTTTTTCTTTGATTTTATTTCCTTTTCAATCTCTCCTAGTTATATGTAAATAATAGCTTTTCCTTTTTCTTTTGACATTTTTCCATGTATTATTAATTCCTGATCCTTGTACATCCCTATACAAACGATCATGGCACTCTTAATTGCTTCTCCTAGCTAGTTCTTGATAGTAATTAAAATGCTTTAGTTTAATTTACGAAGTTCAATTTCTCTCTTAGTAGTTAGAATATATGTTCTCTTTAAAGAAGTCAAATTTGAGATTTTTTCTGTCGCCTGCTGTGAAAGAATGAAGAGTCTTGAGCTACATGTGATGACCAATCTTTGGATGGTCTTCACATGGCATGTTGGTTTGTTCAAGTTGACCATAACATTGAGGAGGATTAAGGACATGTGAGGAGGATCGAGGATTAAGTACTGGAAAGTTATTTTTTATAATTTTTTTTAAAAAAATTTCTTAGGTTTGTTTTTTATTTGAAAAGTGAGTAAACGAAAAACACTTTATGATTAATTTTAATTTAATTTTCAAGAAAGTATTATTTTTATTTGGGACGAAAAACATATTTTAGAAGTTGTGAAAAATTTTAAAATATCATATTATTTGTTGATTTTATCAAACTTGATCTTCAAACTGATATATATTTTGTTTTGAATTTTTTTTTCAATTTAATCTCTTAAAATTTGATTTAATTTGATAATTTTTATATAAACTTTAATCTTTTTTTTATTGTTATTTGTTTTTCTTATCTTTTTTTAATCAAAATGTTTTTATCTGATTTTATTTTAAATAATTTATGAAATTATAATTATTTTTTAAAATTTCATTTATCTTTTAATTTTTTTATCTGTCGAATTTGATTTCTATTATTTTAATTATTATTTATTTTATTTGAGATAATTTATAAAATTAATTTTTTTTTCAATTTCATTCTCATTCAACTTTTTAATTTGTAAAATTTATTCTTTATTTTTTTAATAAACTTAAAATAATAAAATATTAATAAATTATTTTTTAACTCATTTCATATAATATTATCAAAGATTAAAAAATAATTACTTTTCAAGAATTTACTCTAAAAAAAAATTACTTTTTAAAAAAATTATTTTCCACTGGACGAACTCCATGAATAAAAAACAGAGCCCATCAAAGTATGTTGATGTGTGTGAGTGGTACTTGCTCGTGTTTCCATCGCTTTTATAGTCCTTGTCATCGAGTATTAACTCAAGAATGATGAACAAGAACACACCGTTTAGTGCCAGCAAATTAATAAAAAGAGGGTTGGAGTTTTGTTTGGTTTTGCCAAGAAGTTGCATGTTTTTGTGTTTTGAAAATATTTTTAAAAAAATTAAATTGTTTTTTTTATGTTTTTAGATGATTTTGATATATTGATATTAAAAATAACTTTTAAAAAATAAAAAAATAAATATTTTAAATAAAAAATATTTAAAAAACAATCACAAAACCCGGTAAAAATCATATCTAACAATCTAGGATTACTGTATCCTCTCGTTACCTTTGTGGTATTTTGTGGTGTCCGTAATGTATAGGGAGTGATTGGTGGCGCGATTTGGGGAAACGTTGGCCGCCGCAATCTTGTCTTAGATTAATCAAATCTCTTCTTGCACGTGGTTCTGCTTGTTTCTTTACTTATCACTTTGTATTTATTTCCACAATAAAAGAATTAACAAAATGTTGCTTCATTTCTTTTTATGGTAATTTGAAGTCTTGATATATATAAATTATAGGTCTTCAGTTTTATTTAGTTATATATATATATAAATTATAGGTCTTCAGTTTTATTTAGTTTTTTTTTTTTAAAAAAAAACAAAACTAAGCCTCTAATTAAGGATAATTACATATATAATACATGTCATGTCAGGTCCCCTAAAGAAATCACTAATGGTGTTATAGGACACCAACAAGTAGAGACCGACTGTGCGAGTTGGACAAAAGTGCCTTTTTAGTACAGCAATAAAATGCTCGGAGATATTTTTTTGCCCTTCTGTGAAGCAAAAAAAAAAAAAAACTATAGACGGGCATTAATTAAAAATTACATAAACCTCGCTTTCCCACCGATCTACTTTGCCTTAAAAAAATTTCCCCCCTTAGAACGAACCAAGTGATTTGATTATTGTACCTTACAAAAGTTTTCATTTAAAAATGTGGGTGCACCATGAGCTTTAAGAAGTCAAATTATGTGAGTATCGCAGACAACGCATGTGTTGACAAGAACAATATTTAGCTCATATTAGCTGTAACTTCGCTTTTAAATGGATGTTTACTAATGCAGTTCAAATTATATTATTTAAAAATTTAAAGCCTTTTAAAATAATAACTTTTTTTTATGTTTTTGAATCGTTTTAATATACTGATATTAAATATAATTTTTTAAAAAATTAAAAATTTATTTTAATGTATTTTTAAACAAAAAAACAACAGATACCATATTAGCAATCCCCCCATAAAAACATGTGTGGTGGGGGACTAGTCATATTTCACTTATTTTTCTTAGGTGCTTTACAGCTTTCATGTTACTTCAAAGAAAACAACAAAGGGATTGCAAATTAACATACATACGCTTAGGACTTCATAAGGTTAACTTGTTGATGAACTCTCCACACACACCCTGCAATGTTTAAATCTCTATAATTAGGTGCTCACTCGCAAGTTTTTGAATCACTAATTTAGGGGATAATTTATGTTTTCCCAATTCAGCTGCTCCGAATACGTTTAGATATTCCAGTGATTAGTTGCTCTACAGAATGTCAAGATCCATGAAAACATGCAAACAAGAATCGCAAGCATCAAATCAATGACAAATTGGCCCTTCCAATTTTGTTCCCTGGTTGCCTGCCAGGGGTGCTAATTCAGTACTACAGCTTCTTTTTCACTTTGGTGTTTTTAAAAAATATTTTTATTTAATAAATTTTTTTTTTTATGGTTTGAATATGTTAACGTTAAAAATTAAAAAAAATATATTAAAAAAATATATTTTCAAATTAAAAATTATTTTAAAAAACATTATGCATTGTTTGTCTCAAAAACCTATAGATCTAGAAGGATTATTGACTAGCACCATCAGATTTGAGCGTGTAAGTTTATTCAAGCACCGTTTTCCTCCCATTATCGTGTCTAAGCTTTTTCAAGGAAAAAGTGTAACCATTTTTGTCCGGCATTCAAATCAAATTATATTTAAAAAAAAAAAAAACATGTAGATGTAGATGTAGCTTTTGCGAAACCATGGTGTGTGACAAAAAATCTTCTTTCCCGCCGAACGTCTTGTTACAGAGAAGAAGCACAGCAGAGAGTGCTGGTCAATAGTGTTCCAAATTGTCGAATTTCTCAAAATAAGAGAAAAAGGTTGGCATAGCAAAGCAGGCACTCCTCTGGAACAGTTATCATGATCAAAAGTGGGCATTATCCTTTGCATGAAATGGAGATATAAATCTAAAAAGTAGATGATCTTTTTTTCATCACATTGATTGATAGATCATGATCTTTTTCACTTCAATTATACAATATCCACCACTTTCGCCTTTGGTGTTTAAATTTTGAATCATGAGAAAGGGAGTGGTGTGGTTTCAAAAATTTGTGAATCTTTTTGCTAAAGGGGAGACGTTTTCATATGAATTATGAATGGCCAATCTATAGGATTCTGGCTGGAAACTTTTGTAAAGGGCACCCTTCCTTTCTCACCATTTTTATGTGTTTTATATAATCCAAAGCTTTCTCAAGGAAAATAAATCTCAAATGATTAGCCATGGGATTTTGGGAGTCTAAAGGGCCAGCCACGGGCAGGCATTTTGCTGATAGACGGGGAGGAGAGAGAGAGAGAGAGAGAGGAGGGTGGTGGTGTGACTTGTGACACTTCTTTTACCATCATGGGGGTGGTCCATGCCAGTGAATATAACTATAGCCTTTGATCTTTAGCAATGATGACTCCTCTCCTCGCTATCTCTCAGCCCATAGGCTTCTGCTATGCTGGAACAGTCTCACAAAATGGCAAGGGCATCATTCTTTCTCCATCTTTCTCTGCACAGGAATATAAAAATTGGTAGTGCCCTACATTTTTGAGCCAAGCTCAAAAAGATGTACAACTTTTGACATCTTCATCATAAGGCTGGCTCCCTCCATTCCCTCCTCACTTGAAGCCATTCCCTCATTTGAAAAAGCATATATTCAAGTGCCCAATACTGGAAGAAGACAAACTTCCACATTTGCAGAATAATAGTATCTTATTCCAAAGTCCACATATCATGTCTATTTAGGCTAAGTCTCATTCATAAACTAAATATTATAAAGGAAAAGGGAAAGGGAACGAAAGGAAACGAAAGAAAGGAAGAAAAGGGGTTCTGGTTAGAGCTAGCCCCAACGCACAGATCCAATCTTAGCTGCTTTTTGACTTATTTGCACCTCAATTTTGTAGCGTGGGTTATCCTAATTAACACTAGCTAGGCATCTATATATGTGTAACACGTATCATGTTACTTCATGCCCATGTATATATATAGGCATATGTTGTCCAAAACCACAATTCCTAATCATCTATGGTTTTGCTTTTATTGTCATTTAGACTATGTTCCTCAACAAAACCGAGGGAGAAAGAAAATAGAATGGGGTGAAGCGATTCATATTGTCAATCTATGTATTGCTTCGATACGAGTGAAAAACAGAGAGCAAGAGGTTGTAAAGAAATCAAATTTAAATAAGAAAAATATATATTATTTTTTCTTATTTAAAATTTGATTTCTTTTCAATTTCTTGCTCTTTATATATATATATATATCCTAATTTTAAAATCCATTAAACATTTGTATCCTAATCTTAACAAAATCTTACGCATTCGCTCCAAATTTAAAGAGAATGGCTTACGTTGGTCACGGGAGTTTTTTTTTTTTTTTTCTCCCCTCCCCCTCCTTTTCCTCGTACCCTAGTATAAAGACAAATTACATGGAAATTTGCAATTTTCCCTTGTTCTTCTTCCCATTTCAAGTAGCTAAATACTACAGATTAGATAGAAGTAAAGTCTCTAAAGATCATGTAATAACCTCTCCCCCCCAACTTTTTAGAAGAGAAGGTATCTTTCTTCTCTACAGAAAAGGACGTCTTCCTATAGCTAATACTCGGTGGTCTCTCTCTCGGAGGAGGCTTCCCACGTCTATCCTGCCCACCTAGGAGGGATGGAGATGGATCTTTATTTGGTTAGGATTCCTCTTTTGTGGCAAATGGCAACACCAGTTAGAAATTAATGGTGCTTTAAATGAGGTTTCTTGGGTGAAAACAAGAGATTTTTTCACAATTAAAGAGCGGAGGATGCAAGACAACATCTTGTGGTGCGAAGAAAGAAGAACCTTGGGATGGCGAAACAAGTTTACTAGGTCATATCTTCATCATCGAACCTCATGAGCTTCATCCCATCCATGTTTTCATATATGAATATCCCTAGTTAATGAGGCCATATCTCAATGTTTCACCTAACGAATCTTGCTTCATAGAAATTGCATACACCTATTATTGACGTCATATCATTTTTAACATTAATTCACAAGAAATCTTAATCGAGAGATCAAGTCCCATCAAAAAGGGTGTTTTTAGGAGCCTCGATTTGAAAACTCTTCAAATGTTTGGTGCTACTACACATCAAACCCCCCAAAAGCTATCAGTATGTGCGCGCATACAGTACTGAAATGAGTCGTGTAGATAGCACGCAAACCTCTCCAGCACGCACATAAAATGGAAGAGGTGTGAGACCAAAGGATTGCCTTTTGAATATCATCCCATTACATAATTAAATCATCTGTTTCATCTCCTAGTGCCGACTTTTGTACTGAAGGCCGTAGCTGTTTAGTTGTGTGATCATTAACGGTATCCGGTAAAAATATGAAAAATGCCTTTGAGATTTAAATTATAGCAATATTACAAAAGCCATAGACATATTTAAATGAAGATCATGAAGATTTTCCCCCCGTAAACAACCCTGAAAAACTTTCTTTGGAGGTCAAGTCTTTTAGCATCTAGCTCAGTTTCTTACAACTTTTAAAACTTTTTTGTTTTACTTTTGATAATCAAACAAGTTTAAAGCATAGTTAACACTTTAATCCTGTCAAAGACATAACACCACTTAATCTTAAACTCGGCACGTCCCTTAGCTGGATGGTGTTGTAAGAGAATACAGTTCTATACTTAGCTTTTTATTTCCTTTTATCATACACTAGGGTTCAAATCCATAATTACAAAAGGATGAACATGTATATACTGAATATATATATTAGCTGATGGGGCTTTAATTAGGTATTGGATTTGTCTCCGAGCATCTCGATGGTGAAATAAAAAAATTAAAGATGAAGACACTTCCATTTACCATCAATGACTGACAATATTCTAAATAAACATTGTATTTTAATTGTGCTTTAGATAGTCTAAACATAATAAAATGTTAAAATCATAATTCTTCCTTCAAGCAACGATGCAAAATATTTTTTAATGAAAAAATTATTAAAATATTTTAAAAAAACAAGGACCAATTTTAAAAACACTTTAGAGAGAAAAAAGGAGCAAAATTCCAGGATCAAACGGTGACTTACTATTTGTTTCAACGACTTCTCCAATGGAGAAACTTTTCGAAGTAAAAACCAGTACTTGAACAGGAACTCCATTTACTGTGGTGCTTATTTAAAATCTTGCATTATGACTTGTCTGCCTTGGTGGGTCAGGAGTGATTTTCATGAAGTCCACATTTGTCTGCCACTACTGTCATGTTATGAACTGCAAGCTAATAGTTTCCATAAAGCAAAATGTCCCTTTTCATTGCCTCCAAATCAATTAACCTCCTTGATTAGATTTAACCACAAGAGTTTAAGGTTACAAAGAGACATTTTACATCATTCGAAAACAAATTTTGATGCTACCCATGTAACAGTCTCACAATGATTAATGATAAAGGTACAGTTTTTTTTTTTTAAAAAAATTGATTTATTATATATATATATATTCAAGAAAATATTTGAAATTATCTTTTTTTAAAAAAAATTATTTGAAAAAATATATTTTTTAATTTTTAACATCATTCCATTAAAACGATTTAAAATAAAATAAAATCAAGAATTTTCAACAATATTTTTTAGACGGAAAAACAAACACTCATTAACTGCAATGCAAAGATTCTTTCAGGGCTCTTGATTTCCTGCCATATGATAAGCTAATTATAGTGAAAAAGGCATGGTAAGAATGGGCAAAATCTGGGAATCATTTCTTTGAAGCTCTTAAGATTTGCTAGTGGCCGTTAGGGTTCCTTGTAATGAGGAGATGCTTAATTGCAAACAAGAACTTGTATATTGCAATTGAGTTTAACATGATTATGGCTTTTTTCTTAAGACAATAAATTAAGGTGGGACTGGTAATTGTTTTTTTTTTCCTTCTTTTTTGCAGGTAATAAAGGCAGAGTTGCAAGAAAAGAAAAGGGAAAATAGGACTGGAACAAGACATTTTACCGCAAAATCGCATAGGCAAGTAAAACTGTGAAATTCAAGCATGGAGAAATAAGAAACTTTTTGATAAATATTGGGAGTGCTATTTGGATTAGATTTGTCTCCCAGCAAAGCCCACAGCCACGGCAAATAAGGTTCTTTGACGTTGATGAGAATGTGCATCCAACTAGAGACAAAGGGGTTTTGTGGGCCCTTCTCAAAGCCACCCGTCCTTTCTCTCATCATGCTTGCTCCCCATTCATCATGCCATTTCCCATAGCCCATCCATATTTTAATGAAATCGTGGCGAGTGAGTCAGCTTACGAAGCCACGCAATTCTTCGGTCCCACTTTATCACCTTAGGGCTTAGCCTCCATGCCTAGATTAGGATGTGTTTGGAGTGTGGTAATAATTACTTTTCAAATAATTTTTTATACTGAAATATATGACAATGATGTTTTTTTATTTTTTAAAAATTATTTTTGATATCAGCACATCAAAACAATCCAAAACATATAAATTATATTAAATTTTTGTAAAAAAAAAAATTAAACTTTTTAGAAACGCGGTTTACACCGTATTTCCAAACACATTTACATCCATGCAGGTTTTTTTTTTCTTTCTATTTTGTATTTAAATAATCTTGGTTTTTCATCTTGTTTAACACCATTTTTTTTTTTTTTGACAAAAACGTTAAAACTCTCCATGTGCTAAGTCAACTCTTAAAAAGTTACAATTTAGATGGAGTTTGTGGCAAATGAATATTATAGGGTATAAAAATGGATGGTAGTGGTTGCTTTTTAAAATAGTTTTTTAATTAGAAATATATTAAAAAAATAATTTATTTTTAATATTAGCATATTAAAACGATAAAAAAATACTAAAAAAATTAATTTGAAGAAAAAAATAAAAATAAAAATAAAATTTTGAAAAAATACTTTTAAAACAAAAAAAAACAGGCTCTTAATCAGTCGTTTATCATAGCTCTGTTTTCTTAAAATGATGAATTCTAAAAAAGAAAAACATTAGTTCTAAGGAAATAAATAAAGTAATTGATGGCATCAAATAAAGAAAACCTAAAAATACTTCATAAAGAATTGTTATAGGCTTTTAACCTAGAGAATTTATTGTTCGAGTCAATTCATTTCTCAAGTTGTTGTTGTGGTCGTATTAATGAATTTAGTTTTATAAATATCATGCTAACTATTCCTAAGCTATCATTTTTTTTAAAAAACAAACCCTAATCCTCACTTCATTTGATTAATGGGCTTCAAGACCAAATAGTGGAAAAACAAGCTTGAGGGCGTTCAGATTTTAGAAAGCGAACTTTGGGCCCTCAGATTGAAGATACTCTTAGAATCACCGACTCTTGGTGTTCTTAATTATTTTTATTATTGTTCAAGCTCAAGACAAAATGCAACTATCACCACCACATATGATTTGTCATTACTTGAAATCATTTCAACGCGGGTTTAATAGAATGGACATGCTTATTAAAACATGGGATATTACCTGGATTTCATCTCTTTACACTCTCAATTTTTTTAAAAAATTTGAGCCTTCTCCTCTTTTCATATTTGTTGAGTACATCTAATTTTTATTGTGTTCTATAAATATATATTTATTTCATGATATTATGTGATTTGTCATTACTTAAAATCATTTCAAAATCATTTCAACGTAGGTTTAATTTTTATTGTGTTCTAGAGTATGTTTGTTTAAGATGCGCTGCGTGAAAAAACATGTATTACATGCTTTTTATAAGCGGCACACTTCACAAACAAACATTTTATTAATGACACATTTCTAACCTTTCCATTTACGTTTATGAAATTAAGTAATTAAAAATGTGACTTTTATTTTATTTTAATTAATTAGGTTAGTTTAGTTTTTTTTTATTAGTTCTATTTCCTTTTATCATTTAATTCTCACCAAAATGAAAGAGTTATTGTGGGTTTCAAAAAAGAATGTAAAGGTATTAACTAATGGTATTATGATAAAAGGGACATATATTAAGAGATTGATGTAGGAGTTTTTTTGGAAAAATAAATATTTTTCTAAGTTAATTTGATTTTTTTTATTCTGTATGATTATGTTTTTCTAGTTTTTTTTATTTGAAGACAACAATTTTCATATTTTATTTTTCCCATTATTATTATTATTTTTTTCTTATTTATTTTCTATGTAAAGAGTTTTAATAGTTTTTTTGGCAAGTGAGACATGGATGAATAAAATTAGGTATCTTGAGAATTTCCTTATAGTCATGATATTATTGGTTTTTAATGGTCTTGACTTGTAAGAAACCTTGATATCATTTTCTCTCGTCAATGTTAGTTAGTATTAGAGGCCAAACATTCTGAGTGATTTTGGTTGGAGATTCTAGAAAACGTGTATCAGAGCTCATTGATTTCTAGTGGTTACTACTATGTGATGTTAAATAACTATAGTTGAAAGAGATTGTAGAACATGACATGCTCGTGTAGTAGAGAATAAGAAGGTTCTTCCTAGGAAAAAAGACATCTCATAACTAGGGTGTTGTTTTCATGGACACCAGATGTTGTTATTGAAAGTTTTGGTTGTGGGGCTCGTGTTGAGGTGACATGTACACAGATGTTGTGCTGGGGATCTATGATGGGGCATCCCACATAAAATATTTGTGTTAGAGACCTATGATGGAAAGGTCATCACAAATATATTAGGGATCCATGATGGCGTGACCCATACATAAATGGATGTTCATGGTAAAAAATGGTTTTTGACCGAGGTCTGAACTTGAAGATGAGTTCCTTGCAACTCAGGAAGATTGATGGAGGGTTTTTTTTCGGGAAAATAAATATTTTTCTTAGTTTATTAATTTTAATTTTGTATCATTATGCTTTTGTAATTTTTTTTCTCAATTGAAAATAATAGTTTTTCTATTTTATTTTTTCTATTCAGTATTATTAGAATTTTCTAGTTTGTTATATATATATATATAAAGGATTATAATAGCTTTTTAGCAAGTGAGACATGAACAAATAAAATTAAGTATTCTAAGAGTCTTCCTATAATTATGATATTCCTAGTAATTTAGGGTTTTGATTTATAACAAACTTCATTTTCTGTCGCTTTCATGTGGTCAGGGACTCAATCAAATTTAGGGTTTGCTTTTGGGAAGTTTTCAACCTACTAAATTTGGATAAATCCATTAAACATTAGTAGTTTAGAAGGGGCTTAGAAATGCATGCTAATCATATGAATAGAAGGGCGTGGTTGAGAATAATTTATAAATTGGGAACACGATCGAGACTTGAAAATTTCTATTTAGGACTTGGTTGAGACTAGCCAAATAGTCTAGTGACTAATTTGGGGTTTGCCTTTGTCTATAAGAGGACAAGGATTGTTTGGAACAACCTTAAATACACTAAGATTCCAGATTATCTTAATTTGGTTTCAGGACTATTTCAAGGCCTTTTCTTACAAGGATAGAGAGATAACTTGAGGTGGTCGTAATTACTACACCAGGAAATGTACCCCCCCCCCCCCCCCCCCCCCCCCCCCCAAAAAAAAAAAAAAAAAAACTCTTAGTCCTAGCATGTCCTTTAATTTTAACTGTATTAAAAGGATGGAATTAATCTTAATGTGTATCTAGATTGAATTTTGAATGTCATGATCACTAACCATTAAAGCAAAAGCGAATAATTACGAGACAGAAAGATATAGTAATTCAAACGACAAGTAGCAGTTTTACTGAATAAAAAACGGCTACCTTTTGCAAAAAGGGAGGGGAAGAATAACTTGTAGAATTAGAATAATACTCGGCATAATCAAGTAAGGATGTGATTACGAAGACTGGCTCTGGCTACACTTTCGGCGAGTCATTTCCAAGTAACTTCTTTAATGCTCAAGAACAAGATCACGTTTTCCCAGCTACAAGCATAGTAAAAATCATGCCAGCAACAGTAAGAAGTAAAACATCAAAGAATCAACCGTTAATGTCGACTGCAACCCACTATGTATAGAATTTGGATGCATTCTTAATTAGAAATTAATATATATTTGGTAAGTTGTAAGACAAAATAATTATCGGTTTCATGACTCTGGGATTCTAAGGCTACAGTGGGAATGAACTCATTTATCCATTATTATTTTATTTTTACTTGCTAGTTTTGAGTTTTTTTATTTCTTTTCTTTGTTCAAGGTAAATCACTAAAAAAATTCTTCGAGTCTTAAAAACCAATTATGCATGCAGGAGGATATTTTAAAATTTACAAGCTATATATATCAAAATAAAAATAAAAAATTCAATTCTTATATTAAAAATAAATTCACAACAAAAAGATGAAAACTTCAAATTAAGGCCTCGTCTTTTCAGCTTTTTTTCTTCGCGAGTCATTTTTTTCATTACAAAACAAGATGACACTTTGAAGTTGAGAAAAACACAAGCAAAGATGTGTGCGAAGACAAGGGATAAACGTCAAATTAGTTCTCATACTGCTCCATAATAAGTAAGAAAGGGTCTAGCTGCTGTGGTCAACTGTGTGACTTGTTCCGCCCCCGTCCCGGGTTCGACCCTCTATGTGCACGCCTGTCACCCCCGCGGTGCCTTACCTGCTCCTGGGCTTGCAGGATGTCCAGTGGGCCGTGGGGAATAGTCGTGGTGCGCGCAAGCTGGCCCGAACACCCCACCTAAATAAAAAAAAAAAAAAAAGGTTTTAACCAAACTGTTTGACCACTGATAGACGCAAGGATAAATCATAATTATCGGGAAAAAAAAAAAAAAAACTTCACACAGAATGATAGGATTTCCATGCTTTGCCAGAATATGTGGGTTTGATTATGGGCTTGGATGTCAGTTTTGTTGGGCTTGATTAGGAGTTTGCTTGAAAAATAAATTCATCATGGAATTAGTTAAGTTAGTAATTTATATGAGAGAAATAGAAAAGAATGTAGGGATGAAAGTGAAATGTTAAGTACAAGAAAATATTAACCTGTGTCGACCTTTGTTGTTTATATAATAATCTAAGATATTTAAGAACTTTGTTCATGTTGGTTCATCTCGAAAATTACATGAAAATTAAAATATCATTAACACATCAGTTAAAAATATTCATTGATTAAGAAAAGAAGTGTCTAATGTCTATTAAAAAAAAAATTTAAATATTGGTAAAACAAGATGGCACTCCAAAACTTGTATTTTGCAAAGAATTTGTCAAAAAATAAAATATATTAATTATGAAAAATATTAAAGAAAAATGAAAAGCAGCAAAAGTGTTGCCATTTGGGCCATGTGGCCCAAACGGCGAGGCATTAAAAAACAATTATGTACCATCAATTCCAACCGTGGCTCTACTTCCCAGTACAACGAAGGATTCATGCCCTCCATTTTCTTACTCTTTTTTTTTTTTTTTAATTAATATGGTATTTAAGTATTTTAAATAATTTTATGTATTCTAAAATTAATAATCATATAAATTTTTAATAGTACTAGTAATCATTCAAAAATAAATTCATAAGTTAAATTACTCCTTGAATTCCTTTATTTTCTTTTCTTCAAGTATATGTGAAACTCATTAAAAAAACATTATTCAATTTGTAAATTAAAGCAACAATTTCTTACTCTCTAATTTCTCGAAAGATAAAGAATAGGACTTGAAGACGACATCAATTTTGGCTGTGCTTTCCACTCGAGTTTGGTACGAGTTTTCTGCTCTTAAACAATATAGAGTGTCTCCCACTCCTATTCTCGTCCTTTCCTCTCGGAGCCACTATGAAAGACTGCAGAATTTGATTGGATTGAAAGTAATATAGTCTCTGTCTGTAGGGTAAAAATTCATTATGGTTCATTTATAATCCAGTTCAACTGCATTGAATTGATGAAATACGATGAATATATGATAAATCCGATGAAATATCTTCACAAATCGAAGAAAGTTTCCTCCAAGAAATAGGGGAGGCATCCACGACTCCATTTATAAAATCAGGAGGCCTGCTATACAAACAGATTGAATGTTTTTATAATGACATGATGTATCTTCCCCATAACACAAGCAAATTAAACTAATATACAGCTTGTGCGATGCCCTTTAAAGCACATGCACAACTTGTTGATTGTCTTTAGATTCACTCGATAGATCTGATTATTTTAATATTACAACCTGTGCACAACCCTTGCACTACATCACACCTACAGCTAGCAACAACCAAGTTGCTCAACATCACAGAAGCTCTTTTCCATAACAGTGACTTCGTGGGAAGTTTGCTGTTACATGTCCGGAAATCCCAGCTGTTGTCTGGTCAATCATAGGGCTACATGGTCATGTCCCTTTTTTTCTCATAGTACTTGCTAAAAAGGGAAAAAGAGACATCGGATGGTCTATTTTTGGAAATAAAATAGAGGATCTTGCTTTGATAAAGACTTCGAAAATGAAACAGGAGACACTAACATTGGTACTGGTGAATTTTGCGGGGATTATGCAGAGAGCTGATGAGTCTTTGTTGCCAGGAGTGTATAAAGAAGTTGGTGCAGCTCTACATACAGACCCAACTGGGCTGGGTTCACTCACTTTGTTTAGATCAGTAGTTCAGTCTTCTTGCTACCCATTAGCAGCTTACCTTGCTGTGCATCATAATCGTGCCCATGTCATTGCTCTTGGTTCTTTTCTTTGGGCTGCTGCCACCTTCCTTGTTGCCATATCCTCTACATTTTTACAGGTTCCTCTTGATCTCTCTCTATCTCTTTATGTGGAGATTTTTATTTGGCTCTTTTATCTTTCTTTTTTGAGTGACATTTTATAGTTGTTCTGGATATCTTAGTTGCGATTCTAAGAAACCCATTTTGGTGTGCTTTCATGGTTACATGAGAAGATCGAGCTCCAGCAAAAGGGTTGGTCTGTAAAATGGGGTTTATGAGTTAATGCCTTCTTAGGTGAAATCTTTACGTGCTTGTTTGGGAAAACGATGTAGCATTTAGATTCGGAGACTCTTTCTTGTTGCATCACTTGCTAGCATCTCGTGATATTTTTTTAGGACAATGGATTTGTACAATTATTCCAATAAAGGAATGCCACTGTACGATATTTTCACTCTACGTAAAGGCTTTTATCAACAGAGGATCAGAACCTATCAACACTTCCTAGAATGTTGGAAAGTGGACATATCATTTGATGGGTCACACATAATCCCAAATGGTTAATTTGGTGGCTCTATTAGATTGCAATAGATTCATGTTTGATAGCAGTACATGGAAATCTGAAGTGCTATGAACTCTTTTGTCGAGCCACGCTGTTATTAGAAGGAATGGATAATTAATATAAGTTCAAAATGATGGTGCTTATTGGAGAATTCGATGAGAAAGAGCTGAATTTGTTGCCAACTCTTTAAGGAGATTGGTGCTTTTTATTCTGTGCAGATAACAGTGATAGATAACTCATGTATTTCTTTGAACGTCTAGTGCTTAATTTTGCATCTGATCAATTAATTAGGTGGCAATTTCAAGAGGTCTAAATGGGATCGGACTTGCCATAGTCATACCTGCCATTCAGTCTCTTGTTGCCGATTCGACAGATGAAAGCAATCGCGGTATGGCATTTGGATGGCTCCAGCTAACAGGAAACCTTGGCTCCATCATTGGAAATCTCTGTTCGGTACTACTAGCCACAACATCGTTCATGGGGATAGCTGGTTGGAGAGTTTCTTTCCATTTGGTTGGAATAATAAGTGTAATAGTTGGTGTTTTGGTCTATCTCTTTGCCAAGGATCCACACTTCTCCGATACTGATGGTAGAGCTAAAGATAAAACTCCTCAGACTTTTATTTCAGAGTTCAGGGACCTGATCAAAGATGCGAAGTCAGTTGTAAAAATACCAACCTTCCAAATACTTGTTGCTCAAGGTGTCTCTGGAACATTTCCTTGGTCTGGTTTATCATTCGCTCCTATGTGGTTAGAGCTTATTGGATTCTCTCATAAACAAACAGCATCCCTCCTGAACATTTTTGTAATCGGTGGTTCATTCGGTAGTCTGTTTGGAGGAAGAATGGGGGATATCCTTGCTAAACGCTTGCCTAATTCTGGGAGAATAATGCTATCACAGATAAGTGCTGGTTCAAGCATTCCTTTAGCAGGGATTTTGCTTCTGGTGTTGCCATATGATCCATCAACAGCATTCATGCATGGTCTGGTCTTTTTCACCATGGGACTCTGCACATCCTGGAATGCTCCAGCTACAAACAAGTATGTATTCCTATTTCACTTAAAGAATGTTTCTTTTTCTTTTCTTTTCTTTTTATGGCTTTCTTGCCTTAGGATTTGAAGGGGTGTAAAATGAGGAGAATCAAAAGCATAGAAGAAACCGTGGCTTCTCATTGATCCATCTAAGTAGTACACATGACATGCACACGAGGGAGTTGTCATCAACTGTTAGTTGCTGTTGAAACAGGACACCCGTTACTATAAAAGATGACTCGTCAAAAACCATAACACATTGATCTTCGTAGTGGACTAGGTTGCTTGCCCCAGAGCAGCTTTAGCCAAAGGATTTCCCAATTTCTTGCAAAATGATATTTAACGTAAATCTTCCTTCACCTTCATTAGATTAAGATTGTAAATTTTTTTCCTAAAACTTGTAGAAAACTTTGATAGCTTGAAAAGGACCCTCGTGTAAACATTAATCTCAAAGCTTGCAATTTGCAAGCGTCAGGGATTATGCTGGCCTTATATCGCGATTATGCTAAATTCATTGGTACGTCTCACAAATTATTCCTGCTGCAAGCACTTGAACAGCAATTACCCTAAGCGTGGCACTTGATAAGTTCCAGTTTTCACGAATGACATTTCCTTGTGAGCATTCGAGTATGTTCTGCTGCTCCAGGTGCCTAGAGCAGCGTAAAACATATGCCGGCTTATGTTTTTTAAAGTGCAACACAGCATGCTGTGAAGTAGCATTGATGGCCAATCTAGTTCCCTACTAGTTCGATGCATAAAGTAACGATATTACAAACAGAAACGATGTTTAATGAATCTGAATTGTCTGACATATTGTTTGCACAGTCCAATATTTGCAGAGATAGTGCCAGAGAGATCTCGAACAACAATCTATGCTTTGGATAATTCATTTGAGTCCGTACTGTCTTCTTTTGCTCCCCCAATAGTTGGCATTTTGGCTCAGCGCTTATTTGGCTACAAAGTTCCCAAAACATCATCGGATTCTGTCAAAGTTGAAACAGATAGAGAAAATGCTGAATCACTTGCCAAGGCACTCTTCATGTCATTTGTCATTCCAATGTCAATATGTGTTTTCATCTACTCCTTCCTCTACTGGTCGTATCCAAGAGACCGGGAGCGGGCAAAGATGAATGCGTTGATAGAATCAGAAATGCAACAAGTAGAGGCACAGGATTGTCCTTTCGGAGAAGAATACTCTCAACTACATCTTTCAGAATCAAAAGGGCTTGATGGAAAGGAAACATCAGAAACTGATGTAGAATATGGAAAAATCGATAGGTTGGATTTCGATGATGATAGCGACGACAAGGCTCTACTTTCAAGTAAACTAACATCCTCAGATTAGGAGACTGGTATGATTAGTGGTATGCAGTGCCTGTTTGAGGATTTATTTGCACTGATTTTTAGTAAATTTTGAGTTTTTTTTTAATTAATATTTTTGATATTTGTAGATAGTTTTTATATATGAATGTTAAAAATAAATTTTAAAAAATAAAAAATATTAATTTAATGTATTAAAAAAAAAATTTTAAAATAACTTCAAATATATTTCCAAACCATCTTGAAAAATCACACCATTATTTAACACTTTCAATCGTTTACATGATCAAGGGAAACTCTCTTTTGTGATCATGTTTATTACAAAAATAAAATTAATTGGAATGTTGTTGACTGGAAATGTACCAAATTAAAACCATCTGTATGACAAAGTTGAAATCTTATTTAAATACAAGAACATATTCTGGAACGTTGACGAATCGTCACACGGCAAACAAGTAAACAACCACTGCTTTGAATTTTATTAGACGGCGCATGACATTACCTGTGAGAATTCTATTCGTCCTCTCATCTGATGTGATGATCTCTGATGAAAGTTTTGGGTTTTCAGAATTTCATACGGTTCATGATCAAGAATCACATATGCTTTTCTTTGTAAATGCTTAATTAAAATTTAATTTCTGAGAAATATTGAAGATCAGATCAAGAGGGAAATAATTTTTTTAAAAAAGGCATAAAAATATCCAATTTAGACTTGAGGAAAAAGGATATAACTAACGGCAAAATGGTAATAAGGCTCAAGTGGCTATCAGACATTGATTTTTCTTGAGGATTCCACGCAGGATCCCAAAATTCTTGTCTCGACCTCTGAATTCTGATTGGTGGATTGTGTTCCCCTCCGGTCCTTCTTTTCCTTTAATAAGAAGAACATAAGTTGATACTTCAGAGATCAAATCCCCCCTGTATCAAATTATCAATCCACAAAGTCAACTCTTCTTTCTCTCTAAACAGAGGATCCTCTGTTTTCTTCGGTTCCAAAATACAGAGGACTCTGATTTCAGAGAAACTTCAACGATGAAACAAGAGACTCTGACATTAGTGCTAGTGAATCTAGCAGGGATTATGGAGAGAGCTGATGAGTCATTGTTACCAGGAGTGTACAAAGAAGTTGGTGCAGCTTTACATACTGACCCCACTGGTTTGGGTTCATTAACTTTGTTTCGATCCATTGTTCAGTCTTCTTGTTATCCACTAGCTGCTTACCTTGCTGTGCATCATAATCGTGCCCATGTTATTGCTCTTGGTGCTTTTCTTTGGGCAGCCGCCACTTTCCTCGTTGCCATTTCTTCTACTTTCTTAGAGGTTTGAGACTTTGAGTCCCTCTATTTGTGTTGTTTCTCTCTTTTTTCAAGATTTGTAAGTTGTCGTAGTTTTGAATCTTTAGTCTTTGTTGTAAATTTGAATGCCCCCTTTTTTTTCTAGTTTTGTCGGTGCGGTCTCTGTTACAGATTCTTCATTTTGGGTTATTTTTCATGATTTTATTAGAGGATCTATTGATAGGTTCTAATGAATTTCTTGGTGAGGCTGGTTTGTTATACTTTGCAGAATAATAGTTGAATATGTGAATTGCTGGGCTGCCTGGATTAGTCCATTTAATTGCTATATTACTAGGAATATAGGATTTTTCCATATAAAATGAGGAAATTGGGTTTGTATTCCATTGATGTCATTCTTCTTTTACACTAGTTCAAACCTTTGATGAATAAATATGGCTATTGGCCTATTACCACAACACCAGCCATAGATTGCAGGTTCAACACCAGCCATAAATTGCAGGTTCAACTTACACTATGACTGTCCTATCTTAAGGCGAGTAATGACCTGGATTAAGAAATTTCTTAAGAAATTGAAATTGGGATTCAATCATGGGTATGGTTCTACGAATAGACCTTCATTATTACGACTAGAATAATGATACTGATATTAGACTAGTAAAAATGCTATTTTTCTGTGAGAAATGTAGCGAAGGAAGCTAGTCAGAAGTATTATTACATTTCTTGTTCAAGACCTTCATTATTACGACTAGAATTTTGGTATGAATAATATGATTGGCATCAAGAAGCATTTGTTGGAGAAAGTTCTCGATGAAAGAAAAATGAAGTAGTCATAGTTTTCAAGTCCTTATTAGAGATGTTGAAGTGTTATGTTGCATTCTTTCATTTGTTATGCAGATATAAGAAGACTATGAAGGTAAGCTGAACAATTTTCTGGTTTGAAAAGCGAGTCCTTGTGGTTAAATTGGATACTTTTATCAGGAATCTTTTCAGCAAGTTGTATACTTTGTAACTGAACTTGGAAGAAGCAAGAAAAAACACTCTTGAGAATACGAAGCTTGCTATTTTTGGTGGTTTGAGTCTCCTGGATGGATAATCGTAATAGAAGAACTCCTGCTTTTCATGGCATGACCTCTTGCCTAATTTAATGTTCTCACATTTGGTTATCAGGTAGCGGTTTCAAGAGGTCTAAATGGGATTGGACTGGCCATAGTCACACCTGCCATTCAGTCCCTTGTGGCTGATTCAACTGATGAAAGCAATCGTGGCATGGCATTTGGATGGCTACAGCTGACAGGAAACCTTGGTTCCATCATCGGAGGGCTCTGTTCAGTTCTAATAGCCTCAAGAACATTCATGGGAATACCTGGCTGGAGAGTTGCTTTTCATCTGGTTGGAATAATTAGTGTAATTGTTGGTATTATGGTCCGCCTTTTTGCTAACGATCCACGCTTTTCTGATACTAATAGCAAAGCTAAAGACCAATCTCCCAAGTCTTTTATCTCAGAGGTGAAGTACCTGATGAAAGAAGCGAAGTCAGTTATAAAAATTCCATCATTCCAAATTATTGTGGCTCAAGGTGTATCTGGATCCTTTCCTTGGTCAGCTTTATCATTCGCTCCTATGTGGTTGGAGCTCATTGGCTTCTCCCATGAAAAAACAGCATTTCTCATGACTCTTTTTGTAGTTGCTGGGTCACTTGGTGGCCTGTTTGGAGGAAAGATGGGGGATGTCCTAGCTAAACGCTTTCCCAATTCTGGGAGGATATTTCTGTCACAGATAAGCTCTGGTTCAGCCATACCATTGGCAGCAGTTTTGCTTCTTGTATTGCCTGATGATCCATCCACGACATTCATCCATGGTCTGGTCTTGTTCATCATGGGATTTTGCATATCCTGGAATGGTCCAGCTACAAACAAGTATGCATTTCAACTCATCATCTCCCTTGATTTTCATGTTCGACTACCAACAGCATTTGCTTTTTTCATCCTAGAGAGTTACAATCAACTGATAACATGGTATTGAAATAAGATATCTGCACAAACATGGTTTCAAATATGTCAAAGTCCAAGGTTATAATTGAAGCAGCATAGCGAAAGATGGAAAATCAGGGTATCTCAAACTCTAAATTATAGCTCTAAATTGTAGAAAAAACCCTCTTTTCATAAATTCTGAATTCAATAATAATAATCTCTTTTGAAAAATTACATATAAACTTTAAATAGTGATTTGAACCAACTTAGTTAAATAAAATTAAATCAAATAGAATTCTTAATCCTAATTAAGTAAAGAATACAAAAATCACTAGGAAAACAATGAAAAATTAAAAAAGTATCTTCTAGGTTTAATTTGAGGATCTTTTCTATCTCGCCTAGTTACAGCAAGCTCATCCATTATAGAACTGGGTTTGTAAAACATTTTAGCAAAATTTGAGTACTATCCAATAATCGTATTAAAAGTTTGTTTGTTTCCATCAGAATACTCGTTTGATATGTCCAAACTTCTTTTTGAGCTTTGTCCTGTCTATTTGGTTCACGAATATATTTAGCAAACATTCCGTGTCATTCTCCTTTACTTGAGAAAGACTCAACCTTGAGTCAACATCTAAATTTGGATATAGCGGCTTATCATCATAATTAGGATAATGTCGAAAACATTGAAATTCTTAGGAATATCCATATTTTTTGGCAAATTGACAACATAAACTGTCCTTTTATCTTGTCCATTAGAATACCCTTATTATGTTGTAAGGATCATATTTCTTCTTCTATAGCTTGTTATATGGTCCCAACTAGAAATCTCTCTTTGTGTAGAAACACATCGCCTTATCTCCTTTCTTGAACAATTTAGCATGATGTTGTTTATCAACAACATCCTTGTACTTAGCATTGATTTGTTGTAACTTATGTCTCATCTCAACCCGTATAGTGTATGCATTCACAACCATCTTCTCGACAACAATGCTATAACCACCACCCTTCTGAACTAGTACAGGATCAATTATATGCTTGGGACACAACATATACATAATTTTGAATGGTGATTTACCTATTGCACTGTGTTTAGAAATGTTGTGTGTGAATTCTGCTTGTGCAAGTGCCGCCCGCATCCCACTGCTTTGACTTTTCACCATAGATACTACAAATCAAGTTGCTAAGTGTCTGATTCATCGACTCTGTTTTCCCATTTATTTGGGATGTGTTGTGCTATTAAAATTCAAGGATGAATTATACATTTTCCACAATATCTGTCAAAAGTGATCATAAAACTTTTTTGTCTCGATCAGAAAGTCTTCGCCCCCTTATACAAATGAACTACCTTTTAGAAGATAAGCTGAGCAATACTAGAAGCATTATTGGTCTTCTTGTAAGGGATAAAATATGTCATCTTTGGGAACATTTTAACTATAACAAATACATAATCCATTCTCCTTTATGTATAGGGTAATCTAAGTATAAAATTCATAGACAAGCCATCCCATATATTTTTAGGAATAGCTGAAGGCATATATAAAATAGTATTTTATGCTTGCCCTTTGGCAATTTATCAAATATAGCAATTTTACATCAACTTACTAATATCCCATTTCAATTGAGGTTAATAATATCTGTTATCGACAACAATAATATTCATCTCTCATTCTAAGTGACCATCTAAGTTTTCTCCATGCAAATCCTGAATCACCTTCTCTTATAATGAAGATAAGAAATGCAAAGTTGTTTACCTAGTATCATAAACCTATTATAAATTTGGAAATCATCAATGAGCATGTTTTGACACTTTCCCTCAACTCAATAAAATTCTCATCATGCTCTACAATTATTCCAAACAATCAAATCTAGTAATCTCTCATTTTAAGTTAACTAACAAGGTTATTTTTCTACTTAAAGCATTGACAACCCTATTTTGGACTCTAGATTTTGATTGGGAACTGTTGTAAGTAAATCACGCATCTCACATGCATATCATTACTAATTCAATTATATTTATATGGGAATTTCAATGCCTCATGATCACATAATAGAGCACAAATCCCTTGCTTATCAGGTACATTTCCTTAGAGTCCTAAAAATAGCTTAGAATTCTTTATTGTATGTGAACCACTTTAATCTAACATGACTTAAATTTTTACTAAAGAATGTCACGAGTCTCTTCTCTCTTGAAACAATACAATTATAATTCCTACACCATAAGCATCACATTCAACCTCAAACAGTTTGTCAAAATTTAAAAGTACTAAAATTGAAGCGATGCTTAACTTTTCTTTAATTGAAACAAAGTATTTTTCTACCTTCTCTCCCTAGTCGAACTTTCATTTCTTCGTAGAGAACTTTGTTTTGATAAGTTCTGGATTCATCAACAACAACAACAATAATAATAATATCTTCTTAAAAATTACATACAAACTATTTAAATGATGTTTGGAATCAACCTAATTAAATAAACCTATACAAAGTAAAATTATGTAGCCTAATTATGAAAAGAATCTGAAAATAACTAGGATGATGATGATAATGATAATGAAAAAAAAATCTTGTAAGTCTAATTTAAGGGCTTTCTCATTCAGCTAGTTACATCAAGTTAATTCTCTATAGAATTGGGCTTGGGCTTGTGGAATATTTTGACAAAATATGAGTAATATCTAAGGATTGAATTAAAAGTTATGTATGTTTTCATCAAAATACTAGTTTGACACCTCAGAAATTCTTTGAATTTTTCCTTATTTTTCTAGTCCATAACGTATCCTCGGACATTTAACGTCAATATGATTTGCATCAATGCTTATGGAGAATAGTTATGATTTTGACTAATACGTTCTAGAGGCCACGAGTGTAGATCGGTAGATACAAAAATCCAGTTTGCAATTAGCATTTGATAATACAAACTCGTGAAGATATTATTTAATTTGCAGAAACCCAATTCCATTATATAACCTTAGCTTTTTTTCATCGCCATCTTGGGTAGTCAGGTTTAAACTGCTTAGAATTAACTACTTCTCTGTCATGGTTTCGACAGCCATCTATAAATTACACACTGCTGATATTATTAATAGAAGAAAAGATGTATTTAATGGAGCTGTCTAGCGCAATCTTCAACTAGTTTTTCCACTTCTTGATTTTATGTTTTTCTGTTGTGCATACAATCGTCATTAAAATAAAGAAATATATATTGTTATATGGCTAAGAACTGCAAAGAATTATGATCTGGATCTTGATGACAAATTTATCTTTAAGCATTCAAATCCCTAATGTTGCGTCCAGTAGCATGTCTTCCGCTGCTGCATAAACTACTTGGTATTGTTCATGTGCTGTGAAGTCATGGGGACTGATCGGTTTCCTACTTCCCTTGAAGCATTAGATAATGAAGTTAGAGTATATATTCCCACGTCTAATTTGTATTATATTATATGTATAACTGGTGTTATAGTCCAATATTTGCAGAGATAGTCCCACAGAAATCTCGAGCGAGCGTCTATGCTTTGGATCGATCATTCGAATCTGTGCTATCTTCATTTGCTCCCCCTACAGTAGGGATTTTGGCTCAGCATGTTTATGGTTATAAAACTCCCAAAAAATCATTAGACAGTGTCAAAGTGATAACAGACCGAGAAAATGCTGCATCGCTTGCAAAGGCACTCTACACAGCAATTGGCATTCCAATGGCATTATGTTGCTTCATCTACTCGTTCCTCTATTGCACGTACCCAAGAGACCGGGATAGGGCAAGGATGACTGCTTTGATAGAATTAGAAATGCAACAATTAGAGGCAGATGATTCAATAGACATGAATGTTGCAGAAGAACACACTCGATTGAATGTTTCAGAAACAAACGGACTGGATGGAGAGGAAAGAACCGAAATAGACATGAAGAATGGAAACAATGAGAGCATTGATTTCGATGATGATGACGAGAAAGCTCTACTCTATCGTCAGCTAACATTCTCAAATTTAGCAGACTGACGAACCTGTCAGGCGAAAGCTGTGTTGCTGTTACATGATATACTCAGCTAGTCGATATATACAGAAAAAAGTTACATTAAAACAACACTCATTTTGTATTAATTCATTGATTTGATGCTAGCTTGTGTTTCATCACCAAATTTGATTCCTCAAGCTCTGCATTTTTCTGGCATGAAAGTTGGGCACGTTTTTCTTGTCTTCAAATGACTTAAACTGTTCAATCTCTTTCAGCAACTTACTTGTTTGTGAATAATTGCAACAGCTTAAAGGAGGATCTATCATTTTAATATAAGTAGGGGTGAGAAAAAAAATCAAAATATCAAGAATATCAATAAAAATTAACTTATCATGGTTGAAAATTTTAAAATTTAACTGGGTTCGATTTGGTTTTTGTTTGGGATCTAAGAAAAGAAAAGAAAAACCCACTTCCTTTTCTCTCTTTGCACGGCTGCCCCTTCAAAATCAATCTTTTTATTTGTGTTTGTACAATAAGTGCTTGTTTGTTATATGTTGCACTTGTATTTCGCCAGCAAAAGCCCCTTAATCTTTCCTCCCTTCCTCCTCATCTTTACTCTCTCATGTTCCTTTCCTCTCTTGCGAACTTTACCTTCGGAATTTTTGTTTCCTTCTATTTTTGTCGTTGTAAACCGAGTTGAATTCAATTTGGGGTAGATCCAATTGAATATGATGATATCCCTTTGATTTCCTTCACCTGCACACGTCATCTTCAGGTGTGTTTGAGATTGAAGTGTTGAGTTTTTTTTAATAGAATCTACAAAAAAAAAAAAAACAACAAAAAACATATATTTTTAATTTTTAATATGTCACGATTTTTAGTTATAATTTAATCTGAAAAACAAGTTATAATTTAAAAAATATATATATGTCACGATTTTTAGTGAATAATCATAAGCAAAATTTTAAAAAACTTGTGTATATCATATTCATAAATAATTATTCATATAACAATCACTAATATTACTAAAAATATATAATCTTATTTATAAATTATGAAAACAAAAATGGATAATTTTTTAAATATCATCATAATAATTTTGTTTTAAAGAGAATTTTATTTAAAATAACTTATTAATTACAAATAGAAGAAAAAAGGTGAGGGATCTTTAGAAAAAACTTTTAAGTGTTGCTAGGTATAAAAGCCATACTCGTGCACCCTAGCCTAAAAACACTAAAAACACTTAGGCGTATCAAGTCTACCCTCTATCTTCTCTTGTTTAAAATAAAATAAAAGGAGTGAATGATATCTTATTTATCCAAATATTTTTTAAATTCACTACTACATTTTCCGGTCATGTTTAGTAACCAGAAAAGCAGAGTCTGAGTTTTAGGATTCAAAACTTAATTTTTAACTTGTTTTCACTTAAAAAAAATTTCTTAAATCTATTTTCAATAATAAAAAAAAAACCCTCTAATTGCTTTAAAAATAAAAAAAAAATAAACCAAATAAAAAATTCTATGAGCTCCAATCTAGTTTTTCTAATATTGTTAAAGGACTAAGTCACTCCATTTAACTTTTTTTTCCATAAATTGAGCCCATTAATATCAAGATTTATATTTGGTGTTGGCCGAAGTCTTTCACTCCTTTTTTTTTCCTGTGATTTTCTCTCAAAATGCAGGAACTAAGAAGTAATAAAAATAAAGTTTTAAAATTGAAACATAAACAACTAAAATTACAGGACCAAATCAAAAACTTGATAGATCAAAGTGTATTTTCTTACTGCCTCGGTGAAGAGCTACAAGAAAGGTCCGACTGTTTTAGTTATATTGATAACGTGTTGATTTTTTTTATTTCGGTAGGCCCATTGATTTAGATTAAAAAAAAACTAAAACCGCTAAGTGAATCTTTATAAATTATGTCTAAATTTACTGTGGATTCATGTGCTATTTTAACTGTGGATTCAAAGTATTTGTAGGGGAGAGTTTTATTCATTCTTGCAATAAGTTTTTTTTTTTTGTTAGTTTTGGTGGCTACGTGGCAAGCTCCCTACGATATTTCTCCCTGTCTTTTTTTGACGGGTTCCCATCTCTTTCTTTTTGCACCAGAGAATGCCTTAAAGATAAACCAAACAACAAGTTCATAATTTTAGATCTACTTTGCAGCCCTCCTACTAGAATTAGAATTAGAACATATACTAAAACTGCTTGGTGTTTCACTGTGCAGTTCACAGTGAAACGCTGAGCAGGTTTTTTTCCTTTTTTTTTTCTTTTTTTTTTATTTTTTATATTTTTTATATCTTTAAGGTTTATTTTTTCTTTTTTCTTTGTGTTTTTTTCTTTTAATGATTTTTTAATTTAGTTTGTTAATGTTAAATTTTTTTTATTTAGTTATCAGACTTTCATAACATGGATCCCGGGTTTGACGGGTTAACCTTGGTTGACGAGTGAACCCGAAATTTTATTTTTGCTTTTTTCTTTTTAATTAATTTTTTTCGTTTAGTTTAGTTTGATAATGTTAAATTTTTTTCTATTTAATTATTAAACTTTCATGACACGTATCCCTAGCTTGACGGGTTAACCCAGTTAATTCTGGGTTAACCCGTTAATTTTTTTTTTCTATATAGTTATCAAACTTTAATTACGCGAATCTCAGGTTTGACGGGTTAACCTGGTTTGAAGAGTTAACCCAGTTAATTCAGATTTTTTTTCTTTTTCTTCATTAGTTTTTTTCTTCCTGTTGGTTTTTTTTCTTTATTTTTTTCTTTTTAATTAATATATTTAATTATCACATTTTTATAACACAACTTTGCAGTCAGACCCACATCCAAGGCTCTTGAGTTCGGTGTTGCAGCCAGACTCACTTAAACTTGAGTAATGTAAGTTTAATATTATTATTAATATTATAAATATTACTCCTGGGTCAATCGTTGCAGCTAGACCCAAGGCTATTGGGTATATCTTTGCATAAAGACCTAACACTTTTAAATCTTAGCCTTTTTTGATATTTTTTATAAAAAAAAAAAATTAAACCGTGACGTATGCCTTTGTTTTTTTTCCTTTTCTTTTCCTTTTTAATCTTTTTACTATGGACAGCACAGTGCAGTCCACAATGAAAAAGCTGATGCATTTGGTCTTTTTTTTGTCTTTTTTCATTGTTTTTTTTATTTTTTAATTATTTTTTTTATTTTAGTTTGTTGCTATTAACTTTCTTTCTATTTAGTTATTAGACTTTCATGACACGGATCCTAGGTTTGACGGGTTAACCAAGTTGATTCAAATTTTTTTCTTTTTCTTCATTCGTTTTTTTCTTCCTACAGGTTTTTTTCTCTTTGCTTTTTCCTTTTTAATTAATATTTTTTTTAATTTAGTTCATTAATATTAAATCTTTTTTTCTATTTAGTTATCACACTTTCGTGACACGAATCCCAGGTTTGACGGGTTAACCCGATTGATTCAGATTTTTTTCTTTTTCCTCATTAGTTTTTTTCTTCCGATTTCATCTTTTAATATTGTAAATAGTCCACAATGAAAAGGCCGATACCTTTATTTATTTATTTTTGCTTCTTTTTTTTCGTTTTATGCCTTTCATTATAGACTGCATAGTGCAGTCCACGGTGAAAAGGCTGATGTCTTTTTTTTAATTAATTTTTTTTTTCTATTTAGTTATCTGGCTTTCATGACACAGATCTCAGGTTTGACAGATTAACCAAGTTAATTTTGATTTTTTTCCTTTTTCTTCATTAGTTTTTTTCTTCTTATAAGTTTTTTTTTCTTTTATTTTTTTCTTTTTAATTAATATTTTTTTATTTAATTTCGCTCATCAATATTAACTTTTTTTCTATTTAATTATTGGCTGATGCCTTTAGGTTTTTTTTTTTTTTGCTTTTTTTCCATTTTTATACCTTTAACTGTCGACTGCACAGTGCAGTCCATAGTGAAAAAGCTGATGTCTTTTGCTTGTTTTTTCCCTTTTTAATTAATTTTTTTTGTTTAATTTAGTTTGTTAATGTTCAATTTTTTTTATTTACTTATGAAACTTTCATGACATGGATCCTGGGTTTGATGGGTTAACCTGGTTTAACGGGTTAGCCCAGTTAATTCTAGGTAACCCATCAAATTTTTTTTTATTTAGTTATCAAACTTTCACGACACGAATCCAATATTTGACGGGTTAACCCAGTTAATTCAGATTTTTTTTTCTTTTTCTTCATTAGTTTTTTTTCTTCATGTTGGTTTTTTTTATTTGTTTTTTTTCTTTTTAATTAATCTATTTAATTATCACACTCTTATGACACGACCTTACAGCTTGACCCACATCCAAGACTATTGAATCTGATATTGAAGCCAGACTCACTTAAACTTGGATCATATAAGTTTAATGTTATTATTAATATTATAAATATTACTTTTGAATTAGGTATTGCAGTCAAACTCAAGACTCTTGGATATAGCTTTGCAAAAAGACTTAATACTTTTAGATCTTTGCTTTTTTATATATTTTTTTATATAAAAAAAATTAATCCACGGTATCGCGCGAGTTATGTTAATATACTAAAAATCATTAATCTGACTTTAATTAAGTCTGGTTTGCAAATAAAGCCCATCAATTCTTGTAAAGGCCCAACAAATTCTTTCAAGATCTGGGAACTCCCGGTCTCAACACTAAGAAATCAAGCTGCAGTTTCTCACTCCAGCTAGTACCATTTTTCAAAGGAAAAACTTGTGTAAGCCTGTTCCAAGTCTAGATGTGTGCTAGGCTAGCTATCATGGCATATTAACTTGATGCTCACTGTTCTTTAGCGCTGATGCGGAAGTACTTTCTGTTTATTCAATAGGAAGATAGAGAAGGGTCTAACGCAAAGGGGTGGTGGCGCAGTTGGCTAGCGCGTAGGTCTCATAGCTTCTGAGTTATCCTGAGGTCGAGAGTTCGAGCCTCTCTCACCCCAATCTTTTTCTTTTTTCGTTCTTTGTGATTAATTAATATTTCGGACTCTCTCTTTTATCCTTTATGAGGGGCTTAATATCTAAACATGTTGGATTTTGGAGCACATGTTGGATTTTGATGCAAAACTCTAAAATCTCCTAATTTCTTGAAAACAATGGCGCAATTTCTTTACTGTGAGTAAATTGGCACATCCCACAGCACTGGCCCTCTTAACTGCTTCACCACCGACAATAACTGCTGCTATGATTGCCATGCCACAGCCCTTTTCGTCGCCCTTCACAGGTGATGCTGCCAAGCCCACCGACATCTCAAAACACCATGTGTGCCACTCCACGGTCATGTTGAAGACAGATTTGAATCACGTAACATCATTATTCCTGGCCCTTCCCCGTCCATTGATTCGCAGGCTGGAGGTGGAGATGGAAGGAGATTATACCTGTTGCAGTGTGTGTGGATTGATATATAATGGTATTATCACAAGGGAAATTCACCCCCTCTTTCACCATTACTTTACTGAGGATGAGATCACAGAGCTTTCATTCTCTGGGTTCCATATTAGAAGACTGGTTCAGGTCTTCAGAGTTCTTTTTTTTTTTTTTTTAAGGGCAATGGAGCACATTAATCATGTATATAATACCTTTCTTTTAAAAAAAAAACAAAAAGCAAGGTAAAAGGCTCTCGCTCGACCTCCTGTGTAAATATTTGAATAAATCATTTGATGTAAATATTTGTTCATAAATAAATTTGAAATTTTAATAATCTGTTAACCGAAGTTATGTTTTCATTCACTTTTTTGTTTTTTTGCTGACACAGTCATATGCTTAAACACGTTTTCATCGGATGGAGACCTAGCTGATCAGTAAAACAAAGGCTCTAATCAAATCTTTAAAATTTATTTAGAATTAATTACATTGAATAGTTTAAATTGTTCAAGAGCTAATAGCAGGAGAGTGGTGTACCTTTTAGAAACAATTAGTACTGGATTTGCTCTACGAAGATTATCAGTTTAAATCTTATAAATTTTAGAGTCACTAGAAACTTACATAGTCGTTATCTTTAAGACCCATAAAATTAATTAAGATACACGCAAGCTGATCTAAATACTCGACATTAATTAAAAAAACAAAAAACACATTAATTTCCAGCAAAAATGAAGTGTTAACTCCACGTCACTGGGTACAAAAAAAAAACATGTACATGCATGCAAAGATATGCACACTTTAAAACATGAAAAAGGCTCGAAGAAGACATGAAACATTTAGCACATGGAAAGAGGGCCAGATCTAGCTAGGACCATATTATATATATATATATATATATATATATATATATATAAAGTAGTTTTTAATCTTCTCTCTACATGGCTTTTAGCCCATCTTTCAAGTTTCTCCATGTGCATAAAAGATTGGTTTCTCATTCAAAGCTAAAATCATCACCCTTTTGTTTTTTTAATATATATATATATATATATATATATATATATATATATATATAGTATTAGTGACTTGACTTTGGTTTAAGATTGATAGTTTTTCTATATGTTTTTAAAATATTTAAAAGACTGAAATATTGAGGTCCGATTGTTTGCTGTAAAGTATTTTTCTTTTGAAAAGTGAATTTCGAGAGAATGAATTATTTTTTGATGTTTGGTAGTGTAATGAAAAATAAAGTGAAAAACACTTTTCAGTATTTGGTTGTGTCATGAAAAATGAGCTGGAAAATAACTTATTAATGTTTTATTTTTTTTAAGTTTATTAAAATAATGAGGAACAAATCTTATAAATTAAAAAGTTGAATGAGAATGAAATTAAAAAATATATATAATTTCATAAATTATCTCAAATAAAATAAATAATAATCAAAATAATAAATATCATATCTAAAAAATAAAAAAATTAAATGATGAAGAAATTAAAATAATAATAATTAACATTTAATAAATTATTTCAAATAAAATAAGTAACAATCAAAATAATAAAGATTAAATCTAAAAAATAAAACAATTGAATGATGAAGAAATTAAAATAATAATAATTAACATTTCATAAATTATTTCAAATAAAATAAGTAACAATCAAAAGAATAAGGACCAAATTTGATAGATAAAAAATTTCAATAAAAAAATGATAAGGGAAAAGCAAATAACAATTATAAAAATAAGGACCAAAATTAATATAAAAATTAAATTCTAAGGGATAAAATTAAAAAACAAATATTCAAAACAAAATATATATATATAGCAATCAAAATTTTGAGGACCAAATTTGATATAATCAGCAAATATTATGACATTTCTATATTTTTCACAACTTCCGGAAAGTGTTTTCCGTCCAAAATAAAAGGAAAATACTTTCCTGGAAACCAAGTTAAATTTTTCTTTGACCAGAATATGTTTTTCGTTGACCAACTTTTCTAATGGCAAATAAACACAGAAAAGTTTGGAAAATGATTTTCTAGAAACTAGTCTCTAGAAAATAAACGCAACCTCAAACTAATGTATTTTAGTTTTAACCTACTTGGATAATTTTGAAATCATGTTTTCTTTTTGTCTTCTTTTCAAGATTCCCTCCATATTTTGCATATAAAACTAATAAAATGATTTAAATACTTTCAACTTTAATAACTTTTAACTTGACCAATTATTTAAGTCTTTTATATACCTAATTTTAAGTTTTAGAAATAATTAATGACATATAAATAACAATTTTAACACCTAAACTAGCTAGCATACATTGAACATGATTAATTATTAAGAGAATTTTTTAAAAAAAATAAAAAAGAAAGCTAAAATCTCAAATTAATTCTGCTGTGGAGGAAGTCCCGTTCATCACCAGCAGAAATGGCCCCAGCTGAGATGCGAATAAGATTCTCCAGATCTAAGGAGTTTTTCTATAGGTTCATGCATATCTAACACTCACAATCCCGGCCCGACCTTCATCTCTGCAACTCTGCAATCAACATCACAGAGTACGTAGATCTCATTTATATATCTCAAGTTCCGTTACAATTAAGTTTTAACAAAACAATAAATAAAAAATTACTGCTACAGGCGGATGACTGAGTAATCATTGGTGGCTCAGAAATACAGGAAGATACGTAAGACTAGGGAGATAAAAAGGAGACGAGCATGGGTGGCAAGCTAGTTTTGTTCAAGGCCTGTGAATCATCGTTTTCGACATCTTGAAGTTTAATGAACACGTTAGCTTAATCCCTACACTACACGTTAAAGGTCACAATTCACAGTATGCCTATGGAATATTCAAGGTCCCACCACCCATCTCATCATCCAAAAATATCATGATCTGACGGCCTACGTAGTTTTATCTACAAAGCAGAGGCGATGGTGGCAGAGAAACACACACACACACACAAGAAAAGGGTCTCCAAATGACCTAAACACAAACCCAGAAGGAAACATCGATCCATTTAGTTTTACCCTCTTATATTTAGGTAATTTACGAGTGGAGTTAAGCCGGTAAAGCTGGGCAGCTCGACTGCGGGACCTACTTACTGTCTAGGATCCTTTTCGTTTATCTGGTCCCATGCTTGAATTGGGTGGTCACTTGGGTATGCGATGGATTTATGCTCTTCACGTTAAAAATCCCAACACTTGTTATCTGGGCATTAAGTTCTTTTCACTGGATACATTAATTATTATTAAATTAATCTGGGATAAATATTTTTTTTTATTTCAAAGACATAATAAAATGATCAAAATATATTTAAAATCCAAGATATTAAACTAGTGTCAAGGAGCTTTGTGGTATTTTCATATTGATTTTTTCGTTTATATCATATGAAGTAAGAGGCTATTTGAATAAATATACATTAAAAAACCAAAACACACAATAAAACAACCAAAATGCATTTCGAACCATAAAAGTTAAAATTGGCTTTAAGGCTTTTTTTTTCTTTTTTAAAATGATTATATTTTTTTTAATTAGGTCAGTAAAGGGTAATTTGATATTTGACTAAAAATATAAAAAGTTGATGGTGCGTGCTATGCAAGCGCTAGCATGTGGGAGGCATTTGCTCCCTTCAAGTAGTGTGTGTGACACTTCCTGATTGTCAAAACCTCCTTTCATCGTGTCATTGAAAAAGTTGTGTGTTCTCTTCATGTTGGTATGAGGCATGTAGGTGGTTGGGTGTAATTTATCGCTAGCGGGGTTTTTTTTATTTTCTCTCTCGTTCCTTAAAAATTACAACTTTGCCCTCTTTATTGTTGGTATTTCGACTTTAGTTCTTATTTTTTTTTATTTTTATTCCTGGTCCTTTTATAGAAGTTTTATTTATTTACAATTCCACCCTTCAATCCCAATGGCTTATATTTTTTTCTAATTTGGTCCTCATTCTTTAATTTTTTTCGGTCTTTTGTTAAATTGATTTTTCTTTTCAATTTCATCCTTCATTCAAAAAATTATTTGTATTTTTTATTTCAATTTCAATCTTCTTTCTTTTGATTCTTTTTGTACTTTTGATAAATTGATTTTTTTTTTCAATTTCACCCTTCAATCAAAAGATAAAATTCATTTCATGTTTCGATTTTGATCTTTATTTTTTTTAATTTCTATTTTATTTTTGTATAATTAAATTCTTTTTGGAATTGGATTTTTTTGTTTTTTCATATAGAGTACTTTCGGTCTAATGATCCGAATGACGAGTTTGAAAAGCTAACTCGTGCTGACATTTGTTTTTCTTAATGATCTTTGTGATTTTTTTTATTAGGTTATTCCGATCTAATGATAACTTTAGCCACGTTTGTGACATTTGTTAATCATGAGTTCTATTTTTACCAAGTTTTGTAATTCTGTATTTAATAAGTTGTGAATTGAAATACATCATTGTTCTCTTTTGAAAAAAAATATTTAATTCATTTGTTATTATAGATCTTTTTATTATTTAATTAAAATAAAACTAAATTATTTGACTGAATCTAATAAAAAAATAAGTCAAATTTTTCTTTCATCTTTGAAACATTCAATAACTAATAATTGTTTTTTATATAAAAAAGATGGGGGTGTAAAAGTCAACGATTTCAACTATGGTCTCAAACGTTTCCTATAAAATAGTAAAAGAAAATCTGATGGATCTAGATCACGCTTTGGGCTTGTACACTAAGTCGTCCAACCCTGACTCTCTGGTTATAGAATTGGTGATATGAAGGGAAAAGAAACTTAACTCTTGGAACTTCATAAATGAGTTTAAATTTAGATTCATGATGCTAAACAGATAAGTCAGGAATTGCAGCTTTTGATCATTTCCACTACTAATAATGCCCGCTTTCAAGAATCCATTTATGTATCAATTGCATTAATTACTCCACTCTTACATTCAATCAATTTTTAAATGAATTTAATTTATTGAATTAAAACGGCTGTAATTAAATTACATGGTGGATTGTATTTTTTTTTATATAATCAAAGATGAACTAATTAAATGTGTTTTATATATATATATATCTTATCATTTAGATATTTATATAAAACATATTAAAACTTAGATATTTATCTTTAAAAAATCTATGTATACAGATTTTAATATAAGACTCAACACAAGTTTAATATAAGATTTAAAAGAAAATTTAAGTTTAGAGAATATCATTTATTCTTTCTCTGCACACAAATTCAATTCATTATTTTCGTCAGTTGAATAAATACTATATTAATTTAAGTATTATTATTTTATTTTTTTTGCAAGTGTTGCTAGGCTTATCAAGTTCTCATGTCTAGTTTTATCCGCCCATGAAAAATCACCCATAGTCTTTCAACTTAGAATTTTTACAGCCTCGTCATTAAGATATAATAATTTCTAGTTTAAGTGACAATGATCTCTTAATATTTTTAAGAGGTCACAAGTATGATTTTTAATAAAGTTAGAAACATCACATTTATTCAAAGTTCATGTCAAAGGAGGTGAAAGTTAACTCTTTATTCTATTACGATGATCAAATTAATCTCTTGTTGGATCAATATTAAGGATCATCTTTGTGGAAGTTTACATTTGCTGATGACACAATTGCAAATCATTCACTGCTAATCAAATTACAATGCCGGTGATTCATCCAGTGAGCAGCGTCGCAGAGAGACCTTTATTCCCTGGGCAAACAAGTCAATGTTCACCTTGAACATCGGGCAGCCTTTCCTCCTTTATGTTCACATACTAAACAGAGGTTTTGTCCGAAAGGTGCATGATGAGCTACTGCTAACTTTATACAAGTACCTCGTTTTGTCGTGTAATTCCATGTGAGTCAGTTTATAAATATTGAAGAAATAGACAGATGACCAATGAAGTCATGGTTTAAACACAATTTATTTATAACTTGTAATATAGAGCATCACAAGTTGAGGAATTGATTAGCCCCATGAGTGAAAAAAATAGGAAAATTACGCTTTGCCTACCGGGTGCCAGCAGGCTGCAGCAACACCGGGACATGAAAAACCGCGTTTTATAGGAAGGAAACTTTGCATATTGTCATCATGTGGCTGACTGATCTCATCTTCCACTGCTTTCTCATTTAAGTCTTCACAAGCACTATAGTCTCTCTCTCTCTCTCTCTCACTCACTCATTGAGCTTTGAAACCAGAAGTTCTAGATCCTACAAGTCCCCATTAGATCTTAATTTCAAGACCAGCACAAACCTAGATTTTACAAAATGGCTCCACTCAAGTACTTGATCTGTTTCAGTCTCAGACAGGTACTTCTGCTTTTTCTTGTTTTGTTTCTGTTCACTTTTCTTCTCCCCTGTGCCTCCTCAGACAGTGATCAAACACAGCTTGAAGCCAAACAGTTTCTTGTTAGAAGAAGAATGTTAGAAGTGGAAACGAATGAAGACCAAGTACCCAAGAAAAAGAGCACCAATTTGTCCAGCAAGAACCAAACCAAGCTCGCCAAGCCTAGCCTATCTACAAAAAACCAAACCAAGCTCATCAAGACTGGCAGCCTATCTACCAAGAACCAAACCAAGATTACAAAATCTACAAATTCAACCAAAGCAACGCCCACCCCTTCCAACTCCACTTCTCAGCTCAAAAAGCTAAACTCCACTTCACAGCTCAAGAAACTCAACTCCACATCAAAAGCCGCAGCCAATTCTGCCCCCACCAAGAAAACATCAGATCTTCTGAAACTAGGCCCATCCACTAACAAAACAACCAAACCAACTTCCACAAAACAAACACAAAGCCTTGTAGACAAGAAAGTCGGTGACACAGAATCCCAAAAACAAAACAAGAACCAAAAACAAACCAACCCAAAAAAGACCACTCAAACTAAAAAGCAACAAAGCTGGCTTGACCAGGATGATGAGGATGATTTGGTTGCTGAATTCAGAGATCTACCGTCGAAGTTTCATCAAACTATCATACCAGACCTTGAGAGACTCTCCATAACTTCCAAGAAATACCTTACGCAAGCCAACAAAGATTTGACTAAAGGGTTCAAGCCAATTGTTGGCAGTAAATATGCATCTACCATTGCCTCTACAGTCTCTTTTGCATTCATTTTAATACCTCTACTTCTGGTTTCTCTTGTCTTCAACCGTATCAAAGCTTATTTCTCTATACAAAAGATCTTGATTTTCATCCAAGTTTATCTCTCCATCTACTTCACCATTCTCTGCCTCTCTGCATTAGTTACTGGCCTTGAGCCCTTGAAGTTTTTATATGCTACATCACAGTCCAATTACGTTTGTTTAATGGTGTTTCAAACCCTAGGCTATGTTCTGTACCTGTTGCTTCTCTTGATGTATTTGATCCTGGTTTTTTCCGCCGAGTGTGGGATGGGCTCAAAGCTGTTGGGCCTGGGCCAGACCCTGGTGGGCTTCGCAATTGGGTTGCATTACTACGTGGCGGTGTTTCATAGGGTTGTGCTGCACCAACCACCCAAGACTAATTGGAAGATTCATGGGATTTATGCCACGTGTTTCCTCGTGATTTGTCTGTTTGCTAATGCTGAGAGGAGAAAGAAGGCTTACTTGGAAGAGGGCGGTGAAGAGGGCAAGAAGAACTAGTTCGTAAAGAAACTATCCCACGCAATCTCACTGAAGATATTTTTTCAAGAAAATGCAATAAGGCCTATTTTGCTATCTGTCTCTTCTAAATTTTAATACATGTCTCAATTTTAGATGGTACCATTTGTCTCCTTTTCTTGCTATATACATCATATGGGAATGTAGAATTTATGTATGTCTGGTGGGCATTGAATGTGATGTCAATGTTACTCTACAAGGTGGAAAGTAGAATGCTTATCTTGCAATTGTATCAAATTTCATATAAATATACTTGTATTAGTATTACAAATAAGAATCTTGAACACCTCCACAGCAATGCAAATAAGAATGAGACTAGAAAAAATATTGCATTGTTTCTATATTCTTCACAATTTTGATATAAATTATATATTGAAAACTCACCTAATGGCTTAAATTTTTTGATTGAATTGGTTCTTCAATATGATATCAAAGTCATGATAACCAAGTGGTCATTAGTTGAAATATCACTATTTTTATTTATTTGATAAAAATCAAGCATAATGTAATGTGAGTTTGAACAAGTTTCGAGTTCAAATAACTTTCACTTAAGGAGGTATGTTAGAGAATAATATAAATCATATCTTGCGACCTCACCTAACAACTTAAGCTTTGGGGTTAAATTGGTTCATTGACCGACCCCGTTTGTTTTTGTATTTCAAAAGCGTTTTTGGAAAAAATTGAATATTTTTTATTTTTTTCTTTACTTCAAATTAAATTTTTTTAATATTTTCATATCGTTTTGATGTGATGATATATATCAAAAATAATTTTAAAAAAATAAAAAATATTAATTTAATATATTTCTAAAAAAAAAAACACTTTTAAAAACAAACAATCACTATTATCATACTCTTCAGAACTAACAGAGAAAGGTAGAAGCTGATGCATTGATGAAGGTTAGTTTGGTGAGAATGTTATCAACCCACGATCTTGAAGAGACATTACGTATTTCCCTTACAATAGTGTCTGTCTTGGTCTCTCCTTTTGTACACTTGAAGTCGCATATAGTTTTCCATTGAAGATAGTATTTGGTAGTGATCAATTCTGAGAACTAAAATGGCTTGATCTCTGGTGTGATCTTCACTTTTAACCCACATTTGCTGACCTCTAAAATGGCACTTTCCAAGCTATTAAGATTAATTTCAGGCACCAAGAGCTGCTCTGCAAGAAGCCTCCCTCTCCCTTGAATTCTTTGCTTCTGTATTTAGATGCGTTTACTACAACCTTATTTTAATGTAAAAAAGCACCATGAAGTAACTAAAAAGTGTAGCCTCTACGAGTTATCTTTCTTAAAAAGACTGTTCTCCGTAGACAGTCTCGTGTCGGTTGATAGTTTGACGTGGCATAACAAGACGTATCTTGTTTTTTTTCTTATCAACTATCTCTGAGAACTAGAAGTTAGAGCGGGACCCATGATAAGTGAGTGTACGGTAGTTTTTTTTTTTCATGCGTTCATGGAGGGTATTTGTCGAGGAAAAGTTGTGGTTTAAATTTTTTTTTATTTAAAAATATATTATAATAATTTATTTTTTATTTTAAAAAATTTAATATTAATATTATCACATTAAAATAATTTAAAAATATAATAAAATAACAAAATAATAATTCAGCCCTGCACCAAACAATGATTTTAGAGTAGAAATTGTATTTAAAAATGTAATAAATTTTGCTTTTGAAAGCATTTTAAAAGTATATTTTTTTATGTTTTTAATTTTTTGTTGTTTTGATGTGATGATGTTAAAAATAAAAAAAAATTAAAAAATATATTTTAATATATTTTCAATTAAAAAACACTTTATACTGTAATATCAATCATACAGAATCAATGCACATTTGAGTTTTTAGACCCTACCATAAAGAGTAACAAGTCTTTTATCAAACTAATACAGTTCGGTAAAGATTTTGAAAATATAACATAAAATAAATAAAAAATAGTGAAATAAAACATTTTCACATAAGTGTTAAATATTAATAAATCACTTCAATTTAGCAAGGAATTCAAGCTTTAGGCCTTGAACGTCTGGAAGGAAATCTAAACAACTTTGCGTTGGCAACGCCCAAATCCTAAAAAAAAAGAGATAAACAAAGCCCATGATTATTTATGGCAAATTAAGTTTAGATTTTATGGGCTAGGTTGCTGGAGGCTCCGTATACGGGCTGTTGCCGGATGGGTATCAAGTTCAAGACGGCAAATCTTGTTATCCATTCACCAATGGCCATAGCTCAAGAAAGAAAGATTGAGATAAACAATAACCATTATAAGTTATAACAGAGGTGTTCACGGTCCGTTATGTTTAAAAATTTAACTTATTTTTTAATTTTTAAAAATTTTGATTTTAATTGAAAACTAGTTCAAACTGAACTCGTTCAACTTGATTTCGGTTAGACTTTTTATAAATAATAAAAATAAAAAACAAATCTTTTTAATCATAATTCCTACGCTTTGAGTTATACTTGAAAAATCATTGTTATATGTGCAATTCTTTATATAAAGTAAATTCCATAAAAAATGATTTTTAAAAGAATGAAATACTATTTGATTATATATCATAGAAAATAAGTCTCAAATCATTTTTTTTTATTTGATTATGTCATAAAAAAGATATTAACAAATCATATTTTTGAGTTATCAATTTTTTAAAACAACTTTCTTTATTAAAAAATAATAATATTTTATAATAAAATATATATGGTATAGTAATGTATGATTATTTTATAATACAGTATTTTGTGTATTATAATGTGTTTTCTAGCTATGGAAAACATTTTTTACAATAAATTACACACTAAATTAATATAACTTTATATATATGTTATATATACTGTTAATTCCTAATAGATTATTTCCTAGAATATTACATATATGTAAAATATCGATATTTGAAGGGCCTCAGCCAGCTTTCGGTATGGATAGGACTTGCGTTTCGCCAGAATGAAGAAGAAAACGAAGGGCAAATAAATCCCACAAAATTACAAATAGGAAAGCATACCTTCTTCTTCTTTTTTATACTAACGTGGATAACTTGATCATCTTAACTGTGTGTACCTCGATTAATTTTATAGGTTCTAAAATTAATGACAATATAAGCTTTCAAAGTTCTAATAACTTGAGGTTTATAAGACTTGAATTGATAATTTTTAAAAAATAAATCTAGAACTTGATAAATTAAGTTACACTTCTCATGATAGATTGATAAGCATTACTTTCTCCAAGCTTGGGACGTTGTATTAATCGCAGACATATATAGATCAGATATCAGCATCCATACGATAATGAACAATTTCTCACTTGTTTTCGAGTACATGAGATAATAACTCCATCTTAAAACCAATCATTTCTCTCACAGAGGCCACTGAATGTTAAGTTTCATATCCAGGTTCCAGGATGAATGCTTCTTCGAGGAGTTTTCCATGGCCCTCCCTTTTCACATATGAGGTGGTTGAATCGACAGAGAACCAGCCCATAAATTCCACCATATAGAAACTGAATATTGCATAGCTTACGAGGTCTCTACATCAATCAATCCTCAAATGACACAGAGACTTGAGGCTTAAGACACTACTGGCGGACCGAAAACAGTGCTTTCATGAAGCAGCAACCGCGGCCGGTGATGGTGATGATAGTGGTGATTACATGATGATAATAAAAAGATAGTAGTGGAGGGGAAGGAAGCAATTATGGTGAGGTAGTGGTTATGGTGATTAAAATAGTTAGATTATATTGCAAGTGAATTATTATTTGTAAAATATTTTCTAATAAATAAATTAAGTTTAAAAGTTAACTATAAATATTTTATATTAATTAATTTTTTTATAAAATATTTTTTATAAAATTATTATTAACCTGCTATTTTAAGGGTACAATATACTAGTAAAAGATTAAGGAAACGCGGCTGCGGCTGCGTTCCCAAAAAATTTGATTTTTTTTAAAAGAAAATTAATATGGTTTATATGTTTTGTATCGTTTTGATGTGCTGATGTCAAAAATAATTTTAAAAAAATAAAAAAAAATCATTAACATGTATTTTGATATAAAAAATTATTTAAAAAATAACTACAATCATACTACCACCAAACACGCTCTAAAACTTGTCCATGTTCTTTAACTAGCATCAAAGTGATTGTGCTCCAAAGCTTTTTCATGCATGCGTTGATAATCACCACATATATAATGATATCATCGTCGTTATTGTTGTCGTTATTGTCTTCAAAGATGCAAAACTTCCTGGTTCATCAATGGGAACCTGTCACATGTCAAGTGCATTTACACTACTGTGAGGTCTCCCATCACTTGGATGCGAGATGTTGATGTGTATGTGATGACTCGTGATGCATGGGGATGTGAAATGTCGTCAACAGCATCGATATGGACATCAAATTGGTGGATCCAAAAATGGAGGGGTGGTAGGGTCCCTCCCTCTCCTCCCTCTGCTCCTTTGTAGGGTTCATTGGGTCAAGGGCAGCCATTCATCCTCATGCATGTCCTTGCTCCTGAAAATTCCAGTCGATTATTCGTACACTTAACAAAAACATTAAAGCTCTTCAATTTGATAAACTTTAAAATATAATTTATATTATTATTTTACATTAGGTTAAAATCTCATAAATCCTAATATTACTATAATAATTTTTGGCAATGATTACTTCATTAATTTTTATGAAACAAGAGGCATTAACTACAGTTACTCTTTAATTTCATAAAGAAATAATGATAATAAGAGAAGGCAATGACTACACTTGGTAAAGTATAATATATTAAAAAAATAAAAATAAAAAAAGTATAATATATGTTAATCTAAATAAATAAAATATATACTTTTAATAAATAAAATAAAATAAAATATATTTTATACTTTAATTTCATAATCAATTTACTCTGATGAATAATATATGTTAATCTAAATAAAAAAAATATATGTAGACAAATTAAAATAAAAATATTATTATACTTTTAATAAATAAAATATATTTTTTAACAATATAAATCTAAAAGAATTATAATGGTGGGCCAGCAACTAGATTGGACCTACAGGTATTTCATAACTTTCACGTGATATCTTCCACACAAATGGTAGAGAATATGCTGTTAGACACACACACACACAAACACACACACACCTCACTATGCATAAACAACACTACTCTAGCTATTTTTACTGGTTAGGATAAATGATGGTGACATGACTGCCTACCATTGATCACCTGGCTTATCGCCCCCAACTTTGTCAGCTGAACTATTAATTTCCAAAGTCAGGTAAACATGCAATCCCATCAATGGCTGGTTTTTTTTTTTAAAAAAAAAATAACACAATTACATAAAAAATAATTGGCTAACGCCATAATTTTTTTTTATTTATAAAAAAAACAACACATCTAAACGATATCTACGATGTATTTTAATACAATAATAACATATTCCTTGTAATTTCCAACGAGTTAATAATAATTTTTAAAAAAATATAAAAAAAAAGTTAATAATAATTTTTTAAAAAATATAAAAAATATATTAAGTGTTTTAGATTTAACGGCCAAGTCAGACCCAAAATAACCCTGGATTTGGCAACCAAGCCAGACTCAAGAACCTTGGATCTGGCTGAATAGCCAAACCCAATGTTATTGGATCCAACTAGAAGCTGGACTCAACGCTAAGAGAAAAGAAATTCAACTCAACTCAACCTCAAATGAAAAAAAAATTATCATCGCCCAACTTTTATACAATATAAAAAATATCTCTTCAATTTATTTCTTCTTTACCGTATGAAAAAACAAATTAAATAAGAGAAAAAAAAATCTATGTACGCAAAAAAATAAAATTAGAAATATCTAGGTCTCGCTGAAAGCCGGACCCAATAGCATTAGGTCTGGCTGTGAGATAAACCCAAGACGTTTGGCAGCCAAACCCAGCACCTATTGGAAGCGGTCAGACCCAACAGCTTTTGACACAGAAAACAGAAAAGATAAAGCCCCCGCGGCACTTTTGGACTAAAAAACAGTAAAGTCAAAACCCTAATGGCGTTATAGTATCGTCCACAGAGCAAATACTTTATGTCTATAGTGTAGTCTACAATGCAATAAATCTATGTCCACAATAAATGTATAATGTTTCTCTCACGTCTTTTAAAGTATAGTATAATTTATCAAAGAACTATCTCACCTTAATAGTTTAAGCTATTAGGTGAGATTCCAAGATATGATTTATATTATTCTCTAACACACCCTCTCAAGTGAAAGTCATTTGAGCTTGAAACTTGTACAAACTCACACTACATTGTGCTTAATTTTTATTAAATAAATGGAAATGGTGATATTCAAATTCATGATCACTTGGTTATCAAAATTCTGATGTCATATCAAAGAACCAATTCAACCAAAAAACTTAGCTCACATTATTTTGCATGGCTCTTCGCTAGGATGAATGCTAATAAGTGAAGTCTCTTTTCTTTCTCAATACAAGTGTTATGTTCATTGACTGTAAAAGAAGCGGAAAGATAATCTGTCAAAGAACCCATTCAAAGAGCCTCTAGGAGTCATTCCCTTGTCTTATTTTTTACTATTAATCATATATGCTCAATTCTTGAATCTTGAAGTGCCGAAGACAACAACTTGTTGTCTTTGCATGGAGTAAAAAAGGCACACTCCCTCACACTTTTAAGTAGAATATCCATACCTTTCTTTTAGTAGTGAATGAGATGCTTGACAATAAGGCAAAATTCAGACATAACATATAAGGTATAACTCAATGCTTGTTTTGCATGGCTCTTCTGGCTGAAAGTCTTAAAAAAGTAGAAGAAGAAACAACGGTTGAAATTTCAAATTATAATTCAATTCTTTTGAAAGTCATTTCCTCACATAAATATAGATTAGTTCACAATAATTTCATTTGATTACATACAATTATACATCATGAGCCTTTCTTTTTGGATGGCCACTTGAGTTTCTAAGGACCCTGTATTTTTCATTATCAATTCTATTAAATTTAACACCCAACACAATATAATCTAACTAATTTGATCAATTCATAATCAATTTATATTTTCTCTAAAAATTTTATATAAACCCTAACCTAAAATTCATGATTGTTACCTCAAATGTTATTCAAATTGTATGAAATTGCTAAAGTAGATCCAAAGCCCCTTACCAGATGTTATTCAAGTCTTTGAATCTCAACCAGTCAAAAATTTTTCAAATCCCTCTTTTATTTTCTTCCTTGCTGTCGTGACTTTGCAGCCCCTCTCCTTAATTGTTTTGTTTCTATTTCCTTCTTAATCAGGTGCTTAGAGGTGTGTGTGTGTGTTTCCCTCGATTCTTCCCTAAATCCCTTGATTTTCTCTTGGTTTCTCTAATATTTTGGTGAGATAAATTGAAAATTTCCTCCCTTCCCCTTTGTTGTAGCTGTCAGCTTGGGGAGAAGAAAATCCCTCCCTTTTTATACTCTTTTCTAGGATAATTCACCATTTACCCCTCCTTAAATATAATATGAATTTTTTTAAAAAAATCTTAATTTAAACCTCTTTGTTTTTGGCTGGGAGTTTATAGTCGACGTTTGTGATTTGGGATAGCTAAATTTATAAGGATGGTGGTTGGATTTGTGAGAAAATAAGCGGTTGGTTACTATTGTTTTAGCAGAAAGAAAAAGAAAAAGAGGAAAAGAGAAGTATCGAGTTTTAATTCATTTGAATTTTTCAACAGAATATCTATTGGCAATACCATCATAAAATATCGACATGTTAAATTTTCAATAAAATTTTTATTATTTTTTTATTTTTTTTATTTTGTTGGAAATTCTATCAAACATGATTGATTGAACATATCGCATCACTATTTATGTAAAAAATTATTAAAAGAAATTTTTCATTGATGTTTTTGTTAAAAATTACCGATATGGTATTTTTTTTATTGGCGTTTTCACTACTATTTGTCAAAAAAAAATTTGTAGTGTTTGATATTCAAGTTAATTAGACGTTGTATAAAGAGATGGCAAAGAATATTTATAGTGGGAAAGCTACCATCTCCATCTCCAGGCTATTGCTTGAAACCATTGAATTTATTGAACGAAAGAACCGAAACCAAACTAGTAGCAAACCCGACTGGCAAAGAATCAGCGAAGAGATTCTAAGATCATTCATTTATATATATATATGTGTGTGTGTGTGTGTGTGTGTGTGTGTGTGTGTGTCTTTGCACTGAACAATTATTCCTCCAATTTACATGTCTCTAAGGTCATAGCATCACCTCCTTGGTACTAGGAGTTATGCGATGGAGCTTAGGATTTTTGGCAACGAATTGGTACTGTGATAAAGCACAAATAACATGATTAAGCTTTCCAAAGAGATGTTTAAAATTGTATTTTAAATGGTGTTTTATGAAAAAAATTTAAAAATATTTTTATTTAAAATAAATTTGTATGTTTTCAAATTGTTTTAATATATTATTATTAAAATAATTTTTTAAAAAAATATTATTTTAATATATTTTCAAGCAAAAAACAATGTTTAAAATTTCAAATAACCTTTAATTTCTTTATATATATATATATATATAATTTTTAAAAAATAAAAAATAAAAAATTTAAAAATATATTTAAAAAAATAATCATTAAATTCTCTCAGCAGTCTTAAAGTACAGTAGTAAACTTTGAACGTCACAGTGCTCAGTAGTCATTAATATATTGGGAAAATCTTTACCCTCAGAAGGAAAGGGTCTTCCTCGCAAATTAGGCGAGCCATTTTACTTTGTTCCAAAAATAGTAATAACAATAATAAAACAGGAAATACTAATAACAAGAATGAAGAAAATAATATTTTTTTATTTATGAATCCTCCCTTCTATCTTTCTTTCATTACACAAATTTGTCTATGGACATTAACATGCTAACTTTATAATCTCAATAATTATAGCATAGCATATATTAATAATTCAATTCTCAAGAAGAAAAAATTTTGAAGCCTCGAAATTTTTTAGTAATTAGCTGCTTTGGAAGCACAAGTATTTTCTTCTCTCTTTTTTTTTTGGATAATACTTGCAAAATCATTAATTAAAAAAGGAAATTAAAGAAGACTATGTTTGTTTTTATGGTGAAATTGATATTTTAAAAAATTAAATATTTTGTTTGTTTTAAATTAAATTTTTTGATATTTTTAAATCATTTTAATGTGCTGATATTAAAATTAAATTTTAAAAAATAAAAAGATATTATTTTAATATATTTTTAAAAAATTACTTTAAAAAACAATCACTACATATAATGTCAAATATCACTAAAATCCTACATACAGCAAAACTCGTTTGGTATTATTATAACGTTGTTTTTCAAAGTATTTTTTATTTAGAAGTATATTAAAATAATATTTTTTATTTTAAAAAAATTATTTGTAATATCATCACATTAAAATAATATATAAAAATTTTAAAAATAATTTTTTTAAAAAAAAAACCCTTTTAAAACAAAAAAAAAGCTTTTATAATAAAGTAAAAGGAGATGGAGAGGGGCATTTGTGGCATTTCAAGTTTCTGCAATTCAAAAACGGTAAAGAAGGAAGGACTAATCAGAAGACGAGAAAGGCAGGCGTCAATGGGACCCAAAAACAAGAAAACACAAAGGCAACGGTGTTACAGTGGTGCAATTATGCCTGCCCCATCCTCCACACCTTTGCATTTCAGTGCCCACATCTCCACGCGCCGTCTCTCCCACTTTCCCACCCTTTCAATTTTTAAACGTTGCAAGTATATTTTTATTTCGCTTTGTTTGATAACATAGTTTCATGCATAGTTTTTAAACCCGATGTAATCGTTTACCTGATCTAACGATCGAGTCACGATTCAGATAAATTGACCTAAAAAAATCCTTGAATTCGAAGCAGAATAAACGAATTCAAACAAACAAAAACACAAACACAATTAACTAAAATGAAATACAGTTAACGAACAACCAGCTTGAATTCGGGATTGCAGAAGCAGCAAAACAAACACACAAACACAATTGCACTACTAAGTCATCTTCTTTATCACACGATTCAAACAAACATAAAGAAGATAAATGAGACAGTTAACTAAAATGAAACTTACAAAGAAATAAATCAAGAAAAATTAATCATTTATTCAGTTGCAGAAATAACAATGAGAAAAGAAAAGAACGGTCAAGTTGCAGAAAAAAAAGAACAGAGAAAGTGAGAAATATACATGTGGGTGTAAGAATAGAAAAGAATCGATGTCACTGTTATAGTAAAGAGCTACAAGTTCAAAACAAATAGCGATCAAGAATTTGAAACAGTGGCACAGAAAAAAGAAAAGAGAGCGAAAGAAGAAAGAAACAAATAACAACAGCTCATTTAACCTTATTCGCAGATTTGAAACAGCGATCAAGGATTCAAGAGTTTTTTCCTCCTCTGCTCTTCTTCGCGACTGAAATGGGTTTGAAGATTTTTTTAATTAAATTTGAAATTAATTAGGTCTTCTGCAGTGCTAGTTTAATTGACAATTCTTCTCGTTCTGACCCTTTAACTGTAAAAAGTCAAAACAACGTCGTTTTGGTCATATATATATATATATATATATATATATATATATATATATATATTCTGGTATCAGAGCCTATTGGGATCTGGGTAGGAATAGTAACATAAAAGCCAGTATTCTTAGAAAGAACAAGAGACCATTAGACTCTAGGTATGCAACTGAATGGTGTAAGTCCCGTTTGAGTTTTAGGGCCATAAATCCATATAACCTGCAGCCTGTTTCCTAGTTTATCTTTCCTTTCTATGGATTCCGTCTTTCATAGGACTACTTCTATTTCAGCTTCTTCTACCTCTGAATCTTCTGAAAGCAGAAGGATAGTACAAAGTGAAGAGATAACTATTGAAGATTTTACAAAAAACATTGATGACTGGAAGATTCCAAAAATTTCTCAAACTCAGATTTATCAAAAATCTAAATATGATATTTTCAAAACGGACTTTACTATCAAAACTGAAGAGCGAGATATTCAGCTTACCAAACCTTTTGAAACCATTCAACTCCTCTCTCAAAAATCCCTACAAAAACATCTAGCCCGAAATTGCCTAAAAACCTTTGCAATTGGGTTTTATCGGTGATCTTATCAGGAAATTTGGTTGTAAAGGTAAGGGACCTCTCTATTGGTGTGACAGTGCCTTGGCAAATATAATGGCCTAGGAATCGGACACGAGTTTGAAAGAGAGAAATTTTGGCTTTAGAAACAACGAGACCATTTTGTTTGGCAGTATGAAAGAAAATATGGAGATGTTTGAAATGTTGATCAATGGAATGTGAAAAAATAAGCACATCGTCAATGTAAACAATGCAGAATTTTGAATGTGCATTGAAAATGTCATTCATGATGCGCTGAAATTCAGATGGAGCATTTTTTAGACCAAAGGGCATGACATTCCATTCATATTGACCAAAGGGAACTGTAAAAGCAGTTTTGTATCTATCTTTTGGATCAATCTGGATTTGCCAAAATCCAGATTTCATATCAAATTTAGAAAATATGAATGCGGAGTGCAATTTTTGTAATAAATCTTTTTTGTTGGGGATTGGATACCTGATCCATTTTAAAGCAGAATTTAGAGGTTTGTAATTGATCACAAGTCTTGGTGTGCCCCTTTCAATTTCAGAATTTTTATTGACATAAAAGGCCGCACACGACCAGGGTGATCTAGACTTTTGGATAAGACCTTTAGACTCGAGATCGTGGATTTCAAGTCTACAATGCTGTTCTAAATCAGCATTCATTTGAATAGGTCTTGCTTTTGTAGGTATGAGCTTTTCTGAAAATGTATCTTCATAAGGAAGATCAACGATGTGTTGTTTTCGCTTCCAAAAAGGATAGTACCCCAATCTTAGCCGTCTAGCAAAACCCCTACATGATAGGTTAAAAACAAACCCCATTCCTTGGTCCGATCTTCATACTGACCTAGTCAAACAAATTAAGAAACAAGTCCAAACCATTCCCCTCCTCCATCTAGCTAACCCGTTAGCCCCTAAGATAGTTGAAACTGACGCCTCTGACATAGGTTATGGTGGAATTCTCAAACAACTTCACGATGACAAAGAACAGATCCTCCAATATACATCTGCCCACTGGAATGATTGCCAGAAAAATTACTCTACTATAAAAAAGGAGATCCTTTCAATTGTTCTCTGTATTACAAAATTTCAGAGTGATTTACTAAATCAAAAATTTCTTCTACGTGTTGATTGTAAATCCGCAAAAGAAGTTCTGCAAAAAGACGTCCAAAATCTTGCTTCAAAACAAATTTTTGCCCGATGGCAAGCCATTTTAAGTATTTTTGATTTTGATATTGTGTACATTAAAGGAGATTCAAATTCCATTCCATATATATATATATATATATATATATATATATATATATATATATATATATATATATATATATAATAAGGCTGGGTCTCAACTGAGTTTACCTGGGTTGACCCGTCGGGTCTCACCGGGTCAATTCCCAGGTTGTTTTTGCTTAGACCTGGCCCCAGACCTGGGTCTCGGGTTGACCCACCGGGTCGAGCCGGGTTTCAAAATTATGGTTTTAGGCATCATCAATCTTCTCTTGAACTCAATTTTAATAAAAATCCATTCAATTCAAGCTTTATTTAGTCTGGTATTAAAACATAAAATACTAGCAATTTTTCAATTGCAAGATTAATGTAATTTTTATTATATTCAAAATACAAACTTAAAAAACATTACTTGATTGTGATATTATACTCTTGGCTGGATTTAGAAAAAAATAGTAGATTTAGTGCTGACTCAAATATATGGAAGGATTAAAACAAAATATAAAAAGATAGATGAGTACGTGAAGATATTCATGCGAGTGGGGGAGCAAAGAAATGTATATTTGGAAAGAATGGATTTTATTTTATTTGATATTCGCTATTGCATTAAAACAGTACTCCCGCTGGTAGTACTAGAGAGAGTGAGAGAGACCGTGCTGTTTTCATTACAAGAAGAAGATCCTTCCATCCCTCTCTCCGCTGTCAGAATCAAACACTTCCAAAAACACCGTCCCCGTTTCCTTAAACTACACTTCCCTCCATCCCTCTCTCTCTCTCTCTCTCTCTCAGTTTCTCATTCTGTGGCAATGAGTAAACACATAACAAAAAGCATGTCTTAGTTATCTGCTTTTTCAAACAATACACTAGAAAAACACTTTTTTCTTCTTTTTGGCTTGCAATTTCACTGTTAGCTGATTGCTGTTCTTCTCTTTGCTTCTCTCTTTAAGGAACCCTCCTCAAAGGTATGCCATTTTCTATTACTGTGTGTGTGTTTTGTGCGGTAGGGGACTCATTTGTGTTATCTATCTATGTCTCTGTGATTGGGACATTATTTGGGTTTGGATCTTATTTAAAAACTTGGGTTTTGCTTTTTTGGCGTCTATGTTGAATTTTGCGTGTTAAAGTTTGGTTCTTGTAGATCCAATTGTTTTTAGGTTGTGCTTGTGCTTTATGTGAAAAAGATCGTCATGTTTGTGTTTTCTTATGCAAAGATTTTTTCTCTCCTTGTTTCTATATTCTTAGAGAATTTTAATTATGGTTTCTTTGTTCTTCCACGTGATTTTATAGAGAATGACTGACTCCATCGAAATTGATTCAAACAGCTAACGGGATTGCTTCAAGTACTCAAGAGCTAACAAAGGAAGGCTCAGAATGAGAACTTGAATAAGAAATAGAAATTCGTTTAGAGAGAGAGGGGGGGGGGGGGGTTGATTTAGCTGCCCTCTAGCCATTTTCATTACCTTGGCGGAACTGATATTTTGAATGTCGGGGTTGGAGTGAACTTGGATGTGATGGCAAACATCCTAGTTGCTTCAGTAGATTTTTGTGTTAGTTCTATGTATAACCATTTTTATTTTGGCTAGCAATCCCTGTGCATACACGTTAGATGAAACTCTCTTAGGAAAACTGGAAGTGACGATCCTCACATATGGTCCTATCTTGAAATTTCATGAACTATTGTGAGTCATTATTGGAAGTTATGCATGCTGAATGTATTTGTTTGGATCGATCACCATGGTCAATGACTAATTCACTTGGCTGTTTATGAATTCAGAGTAGTTGACTGTCTGAAAATGGATAAAGTTTCTCCCGACTGCCCATATCCAGGATGCTTCTTTTGTGTCATGAAGGAAGGAAATCCAAGCAAGCGAAGAGCAAGTATACTGAAATTCTTTAGAGAACTTCCTTCACAGGATGATGATGGCCAGGTTCTCCCGATCAGTGGACTGTGGAACACTGCTATGGCACATCCAAATGACCCCGAGTTCATTGAATTGGGAATATTTGAATGTATGGCTGCTCTTATATGGAAGGGCTTAAAGAATCGCCGCTGGCTTTCTCATGACCAAAACGTATATATTCCTTACTATGCAGCTCATATTATTGGATCCTACACTATGAACATGGAAGAGTTTGCAGAAAGTGCTGTCCATGCTGGCGTAATTGCTCCCTTGGTTGAGCTTTTGAGGGGGAGATTGACATGGGTTGAACAAAGAGTGGCAGTACGAGCACTGGGGCACTTGGCCACATACACCAGCACTTTTCCTGCTGTGGCAAGTCATGGCGAAATCCTTGAACTCTCCATCCAACTAGCAATCAGTTCACTCGAAATAGTTTACTCACATTTTTACCAATATGTTGATAGAAGAATTAGTTATCATTGCGATTTGCTTACCCGCGGCATGGGCGGTGTTGAAATGGAGTCCAGGAAAGCAGAGGAATGGGCTAGTCAGTTACAGTGCTGGTCACTTCAACTCATTAATTGCTTTGCTTTCAAGCCCGAATTTCTTCCTACCATATGCAAGCCTGAATTCTTGGTAAAAATGCCAGGCATGTGGGGTGGGCTTGTTAATGAGAATTCCCCTGCTGGTATTGGTTTATTAAGAACAATTTGTCATCATAAGCTTGGTAGGGGACCTGTTGCTAGCTGTCCTGGTATTATTGAGGCATTGTGTAATATAGCTAGGTCATCAGATGACTGGCAGTATATGGCTATAGACTGTCTTCTTTGGTTGATCCAAGATCCAAGTACATGCCATAAGGTAAATTGAATATCTATTAATTTATTTTTGACTTTGGTGCTGCATGAGATGTTCTTTTCTTTTTCTATTAAAATATTATTTGTGCATTGAAAGTGCATTCATGGACTAGGGTGACTTGACATCTTGTATTTAAGATTTCTCTAGGATGAATAATTTCATCCTTGGTCTGCACATGCTTTTTTAGTTAGTTCTGTTTGCACAACATTTTTTCAGCATCTTTGAAGATTGTTATAATCTTGTTGGAGACCCTGACAAAGATGTTTTACTGCTTTGTTTGAAATATATGGATAAATTGGGATGGTTAAGTTTTTGAAGAGGAGTCGTCTTCCTCTCTTGGGCTATTAGCTGCATATTTGCGCATATTTGTTTTTACATAATCAATATAGCCGACCCAACTATTTGGGATTGAGGGTTGTTGTTGTTGTTGTTGTTGTTTGAATATTCTACAGCTCCCTGTCCTTTTCTCTCTGTGGATTTCATTGATTCTTGAAATCTTCAGTTTTGACTCTTTTCCCTTCTTGGGGTTTCTCCTACTGCTTATCCAGTTCTTGGATTGTGTTCCTTTGCATCTGTAATGAATTTTCTTTATCAAAGGAAAACAAAACTGAAAAGAAAATAATTTCTTTCATCAATTTATTGACTGGGGAACATGTCCACAGAGCTTTTCTGATTTTTTAAGTTCTGTAATCAGACTTGCTGTGTAAATGTGAGGTACAACAATGTGCTGTAAATATTAATGCATGTTCCTATTTGCTTTGTTTATATGGATTTTTTTAATGAAAATCTGACGGTGTTTTCTCTTAATGTAAATCTACCAATCATCCAGCTTAAATTGTTGTGTAGAAATACATTTCAAATATGCGATACAAAGTCTCTGTTGTCCTATGTACTTACCTCTTTTGTTGCAATGGGTGTTATATTTGTAAATACAATGTGTGCTATTTCTTGCTCAATTCTTCTTGACCTGTTAATAGGTCATTGATAAGGCAGTACCTGCACTTGTAGACCTCGCAGAGATTACAAATCTGGGTGATCACAAAAAGCTTGGGGACAACATTGTTAATGTTCTTCAGGAGTGTTTGCAATCACAAGGGACAGGGCGTAACACTATCAGCAACCGTGAAAGGGAACTGATTGAGGAACTATTGAATTCCAAACAAAGATTGAAATGGGAAAAGAACATGCCCAAAGAGGATCTTCATATTAAGCAGGCAGCTGCACTGGTGGTCAAGCTTGAAGGAAATTCCCTTTTCTCATCAGGAAACATAGCTGGAGCTGCATCAAAATACTCGGAAGCTTTGTCATTGTGTCCAATGAGATCCAAAAAAGAGAGAGTTGTTCTGTACAGTAATCGAGCTCAGTGTTATCTTCTGTTACAACAGCCATTGGCAGCAATTAGTGATGCTACACATGCAGTGTGTCTTCACAACCCTCCTAACTGTCATGCCAAAAGCCTTTGGAGACGAGCTCAGGCTTACGACATGCTTGGCTTAGCTAAAGAGAGCTTGTTAGATGCCATTCTGTTCATTAACGAATGCTCTCAGACAAATGATCCTGACCTCTCTTTGAGGCAAAACAAAGTTCCTGACTATGCTGAGCGACTAGTCAAAAAGCAGATGCGTGCAGCTTGGTTATTTAGAGAGGCAGCCATCAAACATGGAGGTGTCCATGGTGAGGGTGATGTTGGTGACATCTATGGCCAGGAAAGTGATGGTTCAGAATGGGAAACAGCAAGTGAAAGTGACATGGGAAATGATGGGAGGGTTGAAATGGGTGACGATGACGATGATGATAGTGAATGGAAGAATGAAGATGGGAGGAAAGATAAATATGATAAAACAACATTAAAAGGTACAATGTTATATTTCTAGTAAATTCCTGGTGTGGTTTTTAATGAATTTGAATACATGTGTTCATTATTCAGTACCTGTTTTGAAACAGATATAAAGCATGGGTACAATTTGCATCTTGCAGAAGATGAATCTTGAATTCAGGCCAGCAGGTGATCATTCAAATGCTGACATAAATACCAGAGCAATGGAGAGGCGCCATCAAAACGATCAACAAATCCTGCATGGTCTCATGAGATGCAAGTACAATAGAAATATGTGATTGGCCATCGTGTCTAGAAACAAACTTGTTCTCTAAGTTCTGTTTGTTTCTTTAATTTTTGTTCCCCGAGTCTTTTTTATTCAACTGTAGAAATTGAACGCAAAGGTTTTGAGTGTAGAGCACAATTATAGTCTAGAGAATGTGAAGCTTTTAGTGCTTTCAAGGAGGCTTGTGTATATAAACCCTCCTTTACTATCAATTCTTTGTTCTCGAGTGATTATTAGCTCTTTACTTCGTTGCTTTGGTGTCGTTTTCAAGCGTGATCAACTAGAGTTTCCCATCTTGAACATGCTGGCAAAACGTTACAGGCGGCCACGCGCTGGAGGTGATTGTGGTGGCGGCGGCGGCTGCTACCTTGTTATGTCTCCCAACTTTGGCACCATATTTTGTTTTTTGAAATGGAATCCAGTTTTTATCTTTCCTCGTATGTTTGCTGCATGGGTTATTAAACTAGGCTTGTGCGGTAGATTTAGTTAGGGTTTAAGTTTTTAGTTAGGTTGTAAGTTGAAGTTGAACTAGAAAAATTTAGGTTTTAAGGTGAGTTAGAAAAAACATTCATCTTGTAAAACATGGATGATCTAGTTGGATTTTTAGTGATTTTGATTTGGTTGATCTGACTAAATTTTTTTAAAAAAAACGAAAAAACAAAATGATATTATTTTAATAAAATTAATTAATTCTTTTAATTTGAATTAACTTGGTTCCTTGTAAGTTGACATAATGCTCAACTATCTAAATTTCTTTGGAGTCAGTATCTAACCTGAGTCTATGGTTTTTACAAAGTTGATAGCCTGGAAAAGGGTCCAAAAGCACAAAGTCAACCCTAAATTATGAAACTCGTGAAGAGAATTTGCACTGAAGGTGGGTCTTCGAAGCCCAATCAGACTAAATTAAAAATATATTTTATCATTAAATAATACTTCTTTCGTCATGTATTTTTTTCTAAAATATATTTAAAAAATAAAAAATATATATAAAAATGGAGCCATAGGATAACCATTGCAACTCAATTGTCTGTATCTCAAGCTTGTTAGAGTGTTTATCGTTTAGAAATATATAAAAATAATAATTTTTATTTTAAAAAAATTATTTTTGATATTAGTATATTAAAATTATTAAAAATATTAAAAAATATATTAATTTAAAATAAAAAAATAAAATTATTTTAAAAATACTTTTAAAACAAAAAATAAACGGACTTTATACAGCAGTACAGAGATAAACACGAGGAGACAAAATTCAGCTGTCACAAGAAAGAATACCAGCAGATTCTTCCACAGGAATTATTGCAAGGGACTATTAGAATATGTAAATAAATCTTTCATTTATAGCATTTGTATTTAGGAGATACTCGGCTGATTGGGTTAGCAAAATTGTAGCCGAAAGACTCTCCACATTCTTGTATATATATCAGCTGTCAAATGAATGAAGCACGGCGAAAAACACTTCTATTTCTATCATGGTATCAGAGCGCATCTAGGCTATCTCCTTCTTCTAACCCTAGTTGACGTTCCAGCCGCTCTATCTTTCTACCATCTCCCATTTCCCATCTCAAAACTTCCTCACCAAAAACACCATGACAGAGCACACATCCGACCCAGCAAACTCTCCCTCTTCTCCTCCTCCTCCCAGACAACCTCCCAGACCTCATCCCTCTCATCCTGCTCTTGCAGTATCCAACATCAACACCTTCATCAAAGTCACCTTAGACATTGAAAAGGGTCAATACATTACATGGTCGGAGCTATTTAAAATCCATGCTAGGGCTTATCAAGTTCTTGATCATATCATTCCTCCCTCAGCAGCAACGATGAAGCAGGACACATCTCTTCAAGACACGGACCCTGACCTCTGGTCCCGTGTTGATGCCATTGTTCTACAATGGATTTACGGCACTATCTCTAAAGATCTTCTCAACACCATCCTTGAACGTGACTCCACCGCTGCACTTGCATGGAACCGCTTGAGGGACATTTTCTCAGACAATAAAAACTCTAGGGCTCTCTATCTAGAACAAGAATTTTCAAAGGTTCAAATGGAGCATTTTGCAGATGCCTCATCCTACTGTCAACATCTTAAGTCCCTCTCGGATCAGCTGTCAAATGTTGGATCTCCTGTAACAAATGAAAGGTTGGTTCTTCAACTTGTTTCGGGTTTAACTGATGCCTATGCTAGTGTTGGTTCACAGATTCGTCATGGTGATTCTCTTCCCCCCTTTTACAAAGCACGGTCTATGCTGGTTTTGGAGGAGACGGCAAGGACGAAAAAGGCTGCCCAGACCTCCTCCAACTCTGCCTTCTTTGTCTCTCCAATCGCCCATTCCAGTGGCCACATGGCTGGAAATCCATTCCAGCACCGTCCCAATCACACTTCCAACCGAAGCTCCACCACCCGCAATAGCAGAGGAGGTGGCAGTGGTGCCCGTAGTAGCAAAGGCAAAGGAAGGGGTGACAGCCGTGGAGGCCAGTTGCACCAGCAACAGTACACTACACCCTGGCAGCCAATGTCCTCACAGCAGCAGCAATGGTCTTTTCCTCCTTGGGCTAGGCCGTGGCAACCTTGGGCTACGCCCCCATGCCCATACCCAACGGCAAACCATTTGTCTCACCAGCCCAGCTCTCAACGTCAAACAGGCCTTCTTGGGCCCAGGCCACAACAGGCCCACATGGCAGCCTCTACACCGCAGGCCTCGTCATCTTATGCTCCAACCGACATTCCAGCAGCTATGCATACACTCTCAATTACTCCTCCTGCCGATCAATGGTACATGGACACCGGAGCCACATCTCACATGACCGCAAACGGAGGTAATCTTACGTCTTATTTCAATATGAGCAACAATCATAATATTATTGTTGGTAGTGGTCATACTATTCCAATTATTGGTTGTGGAAACGCATTACTACCTAGCCTCAACCCTTCTTTCTCTTTGAATAATGTCTTGCATGCCCCAAAATTGATTAAAAATCTTGTCTCTGTGAGGAAATTTACCATTGACAATGATGCTTCTGTTGAATTTGATCCTTTCGGTTTTTCTGTGAAGGATTTTCAAACGGGGATGCCTTTACTGAGATGTAACAGCTCAGGTGACCTATATCCAGTTACCACAAGACCACCCATTGGAACCTCACCACCATCAACTTTTACCGTTTTGTCTCCTGAATTATGGCATAGTCGTTTAGGACACCCAGGAGCTCCTGTTTTAAGCTCTCTTCGTAAAAACAATTTAATTGTTTGCAATGAATTTCGAGATAATTTTGTTTGTCATTCATGTCCTCTTGGGAAGCAAGTTAAATTACCTTTTTATGACTCTCTCTCATATACCTCTTTGCCTTTTGATATTGTGCATAGTGATATTTGGACATCACCTACTCTTAGCTCGGGTGGTCATCGCTATTATGTTTTGTTTCTTGATGATTTCACGAATTTTCTATGGACCTCTCCAATTGCCACTAAATCTCAAGTGCATTCCATTTTTCTATCATTTCGTTCTCATGTTAATGCACAATTTGAAAGGGAAATCAAATGTTTCCAATGTGACAATGGCGGGGAGTATGATAATGGACAATTTCACAAATTTTGTCAATTAAATGGAATGACTTTTCGATTCTCTTGCCCTCATACATCTCCTCAAAATGGAAAAGCCGAGAGAAAAATTCGTACCATCAATAATATCATCCGCACTCTCCTCGCTCATGCCTCTCTACCATCCTCCTTTTGGCATCATGCACTTCAAATGGCCACCTATCTTCTTAACATACTCCCCAACAAAAAGCTTGATTTCCAACCACCCACAAAAATTCTCTATCAAAAAGACCCGTCCTACTCTCACCTTCGAGTTTTTGGGTGTTTATGCTATCCTCTTCTTCCGTCTACTTCTAGAAATAAATTGCAAGCTCGGTCAACACCATGTGTTTTTTTGGGGTATCCATCTAATCATAGAGGTTATAAGTGTTATGATTTATCGAGTCGTAAAATACTTATTTCAAGGCATGTGACTTTTGATGAACATACATTCCCCTTTTCTCAATTCCATGCTCCTCGATCTCCTACTTATGATTTTTTGGATGCAAGAATTACACCTCTCCTTCACTCCCCTGATCAACCAAATCCATTTGAAGCCCAGGTCTATCCCACCCCACTCGTTAATCCACCGGCTCAAACTACACCTCCTAGACAGGCCCAACAAACACCACTCATCACCCCAATTCTTACTTCTCCAGTTAGGGACCTCTCCCAGCACCAATCAGCTTCCCCTAACCGGACGCTGCCCAGCCCATCCAACTCCTCCCCACAGCCCATATCTCCTTCTCCCACCGATCCACCAAATTCACACAGTCCACCTCCTCCAATGGACACAGCCCACGCCATTCCACTTGACCGTCCACCTCACTCTCCACAAATGACAACAAGATCCCAACATGGTATTTTTAAGCCCCGCCAAATCCTTAATCTTCATACCTCATCCGATAACTCCATTTCTCCATTGCCCACAAATCCCCTTAATGCATTCCGTGATCATAATTGGAAAATGGCCATGAAAGACGAATATGATGCTCTTATTGAAAATAAGACGTGGGACTTGGTACCCCGTCCATTTAATGCTAATATCATTCGAAGTTTGTGGATTTTCAGGCATAAGAAGAAATCTGATGGTTCCTTTGAGCGGTATAAAGCCCGCCTTGTCGGTGATGGTGCAGGTCAGCAAACGGGTATCGATTGTGGTGCGACCTTTAGTCCAGTGGTCAAACCAGCCACTATTCGAACGGTACTAAGTATTGCTTTATCTAAATCTTGGTGTCTTCATCAGTTGGATGTAAAGAATGCTTTTTTGCATGGGAATCTCGAGGAAACAGTTTATATGCATCAACCTCCTGGCTTCCGCAGTTCAGAACACCCAGATTATGTCTGCTTGCTTAAAAAGTCCCTTTATGGGCTTAAGCAAGCCCCTCGTGCTTGGTACCAACATTTCACGGATTATGTGGCTACATTGGGCTTCTCTCACAGTATTTCAGATCATTCTTTATTCATTTATCGTCAGGGCAACGATATGGCATATATTCTTCTTTACGTGGATGACATTATTCTTACTGCATCTTCAGCTGCTCTTCGTCAATCCATCATGTCTAAGCTTGGTTCTGAGTTTGCTATGAAAGATTTGGGTCCCCTAAGTTATTTTTTGGGCATCTCTGTTACAAGACATTCAGGAGGTCTTTTTCTTTCCCAAAAGAAATATGCTGAGGAAATCATTGAGCGGGCCGGTATGTCTTCTTCTAACCCATCTCCTACACCGGTGGACACGAAAGCAAAACTCAGTATATCTTCAGGTAATCCGTATCATGATCCAACTGAATATCGTAGTCTTGCTGGCGCCTTACAGTACCTGACATTTACAAGACCGGATATTTCTTATGCTGTTCAGCAAATTTGTTTGTTTATGCATGACCCCAGGACTCAACACATGTCTGCCTTGAAGCGTATCATTCGCTACATTAAGGGTACTGTCGACTTTGGTCTCCACCTTTATCCCTCTTCAGTTCATACACTCATTTCCTACACCGACGCCGACTGGGGTGGATGTCCAGACACCAGACGATCGACTTCGGGTTATTGTGTATATCTTGGGGACAACCTAATCTCTTGGTCTGCAAAAAGACAGCCGACCTTGTCCAGGTCTAGCGCTGAGGCTGAGTATCGTGGGGTAGCTAATGTAGTTTCTGAATCTTGTTGGATTCGAAACTTAATCTTGGAGCTACATTGTCCTATTCCGAAAGCCACTTTAGTATATTGTGATAATGTCAGTGCGGTGTATTTGTCCGGTAACCCAGTTCAACATCAACGCACTAAGCATATTGAGATGGATATACATTTTGTAAGAGAGAAAGTCACTCGTGGTCAAGTTCGAGTTCTCCACGTCCCCTCACGTTATCAGATTGCTGACATCTTCACTAAGGGACTTCCGCTGCAACTATTTGATGATTTTAGAAATAGTCTCAACATTCGACCACCTCCAGTTTCGACTACGGGGGTGTATTAGAATATGTAAATAAATCTTTCATTTATAGCATTTGTATTTAGGAGATACTCGGCTGATTGGGTTAGCAAAATTGTAGCCGAAAGACTCTCCACATTCTTGTATATATATCAGCTGTCAAATGAATGAAGCACGGCGAAAAACACTTCTATTTCTATCAGGGACATGTTATCGTTGTATGGACTCAGCAACAAATAAAGTTACAGCTACTGTAATTCTTCGGAAACCCCTGCATTATCAAAGCATGATGTGTCAAAAATCTTCGAGCCACCTACTCCCTGCTTTCATAATGTACGAGTCTTCAAGGCATATCGAAAAAAGAATATCTTGTTAAATATTATTATACATTTTTATAAAAAAATCTAACCAGTCATTTGATTTGGTTGTCTCAAAAATAGTTGTAGTTTATATATATATATATATATATATATATATATATATATATATATATATATATATATATATATATATATAGGTATTGAGATTTATTTGTTTTACCTCTGTTTTTATTTTTTAAAATTTGTTGATGAAAGTGAGTTTTGCAGCTAATAATATTTTTGATTTGATTCGGTTTATTTTTATAAAAACAAATTAGCAAAACTTGTAAGATTTGTTTTGGGTTTTTTTATAGTCAATTCCAATTGTTAATATGTATAATCCAAAAAATAGTAAATTAAAAACTTAAATAAATTAATTTTTCAAATTTAAACCACATTCATCTTAAACTGAGTTTCATAATGGGACATCGATAGTGGTTGATTTGTGAGGATTTGAGGTGTTGTATTCGGCTAGGAAGATGAAAAAAAAAGCTTAGGGTTGTGTTGTTGGGTTTTGTGGAGGGAGATCAACAAGGAAGAGGGCGATCAAGAGAGGCATAAGGTAAGGAAATCGAGAGGGGCAGCTTTGAATTTCTTGGGAGTTAGGGTATGTGTTTGTGAGTAGGAAGAAAATTTTTTTATCTTATTGAAGTTGGTAGTGTAATGGAAAGTAAATTGAAAAACAATTTTCAGTGTTTGGTTATGTAATGGAAAATAACTTATTAATGTTTTATTTTTTCAAGTTTATTAAAATAATAAGAAACAAATCTTATATATTAAAAAGTTGAATGAGAATGAAATTGAAAAAAAATATAATTTCATAAATTATCTTAAATAAAATAAATAGTAATCAAAATAGTAGAGATCAAATCTAACAAATAAAAAAATTGAAAGATGAAGAAATTAAAATAATAATAATTATCATTTCATCAATTATTTCAAATAAAATAAATAATAATTAAAAGAATGAGGATCAAATTTGATAAATAAAAATTTTCAATTAAAAAATGATAAGAAAAAAGTAAATAATAATTATAAAAAAGAGAACCAAAGTTAATATAAAAATTAAATTTTAATAGATGAAATTGAAAAAAATATTCAAAACAAAATATATATAACAATCAAAAGTTTTATGACCAAATTTAATATAATCAATAAATAATATGACATTTCTAAATTTTTCACAACTTTCAAAAAGTGTTTTTCATCTAAAATAAAAGAAAAATATTTTTTTAAAAACCAAATCGATTTTTTTTTATTGAAAAGTACTTTTTATTAATTAATTTTTAAAATAATAAATAAATATATAAAAATTTCACTTTTTATTTTTTTTCACTCCTATTCATAACAATTGAGAGAAACACTGTTATTTGTAGTCATCTTGCGTAAGGAATTATGTAAAGCTTACCAAAATGTCAATGTGAACAAGTGACTTCAAAGGCAATCCAATTCCTCATATCAATGACTTGGAGTTGTTCAGAGTCCCAACTCCTAACCACAATAATGCTCTTCGGCACGTCTCTCTGCTTTTATTAAATGATGGCGGTCTTCAGAGTCCGATGGTTGTTCTAAAAATGCAAATTTCTTTTTCGTATAGAAGAATAAGATTTCTATTAAATTACGGTTGATTGATGTGAATGGAATATTTCACTTTCATGAGTGAATTTACTTTTATAATTAAGTGAAATCATTATACGTAATTTGATATTGTTAAATACGAATTTAAAATATTTCATTTGTGTTAGCAAGATAAACGTTAACATTATCTTTATATAAAAATAGATAATCAGTACATATTATCTTCCTGTTATAGTTTCTATCTTATAGCTTAATTTCCTGTAATGTAGTTTCTTATTCCTAACTTATAGGAATATTTTTGCTGTACAAATACATGACCTAAGGTCTTTAATATTCATTCAATCAATATATATCTTTCTTTCATCCTTTCATGGTATCAGAGCCTTGATGACCAAGTGGTCACGAGTTCGAATCTCACCATCCCCATTTATTTGATAAAAATTAAGCACAAGGTAATGTGGGCTTGTGCAAATTTCAAGCCCAAATGGCTTTCACTTGAGGGGGGGTGTTAGAGAATAATATAAATCATATCCTAGGACCTCACCTAACAGTTTAAGCTATTGGGTTGAGATGGTTATTTGACATGGTATCAGAGCATATCCTCAATTCGGCAAGCGTATTCTTCCGTTTCCCAGGAAGAGAAACAGCGCATCCTCTGTTCAACACACGCCGCAATTGAACCCAGCAACAGCGCAACTATGGCTGTTCGAGGGAGACCCAATCCAGTCAGACATGAGCGATTCAACCGTCCTTATGGTTCGCAAGAACCACGGTCGCAAGAGAGGCAGACGGACAACTTCAGGCCAGACAGATGAAGACAGGGCATAGTCGCAGGCAGAGGACGTCCTAATTGTTCACACTGTGGAGAAATGGGACACTGGGTCCAGACATGTTATGAGCTAAACGGGTATCCAGTGGGCCATCCAAAGGCCAAATTCAACCCGGGCTCAAGAGGTTTCCATAACAGGGCTAGGCCTGCAGTGAATAATGTGGCCGAGAGTTCTTGGGCTAGGCTTACAGTGAATAATATTGCCGAGAGCCCTTCCAAGGTTGACGGCAGTCAGTTCATTGGAATTTCGGAGGATCAATTAAAACAACTTTTGTCACTTGTTAGTAAGAATGATGACTCTATACCTCAGGCAAATGCTGTGACCAAACCAGGTTTGTCTAAAATCACTTCCCGCAATTGGATCATTGATAGCGGGGCGACGGATCATATTTCTTCGTCATCTAAATTATTCCGTAAAAATAAAAGTTGTTCATTACATTCGGTAATGTTGCCCAGCGGAGATAAAGTCAATATTGTCGCGAAAGGATCGCTGCCTTTAAACTCTGTCTATTATTTGTATAATGTGCTTTGTGTTCCTACTTTCAAAGTTGATCTGATATCAGTTAGTCGTTTGACGAGAGGCCTGAATTGCTCAATAACTTTTTTCCCTTATTGGTGTATTTTGCAGGATCTGGCTACGAGGAGGATGATTGGTTTGGGTAAGCAAAGAGACGGTTTATATTATTTGACGGCACTTGTGACGAATAAAACCATAAACACCTCCTCCCCACCCACAAAACAACCGATCTGCAATCTTACCATCTCATCCACCGATCTCTGGCATCATCGCTTAGGCCATGCATCATCTCCTTGTTTAAGTTTTATTGCCAAGAATTTTTTAAATTTTTCAATTCGGTCAAATAATGCTTGTCATGTATGTCCTTTGGCAAAGCAGAGTCGTTTACCTTTCAGTCCTAGTACTATTTCTTCAATAAAACCTTTTGACATAATTCATTGTGATATTTGGGGTCGTTATCGACATCCTTCTCTTACTGATGCTCATTATTTCCTTACCATTGTGGATGATTTTACTCGTTTCACATGGATTTTTTTAATGCGACATAAAAATGAAGCACAATCACTTTTAAAAAAATTCTTCAGCTTTGTTCGGACACAATTTGAATCTCACATAAAAATATTTCGAAGTGACAATGGTGGAGAATTTACCTCCCTACGTCCTTTTTTTCAAGATCATGGGGTCGTATTTCAACATTCTTGCGTTTACACGCCTCAACAAAATGGGGTCGTTGAACGTAAACATCGTCACATTTTACAAGTGCTCTTACCCTTTTTTGGGGGGAATGTGCTCTTACCGCCGTCCACATAATCAATCGATTGCCTTCTCCGGTTCTTTCTCTAAAAAACTCCTTTTGAACTTCTCTTCTCAAAACAACCCTTTTTTTCTCATCTTCGTGTTTTTGGTTGTTTAACTTATGCTACTAATGTTCGTATTTCTCATAAATTTGATCAGTGTTCCATTCCTTCAATTTTCATTGGTTATCCTGTTGGACAAAAGGCATACAAATTATTTGATTTGTCGAATAAAAAAAATTTCACCAGCCGCGATGTCAGATTTCATGAAACCATCTTTCCTTATGCATCTGTCCAGCCCATTTCCCCACCCGAGCCTGGCCCAATTCCTATTATGGCCCGTGACATCCCTTGGCCCAATTCTTCTCCTTCCACATCAGATGCTTCTCTGTCACAATCCCTTACGCCCCCTTTACCAAATTCCATACCTTCATTTCCTTTGCCGAAGCCATCACACATGTCCCCTTCACCTCGTGAATCACCGTCACCTTCTTCACCCACACGGCCATCTCCTTCAGCTCCACCATCTGAACACTCATCACCCCCTAATTCACAAACTACCCCTATTCTTGTCCCTATTCCTCTCCGTCGCTCAAGTCGTCAAGCCGGTCCACCGATCAAACTCAAGGATTTCGTCTGCAACAATGTTTACACTGACCAATCCACCTCTTTGTCGCTGGGTCCAACTAAAGGTACTCGCCATCCTCTGTCTAACCACCTCTCATATCACCGATGCATGCCTCATCACAGATCCTTTGTTGCTCAAATTGGTACAATTACTGAACCTAAGTCCTATTCAGAGGCCGTTGTTCATCCTGAGTGGCAGAAAGCCATGACTTCTGAGTTACAGGCTCTACAGGCTAACCGCACCTGGACTCTTACTACACTTCCCACTGGTAAAACTCTCATTGGCTGCAGATGGGTGTATAAGGTCAAGCTCCGATCAGATGGTACTGTTGAAAGGCACAAAGCACGGTTGGTCGCCAAGGGCTTCACTCAACTGGAGGGCATCGATTATCAGGATACCTTTTCTCCCCACGGCCAAGATTATTTCAATTCGCTGCTTGCTCGCCTTAGCCGCAGCCCGTGGGTGGTCTTTGCATCAAATGGACGTAAACAACGCCTTTCTTCATGGCGATCTGGCTGAGGAGATTTACATGTCTCCACCACCTAGCTTACAGCGACAGGGGGAGATTAACCTGGTGTGTCGTCTACATAAGTCGCTGTATGGTTTGAAATAAGCGTCTCGACAGTGGTTTGCTAAATTCTCAAAGGCTATTTGTTCTACGGGTTTCGTTCAATCTCGAGCTGATTACTATTTGTTCACCAAAACACAAGGCAAGCTCTTTACTGCACTTTTGATATATGTTGATGACATTCTAATTACTGGAAATGATCATGCTAGCATTGCTGACACTAAGAAATTCCTGCATAGTCAGTTTAATCTTAAAGACCTTGGTAATCTAAAGTACTTCCTTGGTATTGAAGTTTCTGCATCCAAGAAAGGTATTTTTATCTGTCAACGCAAATATGCATTGGAAATCATTAATGATGTGGGTTTGTTAGGAGCTGCCCCAATTAACACTCCTATGGAATGAGGTTTGAAGTTATCAGACCAGGGTGTTTTGTTGAAAGAACCGAGTAAGTATAGAAGATTGGTTGGTAGATTAATTTACCTGACAGTTTTGAGGCCAGATATAACATATGCAGTACATGTTTTGAGTAGATTTATGCATGAGCCCAGAAAACTTCACATGGAAGCAGCACTTCGGGTTGTCCGATATTTGAAAGGTGCACCGGGTTAAGGCTTATTTTTCTCATCGAATAATGACTTCAGGTTAAGGGCTTATTGTGACTCGGATTGGGCAGGTTGCCCACTTACTAGGAGATCCACCACAGGTTATTGTGTCTTTCTTGGACCGTCATTGATATCCTGGAGGTCAAAACGACAGAAAACGGTTTCCCTTTCTTCCGCCGAGGCCGAATATCGCGCAATAACAGGAGCCTGCTGTGAGTTGACATGGCTACGTCAACTATTGACAGACTTGGGTCTAATACATCATAAAGCAGCTCTATTATTTTGCAATAACAAGGCTGCCTTGCACATAGCAGCCAACCCAGTTTTTCATGAGCGGACTAAACACATTGAGATGGATTGCCACTTCATTAGAGACAAGATTCAAGACGGTTCAGTGATCACAAGATATGTGAGTTCTGCACATCAGCTGGCAGATATCTTGACCAAGTCTTTGGGAAAGGAGAATTTCGTTCCTATGATCCGCAAGTTGGGAGTCCAAGATATTCACTCTCCAACTTGAGGGGGAGTGTTAGCAAGATAAACGTTAACATTATCTTTATATAGAAATAGATAATCAGTACATATTATCTTCATGTTATAGTTCCTATCTTATAGCTTAATTTCCTGTAATGTAGTTTCTTATTCCTAACTTATAGGAATACTTTTGCTGTACAAATACATGACCTAAGGTCTTTAATATTCATTCAATCAATATATATCTTTCTTTCATCCTTTCATGGTATCAGAGCCTTGATGATCAAGTGGTCACGAATTCGAATCTCACCATCCCCATTTATTTGATAAAAATTAAGCACAAGGTATTGTGGGCCTGTGCAAATTTCAAGCCCAAATGGCTTTCACTTGAGGGGGTGTGTTAGAGAATAATATAAATCATATCCTAGGACCTCACCTAACAGTTTAAGCTATTGGGTTGAGATGGTTCTTTGACATGGTATCAGAGCGTATCCTCAATTCGGCAGGCGTATTCTTCCGTTTCCCAGGAAGAGAAACAGCGCATCCTCAGTTCAACACACGCCGCAATTGAACCCAGCAACAGCGCAGCTATGGCTGTTCGAGGGAGACCCAATCCAGTCAGACATGAGCGATTCAACCGTCCATATGGTTCGCAAGAACCACGGTCGCAAGAGAGGCAGACAGACAACTTCAGGCCAGACAGACAAAGACAGGGCACAGTCGCAGGCAGAGGACGTCCCAATTGTTCACACTGTGGAGAAATGGGACACTGGGTCCAGACATGTTATGAGCTAAACGGGTATCCAGTAGGCCATCCAAAGGCCAAATTCAACCCGGGCTCAAGAGGTTTCCATAACAGGGCTAGGCCTGCAGTGAATAATGTGGCGAGAGTTCTTGGGCTAGGCCTACAGTGAATACAGTGAGATTTGAACTCGTGACTGTTTAGTCATCAAGGCTCTGATACCTTGTAAAAAAAAATCTTAACTTAATAACTTAAGCAATTATGTAATGTCTAATAATACAATTTATCTTATTTTTTAATAATAAAATGATGATAAGTAAATTATTTGTCAAAACTATCGAGTGTTTAATGCATTTCTTAAATAATAAATAACTTTATATGTGTATGTATATACATAACTTTTAATTTAAGAAAGCATTCACATTATAATTTCTGAGAGGTGGCTCGATCATTGTTTAATATTTATTTAATGACTCGTCTTTAGATTTATATAATTCATATGATTCATAACAAAAAATCATCTCTCTCAAAAAGATAACCATTGATTAAAAGATGGTTTTTATTAGTTTCTTTAAGTCAACGTCTTTTTTGGAAAAAAAAAATCTTGATGAAGACGCAAATTGATTCAAAAATATCTCACCCATTAACTAAAAGAAATTAATTTCCTTTACTTTTACTAACCACTACACTACTAATCAAGACAAGGCCCACGAAGTCAAGGATGTAGATCTTCTATTTAAGGATGTATTAGAATTTTAGAAGGACCTGGAACTTGTATTGTCAGAACCAGACCGATCGATTCAACTAATGAATTGAACTCTAGATTGGTTCGGTTTGAGGGCTCTGTGATAACATTTGTTTTTTTTTCAACCATGTAAAAAAATTATGTAGCTAATCAAATAATTTCTGTTTTTTTACATTAAATCTCATATATAATTATATTTCAAATTTTATTTTTGTATAGTCTAGAATAAATTATTTTTTGTTAATGAAGACATGCTTTATATTTATTTTTCATATAAAAATACATTTTAAAGTAATTTTAACTAAACAAATATTATTTTTTTAAAATCACGACATCAAAAACAACTATCATAATCTCAAATATAAATTACACTCCATGCAATTGATTTGGATTGATTAAATAAAAGAACCAGTGACAAGTTTTTACTAACTACTACTATTATTTAAGGTAAGGCCCACAAAGACAGCGATATTAACAAAAACTAAAGCAGGTGAGTTAAATATCGTAGCTTTTTTTCAACTATTTATCTTTCACAATTTTAGTGATCTTTTTAAAAAGAATTAATTTAATTCTTAATTTTTTATTTTGCATGATTGGGCTATTCCAAGATGTGGTTAGCACTTAATTGCATGTTTTTTAGAATGATTGGATGAATTAGAAGAAAAATATCTAAAGTGAATAAAACAAGTAAAATATATGGCAGTTTTAAATTTTATGTTAAAATTTCATTTTAGTCCCCGTCATTTTTTGCTATAAGATAACTTATCCTTTAATTTTTTTAAAACTTAATTTTGATATCAAAATTTATTTCCTTCATTTTTCAATCTTTTTTTGTTAGAAAAAATAGAGGATGTAGAGAAAAAAAGTTATTGCTAACAATAACTTTCACCATTTGTTATCGATAATCCATGAAATCCAAACTGTTATTTGTTTTCTTTTCTTTAATTTTTTTAAAAATATAATTTCACCATTTATTATCGATAATATCTTTTTTATTTAACTTAAACCTGAAAAAATGCATTTTCACCTTTTTTTTAATTTAAGTTAAACCTATCATGTTTTTTTTAACTTTAAAAAAATATGTTTCGTATAAAAAAAAATTATTATACACCTTATTGTCATAAAATTAAATGAAAAATAATTTCTTTAATAAAAAAATTATGAATCTGATAACATGCATGACTTTCTTTACGAGTTTGCTTAGTTGTCTCGAGTTCACTTTGTTTTTTTCAATTAAAAGTTATTTTTTTATTAATTTCATCTTTCAACATTAAATTAATTTGAAATTGAGCTTTTTAAGTTTTTTTCAAGATTGCAGGTTAGCACAATTTAATCCAAGTGAATCAAGTGTTTTTCAATCTCAATGTATAAGTAAAATCTATTTTATTTTTTAGAAAACGCATTATTGGTGCATAAATAATTTTTTGTATTTTAAATTGTTTTTATTACAATACGCAATCTAGCGCGAGCATACAAGTGGATTTTCTACCTTCCATTGATTAGGATTTACCGATCTAGTGTTAGTGGAATCGAATCGGATCGGTCACTTCAACTAGTAAATTAGAATATATACTGGTGGTCCAGTTCAAGGTCTTGACTGTCTATGTGATTGACCTAAAGTGAACCAATAAAAAATTGTCTGAACGACCTTCCTCGGGTTGAATTGAATTGATGTGGGGTGCTCAAATCGGGGATCGAAAGCAGTACAATCTACCGGGCCTCTTGTGCAAAAATTCCTCCCCACGCACATATTACAAAATAAAAGAGCTTGAGGTTTTGCTATACCACTATTTACTGTTAGCTTTCGAGATTCTGTTTAGGATTGTGGTTATAATTTAAAATATTTTTTATTTAGAAATATATTATAATAATATTTTTTATTTTTTAAAAGTTATTGTTGAAATTAGCATATCAAAATGATCTGAAAATATAAAAAAATTAATTTTAAATAAAAAAATTAAATTTTTTAAAAATACGGTTTGGATCGCGTTTCCAAACAATTCCTTCATTTAGGACTACAATAATATTTCTTGTTGATCTTCTTCTTTTTTTTCAATTCTGTTCTTTTGTGAGTTGTTTTAAGTATTTAATGAGTTGGGGTCTTCTATCTTCGCAAGTTTTATAGATTTATAGATTTTTAAAACTTGATCGAGGACAGTTTAATAAGAATGGTTTGAATTTGTAGTAGAAAGATAATTAAAAGAAAAATACGAAAGTAAATCGCGTGGCCAGTCTTGATTTCGTATAAAAAATAAATTTATCATGAAGATGAAGATTAAATGAAAATAAAATTTATGTTCTAAATTTTTTTGGGCTGATTTTTTTACATGATTTTATCAAATTTATTAATTTATTTTTTTACCTAATTTTAAGATTATAATAGGTTTTTGTTTAAAAGATATTGCTTATAATTAAAAACAATTCTTCTTGTTAAAACAATTGAGAGAAGCATTAATAAGGAAATGGAATTTAGATTGAAGAGACATATTATTTTTTAATTTTTTTTATTGTTGAAAATTTTAACGAACTTTTATTTTAATTAAAAAAATTATTTCATTAAAACAATAAAAAAATACATCAATAATAAATAGAACCTAAAATTAAAAAAAAATTAATTACATTAATTGTCATGGCTTTTTACTCAAAAAAGTGTTCTTGATAAATTATTCCGTTATTTATAAGAAGATTGAGACTTTTTTATAATGATATTATCAAATGCTCTATGAATAATTATATATTAGTGTGACATGCTGAATTTTTAAAAATAATTTACTCATTAATATTGAATGGGAATCAAATATTTTTTTAATTAATTTTTAATTGTAAATATTTTATATAATTGTTTTTCAAATTTATTGTTTTTATTTTTTTATATGGTTGCATAGTGATGATCGATTCATAATATTTTTATTCTTTTAATTAAAGTTTGTTTCCACGATTATATCAAGCTTTCACTTAAAAAAAATACTCGACATAAAAAATAAAAAAAATAGTTTTTATTAAAAACGTTTGCCTTTTTCTTTTTTATCTCAAATTGTTATATTTTTTTTATTACTGTTGTTTTTATTGAACTAACCATGCTACTAATAAAAATTATCGATCCCAGGAGTCGAACTCGCCGGTAAACCACTACCGGCGAACTACTGAATCATCACCCCTGTCAGGTCGGTTCCGATAACTTTGCCCAGATCAGATACACTGCCGCATGTCTATCTACCGAACCTCAGACGTCGTCTTCCATTCGAAAGCGCGCTAAACACGATTGACAGAACGTTGCGGGCCTGCGGCATCTGCTGAAGCAATTGTTTCCGTCCTTACACGTCAACGTCATGGCCCCTCTACTTTATAATTTTTGACTTTTTGTCATTTTAACCACTGTACTTTCCAAGATGTTAGGGGAAACGAGCACCTTTTCTCACATATAGGAGGCGTTGAATGCTAAAATCACATCATTTAACGTGGATAATGCTTGGCTTATCATATAATTATGGTAGATTTTAGGCCAAGCTACCTCAAGGTTCTTCAAGTATCAGTAGATGATCTAGGTGATCTAAAGCTATTTTAGCTATGCGGCTGTGGGTATATTTTAATTAAAACATAATTTGTAGCTGTTTGGTAAAAAAATATAAAGTTTACTGTGTATGGGGTCTATATATTTTTGTGTTTGATACACAGGAAAAGAAAAGACAGCAAAATACTGCTTCTTGCTTACTGTGCATGCTAATTGCACTGTTCACTGAACAATGCAATTAGCATGAACAGTGTATATTGAACACTGTTAATATAAACAGTGCAATTCACTTGCACTGTTCATGTAACTTTTTTTTTGTTTTTTTAGTGTGTTAATTTTTTTAACTGGTTTTTTTTAAAAAAACTAGTTCAGAGTGAATTAAATTCACTTACACTTTGATGTGAACAATAATTTTTTTCCTGAAAAACTAGTATAGAGTGAATTAAATTCACTCGCACTGTAATATCAATTTTATATATGATAATATTTTATCTACGCTCAAAAAATTATGAAAACTGTAGTTCTTATCGGATGAATTTTGTACGTAATGGAATTATAAATAGTTTAATGGAATAATAAAAAATATTTTATATAAAGTATTTTTTATTTCATGATGTAATATGAGTAATTAATTCTACAATATGTAAATTTAAAACTATCAATATTAATATATATTTTTAAAATTATTTTATAACCTCAATTTTAGAAATATTCTTAACCAAACACATTAAACTACTTTTTTTGCAACCTCAATTTTAACTATAGTTTTAACCAAACACCTATTTTTTCAAATAAACCTCAACTAAAAGTACTTTTTATAAAATAATTTTTTTCAAACCACAACTACAACAGCTACCGCAATACTAAACACACTTCTGACCATCTAGGTGGTGGTCCAATGATAAGAGCTTGAGACTAAGAGGTTTGCTCCATTTGTGGTCTCAGGTTCAAGCTTTGTGGTTGCTCATATGATAGCCACTGGTGGCTTACATGATCGTTAATTTCAGAGCCTGTAGAATTAGTCGAGATGTGTGCAAGCTGGCTGGACATCCATATTAAACTAAAAAAAAAAAAAATCAGTAGGTGATCTTTCCACCAAAAGTCTCCATTACACCGTTTATGTGTCGTAATTGAAGCAATAATACAGTAAGACGCTCTCACCTAACCTTTGTCTATTTTCGCCCTTCAAAATCCATGCTATAATCACGTGCATAGCATGTTTTCGTAAAAAGTAGATGCCGATAAAGCTGCTGAACATGTTGAAAAACGATGTCTAGATACCTGATTTTCCATGATTGAAATCACCCTATAGGAAAATGTCTTGGCATTTCACCAAATGAATTAGTTTGATTGTATTGTTTCTTTTTAAATTTAATTATTTAGATTTTATTTATTTTTGTGTTTCAAAAGTATTTATAAAAAAATTTAAATTTTTTTTATTTTTTTCTTTACTTTAAATTAATATTTTATTATTATTTTAGATTTTTTTATACGTTGATGTTAAAAATAATTTTTAAAAAATAAAAAAAATATTATTTTGATACATTTCTGAGTGAAAAACACTTTGAAAAAACAATCACAACCATACTTCCAAACACGCTTATATATTGAGTTAATTGAAGATTAGACTTTATAAGTTATTTCAGTTTGTTTTCTATGAGGTTATGCCAACCTCATGACTCGGGTCATGGGTTTAGTGAATTAATTCAGGTGTTTTTTGTGTTTTTTTTTAATTGATTTTTTTTTCAATTTCAATTCAATATTTGATTGATTCAAAATTAAACTTCATGATTTATTTTAATTTTTTTATACAATTATCCCAGTCTCGCGACTAAGGTTAACCTGAGTTTACTCGACTCATTTTCCTGATTGAATTTTATTATTTAATATTGGGTCGATTGAGAATTATAATTAATATTTTTTTTATTTACTTTCTACAGTGTTATCAGGATCTCGTGACCCGGGTTGAAGATTTGATAGGTTAACCCGAGTTAATCCGAATCGAACCAAGTAAATCAAAGTAGATTCAATACGTTCTCTGTATTAAAAAAAAATATCATTCTTGATTTTTTAGATAAATTATATTTTTACTAGCCATTCAGGTTGTTTTTAAATTTTCAAAGTTGGCTATATCATATTAACTCAACCTCTACATAATTTATTCTTCTCTTTACTATAAAACATGTTAATAACACTAGAATTTTTTTTATATTCAACAAAAATTTAATCTACCACTCAACATAACACATAACGGGCAAATAATTATCTAATTAGTATCGATTTGAGAAGTGGGAAAGCTTGGCAGGACTTTCATCCTTTGGAAAAGGGATAGGCAATTCGCTTAGGAAAACATGTATACTGAATAGTTCGAGGACTCAAACGTAGTTTTCCCATAAATTTTGCTATTTTATGTAATTAAAATCTGTACCCAGTATCCATAAATAACGTCTTTCTAGTAATCAAACTTGTTCCCGGGAAAAAAATAACTGGGGTAATTATTCAATATTAAGCTAATAAATGAGTCTAATTGTTTAAAAAATATTTATTTCTACACCATATCTGTTGTTATTTCTTTAATATATGTTCTATATTTTTTCATATAACATTCTATATTTTATTTTTTATAAAATAGAAAATAATAAAAATGCGTTTATCAATTTAGGATATATCAACGAAAGAAAAATCCCTCGAGCAAACCTATACCTTTGGTTGCTTTATTTAAATGTGTTAGGCAGTATGGTAGTAGTTGCTTTTCAAATAACTTTTTGTACCAAAATACATCTCAATGATGTTTTTTTATTTTTTAAAAATTATTTTTGATATCAGCACATCAAAACGATCCAAAACATACAAACCACATTAAATTTTAGCAAACAAAATTTTTTTTTGAATTTTTTAAAAATACAGTTTGCACCGTGTTCCCAAACACATTTTAAGACGATAAGAAACAAAATTGCCCAAGCCCTTATTATCTTATCCATTTATTTACACATGGGTCGACTTATCGTTTCATGCAAAGAAATTGTTTTTTAAAAAGAGTTACTTCAAGTATAATTTCTTTTAGATTAACGTGAGTATCCGGTCTGGTTTATGCGCACTAGACTAATTTTACGGGTCCTGAAATTAACGACTACGTAAGCAGGGGCGGAACCAGAAAATAAAATTAAGAGGGGCTAGAATGTTAGTTGTTTTATTATTTAGGCTAACAATATAAATATTATTAAGGGAGAGGCTGGAAAAAAATTTTCTTTGCAGAAGTCGGGCCCCTGCCAACACCCCTTGTCTCTGCCCTGCATGCAAGTCTCCAGTGAACTCAAGGTTTGTGGAACTCAAACTGATAATCTATAAAGAATAAATCTAGAACCTGATCAGTTGAGCTACACATTTCAAGATTATTTGAAGTGTTTTGGTTCAAATGCACAATATTCACACACAAGCAAATATGTTATGCACATACATACAAGTTACAGCATCATATTATCAAAACTAACGATTCATGTCCATCGTAGACAATCGGGATACGTTTCTTTAATGGCTCAAACAATTAAAATTGACATTATTGTTTAATTTACACCCTTCGTGGTTGGCACAGTCATGATAAACCCAGTAAAATATTAAGAATATAGGCCACGTTTTCTTCACAGTCAATCGAGTTCCGAGCCTTTCTCTTAATTTATCCTTTTATTTTTAACGGTCCAAATTCCTCATACTATTGTCTCACATGTAGAAGTTTAATAATAATCTTTACCACTATTTGCTGGGAAGGGGAGTGGCATGACAAATAAAATGGAATTTTATAGTGTTCAAAAAATAGATAATAATACTTATTAATTATTTTTCGAGTACAGTAAAAAACTTTTGTGGGTAATAACAAAGAATGAAATATTTTGATTCTTTAATGAAATATAGTATATAGAAAAAAATCTGACTAAAAATACTAAAAGAATTCCTTTTATTCTTTTTTTTTCCATATAATTTCCAATCCTCTACAAAGCATCACGAGAGGGAATCCATTGCTCAATTCATAGCTTCCGTAACATGTTTTATATATATATATATATATATATATATATATATATATATCATTTAACTTCATTTGATAATCCCGGATTTAGTTTGAAAACTATGATTTACCTCACATATTATTATTTTAGATTTGCCTTATCATATCTTTTTCTTTATAAATACAATAATTTATAAAGATAATTATAAAATCTCTCTCGTAATTTATCTGAATTTCAATGTCTTTTATACTTTTATAAATTTACATCCTGGATTAATTTTTTTTTTAATAATATGCAATGTTAAGATGTAAATTGTTATTGAATATTAAAATTATGAAATAAAAATGTAATTTATGAAAGTATATTGAAAAAGTAAAATTCAAATCAAATTACAGAAGAATTTTTATAATTATTCTTAATTTAAATTATCCTTTTGGACTTGGATTCTCCTTACAAAACATAACCACTAATGATTTTATTATTAATTTAATGATTTGAACAGTGTAGAAAAATAAAATAATAAAGAATTAAATTATATAATTTTTAATTTTAAAAAAAGAAATGATTGGGAACATACGAAGAAGAAAGTCATGAAACAAACTAAATGCGCAGTAATGTGGTATTAAAAAATATATTTTTTTTGTTAGTAACTGATTAGAATTGTTAAAAAAATATTTTAAAAAACATTAATTTAAATAAAAAAAATAATTCAAAAAATATTTTAAACGGGTCGAAGCGAAAAACAAACCTGAAGGTAAGAAAAAAAACGTGGCTGTAAGTCAGAAGGAAGAGTGTAATAATTAATAAAATATAAGATTCATTCCCGGGAAGGACTCATCACTCGTTCGCTCATCCTCCATTTTGTCCCAGTCTCTCTCTCTCTCTCTCTCTCCCCCCTACTTGCTAGGACTTCTCTTCCGTCCCCGCTTCTTCTTCCTCCATTTTTTTAATATGCTGGTTGCTGAAAACAAATCAAAATTCTAGGGTTTCATTTTCGATCAACAACAACAACAGCAAATTGATTTAAACAGAAGAACAAACAGATGAATTATTCATGGGAATAGTAGCGATACATCTTCAGCTGCTTTTGCTGCTGCTTGACTGACTGATTCTCAGTCATGACTTCTCTTCAACTTTTGCAATTAACCGAGCGTGGTCGTGGTCTCTTGGCCAACAGAAGGTACTGATTTTTATTCACATTCTTGAATAATTTATTGAAGTTATTATTCTCAACCAGCAGTATTATTAGCTTAATTTAGCTAATCAAATAGAACCTACAAGTTTCTGTTTCATCCTGTTTGGAGGGAATTTTTTGATAAGCACTTATTGCATTATTTCGGCTTCTTTTTTTTATTTGTGAAAAACAGTGATCGAAAAACGGTTTTTTTTTTTTTAATTTTAAATTGAGGAAGATGTTACATTTCTGATGCTTATTTAGATATTACTCAATTACTAATTTATTTATTGAGAGTTTTGAAAGTGAATAGAAGGATGTGCTTAATGGGTGCCATTGTCTGTTATTTCATTACACTAGAAATCTTTGGCAGTCTGAATGTGTTAAATTTTGGATCAGACACAGCGTTGTTTTGGTTTTGTTTAAAGAAATGAAATTAAAGAGTGTATTCTCTAGGACTTTCATTTAAAGATTTATACTTTTTGGCCTTTTGGATTTTTTTTTTGGGTTTATAGGAAGGAGGTTCTTAAACATCATAAATTGTTTATTTTATATGTTGTCAATGGACTTAACGTGTTGTTTGCTTTCTAACCAGCTGGTAACTTTTCCTTACTTGATTGTTAGTTTCTTACAGGTTTACCCATCAAATGAAAAAAAATAAAAAAATCAGCTGGTGTGTGAAATTGCCCGCGTAAAAGATAAGATAAAATAATATAGAAGAAGGTTGGTCAGAAGAATCATAAATCCGTTTAAACCAGTTTATAAAATGCCATTGCTCTTGATGCATTTACAAAAGAACTTCCATAGCGATGAAACTACATTCATATAAAACTTTGTTGTTGATGCAGGAAATCTCTACTGCTTGCAGCTGGTGTCTTGGCTGCTGGTGGGACCGCTGCGTATGTGCAGTCACGGATTAGCTCTAAGAAATCTGATTCTTTCCTTCATTCCAATGGTCCCAAAGATGATAAAAAGATATCAAACAAGCTGGTTACTAATGACAAAAAAAATACACAAAAGAAAAGAGGTTTAAAGTCATTGCAAGTTTTAGCTGCAGTTCTTCTGTCTCGTATGGGTAAAATGGGTGCCAAGGACCTATTGGCTATGATTGCCATAGCAGTAAGTTTTTCTTCTCTGCTTACTCAAATATGATTTATTTTTTTAATTTCCTACTCGTCTAAGCTTTCCTTTTTGTGAATTTTATTTCTTGATTGTTTATCATGTGTGAATCCATCCTGTCCGATACTTGCACAATTAAATCCATTACATATCTTTTTAAGTTTTTTTGTCCCCCCTCCTCCCTTTATTAGTCTCAAATTTGCGATCATCTTCTGCTAAATCTCAACCAGACAGTAGTATAACTGTGTGGATTTCTTGTAGGTTCATGGTGTATATACCACTGATTTACTTTTTATATTTAATACTCACTCAAACTTTATTCCAGTTCATCACATGCAACAAAATTTTTTAAAAAGTTTAAAATGTAGCTCACTTGTGTACAATAATATGATTTGAAGCATTGAAACAGCGCTGTATTAAATGCATGCTCACCTAATTGTTACTGGTATATAGTATCACTATGTTACTCGTTAGAAATGATGCTAGGTTAAAGGGAAAAAAATTGACCTGGTGTTACAAATGAATATAGAAAGTGATTTTAGTAGCAAACTGGTGCATCTGGTCTGTTTCCTGTTGATACAAAACATTTTCCGATGTCTTTATTTAGATGAAGAGGGGTTATTTTCTTTAAATCTGTTGGTAATGGCACAAACTTGATTTATTTCATTTATAGAATCATCAGAACAACTTTTACCTTCTTTATGTGGAAATATTCCTGATAAATGTCCTTTTAAGATGGATTTTTGGATGCTCTTAGTCGAGAACAAGGATTTATGAAACAACTTACTTCTAATTGTAACACATGATAGAACTATGATTTATGACATACTCTGTATGTTTGGTGCACTCTGGTGTCTCTGTGGTCTGAACTTGCAGTTACAGGGTGTCATCAATTCTAACTAAATAATGTGAAGTTTCCACTCAGAAGTTGAAGATTTAGCAACCCCCCCGCTTTGATGTTAAATTTCTCAGAGCTGTTCTTTTAGGGAAAATAATGTTTTTGTATCACTGTGAAGGTCTTTCAAGCTTGTCATCATAGTAAAAACTGGTGCTGTATTCGCATTTGACTTCAAAGATCATCTTCATGCCGACTCCCAAATCGCAACTAACTACCCAGTACTCAACAAAGAAATTAAAAAAAAAGAACGACAAAAGTGCTACTTATTGTTGAATGAGAAAAGGAGAATGAAAACTGTGATGGCTTTTATCAAGAGAGGAATCATTGTTAAGTGTTCCATATTTATGCCTTTTGTTCCTTCTCTAAACTTTACAACTAATTTGTACATCAAGCATTATTTGATGCAATTTGGTCCGTGGGCTCAGTAGACTATCCTTGATTTGCATCACATAGACGTTTTCATTCATTCTTGTACTTTTTGGCTAAACATTGGAAAAGAAAAGAAGACTTTTATTTTCAAGTGTCTTTACTTGATTAATTTCTGATAATGGGTGCAATGGATCTTTGGTTGGTTCATTTAGTGTAGATTATTTATTGATTAATTAAAGTGCCCCCTTTCCCTAAATGCACATTTTACCACCCATTCAGTTTTGCTTGGGTTTCTTTTCACGAATGAAGGTATTATCTAAGTAAATATGTGTTTTCATCCTTTGTGCAGGTCTTGAAAACTACTTTGAGCAACAGATTAGCGAAAGTGCAGGGCTTTCTATTCCGTGCTGCTTTTCTCCGACGTGTACCATTATTTTTCCGTCTGATATCTGAAAATATCTTACTGTGTTTCCTTCTATCCACCATGCATTCTACTTCGAAGTATGTAACTGGGACCTTAAGTCTCTGTTTCAGAAAAATACTGACAAAACTTATCCATGCGCATTATTTTGAGGTAAAGTGGTCGCCTTTTAGGGTAGGATAACTTTTTTCTCTGGCATGTATGATTATTTCTTTTTGCTATAGTCTGTCTCCTTTTCAAGTTGCTGTGAAAGCTGCTCCCAGGCAGTTCTATCATTCATGTTTTGACTTTGCAGTACTAAATATCTAGATGCTTTACTGTCTGAAATCCTGTTTTGTTAAATCATGATGGCACTTGCAATTTAGGATCAAACATGGATCTTCTGAAATCTATTGATCAATTCAGAAATATGCAGCTTGTAATGTACTCTTTGATGTGGGCAAAGGCAATCTTTGATGAGATGCTGCCTAATGAATAAATTTTGAACTTTTCTCAGTTTTTGGACATTGCTTTCTCAGTTGTTTATTAAGCTTTCCTTTGGGTTTCAGAACATGGCATACTATAAAATATCACATGTCGATGGTCGGATTACTAACCCTGAACAAAGAATTGCAAGTGATGTACCAAGGTTCTGTTCGGAGTTGAGTGAACTTGTCCTGGATGATTTGACAGCAGTTGCCGATGGCGTGCTCTATACATGGCGTTTGTGTTCATATACTAGCCCTAAGTATTTGTTTTGGATGGTGGTAATTATTTGACCTTTTTTTTTTGTTATATTTAGATAGGAGTTTATGGCATTATAGATTTCATGAAGACATATTTTCTTGACTGGCTGTTGATTACCTTCTCAGGTTAATAAGATTGCTGTCTCATACTTTTCCATTTGACACGTGATGTCCAGGCCTATATATTGGGAGCAGGAACCTTGATTAAAAACTTCTCTCCTGCTTTTGGGAAGCTGATGTCTAAAGAACAGCAGTTAGAAGGTGAATATAGGCAACTTCATTCACGTTTGAGGACCCATGCAGAAAGCATAGCATTTTATGGTGGAGAACGCAGAGAAGAATTTCATATTCAGCAGAAGTTTAAGACCCTGATTAGACACATGAGCACTGTCCTGCATGACCAGTGGTGGTTTGGAATGATTCAAGACTTTTTGTTTAAGTATCTTGGTGCTACTGTTGCTGTTATTTTGATTATTGAGCCCTTCTTTTCTGGCCAACTTAGACCCGACTCTTCAACTTTGGGAAGGGCAGAAATGTTGAGTAATTTAAGATATCATACCAGTGTTATAATATCTCTATTCCAGTCCCTGGGAACTCTTTCTACAAGTTCAAGACGACTTAATCGACTCAGGTATATCAAACACTATGGTTATGGACTAAAATGAGGCCTTTCTTTTTTATTTTAATATTATAATTTCTTCGTTTTTGTTTTTCTTTTTTCTGTTTGAAGAAATTCTTTCTCTACTTCCCCTGCAAAAGCTTCAAGCATTATGTCTACAATGATGACTTTATGCGTGCTTTATTACAGTGGTTATGCTGACCGCATTCATGAATTAATATCCATATCAAGAGAGCTGAGCAATGATGATAAATCATCTCTGCAAAGAAGTGGAAGTAAGAACTACTTCAGTGAAGCTGATTATGTTGAGTTTTCTGGTGTCAAGGTACTTGGAATTTATTGATCGTGGTAATTATAGACACTTCCATTCTATATCAAGAGATATTCCATGTTCTAATAGTAAAAGTGCTTTCCAGGTTGTCACCCCAAGTGGAAATGTTTTGGTTCAAGATTTGACTCTTAAAGTTGAATCAGGATCGAATCTGTTGATCACGGGTATCCTTTTGAACTTGAAAGAGAATTCAATCCTGCAACATCTTTTCGTTAATATTTATATTCTATTTCCTTGCCCTTCAATCATTGTTCTCATTTGTTCATTGTTTTGCTGCCATATAAAATATACTGTCATTTCTCTTAAAGGTCCAAATGGCAGCGGGAAGAGCTCACTTTTTCGAGTTCTAGGTGGCTTATGGCCATTGGTTTCTGGCCATATTGTGAAACCGGGTGTTGGTTCTGATCTTAATAAGGAGATCTTCTATGTTCCACAAAGGCCATATACAGCGGTAGGCACACTCCGTGATCAATTAATTTATCCTCTTACCGCAGATCAAGAAATTGAACCACTGACCCATAGTGGAATGGTGGAGCTGTTAAAAAATGTAATTATCTAATTTCCTCCCTCTTTTTCTCCCAAAATCTGCTTTCATGATCAATATTTTTAACAATTCTGTAGCTGTATTGAAATCTTATAAACGCTCCGTGCATAATTGATCCTTTTGTATTAATATTCTAGGTCGACCTTGAGTATCTATTAGATCGTTATCCACCTGAGAAAGAGGTTAACTGGGGCGAGGAACTGTCATTGGGGGAGCAACAAAGGTTGGGGATGGCCAGGCTGTTCTACCATAAGCCTAAATTTGCAATTCTTGATGAGTGCACTAGTGCTGTGACTACTGACATGGAGGAACGTTTTTGTGCTAAAGTACAAGCAACGGGAACATCTTGCATAACCATATCGCATCGTCCAGCTCTAGTTGCATTTCATGATGTGGTTTTGTCCTTGGATGGAGAAGGAGGCTGGCATGTTAACTACAAAGGGTTAGTACTTCAAGTTGGTAAATCTTCTTTGTTTGCATGTTCACCTGAAGCATACATATGTTCGTTAAAACCCTTTGAACTACAGGAAGGACTCCCCAGCCCTGACTGAAGCTAGGAATGATATCACAGGGGCTTTTGAGACAGATCGCAAAAACGATGCTATGGTAGTCCAAAAAGCATTTTCTACAAGTGATAAGGTCTCATTAATGTTTTCATATTTTTGCTGTGAACATGGATCTGTAGTGTTCCATTGGATTTATTTTACTCTATGTAGAACTCATTAGCAGCAATTATCTAGGTCGCACACTCGTATATCTCCGAGGTTATAGCAGCATCACCCAGCGTAGATCATAATCTTCCATTGCCCATCGTTCCACCACTTCAAAGGGCTCCAAGGGTATTGCCTCTGAGAGTAGCTGCCATGTTTAAAATACTGGTGAGTCCATTCAAAATTACAGGTGCTAATGATAAGCACTGATGACTTGAGGATTTGCTAATTTAGTCATTGCCATTGCAAACTTGTCTTGCAACATCTATCCATAGAGTCATAAAAATAGAAGAGTGCCTTGGGTGGCTTGTCATTTGCCACATGTGCCTTTTTGGGCAAAATTCATTTTGTCCCCTCAGCTTTAGATATTTCAACAATTTAGTCCTTGAATGATCAATTCAGTTATTCAAAAGTTCTATTTGACTCTAAATGTTCTCTTTTGGTTTCAATTAAGCCCCTCAAAGCTTTAGTCGGTGGTAAGCAATCATGTGTCGATTTAGAGATATAATTACAATTTAATCCCAAAGCTTTATTTATAGATAATTTAGTCTCTCACCTTCAAATCTTTTCCTTTTTTGTTATGGTGATTTTGTTTCTCAACTCTCATAAGTGAGTTAAGTATGTTTCTAATTTTCAATTTTAGTGATCCATTTCAGCATTTGAACTAAAATGTGCGAATAACTTCTAAACATTTTTCATATGGTACACTATATTGTCCGACAATTTTCAATGAGATCCTAAATATCTTTTTTTATATATATTTAATCCAAAGCATATCAGTTTGAAGTGGGAGACAATGTAGATAAAAAACTTAATAGCAGCATGATAATGCATTTATACCACAAATCAAGTTACTTTGAGTTCCTCGTTGTTTAAATTGCAGTTACAAATTTGAAATCTTACATTATTTATATGAATCGTTCTTAGTATATGTTTGTGATAATTTAATTATTTATTTGTTATATTATTAGATGTTGACATTGATATATTAAATTAGCATTAGTTATGTCAAACATTTCATTAGTAGTATAATATATAAATTTTCTCACTAGATCAGGCATTTAGTTCATCACATTTGATAATAGTTTCATGATAAAGTGACACCCCCTTATAATACCCACTCATAACATCCATGGCGTGTCAAAAAATCAGGGGCTTCGGGGAATCATGTGATGTTGGGCGGGATTTGAGGATTTTTGAGGGGCAGAGAAACAATCACAATTTAGTTTGGTTTGAAGATGCATTGGTCCCTCCACTATTAATTTTGTACTAATTTGGACCCCCTACTTTTATTTGCACTAATATCAACCTCTTACTGAATTAATTTTGTCATTGCTGAGTCCTTACAGCTGTAACTATTACAAATGGTGTTAACTTGTGTCATTACCTTAACTGGATATTGCCACATGTCCTTTAAAAATTCAAAATTAATTTGAAAAAATAAATTAAATAAAGTGATGATTTTAAAATAATATAACTTAAAATTCAAATCGTTTATGGTGATCAAAAGTATTAGTTTATTTTGTATTTGATTAGGGCTCTTGTTGTGTTTGTATAAGGCACATATTTTATTTTTGGAACACCCATTACCAGTAAATGGAGAATTTTGAAATTGATTATCACTTTAGAGATGGGCCTTCTAGAGTGCTTTTGAGGTGATTCTTCTTGTTTATCATTCTTCTCGCTTCTGCCTTGCATGACATTTTATTCCTTTTGCTTTGCTCTTTTACTTCCAACTAATTCTTTGTTGGCTCATAATTTTGGTTCAAATTGTAGCATTTTTGAGTTGTTTATTGAAATGATTGAAGTGATTAAATTTCTTTCTCACATGTCTCTCAGTATCCCACAAATTGAAATGTGGTTAATTTCAATTTAAGTACGAACTTCAATAAGTTCCATGTTCTCAATTTCACTTGGTGATACAAAAGTCTTTATGGTCTCCTTTTCCTGGAGAAGGTTACTGGATTTTTATGTGCCAATATGCTTGAAGTGTCCCCTTGCTTCTATTCTTTTTTATAATTGATTTTAGCTGACATGTTCCCCTTATGTGTCACCAGTAACCAATTTTGCTGGTGGCCCATGTGAATGCTTAGTGCAAAGCTGCAGCTGGTATTCTGACTGTTTTAGATTTATCTTAAAACTTGTGTTTTCACGTTCTGCTATGCTAGTATGTGAGGTAGAACACTGGTTTTGATAAGTTGAAGAGAAGATTTGGGTTTTTAATATTGCATAGGTAAGTGAATTCCCTGTCTGCTTTTCTCTGTGAAGTTGTACTATTGAGATTGCTTTATGGAGCCCTAAACCTTATTTTAGCCATTCTTCTGCTATAATTTTTGTTTTTGTAATGTTTTCCTCCCCTTGCCCTGCATAACGATTGATACCTGAATGTTTCTAGGACTAAGAATTACCATCAACTGCAACACTTACATAGACCATTTGCTGGTCTACACTGTTATTTTTCTATGACCTGCAGCGGATCTAAGGTGTTTCATAAAAATTTCAGTATCTGGCCTCTGTTTTTTTCTCAACCTCTTCATTTCTTACAGATCTTTTTATTACCTGTGTTTCAGGTACCATCTATACTTGACAAACAAGGGGCACACCTGTTGGCAGTTGCTTTCCTTGTTGTCTCAAGAACATTTGTGTCAGATCGGATCGCCTCATTGAATGGTACTAATATCCACTTTGGTTTTATGCATTTAGTGTTCTGTGGGATAACATTCTTGTTATTGAATGCATTGATTTTCACAGGTACAACTGTAAAGCTTGTTTTGGAGCAGGACAGAGCATCTTTTGTTCGATTAATAGGCGTCAGTGTTCTTCAAAGTGCTGCTTCTTCTTTTATTGCACCTTCATTGAGGTACTGCTGGTGCATAATTAACTTGCTTAGAAACTCACACCAGATCCATTGATCTTATACTATGAGTGCTGCCTTTTAGATTTTTTTAGACTATTTGATCCTCGCATTTTGCAAGTCTTTGGTTGTTATTCTAATTTTGCAAGTCTTTGGTTGTTATTCTAATTTTGTCAGTGTCACATGGAAGCAAAACTTTACACTTCATAGTAGTTTGTGCATCACTCTTGTCAGCATGGTCAGTATGAGGGGCTTCCCTTGTAATTACTGGACAGAGAGTCAAAACAGTAAAGTTGAATGGCTGTCTAATATGTTTTTCCTTTGCTTGTGATATAAGATTGTCCAGTTAAATGTGACAGAAACAATTTGTCTGAATGACTCTCAATAAAGAGTTCCTTCCATTTTATAGAAGCAAATAGCATAATACATCCCTAATTACAAGGCTGATTTCTAGCTCCAACCTAGCTAAATATGAAAACCATACATACAACTATATAATTAGCATACAATTAGAATCCTATAATTAATATGGCTTAAATAATGCCAGCCCATATCTGACTTACACCCCCTCTCAAATTGATGTTGGTCGATCAAAAAGCATCAATTTGCCAACCAGAAAATGATGGCGTTGTCTAGTCATAGCCTTGGTAAGTATGTTTGCAAGTTGAAGATCAGTGGAAACATGCAGAGGAGTGATGATCCAAGTATCCATGACTTCCTGAATAGAATGATAGTCCATTTCAATATGCTTCGCATGCTTCTGAAAAACAAGATTGGCTGCAATCTAAATGGCACTCGTGTTGTTTCCATGAAGAGGAGTGGGGTTGAGCTGAGAGAAGCCAAACTCAACTAACAGACAACGTAGCCAAACAATCTTAGAACAAGCAGCGAACATAGCATGGTATTCAGATTCTGTAGAGGATTTGGACACGCGTGCTTGCTTCTTACTCTTCCAAGAGATCAAGGAGTCGCCAAGAAACATGCACCATCTAGTAACAGAGTGACGAGTATTAGGACATCCATCCCAATCAACATCACTAAATGCAATGAGGCGAAGAGGAGTATCGACAGGAAAGAACAACCCACAACTAGGCGAGCTTCTGAGATATCAAATGAAACGAGAGCAACTAAATGTAGATGACGTGGAGATTGCATAAACTGACTAATGTGCTGAATCGCAAAAGAGATATGAAGTCGTGTGATCGTCAAGTAATTCAGGCTCCCAACTAGTCGGCGAAACACGGTAGGATTAGGAGGGAGGTCGCCTTCCTCATGACGATATTTCACGTTAACCTACAAAGAAGTATCCACAGAGGAAGTATCTTGAAGACCTGTCAAAGTAATCAAATCTTGCGTATATTTATGTTGATTCAAGAATATACCAGAGGGATTAGTGTAAACCTTCAACCCTAAGAAGTATGTAAACGAACCAAGATACTTCATGTGAAACGAGTCTTGAAGATGCTGCTAGAGATGGGTAATCAAGATGAAATCCGTCCCAGTAATAACAATATCATTAAGATAGACAAGGAGAAGAACAATACTTGTAGATGTCTTATAAAGAAACAAGGAAGAGTCATGTTTGCTTTGCTGAAAAGAAAACTGAAGCAAGGTGGCTTGAAATTTGTCAAACCAGGCTTGAGGAGCTTGTTTCAATCCATATAAAGCTCTTCAACTTACAGACATTCGAGGAAGAGTTGGAGAGCAAACCAGGAGGTAGTGTCATGCAAAATTTCTCTTTAAGATCACCATGGAGAAAGACGTTTTTGACATCCATTTGATGAAGTGGCCAACCTTATGAAGCAGTAATCAAAATAACAGTCCATACTGTAGTCTTCTTAGTGACCGAAGCAAAAGTCTCCTCATAGTTTACCCTATATTCCTATTTGTTTCCAAGAGCAACCAATTGTGCTTTATATCAATTCAAAGTCCCATCAAAACGGAGTTTGATCGAGTAAACCCACTTACAACCAATAGCTTTAATAGTCATTGGGCAAAGAACAACATCCTAGGTATGATTATCTTTAAGAGCACGAAGCTTGTCTACCATGGCCTCCAACCAATATTCATGCTTGTCTGCTTCAAAATAACATGCAGAAATGGGAACATATGAGAAAATCCATACCGATCAGAAGGACGAGAGAGTCTAGTAGAACAACAAGGAATAGAGCCAGAATCCAGCTTAGTCACGGAAGACATCATGTGAACAGGCTTAGATGGCAGGTCGGGCTCAAGAAAAGGCAAAGTTGGGTGTCGTCATTTATACACAAATCCAGGATTAAACCGTTCAGGAGTAGAAGACGAGTCATCAAAGTATGGAAGAACATGTATATTAGGGACATATGCAACATGAGTGGGAAATAAATATTGATTTTCAAAGGAAACAACATGATGAGATTTATGAAATCTATTAGAGCATGGATCATAGCAAACGTAACCTTCGTGAGAAATATATAACCCATAAAAGCACATCTAACAAATTGAGCAGACAATTTATTGCGTTCATGAGAAGACAAATGAACAAAAAAAACACAACCAAAGGTATGCATGTCAAGATGGACTGCCATGGATAAGGCTTCAACCTAGAATTCAAGAGTAACAAATGATTCAAGCAATAATGTATATGCAACATCTAGCATATGACGATTTTTATGTTCAACAATACCATTTTGTTGAGATGTATAGGGACAAGAATGTTGGGAGACAATGCCTTTTGGTTTAAGAAATTCACGAAATTCACGAGACATGTATTCCTCACCTGAATCATACCTTAACACTTTAATACCCGAAGAAAATTGAGTTCAATATAAGCAACATATAGTTGAAAGATAGAAAATACCTTAGATTTAGAACAAAAAAAATAAATCTAGGTATGTTTGTTGTAATCGTCGATGAATGTAACAAAGTATTTATAATGCGCATGAGATATAAATTGAGAAATACCCCACACGTCACTATGAACCAAATCAAAACATTTTTCAGCATGAGTACTATGAGAAGGAAAGGAAAGAGACTTGCTCTTATCTAATTTGCATGTAGCACATTCAAGAGAAATATGAGATGAAAATTGATCTTTATTGCCCAACAAACTAGAGTTTATTAAATGAGTTGAGAAAACAGGGTTAGGGTGACCTAAATGTTTGTGCCATATTTCACTTTTATGGTTTACAATAGAGTACAAGCCATAAAAATAACTAAAGGAATGGAAAAGTGTAGAAAAAACAATCGTCTAACTTTAGACCCCTTCGTGAGTATTTTCCCCGACACCTGATACTGCACAAGACAACAATAACAAGAAAACAAAGCATCACAGTTGTTATTAACCAATTGGCCTACTGATATAAGACTAGTGGAAAGTTCAGGAGATACAAATACATCTCAAACAAAGGAATTAGCATCTCCAACATCATGAATAGGTAATTGACTACCATTAGCAATCGTAATTTGTAATGATCCTGTATATGGCTGAATATTATGAAGAGTGTGATCCTGTATATGGCTGAATGTTATGAAAAGTGTTAGCAGAATTAGTCATGATTAGATACACCAAAATCAACAAGCCAAGATTTTAATAGTAGGAAACTGTTACCTTGAAGCCCCAAGGTTGAAAAAGCAGAAATAATCATCCGCCAGACCATTTCAGAAGTAAGGAAAGATGAATCACCAGCAACAAAAGATGAAGAACCAACTTTAGCCTGATAGGCATTAGCCTGATGATTTTGAGGATGGATAGGTTAGTCTCTAATAATATGTCTTGGCTTCTTGCTGACAATACTTCTTCACACAGTGGGTAGCAACATGTCCATATTCCTCGCAACTATAACATTGAACTTTTCGCATGTCTTTACCTTTTTATTTCACTGAGCAGCATAGACATCGATATTAGTTGGTAATTAGTCTTGTTGGAAGGTCGCCTGTGTAACAAGACGTTGCTTTTCGTGAAGTAACTCCCCAAAGCACATATCTAAAGAAGGAGAGGGATCATGATTCATCAAATTAGACCGAGCAGCCTCGAACTCGGGTCGCAATTTCATCAAAAACTAATCTCTCTTATTCTGCTCATGAACCTCCTAAGCTGCAGTGAGAGAACCATCAGGTGCCTTTGCATAAATTATATTAGCGAATTCTGCCCATAAGATCTGAAATCCAATAAAATACTCCTGAATGGAGAGATCTCCTAGAGTATAATTTGCAATTTCATACTCCAATTGAAATTGTTAGGTTGTGTTGTTCTGATTATAGACTTAAGATATTCTCACATACTCTTAGCAGTCTTATACGACCTAAGATTTAGAACAATCAGAGGGTCATTAGAGGCTAACATCGTCCAGGTCATGATTTTGGCATCTTTGATCTTCCATAGAGCCAACTTCGAATCCTCAATAGGAGTCGGATCACTTCGATCTATGTGGCCCATAGCTCTTTCCCCATAACAAATAAATAAAATTGGAATTCTCAGGCAGAATAATTTGTACACGTGAATTTCACCCCAAAGGACTTTGAATTACTGGTGGTCATGATATCAAAAAATAACAAGTCCAAAGTCTAGTAATTAAACAGCCAGTTAGCAAGCCCAAATCACCAAAACAACAAGAAATCACCATAATAAAATTAAATTCAGACTTGGTAGATAACAACCCGAAAAAGCCCCAAGCACTTTGACACCAAATACCGATGACAACACCTTCTAAGATTCCATCGACAACTAAAAGAGGCTACACAATTTGTCGACAGCCAAAAGAGATCAATAGAATGACCCCAAACCACCCTCCTAGCGAACACTCAACAATTCTAACCCTCTTGACAATAACTACAGAATGAGACAGCCTTAATTTGAATGTTTAGGCTCTGATACCATGACATAAACAATGGGTTTTGTCTGAATGTCTCTCAATAGATAGTTCCTTCCATTACATAGAATCAAATAGCATAATGCATTCCTAATTACAAGGCTGATTTCCAGCTCCAACTTGGCTAAATATGGAAACCATATATATGACTATATAAGTAGCATACAATTAGAATCCTATAATTAATATGGCCTTAAACAATGCTAGCTCATATCTGACTGACAAAATGTGCTTGGACAAGAGCTAGGATGGGTGATCTTCTGGGAAGTCCTTGTCTTGTATCCCTCTTTCTAGAAGGGAAAGAAATCAGCTTAGGGGTGGTTTACGAAGCACTTATGTTTTTCTTTAATCTTTCATCCCAAATTCATGGCTGAAAGTTCCATATTTTGATGTTATTGGGCTTGCTAAGGTGTGATGGTCCTCAGGTTCGCATTCAAACTTGTGCTATCTTTTTGGTGCACACTTAGTAGTGTAATCTAAACTCGTTGTAAATTATCTCTTATTCCACAGACACTTGAAAACCCTGCTGGCCCTTGGATGGAGGATTCGTTTGACTCAGCATCTACTAAAGAACTACTTGAGAAACAATACGTTTTACAAGGTAATCTACTGGTATCAGTTCCTTGTTGTTGGCCTCTTATTTGAATGCAGAAGTGTGCTGAGCTTGTGTGCTCAGAACACATTGGAGAATAAGTTAAATTCTTGTATAATTAGCTATCTGTAACATTTTGTTTATGTTAGTTACATGCTGCAATTTTCTCACTTAAACAAGTTCTTCAAAATGGTTTTCCATTCTTGAAGCTCTCTATCTATTTCTCGTGTTCTGTTTGTTGCATCTAATATGGTTATACTTCATCTCAAATATATTTCTTGTAGGTCTTCAACATGTCTAGAAAAAATATTGATGCAGATCAGAGAATAACTCATGATCTGGAAAAGTTAACAACGGACTTGTCTGGACTGGTAACTGGAATGGTAAAGCCATCAGTAGATATCCTGTGGTGAGTACTTGTGTCAACTTTAGTCCTTGTTTGGTTTATTTTTAGTTTCTCCTTTCCATAAACTCTTGAACACCCCCTCTCCCTCTCTAAAATAATAATCCCATCGCTCAATTTGTAAGGTTCACCTGGAGAATGAAGCTCTTAACAGGTCAGAGGGGAGTTGCCATATTGTATACTTATATGTTGCTTGGTTTGGGTTTTTTGAGGGCTGTTACTCCTGATTTTGGTGATCTTGCAAGTCAAGAGCAACAATTCGAAGGAACCTTTAGGTAATCTCAGATCTATTTTCTGCTTTGCACATTTGATCTTGTTGTTTGTTTTTTTTACATGTCCATCCTCTCCAAAAAGGAAAAAAAAAAAGTGTACTGGAATATGGATGATAATAAGGACAATTATGACTGGTGCTGCACTTTTTTGTGAATCCTTACGTTGTCAATGAAACTTTTAGGTTCATGCATGAGAGACTGCGCACGCATGCTGAGTCTGTTGCTTTCTTTGGTGGTGGCAAACGAGAAAAAGATGTAAGCTGCTTGTATTTTGCTAGTGTACCATTTCATATGTTTAAATGCCAATTGGTGCTTTAGCTGATATTGCTAAATGTTTTGGGCTTTGGTATTTTTTGATATGCACGATGCACTATAAATTGAGAGTGGTTCAAGTCATCAAAGTCTATGACCATAGATAGAATAACGACACCTTTTATTTCGGATTCAATTCGCAAAGGGGAATTAATCCTTGTTTTCTGGTAAATTCCGCCTCATGATTTTGGAGGCATGGTTGATCCAAGAAAGATGAATATTATTCAAACTATTTAGTATGGATGTTTATCTTTTGCTTAGCTGCTTCTTGAATCATTGTCATGGGACACATAAAATGTGCACATTATTCTAGTGGGAATAAGTATGGGAAGGTTAGTTTTTATGAAGTAAAAGACCAAAAAGTTCTAGTATATTTTTTAAAGACCACTAAGTTTACCTTTATAATTGCTTTTCCAATGAAGTTTTATTATTCTAACTATAAAATCCTTTTTATATATTTGTAAAAAAACTCATTCAAGTGGTTTTTCTTTTCTTTTCTTTGTTTGGCCCAAGAAACTATTATGAGATTTTTTTTAAGTTTTTAATTATAAACTAGTTTAATAACTGTAATGTAAGTTTTGTTATATCGAATCATTATTGCAGATCTTGGTGAAAATATTTGTAATTTATTTTATTTGAAAAGATGAAAATGTCGATGATCATTAGTATAAGGAGGTGCCCTAAACCTTTTATATTTTAAAAGAATCATAGCAAGAATAAAATTATATGACCATGACATCATAATACACGAATCATATTTGTAAATATCATAGCATAGCTACTATATTTTAAACAATTATTTTTAGCTGAAAATACTTTACTAGCAAAAAATTACATGCCATGTCATTAAGATTTCTAGAAATGTCAAACAACTAGTTTTTTAAAGTATTGTAGGGTGTTATAGGAAATAAAAGTACACTCATTTGGAAAAAAAGCTTGAAAGTGGAACATTTTAGGTCTTGGAAAAAAATGATCGGATGTGCTAGTCATTCTGATGCCTGTTAATATAGCAGTGTCCCTGATATCGTTTTTGACACATTGCAACATTACAAAGTCTGATCAACATATTATTGATTGTAATCCTGCTTGTGTCAAGTGTCCACTAGTTTCTTGAAATCTACTTTTACAAGGTGATTTTATATGGAAAATAGACTTAAATTTGCAGTTACTGAAATTTGAGTGGCTAGTTGGTGTCAGAACCTTTTCAGTCTCCGTTTTCTTTTTTATTTCTTAATAGATATTGTCAAAATTTTGTAAGTTGCGGGACCGATTCACTGCTATGGGTGTCGGGTCAATTGAGGGGTGAAGAAGAGAGAGTATTGAATTAACTATTTTTATTTTATTTTTATTTGGAAGGATTGTGATAGAGCAACATTGAAGGGGGAAGAGAAATCCTTTCTCTCCAGTTGATTATTGGAGTAGCAATATATACTTTTGGCATACGGGCAATTCTTTTAAAAAAATTTATCTTTGTATTTGGGTGGTATCACCTCAGTTCTTTTTCTTAGAAAACTAGTTGGATACGTTCAATATCTCAAATGGAAATTGATATATCTCAAATGGAAATTGATACTCGTGTAGATCTTTTAAATACAAGGAAAACTTAAAAAAAAATTGATCAAGCATGCATCACACGTGGTATGTGTCTAACACCATTACCCAGTCTTTTTTTTCCTTGTAAAGATGAAGGGTGATAAAAATGTTGAAGCTTTGAAACTCTTCATGGAGGTAGCTGCTAATATTATGCATGTTAAAATGGTGCCATTGGTCTCTGTTCCTTATCTTTTGATCTAGAGAAGTTGATTTTTTATTGTAAATTTGTCTTCATGTCTTTCAAATACATTGCATTTTTTTATTGCATAGCTTTTTTTGTTGTAATGCAATGTGGCATGTCCTTCACTCGTTATATTTTTTTTGTCCGATGTAATTCATATGGTTCACACTTTGTTCAATTGCAGATGATTGAGTCAAGATTCAGGGAACTCCTTGACCATTCCATGTTACTTTTGAAAAAGAAATGGTCATATGGCATACTAGATGATTTTGTGACGAAGCAACTCCCAAATAATGTAACTTGGGGTTTGAGCTTGTTGTACGCCGTGGAAAACAATGGAGACCGAGCGATGTCCTCAACTCAAGGTGAGCTTAGTATGATACATAAGTTGCATCTCTCTCATTCTCTCATATTGGTTATTTTTTTCAGGTGACCTGGCACATGCACTGCGGTACTTAGCATCTGTTGTCTCTCAAAGCTTTTTAGCCTTTGGAGACATCCTTGAATTGCATAAGAAGTTTGCTGAGCTTTCTGGCAGTATAAATAGAATTTTTGAACTTGAAGAGCTTCTGGATTCTGCACAGTCTGGTACATGTCTTTTTGTAAACTACTATTTCCTGTGCCTTTTTTTGGGGGAGGTTGCTTTTTAACAGAAGGAAACTAATTTAGTGATAGCTTCAACAGGCTTATGTAAGAACACTCTACAAGTGTCGCAATGGCAGCCACACTACAAGTGTTGCAGTGGCTGCCATCAATATTTGCTAGCTTATCTTTCTTCAGGAATTTTAGTACTGTGCTTAAAGTTTTGGACATCTGCCCTATATCTTTGAGATGTATAGTTTTGTGCTTACCAAGTGATATTCTAGTGAATGATACATTCCAATCTAGAAGGATCTTCGTTGCCAGAGTCTGCATGGAGCATATACGTTCCTATCTATATGGTGGTCAATAAATAGTAATTTCTGTTAGAATTATTGTTGGTTATAATTGCCGGCAGCAGTTGCCAATGGTAGCAAGCTAGAAGCCTAAATCTTGAGGAGAGGAACAAACCTGTTTGAGATAATTTATTCTTCAATGCAATCCCACAGAGAGTTCAGCAAATCAAAGTTCTGTGGAGTGTTTTCAAAGCAGAAATCTGGATACTGTATGATTGAGCTAGGATTTGTTTGTAAAATGTAATGTCTCTTTGGACAGCATTTGGATCGATCTCTCTTTTCTGTTTGGGAGTTCTTCCAACATGCTGGTTCTTGTTATACTAAGCCTTTCTCTCTCTAGATTCTGTAAATAACTATGACTAGTGCTGAGAGTCCATTACTGTTAGGTTATTGTTTGGTTCTATTTCCTAGAAGCTCTACATTTACTCTAATAAAGTTTCCTTATAAAGATTTTGCATGTCCAGGGGATTCTTTGAATGGTAAATTATCTCCATCTAAGAACAGTGAGCTTTACTCAAAAGATGCCATTTCCTTTATGGAGGTTGATATCATTACTCCAGCGCAGAAATTGTTGGCGAGGCAGTTGACATTTGACATAGGGCAAGGACAAAGCTTGCTTCTCACTGGTTAGTGAAGTGATTTCTTATGCATCGTGTTATCCTGTTATATTATCAAACAGGCTATTGTTATTTCAGTGTTACACCTGATATTCATGTCAAACTATTAAGGTCCGAATGGGAGTGGGAAAAGTTCTGTTTTCAGAGTCCTCAGAGGTCTTTGGCCCATTGTGAGTGGAAGACTCGCTAAACCATCGCAACATATTAGTAAAGAGACCGGATCCGGTTGTGGTATCTTCTATGTTCCTCAACGACCATATACATGCTTGGGAACACTGAGAGATCAAATCATATATCCTCTCTCTCATGATGAAGCAGAAGTCATGACTCTAAAGTTGTCTGAAAAAGGTAGCATACTTGCACAAATTGAATTTCCTGGTTTCAATTTCTAGTTTCTATTTTCATCTCCTGTATAAAGTTGAATATACTGCATTGCATCTGTTCTCCAACCCATTGATTCCATTTCATGGATGACTAGTAGATGTTATAGCATTATGTAGGAGTATACGCGGGTACACTTTGTTTGTCTTGGTTTTAACTATCCAATATTAGTGAAAGGTTTAAGCAAATTTTATTAATATTCCCAAAGAACAGGAAAAAAAAACACAGCAATATCAACTTTTGGCAGTTTACTAGAAATAGTTAAAAGAAAGGCCTTTTTATTAAAATGTAAGATTTTTTTTTGGCTGTCTTTTTTTCTATTTTGGTTGTTCCTGGCTAATCCTGAAAACATGCATCAGAGTAAACTTAAGCAAAGTATGACATCTTACTTGTTCCAGGCTGGTGGTTTTTTGACACGTTGATAAATTTGCTTAAAAGATTGAGAGGGAATACATCTTTAAGCTATCCTGAATTTGAAGACATAATCATGCATAGGAAATAAAGCTATTATTTGGTCCTTGCACCAAAAAATTATGTGTAGAATTTTGGAGATATTGATATATAGCTCTTTGTTTCTCAATGGCTCCCTGCTATACTCTTCTGAGGACATCTAGACTGTGATGAAAGTTGAATGGAAGGATTTAGGTTTTCTACTGGTTTTTTAATAGATTTACCGCCGAAAGAGTACTGACTCCATTCATGGTCCATGGTAAAAAATTAACAGTCATTTCAATTTTCTAGAGTTTTGACGTTGTTAATCAATTGTTTGCCCTGGGGATTATAATTGGGTAAAATTTCAGGTATGCAATCCACTGAAATGACAAATATTCTGGATACACGTTTGAAAAATATTCTGGAGAATGTTCGGCTAAATTATCTCTTGGAGAGAGAAGGCGGCTGGGATGCGAATATGAATTGGGAAGACACCCTCTCTCTTGGAGAACAGCAGAGATTAGGCATGGTGAGGAAGTTAATCAAGTAGTTCAAATTTAATTTGTTTGAATAAGATTTCACAAGATTTTTCTCTTGGATCTTCAACTGTTCAATTTTTTTTTTCTAGGCTCGTCTATTCTTTCACAAGCCTAAATTTGCCATCCTTGATGAGTGCACAAAGTATGTCATCAAACTTTACATTTGTTAACCTTTAAAGAAATATTACCAGTTACCTCATAATTTCTTTTTCTTTTTTTTGTCTTTTGGTGGCAGTGCAACAAGTGTTGATGTTGAGGAACAACTTTATAGACTTGCTAAGGATATGGGCATCACATTTGTTACGTCCTCTCAAGTAAGTGGCTCTTTGATAATTGATTGTAATTATTTACTGTATAATTGATCTGCTCGAGCGCAGTTTCTTTCTTCTTTTTTTTCTTTTGCAAATTATCAGTTGCACCCAATCAGGGTCGAAGATCTTGTTTAATCTGACGACAATAGTATCCTTCAACATGACCTGTCTCAGCCGCAAAAAGAGGCTACCGTCACTGTATTGTCTTAGAACTAGATTTTACTGCTTTTCCTTCACTGATTATTCTCTCATATATCATATATCACAGCGTCCTGCTCTAATACCATTCCATTCCCTGGAATTACGGCTTATTGATGGTGAGGGCCAGTGGGAGCTTCGTGCAATTAAGCAATGAGTTGACACTAGCATCTGACATTAAGTATCTGGAGCATGCAAGACTTCTCAGATCTCATAAATGGTGTGGAGGAAGAAAGTCATTAGGCCATTAAGCGGAGTTAATTATTTGTCATGTATCTCAAGTCGTGATCATTTTTACACAAAATTATGAATCCCGCAAAGAGGAGATGCCATGGAGATTTGTTTCTCTTAATCATATACAACAACTATATATATATATTTTTTTTGCTGAAAGCAACAGGAGCGGCCTGAAAGAGAAGCCAAGCACACAAGGTTATTGCAGAAACTGCTAGAAATCAAGTCTGAAATCATGTAGTAGAATAGAGAAATCTTTATGTACAGGCAGACTTTTTTTTTTTACTAAGTTATTTTTTTCGGGCTATTATTTGAAAATTCGTTGCCCGCTTATGCTGTAAGAATTGAATGCATAAATTATTAAAGTTGGCCCCATGAATAAAATCGCAGGAAAAGAATATACCCTCCTCCTGTCGTCCCTGAATTTTCTTTGCAGTTCCTCACTTAAGTGTGTTTGGTATTGCGGTAGCTGTTGTGATTGTGATTTGAAAAAAATTATTTTATAAAAAGTACTTTTAGTTGAGGTTGGTTTGAAAAAATAGGTGTTTGGTTAAAACTGTAGTTGAAATTGAGGTTGAAAAAAAAATAGTTTAATGTGTTTGGTTAAGAATGCTTTTAAAATTGAGGTTATAAAATAATTTTAAAAAATATATATTAATATTGATGATTTTTAATTTAAATATTGTGGATTTAACTATTGCTATTACATTATGAAATAAATCATACTTAATATAAAATATTTTTTATTATTCCATAAAAACATCTACAATTTCATTACGTACGAAATACATCCGACAAGAACTACTAGTTTTTATAATTTTTTTAGCTGATAATAAAATTAGATAAAATATTATCAGGTATAAAATTCACTCTAAAATATTTGTTTAAAAAAAATGTTAAAAAATTAATACACTAAAAAAAAAAAAGTTCACGTGGTGCAAGTGAACAGTGCAAGAGAATTGCACTGTTCACTATTTTTAAGTGAACAGTTTATCCATGTACACTGTTCATTGAACAGTGCAATTAATACAAACAGTGCAAGAAAAGCATGTTACACCTGCTTCTTCCGATCCTGCGTTGCAAACACAGAAAGTGATGGGGTCCATGAACAGTAATTAATGGTTTTTTCTTTACATGCGTTTTGATTGAAACGCAATCTCTACTGCGTAAACAAACGGCCTCTTCTACTATAAGGCAAGGGGTGTTTGAAAAATTAAAAATTTTGAATTAATTTTTTTAGTATATTTTATGCGTGCACTAATATTAAAAAATAATTTTTTTTTAAAAAATATATTTTAAAAATTTAATTGCTGACAAGATGTTATTGTTTTCCGACAAGATTTGTTGACATTGTCAGAGTGATTATTTTGACATCTGAACCAAACGATAAAGGCCATTTTTCCTCATATGATGATAGTAGTTATTTTTTAAATAATTTTTTATTTTAAAATATATGTTAATAATTTTTTATTTTTAAAAAATTATTTTAAAATTAACACATTAAAATAATCTAAAATATATAAATCATATTAAATTAGATGTTATTGTTTTCCGACAAGATTTGTTAACATTGTTCGAGTGGTTATTTTGACATCTGGACCAGATGACAAAGGCCATTTCCCCTCATCAAATCAGATAACACGGAGGATCTCTTAGTGTATGTTTAGTAGTGTGGTAGTTGTTGTTTTTTAAATAACTTTTTATGCTGAAATGCATGTTAATGATATTTTTTTATTTTTTAAAAATTATTTTTGATATCAGCACATCAAAACGATCTAAAACATACAAATCATATTAAATTTTAACAAAAAAAATTAATTTTTTTAAAAATACGGTTTGTACCTTGTTCTGAACAGTTTCTCATTCTTACTCCCCCAAGATTTGCAGAGAAACGGAAGGGAGTGCAATTTAGCGAGTAATGTTGACAAGTAGCCAAAACTATCATATTCATACTTGCTTATCTATGTGATAAAATAATAATCACGAGGATCATTAGGCACTAAGCGTGTGGTAGTCTAGAGTTATTATCAGCCACGGAATTACTGAGCCGATAAACATCACATGGGGATTCTTTCTTCTTCTTTTTTGATCGGGTTGGCAATAAATAAGCTCAAGGCATGGTTGTGATGCTAAGGTGTTAATCACAAAGGAATCTTGTTCGTCACTGAATCGAACGTTGTTTAATGTTATTTAGATAGGGTAAGGAGAAGAATTCAGGGTTCTTGACAGTAATGGAGATAAAGTGGGTATCCTCTGAGGATCTCCAAGAGATGCAATCTTTTTCAGTGGACCGTCTGAGTTGTAAAGTGGCATCACTTTGCTCTCTGCTTATCTGATTGGCTTGATAGAAGATTTTGTTCACAGGTTCAAGATCGCTAACAAGTGTCAAGAAAGCAATTCTCTTGATAGGTATTTGTCTCAATGGTCCAAAATCCACCCCCTAGTTAAAACGACACTGTTGTTGATGTGTTGATAAATCTTGATACTTCCTTTTTTGTGCATAGTTTGCTTAATTTTGCATTTAAAGGTAACTTGTAAATGTCAATGTAATCCAAGAGAAGAAGAAGAAGCTTGTGATTTGATGATTTAAAATGTTGTGCTAAATTCCTAATAGTATTATTTTTCAGTTTGTTGCAGGACCGTTTTGCAGAATTTTTTTTTCATAGCTGAAAATAAACACTTATATGCGGTAGAAAGATAAAATACATAGTAATCCAAGAAAGAGGATAAGAAAACATTATAATAATAAAAAGATTTTCACTATACACATAATTTTTGTAATTATATTTTTGCTTTTCCTAAAAGATCTAGAGAATATTTTAATCTTTTTACACGGATCATTTGTTATTAAAGAATTAATTAAAAATATAAATGTTTTTTCAATTTTTTAGCACAGTAAAATGATCTATTTATCTTCCAAGTCGGAATTTCTAAAACTGGTTAAAAGGGATATATAGGGGTATAACTATCTTTTTAATTTTTTTAGTACAATAAAGTAAAATGATCTATTTACCCTCCAAGTTAGAATTTTTAAAACTAGCTACGAGAGATATTTTTATCTTTTAAATTTTTAAAATACAAACCTTTGGAATTAAAAAATCTAAACCATGCGTATATAAGTCTTTTTATGATTACCAGGTTCATAAAGGGTATTTTAATCTTTTAATAATAATTAAATATTAATTAAATTGAAAAAATTGTTGGCATGAGCAATGCATATTTTTGTGAGCAGGAGGTGCTCGTGCATGGGAGGTGCCCGAGCACTTTAGAAGACGCGTGTGACTCCTCCTAAGGGCATAAGATGCCCTTCCGCAATGGCATTGGAAGTGCGACCATGTCCTCTTTCTATTAGTAGAGCGCGTGTCGGCAACAACAAGGTGATTTCTCACCTTTTCTCTACTAGAGATTATTGGATGATTTTATTTGTTATTGTTATTTTAACTTTCGTCATTATTTTTTTGTTTTATAAATTTTATTCTTAGCCCTCATATAAAATTTTTATTTATTTTAAATTAATTCTTCAATTTTAATTTATCACATATTATATTTTTTAATTTATCATCTAGAACCACTCGGAATCAAAATTCTTCACTTGAAATGGAAATTTGGATTTGAATTCAGGGAGGGTGTTTGCGGCCTAAGAAGTTTAGATACGACAAACTTAGATTTGAATAGCAATACTTTAAATTCTAAACAAAAAAGAAGGATCAAAACGATTCCCATGCGAATCATACAGAATCTTGAACCCCCAAAGGTTTCTCCATTCTCATGGATCGCAAAAACTACGTACTGTCGACACCCAATACCGTTGGCAACTTGAAAGAGTAAAATTAAGATATCCAGCATAAGAAGCTTATTTTAGTAAAATAAAATCTCCCCCACTATCTCATTTGATTCCCTCTTTATTTCATGGTATTATTAAATTTCCCTTGCATTGCTACTAAGATTTTGTGGGTGATTTGCTCCACAACTTGCAATTTTTTTTTTTTTGTAGATAGAAGCAGCTTCCCACCAATATCCTTGGCCTTGCATGCATCTATATATACAACTCCATAATCCATAGCTTGTCTTCACCAAACAAACCAAGAGCTTCTCTTCTCAAGAAAACCAGTCTTTCTATATCTCTCTCTCTCTACACGGGTGCTAGCTGCTACTCAAGGTCTTATCATGACTTGTCTTAGCTGTGAAATAGAAATTCTGCAGGCAAAGAACGTAGAATTCAAGTCCCATGGGAGCCTTTTTGTTAGATACTATCTCTCTACAGGAAACAGCAAAAGAATCCAACTGAACAGCCGAGAAATCTCCGCAAAGGCCAACCTCGTTTGGAATGAGTCTTTCTCATTGGAGTGTTCAGGCACTGAAGACTCCATCAACAACCTCAAGCAACAAACTGTAGTGTTCGAGCTCAGATGGAGAAGCACAAATCCAATCCTTGGTAAAATAGGAGGGTCACAACTCCTAGGCAGAGCTGAGGTTCCATGGAAAACAGTTGTCGAGTCACCAAAGCTAGAAATGGAAAGGTGGGTTACGATGATCCCAAAGAAGGGCAGTGTTCCAGATGATGTCAAGCCTCCTGCAGTGCAAATAGCCATGAGAGTTAGAGTTCCAGCAATGGCAGAGATGGAGGTGAAGAAAAAGAGAAATGGGAGGTTGAAGAGGTGGGATGAATGTGGTTGTTGCAAGGATAGTGGGTGCAGATGCGAAGATTATGATATTTTTGTCCTAGTGGCTGCTCTGGAAGCACTATAAACACCGAGGATTGGCGAATGAAGTACCCACTTGCTACTTTGATCTGAAGATTTCTTTTTGACGTGTGGAAATTTTGTAAAGGTAGTCAACTAGTCATGAGTGTGTATATGCACGATCAAGATTGAAATTAACTTATTAGACTCTTCAAAACAAGGGTTTGTTTTCCAAAGCACTTCCACGAGCCAAGCAATTTACAACTCCTTAAATCTTGAACTCGAATTCAATTCAAAAAACTTAAATATTATGCAATTTAATACCCCTCAAAACTAATTTCTTAAGCAATATTTATACCCGTCAGAACATGAAGCGATCCACTGAGAAAAAATTAAAATAAAATTCCATCAACGAACATCATCTGATCTGGAAATGTCCTGAAAAGAACTTTATTCTTTGCATCCACTCAATGAACCAACTAATGAAATTATCATTGCATACCTTTGTAGTTTTGTGTTGGATCTGAGCCTTCATTAATCGGCCAAGTCCTTAAATTCTATGTGCAGACGGAGGCATGTGCAAAGCCATGCATGGATTTTATAAATTTATGTTTATTTTCTCTCTCTCTAATTACACTACTACTCTATCCACTAACCAATTTGCTAAAATTAACACTTATAATTTGTTTATATTTTGAAGAACATAGCATCTTTCTTTTCTTCATTATAAGGTGAATGTAGTGTCTGAGATTGCAACGGTGGTTTCTTTTTAAAATATTTTTTTTATTTTTTATAATTTATTTTTAATATAGCACATCAAAACTATCCAAAATCATAATTTTTCAAAATTATTTTGTTATCTAAAGGAATTGGAACAAAATTAATTTAAAATACACACACTCTAGCAATTTGATTAGACCACTGGCATTACATCAAATTGGAAATTAAAGGCTGACACTGAAAAGCTTTTAAACAATAGGTACTAAAGTGTAAGAATCTGGAAACTTCAGGGATATATACTCTCCCTCTAAAAAATGATTGATGACTTCAAATTTGAAAAAGAAACCAAAAAAAATAAAAAAATCAAATTTGAATTCTACATCTGTCTATCTCTTAAATACCTGTCAAACGGAAAACAAACAAGCACATGCACCATCACTGACCGTAGCCTAGAGATTTTCAAAAAAGCAAGGACAACAAGAAATGGAGAGGAATGCAGCCGTGAGCAAGCCACACACTTCCACCGCCGATCTGCTGACGTGGAAGGAGGCTCCTCCCTCTGCCTCTCCTGCCTCCGCCTCCTCCTACCGCCCTCACCAGGTTCTAGTACACACATTATTAAGTTTTACTTCTTGTATTATCATTATTATATAAAATACTCATTTTTTCTTCTTATTTTCCATCTGATCTTTTGATGCATTATTTCCCAGCCGTCTGATAAAATCAGTAAAGTGCTGTTTGGAGGTCAGGTCTCTCAAGAAGAAGCAGAGAGTCTCATGAAGAAGTAAAGATCCCCCCTTTACTATCTATTGATTTTTGTGTCTTTCAAGTTTTATGATTTTTTAAGGTTTCTGTTTTATTAAGTATAGAATATTTTATCAAGATTTGTGCCCCCCTTTTCTATTGGGAATCAGATCTGTAGCTGCATTTTCTGTTTCATGGTTGTTAATGATTTTCACGAGTAGATTGAAGTTTTGAAAAAAAGAAAAAATTGATTGATGGGTTTTTGACTTCATGAATCGTAACTTCATTAATGAAATGAAATAGGAGTAGTCTCTTATTGTAAAGAGAGTTAATGTGACAGAAAATATGGCAGGTGATTTAATTTCTTGAAAATAAAACTGTTTTTGCCTCTCTCTTTTTTCTCTTTAAAAAGAAAAGAAAATGGTTAGTGTGTTTACTTCTGATAGGAAGTTATAGTTAATTTCTTTGTGCCAGCTCACGAAGGGCTCAGATAATTTGCAGCCATAGACTCTGTAATATTTAGGATGGTGGTTCTTATGATGTAGAGGGATTTTAGATTGGTGACGAAGTTGATAGATGCTTAGATTTGGAACTCCCTGTTGTTAAAATTAATTAACTTTTGAGGTTTTGATAATTCTTCAGAACAAAGATTTGATCTTTTACTTGTTTTAATTGAATGCTAAATAAGTGCGTTGATTTTACTTGTGCGTTGGCAAATTAACATCTTTTATTGATTGGCATAGTCTTGTTGTTTTAGAAAGGTAGATTGGCCTGTCTTTTGGAAGGAATTTGGACAATGTAGTTCTGACTTCCGAGTAAACTAACACCCCCCTTCACATACAGAGATATAAAACACAATCAATTTTTCCTTGCTTCTAATGGGTTCCCAGCTTAGCAACTTTTGAACTTTGCAAATAAGGGTTATTTCATAATTCAAGTTGGTTGTTCATGCATGCTTGCTCTTAGCCATCTGAATCATTCCCTTTCACTCTGTAGAAAGCCTTGTTCAGGGTATAAATTAAAGGAGATGACTGGCAGTGGCATATTTAATGGTCAAGATGGTACATCTGAATCTGGTGATGCTAATCCTAATAACAAAACTACAGTGCGTGTTTATCAGGTACTTATATGGTTATCTTCAAAAGAAAGTTCATCATCACCATTTATAATCACTTTTATATCGAATGTTAATCTTGATGGCTATTCTCCCTTGGTATTGCAACTGTTGGATTTTCAGCAAGCAGTGACTGGAATAAGCCAAATATCGTTTAGTTCTGAGGAGAGCATCTCCCCTAAGAAGCCTACCTCTGTCCCAGAAGTGGCAAAGCAGCGCGAGTTAAGTGGGACGTTGCAAAATGATTTTGACATGAAGAGCAACAAGCTAATATCAAATGCTAAATTCAAGGAGATCAGTGGTCATGACATTTTTGCCCCCCCTTCTGAAATTGCTCCCCGTTCACTGGCTGCTGCACGCTCCATGGAAACAAAAGAAAACAAAGACATCGGGGAACCTGCACCTCGAAACATTCGCACATCTGTCAGGGTTTCAAATGTGAGTGTCTTCTTCATGTGTTTGATAAATCCTTTCTTATATTTGATTATTTATGGATCAATATCTATTCTACTAGGAAGTTGCAGTTAGTTTCATGTTGTTGTGTTCTACACAACCATCTGGGGTGTTTGAGCAAAATGTTGAGTTGTGAAAAAGGAACAGTGACTGAGCACTTCCTATCATGTGTCAGTTCAAAAGGGACTATTAAAATGCAAAATGTTAATGTAGGTGCAGCTCAATTCTTTCAAGCTTGTTAAATGCTGCAATAGGCTCCTACAATGTTTAGACATGTTCCCTTATCATGCATCCTTTTAATGTTCTTATATCATAGAAGGTTTCTGAACTTTGCCATTTCTAGAGTTTTTGTTCCGTCACAAAATCTTGTTGATGCTAAGTTGCTCTTTTATCTCCTTTCTACACTTCTGTTCTGTTGACCAATATAACATGAACATGCTCTTCTTTTAACCCATAAATATGAACATATCCATCTCCAGTGTCCATGCCATCTTCAAACACCATGTTAGAAAGCACATGTGCATTGTAATTCTTATCCTACTGACTAGGGTTTCCTATCAGTGGTTTTTATTGGTAATTGCAAAATCCAACTTTGGTTGCCTTGATGCATGTGCTTGTCGAAACTGTCATGACGGCTCAGTGACCATGCAATGATCTTTAATTTTGGCTATTTAATCCCAACTGAATTTTGTCTCTGATTTTTATAGCCTGCTGGAGGCCAGAGCAATATCCTATTTGGTGAAGAACCAGTCATGAAGACAGCAAGGAAAATACACAACCAGAAGTTTAATGAGCTGACAGGCAATGGTATTTTCAAGGGAGATGTTCCTCCTGGATCTGCTGAAAAACCTCTAAGCACGGCAAAACTGAGAGAAATGAGCGGCAGTGGTATCTTTTCTGACGGAAAGGCAGCATCCAGAGATTATCTTGGTGGTGTTCGCCAGCCCCCTGGTGGTCAGAGCAGCATTGCATTAGTATAATCTAGCTGCAATCTAGCTGCATGACGAGAGGAATGTCGATCCATATGTTATCCCTATGTGAGTGCTTTGTTCTGACTGGTGAAATGCCCTTTTGGGGTATAGAATCAGTATAATACCTTTTAACGTTTAGATTAAAGAGCTGGTTGGATGGCTGATTGAATGCTTTCAATCTTGTTCTGTCTCAAACTTTGTTTTACTTCAAGACCATGCTAAATGACTAAAATCCTAAATAAAAACGAAGCTCACATCCAAATTATAATTGTAGCTGAAGAAAGCCAAGCTCGGCAGGGTAAGATTGTTCTATAAATCGAAATGGTTTATTGGATTTCTTTTTCGCCCTTGAATTTTTAGCTTGTGCCACATGGGGTTTGTACCAAGGTTGTTAAAATTGTAAGTTGTTAAAATCTTGAAAACTTGAAATTTGTTAAAATCGAACTACAATCAAGTAAAATCATGATTTTCAAACTGATTTTACTATTTAAACTAAAATATATATGCAACACCAAATTTTTACCTCCAGCCCTCCACATCAACGCCAGCCACCCATACAACATTTACCCTAGCCTCTTTTAATTTTTTCTCTCACTCGTTCAACCACCACCAACACCACCAACAACCTTCTCTTCTTTTTTTCATTGTCAATTGTGTCCTCTTCCCCAGCCATTGTGAGTTCTAGACAGTGGCATTTTCTCCACCAACACTTATAAGTTATTCTGTAGTTCTGTTTATTTTTTTATTCCCATCGTGCAATGGCTAAGGATCTTTTTAATTCTTCTTAAACATTGAATATTAATAAAATAGAAAATAATTTGAAATGATTTCAAAATGTTGTTGAGCGCATTAGAAATATCATATAAATTTGTTTGTTTAATTTTAATAAGATTCACATGATCGAATGTATAACATCAAACTTAAAAAGGTTAATTATAAAAATCACATATGCAAAGTTTAAAAAAAAAAACTAAAATTATTAATGGACGAAGATAAATATCTATATTTCAACTCGGATTATTAGGACTAAGTATGATCGTAAATAAAATTATGAACTTCAGCCTCATTAACATTCCCGGTGGTATGTTGTAAATTGTGAGTATTACTGGCTAACAAGAATAAATAATAACAAATGACTTGAATGGATTGAATCTGTACGTATATAACCCAAAACACACATTCTTTAATTTCATTGAAAACCGAAGATGCATCCTATTAAAATGTTTTCAAGCTTCATTATCGGAATGATGCATCATCACTCCATCCACCGCATCATATAAATGATGTCATATTATGTGCTCAATAGTCTTTGGTGATATGAATAACATTTGTAGTCTAAGCATGATTGAGAAGTATCTAAGTTTTTTATATGCGATTAGAGTCTTTTCCCTGCCAGTTTTGAGTTTAAGTGTTGAACGAGTATGCCAATATGTTCTGCACTCGATCAACTTTACATTTTTTAAGGTACTACAACATGCAGAAGTTTGAATATATATGTCAATTTTTTGGTATTCAAGGCTGAGGGGTTTCATCATGAATTTAACATCATAAAAGTTATCTTTCAGTTTATTCCCTTCACTTAAAATGTTTCTTGTTCATTCAAAAATTCTATCATAACTGGTCTCACTTAACCCATGATCTGACTTGAAAGTGAACACTCGTGCAATGATCAATAATTTATTGTGATTTATACACTCATCTCATAATGGTTCGTCTGAGTCTTTCAAGAGATCAAAAAACTTGGTCGTGTCTGCATTAGGTTCTTCATCTATGATTGGATATTAACCAGCATAACCCTGATTCACTCCTATCACATCAATAATCATACTCTTGAGAGGATTACTATTGTCATCTACAACTTCATACACATTGTTAGAATTAGAAGTTGACCCAATCATCTTTTCTACCATGATCTCGTGAGGAACATATGGTTCTCCGTGCACAAACCAGCACAAGTATCTCTTCATGAACCTTTTTTGTAAAAGATGCATCGTTACAACATCTAGATCGAGAAAATTTTTATTTTTACATCTCTTACATAGACATTTAATATCGTCTCCACCAATATTTCTCGGATTAGATAGTACATAATTAATAAAGTCCTGAACTTCATTACAATAATTTATCCTATACAACCTTTCGGGTGAATCTCGATACATCCATGAAAGATCATCCATTACTTATATCAAACTTATATAGAATATTGATGACAATATGTACAAATCATACATTCATACACTAAGTAATAACAAAAGATTGGTTTAACTCAAATTTATTCAAAATATTTTAATAGTATAACTAATTCATTATCAATTATCTACATAAATTCCAATTTCTATATATTTACCGAAAGTTTCAATTCAACAATAAAATTGATAAAATATAAAATGAACCCGTTAAAAAAGTCATTATTTATTTAATCACAAAACATCTAAGTACAAATTCAAAATAAATTTCATCAATTTACAAATAAATACAATTTTACAAAATCTCAAACAAACCCTAACATGTACAAATCATCCATTCATACATCAAATCTCCATGGGAAAAAGCTATAAAATAAATAAACACCCAAACAAAATACATATACTATAAAAATATGCAATAAAAATTAACATTTTAAAATTGAGTTCAAATAAAAAATGGGTAATTTTTCTTACTTGAAGTGGAGAATACTCAATAAAATTTGAATCAGAACAAGGATGCTGACAAACTGAGTGTTAGGGTGACTGAATTTGTAATGGGAGGTTGATTTGTGATAAAATTGAGGGGGTTTGTGTTGATTGTTGTAGAGAAAAATAGAGGAAGAAGAAGAAATGAGGGAGGGAGAAAGAAATGTTGCTCGTCATGTCATAAATTAAATATTACGGATGGATTTACCAACGGATTTAATCGAATGATTTAAATTCACTAACAATTTTGTTTGTAAAAATGATATCATCATACTTTTTTGCTATTTTTCATTTCTTTTTTTCCACGATATAAACCGATAGAGTATTTACATCGGTATTTATCGATCAATACTGTGAGGTCATATTTAATCGAAAAAATTCACCGCAATTTATAAACGAAAATATTCTACCAATTTGATTATTTGTATTTACTAATTTTCTGACAGTGACATCAAATTTTTTATCTTGTCTTCTATATCTTTAGTGTCTTCGTTTATTCTGAAATGGGTTAATAACTAAACACTATCTTATATACTCCTTTTTTCTTTTTCTTTTTTTAGCTTGGTCACACAATCTCCTATATGTTCTAATCCTTTGTTTGATATATATATATATATGCGCGCGCGCGCGCGTGTTTTGTTGCGATTTACAGGCTAAATATTTCTCTGAAGGTCGGGCATGCTGTTTATATTTATCTGTCAGGGCCTAATCCATCAATGGTCCAGGTTTGTTAACCTTTTTAAAATTACAAGTTTATATATTTTGCTATTAACTTATCTTACTAATGATTGGCAACATTAACAACGAAAGATAGCCCTTATTCACTAACTGTTGAAATCTTGGTTGCTGGGCACTACTATCATGAATGAATTGTAGCATCCTTGACCTCTGCAACAGCTCTCACAATAATAGGTTTACCAGCTTGCCTTTTTTTGCTTACTGTTTTCTGATTCTTTCCTGTTTTTAGTCATCGACAGTGTAATTTCTTTGTCTACTTTGCACCGACAGGCATTTCATAATGTTTGCGCACTTTTCTTATTATAGAATTATTCCGCGGTAATAATTACTTACTATGCTCTCACTTTTGTTTAATTTTGTCAAGTTCTCTGCAGTATTTCTGTGTTTTGTTTCTCATTATGGAATGTTGGCTTTTGACTAAATCATCTGCAAGATTTTCTTCTCATTAATTTATTTTAATATTAATCTCTCACCCAACAGGACACCATTGGAGATAAATCACGTGAAACTCAAGAGATGGTGCTTATAGAAGTACTTTTTTGTTCATGTCTGGACTTAATTACGTAGGTTGACATGGTGGTTTAGGAGGTGATGTAATTTTAGAATTTTCCCTCTTCAATTTGTAACCTCACATTGTAAGTAATCATTTTGTTACAAATATTTTTCAAACATATAGATTTGGGTCTTCTAGCATTAAGAGATCTCATTCTTAATCATGTTATCCTGGAGAATATGATAAAGGAGGGTCATGGAGTCTCAAAGAATATGATTGGAAATCTAAGGGAAGATAGAAGATAAGGTGTTAACTTCACTTTTTGTTAACCTGCAAGGATTTTTAATAATCTTTCTGGTGTTTGGCTATTTATTTTAAAGCTACCATGCAACAGTTCATTAAAGGAATAATTTTGTGGTAGATTGTTCAAGTAATTTTTGATGCAGAGAAGAACAGTGGTTGGTATTTTTTGCCTTGCATGACATTGCTGATTCCAGATCGTTTCTTCATCATGGTCTTCACCTTAGTTTGTTGTTAAGAGGTCTTCTCTTCTATTTTCTCAACTCTCTTATATTTTCTTGCTGCTTTTGCAGCGTGCTTTTCAAATCTTTCTTCTGCAGTTCTAAAGCTTCTTTTTTTTTGTCATCCTTTTTTCCGTGACCCAATCTTTAATTTTCTTACCCTTACTTTTTTTTTCTCCCTATCATTCACTTTCCTTAGGTTCCATGAATTTTGTGCCTTTTTGTGTTTGATCAAATACCTTTCTTGTTTTTCCCTTTTTTTCTCCCCTGAACAGTTTGGCATGCTTGCTTATGGTTTTACCTTTTGTTGGATTTGCATTAGGACCCACTTTTTGTTTAGGAAGAGACATGGGCCTCTTGGTCCCCCCAGTTCGAAGGCCAGTTTCCCCTACTCTGCACTACCGCATCAGTTCAGGTCTTTTTCCCATACACTTCTTCATTTTTGCGTGCACGAAATGCTTTGGATTGTAGATATATAGCTTTGCGAATTAGCTGAGGCATTATGGTTCCTTAATTGTAGTGATAAAAGATTTGAGGTGAGGTTAGAAGGTGATTATATAGAATCAGAGCATGGCTCCATCATTTTGCATGGGTGGGAATTTAGAATTACCAGGTGTCAAATTCTGTCCAACAAGGTGATGATGAAGATGAACTACTTTTCAGGCGCATCGTATCTCTTTAATTTTTCTTCTTTTCTATATCAATGGATCATACTTCAAATTAAATTAATGACATGGGCATCGAGTGATGTTAGTGCTTTCTCCTATTGACATTGGTTCTGTGGTGTTTCAAGTTAGAATTCTTAACAGGTTAAGTTTCTTTTTGCCACTCAAACCATGCATAAAGCCCTGATGATTTCCGAACGATCACACACACAAAGTTTTGGAAAAACCAAGTGCATCCTTCGACTTTCCAGCAGTTTGCAAGGTGCTAATGTAGATAGACAACACAACAGTGAGGAGGCGTAGTGAGTTGGTGCAAAAGTAAGCGAGTTCTTCAGAAAACACTTGGGAGTTCAGATCTCAGCTGTTACATCCTCTAGTTGGTAGCATAACTCCATTTCGTGTATGATTATAGCTATTCTCTGAATGATTTTAAGCATCTTTTTTTGATATAGATGCGGTGGAGATTCTTCTAAATAAATAGTGTGATGTGATCATAATATTCCTGTGAGATAATCTACCTGTCTTTTTATTTTCTAAAAAAGAATTCTAGTGTTACTTTATAATTCTTTCTTTTTCCTCGTGTAATCCTAGACGTGGCCAAAATTCAACAAGTCCCTTGAAAGGATTTATTCGAACATCATCTTTATGCTCGCATCTTTTTAATAATGTTGATACATTATGAAACGATCACTTGGTCCATTTCAAAGATTTATTAAGCCAGAAAAGATGCACAAAACATTTCAAAGATACTTAATATAAGCAATACAAGCAAAGATGATAGCTCACATCAGGAAGATTATGTCTAGCAAAAGCAATACAACAACAACAACATTCATACAAAGCACAACTCTTCTGAATCCACAAGAAATAGATCAAGCATCGCCATGGCCAATCAAGGCAAGAAGCATTCGTTCATAATCTCCGGAAGTGTCTCCAGCAATGTCACGTTCAAGATTAACACTATTTCGGCGATGATATTCCTCCTTGATACGTTCCATGTCAACCTCAGCCCTGGTGGTTACAACTCTAGTAAGAGCCCTTTCATCTGTCCCTAGCTTTTTGATGGACAGCCGCAAAAGCTTCTCAAAGTATTTTTCAGGGTAGGTCAAGCACTTAATCGTTGCTCTCAGTAATTTGAGGAAATCGTTATCCGCCTCTTCCTTCAAATTCTGCAAACAGATTTGCCACTGTCAATTTAAAGCGAAACAAATGTCTACAATGCATCTAGAAATGTTGATATTACTGCAAGAGCTAAATAAAAACTTTGGCATGTTATAGATTTTCAGTACTTCGCGGCAAATTGGTTATTCTACTTGCCCATTGAGACAACTTTGAAATCATTATTGACTAACTGGAATTTAACATTGGGAATGATTTCAAAAAATAACTGATAAATGTCGTATCAGATTCAGATCATAATACCTTGTTGATGGCATTTCCAAATGCGTTGTTGTAGTGATTAAGTGTTGCATTAAGTTGTGCCTTGCTCCTTGTAGTCAGAATCCTGATGATCTCTTCATCACTATAAGCTTTAGCTGAGATCTTCTCATGAAGTATCTTAGCCTCTGATTTTGCCAAAATCGTGTTCACCTCTTCTCCCTCATATCGGAATGCACTTACAAGGGGAACCAACAGCTGCTCGGAACAATAATAAACACAGAACCAAGCAGTTCAAAATTGTTGTTACTAACAAAGCATCAAAAGTTTAAGAGAAGATCAATCATCAGATGATTAACTTTTCATTAGAACTAGCCTATGATGTACACGGGCTAAAATCTCTCTGGAAAAATACTTAAGAGGCTTAGGGCATTACCTTGCGGAAGTCTCCAGTTGTGTGGTATGCAACATCTTCCTCGAGGGATTTCTTGTAACGAGCATGATATGCCTGCCTCACCTTAAAAAGGTCATGTGAGGACCTAGCACAAGCTATTTCCATTAGAACCCAGTTGCTTGAAGTGAACCTCTTCGTCGCTTCATTAGCCAAATATGCATCACGCTCAGCAGGATCCAGTGTCCATAGCAACACAGCCCTCTGTTTGGTGTAAGCAAAATTTGCAAAAAAAAACATGTATAAACAACCTCAGTGTCAATGCAATACTTTTCCAAAATAGAGAGGGATCTGGCAGGCATTAAAAGCCTTGGTTGCCATAAAATTACTCCTGGTACACAGGAAGATAGCATTTAATTAGAATTAACACGAGATGCATCGAACTCTGACCTCGAAGTCACTAGAAAGTTCCTTGTCCAAATCTTTAAGGAGATCTTGCCCGTATGCTTCAGCATAAACCTTTCGAATTAAGTTTCGTTGTGCAGCATTCCTATGAGCCAGGATGGAGATGATCAATCCCTCATTTGTACCCCATCCTGCAAACGAAGAGGAAGAAAAGAAAAAACAGCTTACTGTTGATAAATTCAGTGCAGCAGGGCAATGCATCACAGAAAAATAGATATAGATCAATTTTTTTAAGTCCAGATTACAACATCAACATCAAATAATTTGCAAAGATTCCATTATGTTCTGCAATGATGATTGGTTAGTTGAAAACTGATCAGGACAAATAATTTACAAAACACCATTAACGTTAGATAACTAACTCATGTCTCATTTCTGCAGATCACGACTCGAGAGCTTAACAATGCAGATCAGTATAGAGATCAAACACGAAGCAAAAAGTAACTCCAAAATCAAATACCCTGCCATCATGTACTCGAAAGTCAAGCCAACCACTGGTTCAAGAAATCAATCCTTTAAGAGAAATAGATGTAAAAGGCGACCTTCAAAAGCCTTTTGTGTTATTTCTCAAGAACAAGACACGGTAACTTAACAATGTAGATCTGCATAGAGATCAAACACCAAACAAAACATCTACAAGATCAAATACCATTCATATCATGTTTGACTCACAAAGTCAAACCAACCATTTCTTCAAGAAATTATGAATCAAGCTCAAGTTTTCCAACCACTGAATGCCAAATTATCTAATAAAGAATGTCACTTTATATTACGATCAGCATCAAATAGCACATCAGAGGAATCCACAAAAAATCTCAACAAAAAACAAATAACGAAAAGAAAGGATAGATTCATCATGTAAAGGGTCACCTTCAAAAGCTTTATGAAGTTGCTCAGCATCCTCATAAGGAGGAGGAACAGAAGCTGGAACTTTAAGGGACGCCATTGTTTTCACTCTTCACTCTGTTTCACACTCTCCGTGTTTTGTGTTTGCCAAGAATCGGAAACGGTGGGTGAAGTATGATTTTTGAGTTCCTTTTAAAGTGCATGAAAAAGAAAAAAAAAAATTACAAAAATTGTGATGGTATAAAAAATAATCGAAATCCCCGCCATGATTATATCTTACTTTCTATTATTTTATTTGGCATGTCACGCGTTAGGATGAGGTCCATATTTTTCTTGTAAAAAATATGTTTAGGATGCAAACGGTTTATATTTTTTTACAAAAAAAAAAAAAAAAAGTTTGGATGATGTAAATGTATTTTAAAGAAATAAAAAAAAATAAAGATTTAAATTGTGACATCAACTGAGATTAATAAGTCAGTTTATTTTAATTAAATGAAAAAAAATTATTAATATTAATTAAAAATTATTTTAAAAAGTATTACAATACCTTTAAAAAAAATCAGGTCAGAACAATAAATACTGAAAAACATAACATGAAAAAAAATAACAAGCGTTCTAGTATATTTAAGACAGTGTTTGGCACTCTGATTGGAAAGTGCTTTTGAATTTTTATTTTTATTTTACTTTAAATTAATATATTTTTATGTTTTTAGATCATTTTGATGTGCTAATATTTAAAATAATATTTAAAAATAAAAAAAATATTATTTTAATATATTTTAAAATAAAAAAATATTTAAAAAAAAAACAATTATTATCAAATTTTCAAGCAATGTTTATTTATCGAAGTGAAAAACAACAATGAATTGGGTAAGTCATGAGAACATGGATGGAGTTAGTATTTCTTAGCAAGTACAATAACGTAAAACTTCTTTATCAATTTCACCCCAAACAAAAAACTGCTTGCAATTTCGTCCTAAATATATTTTGTCTAATACAAGATGTATTCCTTTTGTCCAATCACCTCAGGTGATATTGTATTGTATTTTTCGGTGAGCAAATGGGAAGTGAAGGGAAATATTAATAACTCAAGAAAAAGGAGGGTTAGACATTTGGTCACATAACCCAGGAAAAAAATAGGTTTTTCTTTATCCCATTTTATTTGTCTCGACACCATTATAGGTGAGACTATCACCATATTATTATTGACTGGCGGTGGGGCATTACAAACCATACGGTGTCTGGTCTTCACCGACCTCGTTTATGTCCTCAGCTACTTGTTTTCGAGGTTTTTTCTTGTTTTAACTAGCAAAACCTAAAAATGTCAGAGAGAAATTCAAAAAACCATACACTGTATATGTGTCATTGTATAAAGTGGGTTATAATAGTGAATTCATGGTTTTGTCTTGAAAAAACTCTTTATAAACTGTTTTTTTAGGGATAAAATGTTTTTTTTGTTGTTGATTTGAATTCATGGTTTTGTCTTGAAAAATTAATCAAAAAAACCGAACCGTAAAAAAAATTGATTAAACCGATTAGAATTTTAAAAAAATCGACCGGTTGGGTTTTATAAACCTAAAACAGAAAAAACTAAACCAAACCGAAACCGAAAAAACCAGAAAAAACCGAGCCAAACAAAAAAACCGAGCTAAATTGAGAAAAACCAGGCCAAATAGAGCCAAATTGGAAAAAAACTGAGCCGATCGTTTTAATCCGATTTTTTTCCAAAATAACTAAACCGAAATCGATCGGTTTGAACAAATTTCGGTTTTAAAAAAACAGTTTTGGTTATTTTTTTTTATAAAAATCAAATCAAATCGAAAATAATTATCCATAGTTTCTGGTATTATGTGAAATTGTATGGCTTTACCTGGCTTAGCTTTTTATTTAGTGAAAAGAGATATTTATAAATTATTTTATAGAAAAACAAGTTCTTATGTTATGATATTGATGCAGAAATTGATAACAAGCAGTGTCATATAAGAAGAGTAAGAAATGTCTATTGAATTAGAAAAGTGGTGCATTCTTTGCATAGAAAAACTTGATCGGCGCTGGTGCAACACTAACATCTGGGGAATAAAGCATATTGAGGTGTGTGCCGGGCATGGATATACTAGTAAAACATGGCGAAGAAAGTCTCTGTTGCACTTACTACCAGGGCAACACTATATTATTATTATTATTATTTTATTAATATAAATATCTGAATCAGCATTTATGTATCTCGATTAATTTTATAAGTCTTAAAGTTAATGATGATCATGTAAAATTTTAATGATCCTAAGATTTATTAGACTCGAACTAGTAACCTCTATAAAACAAACCTAGCTACAACCCATACAATTAAATTACATCAAAAACAACTATCTAGATGGTGGCCCAACGGTAAGAACTTAGGACCAAGAGGTTTGCTCCCTCTGTGGTCTCAGGTTCGAGCCCTGTGGTTGCTCATATGATGGCCACTGGAGACTTACATGGTCGTTAACTTTAGGACCCGTGGGATTAGTCGAGGTGCACGCAAGCTGGCCGGGACATCCACGTTAAACTAAAAAAAAATTTACATCAAAAACATTATATTGAATGTCTTTAAGCTTGTCATTATTAGTAGCTGAGACTTTTTTATGGTATTGTACCGAGGCTCAAATAATTTTTCAGAATTGAATAAAGAGGAAAAGAACGAGGCAGTCCATCTTGGAGCGTGAAGGTGATTATTTTTTTTTATTGGTGGATTTTTATGTACCATCATATATATAGTTTTAATATTATTATAAGAAAAATAATATTATAGATCACACATCATCAGCTGAACTCTTGTATACACTCGTAATCAATCACAATATTAATTGTGAAAAAACAACAAATATCCTTTAGGAGGAAACTTCATGGAAAGTGAGTTCCTTGTATAGAACCCTAATTTCACTTTCCATGTAATTTCCTGATATTGTATTTCATGGACGCATTAACATTTTATTGTTTTTTAATGATATTTTATAATTTCAAGTACTTTTATAAACATAAAAGAAATGATATGTACACCATTTACGTTTTTTAATTTTCATGAAAAATGTTTTTCGTTTCTTTAAACTAGATTTATCCCTCTAAAAATTAGAAATAAAATCCAGTGAGATATTAATTTTACGAGAAAACAAGTAATATTGAAGTTTATTTTACAAAATCCTTCGGATTGAGTTGTGTGTATAATTTTGATATATATATATATAAAAATTTATATGTCAAGTGGGATATATATATGTTTTTTTATATAAATATATTATCTTCTAATTATTACTTTTTATCATTTTGCATATTTTCGAGGGAGCCTAATTCATTGAAGAAGGGAGACAGAATAATTGAATCTCTGTTTGATTCAGTACGAAATGTACTGGAAAGCCCCATAATTGAAGTTTTACTTTTTACTTTTACGGTGGTTAGGGATCAAAGCCACAATCGTGAGTGCTATGTGATCGATATTCAGTATTCACCATTTTTTATTTTTTAATCTTTTCTGAGTTTTTTATTATTATTAAGCTGACTAATAGATAATTTGATATTTTATAAATATAAAATATTATTTTAAAAATAAAAATAGCTAGCGTGAGAAAAGCATGCTCCAGTAATTCAAAATGTTTATATTATTTAGACGGCACATATAGCGTCTCCTAGAAACTAAACACCATTGTTTATGATGACGGTAGAAGCGTCTTAGCATTTTCTTCATAGTGTCAAGTGCGTATATAAGGCTAGGTTTTATGTCTGTTTTTATAAAAAATTAAACGTATCATACCAGTTTGTATTTATATTAATTTTAATTTTAATTATTATTTATCTTATGATTGTTATTTGTTTTGTTTCTAAACCTTTTTAAAGTTTACTTTGTTTTGTTAATTTTATTCCGTCGTTTGATTTTATTTAATTTTTTTATTCAATTTAGTCTTTATTGTTAGAAATAACACTCTTATGAAGCTCACAGGATTGATGGAAATTGCATAATCTTATTTGATAAACGAGTGCTGCTTAAATACAGCTTCTTACAAACAGAAATGAGAAAAACTAGCTACTGCAGATGTTATTTTACGTGGATCAAATCACTAGTATTATGGCTTGAGAAGAGGTCCTCTTTGACTGCCATAATCCCAGAAAATAGCCACAATCCCAGAATGATAGGAATAGGATTTTATTTCTGCAGACTTCTTCAAACTGAACCTTCCTAATATATCCTCCCCTAAACTGAGCATGTTGTGCATTTGCTCAGTTTAGATCCTTCTTCTCTTGTACTCCCAAGAGCATTCGAAGTTTTAGAAAATCTTCAAGTTTAAGCGGCTTTGTCAGAATGTCTGCTAGTTGCTCCTTAATGCCACAGTAGATGAGCTATACTTCTTCCTTTTTGATAAGATCTCGAATAAAATGAAATCTTACATTGATGTGCTTTGTTCTCCCATGAAATACTGGATTCTTGGACAATTTAATGGATGAACTATTGTCGCAGAACACAGTAACACATTTACAATGATCTTCTTCAATGCTATTTAGAACTTCCTTCATCCATATATTTTGGCATGCACAAGTGGTGGCTGCTACATATTCTGCTTCAGTAGTTGATAGAGTAACTATTGGTTGCTTTTTGGAGCTCCACGCTACTGCACCATCTCCCATCATGAACACATACCCAGAAGTGCTTTTCCCCCCATCCAAGTCACCCGCAAAGTCACTATCAGTGTATCCTTTAAGGGTGCTGTTCAAGCTTCTTTTGTAGAAAATACCAAACTTCATTGTCCCCCTTAGGTACCTGAGTATTCTTTTTGCAGCTAGTAGATGTCCTTCCTTCGGTGCAGCCATGAACCTGTTTAGAAAACTCACTGCATACATTATATCAGGTCGCGTTGTTGTGATATACATGAGGCTGCCAATTAATTGCTTGTATTCGGTGCTGTCAATTTCTTCTCCTTTCTCTTGTGATGATAGTTTAGTTCCTGAAACCATAGGGTTATTGACTGCATTGCAGCTGCTCATTCCAAACCTTGCAAGTATTTCATTTGTATATTTTCCTTGACATAAGAAAATTCCAGCCTCTGTTTGAAGTACCTCTACACCCAAAAAATACTCCATCCTCCCTAGATCAGTCATATCAAATTCTAACTGCATGGAGGCTTTAAATTTTTCACATAACATCACATTATTACCAGTAAAGATTAAGTCATCCATATGCAAACTTACCACCAAAAAACTTCCTCCTTCCTTCTTTATGAACAAGGTGTGTTCATAGCTGCATTTGTCGAAACCTTCACCAGCAAAGTAATCCTCTAACCGACTGTACCAAGCTCTAGGGGCTTGTTTCAATCCATATAATACCTTCTTTAGTAGATATGCTTTGTGCTCTTCTCCCCTTCGAATGTATCCTTCGGGTTGTTCAATATAAACAACCTCATTCAGTTCTCCGTGAAGAAAAGCGCTCTTTACGTCAAGCTGAAAGACTTCCCAACCTCGCAGTGCAGCTAGAGAGAGTAGCATTCTGATGGTGTCCCATCTAGCGACCGGCGAGAACACTTTGTTGTAATCTATTCCTTGTCTTTGAGCATAACCTTTCACAACCAGTCTCGCCTTGTGCTTATCGACCTCTCCTTTTTCATTCAATTTGGTTTTGAGAACCCACTTCACTCCAATCTTTTTCATTCCTTTAGGTAGTTCCACTAACTCCCATGTATTGTTTTTTTCGATAGCTTGTATATTGGTGTCCATGGCATTTTTCCATTTAATGTTTTTTACGGCATCACCGTAACTTACTGGATCATCTTCAGTAGCATAAAGCACTAGGTATTGCTCTTCCTCTTCTTCCTCTGCAAGATTTTCACCAGTTATATAATCTTGTAGGTGTCTTGGAGGTATGCTGATCCTTTTTGTCTGCTCCCTTCGAGTTTCCTGAGATTGAGCAAGGGTTGTACTTCTTGCCTCCTCTGTTTGTGCTGCAGCCTGCTCATTTGGTATGTCATCTTCTTCTCTGCATGTTCCATTGAATGATTCTGTGTCATCCCAAGTTAATTCCTCTTGTTCATCATCTGTCCTCCCCCAGTTCCATGTCTCCTTTTCAGCAAAGATCACGTCTCTGCTGGTGATGATCTGCTTGCTCTCGGGATCGTAAAGTTTATAGGCTTTAAACTCTTCACTGACTCCCAGGAATACACATTTATGGCTTTTATCTTCTAGCTTGATCCTCTTCACATCCGATATATGTGCATAGGTAACACATCCAAAAACTTTGAAATGTGCCACATTAGGCTTGTTTCCAGTCCAGCACTCTTCTGGAGTTTTATTTGTAATTGCTGCAGTAGGACTTCGGTTGATGATGTGTACAGACCACTTTGCTGCTTCTGCCCATAAATTCCTTGGCATTTTTCCATCAACAAGTAAACATCGAACCATGTTCATGAGAGTTCGGTTTTTACGTTCAGCAACTCTGTTTTGCTGAGGAGTGTATGATGTGCTGAACTGTCTCTTGATTCCCTGGGAGCTGCAAAATTCTTGAAAAACTTGGGAAGTGTATTCTCCTCCTCGATCGCTTCTAAGACACCGAATGCTCATCCCTGTCTCTTTCTCAACTTTGGTTTTAAAGTGTTTGAACTTCTCAAAAGTTTCTCCTTTTTCTGCCAGTAAATAAAGCCATGTTTTTTTGCTGAAGTCATCTATGAATGTCAGAATATACCTCTTGTTGCTCACGGTAGTTGGAGTGATTGGTCCATAGAGATCCGAGTGGATAAGCTGCAACTTTTCTGATGCTCTCCAGTTAGCTTTCTTTGGCATCTCTTCTCTGTGTTGCTTCCCTTTATTGCATACTTCACACACTTTGCTTACTTCTATGATTTTAGGCATCCCTTCCACCATTTGCTTGAAGTGCAAGCTTCGGAGTCCTTTCTGATGTAGGTGACCAAATCGTCTATGCCAAAACCCTGTGAGATCCTCTCGTGTTACTTGTAGACATGCATCATTGTGTTGTTCAACAAGCATGACAAACATTCGGTTTGTAGTCATATATGTGTGTACAATCAGTCCCTTTGTGGGATGAAGGATCTTGCAGGCTCCTCTTTGCATTATCATTGTCAGATCTTTCTCCTGCAGCTGCCCAACACTTAACAAATTGTTTGTTAAGTCTGGCACATAATATACATCACTTATGATTTGTGTTCTTCCTTGAACTCTCAGTTTAATGTTCTCAAGACCCATAACCTGCATCCGAGCATTGTTTCCCAGCTTCACAATGTGTGAGAAATCCTCATTCAATGTAACAAACCACCTTTTGTTACCTGTCATGTGGTTGGAACATCCTGAATCGATGAACCAAACATCTTCTCTGTTTGATCCCCTCATTTCAACGTGAGTCATGAGTAAAAGTTCTTCTTCATCATCCAGCTCAACATAATGTGCGTTTCTTTCCCAGGTAGGGCATTCATACTGAAAATGCCCTGGCCTGTGACATTTGAAGCATTTCATTGTGCCTTTGCCAAACACTTGCCTTCCTCTCCCTCTGTTTGGACCTCTAAAGCTGATACCTCCTCTTCCTCTATTAGTGTTTATTCTGCCTTCTCCAATTGAAGTATGCAACACCTGCTCCTCATTTTTATCTTTTCCCAACCTTTTGAATTTGGCTTCGTGAACTACAAGAGAACTTTGTAATTCATCAACTGTCATGGAGCTCACATCCTTGGATTCTTCTATCGAGACCACCACATAAGTAAACCTCTCTGTCAAGGTTCTGAGCACTTTTTCGACCACCTTTGTGTTTGGCATAATCTCCACGTTACTCCTCATTTGGTTGGCAACTGATGTAACTCTAGCAAAGTACTTTGTAATTGACTCACTTTGCTTCATTTGCAGAATCTCAAAGTCTCTTCTCAGTGTGTTGAGAAGAGATTTCTTCACCTTTGCATTCCCTCCAAACTTGCTCTTCAATGAATCCCACACAATCTTTGATGTGCGCCTGTCTAAGATCTGCTCAAATGTAACTCTATCTATTGCTTGATATAGATAGTGTTTCACTTGATGATCATTCATCTTGGCATCATCATGTTGTGTCTGCTGCGTATTAGTAAACGCAGTTCCAATGATTGGCTCCTGAACACCAATCTCCATAACCCTTTTGCTCTCAGCAAGTTTTCCATCAATCCACTCCAATGATCATAATGTTGACCATCAAAATGAGGAATCTTCGTTAAACTCTTATCCTCACTCATTTTCTTTCTTCTTGTTATCGAGCTGCACTTTTGTTGTGTTTGAATCTATAGAGGCTCTGATACCACTGTTAGAAATAACACTCTTATGAAGCTCACAGGATTGATGGAAATTGCATAATCTTATTTGATAAACGAGTGTTGTTTAAATACAGCTTCTTACAAACAGAAATGAGAAAAACTAGCTACTGCAGATGTTATTTTACGTGGATCAAATCACTAGTATTATGGCTTGAGAAGAGGTCCTCTTTGACTGCCATAATCCCAGAAAAATAGCCACAATCCCAGAATGATAGGAATAGGATTTTATTTCTGCAGACTTCTTCAAACTGAACCTTCCTAATATTTATTCTCTTGAGTACCTTTTATTTTGGTTGTTTTATCATTTTTTATTTATTTTATTTTTCAATTTAATTTCTTATTATTTTATTTAATTTTATACTAGATTTGATTTTCATTCTATCGATTGCTATTTACTTAGTTTTATAATTCCTTTCTTGATTAATTTTTTTTAATTTTATCTCTCAATATCTGGATGATTAGTCCTCCAAATACTAACAAATGTTTTTTTTATTAGTCGTTATTTTTTTTATTATTATTGTTATTGGTTTTTCTTTATAATTATATTATGAAATTAACATAACTTATGAATTCATTTAAATAAGTAACTCAAGTCAAAGATTTTCCTTACTCTTTTCAAAATATTATTATCATTCAAACATCCATCTAGTAGATATCAGTATTACAACATCATCGCACCTGTAGATGTGCTAGAGTTTCCTCGATCTGAGAAAATTATTTTCTCATGTAAAATTCTTTCCATCCGCATCCGCCCCCTCCCTAATAAAATTCACAAATATCCTACGCTGAAAAAGGAAGAAGCTCCACGGTCATGATTAAACCTGTTAGCATTGGCCAGCTGCTTCACTATTCCGTGGTTAGCAAAAGTAAATCATGCATAATTTAGTAATCATAGATTTAAGATATTTCACTGTAGCCCTAATATTAAATAACTTTCAATGTTAGCTTGGTAGCTTCCGAAGACTTTCAATGCTGCCCTTTATCATTAATAATTGCTTATGAAAACCAATGGCAACCGCTGGGTCAGTGGACTCAAAATGAGGCATAAAGTATTTGACCCACAAATCAAAAACAAGAAAGTAATAAAGCGTTGGGTCAGTGGACTAAAATGCTTATGCAAAATCCGTAAAATCATTATATTAATTTAGTTATTATTATATATTTTTATTTTTATTTTTTTACGTCAATATATTAAAATCTTTCAAAAATATCTAAAAAAAATTAATTTGATGCTTTTTTAAAGTGAAAAAATAATTTAAACAGAAGATTGTAACGAAAAGTCAAACACTATTGGCAAGCTGGAGTCTTGAATTATTTTGAGGAATTTCTCAAGTTTGTATTATTAGTGATTACATGCTCGGGAGGCGGGAGTATAAGAAGAAGAGAGTCAACGGGCTAGAAGAAACAGTGATGGGCTTTTTGTGGCAAACGAAGTTTGAAGCTTTTACGTTGCTAGTTGAAAACAATTTGAGCCCTTTGGACCATAAGAAAGAGCAAAAACAACATGGGCCATAGTAACGCCTTGGGCCGGTGGGCTAAAGTCCATGTGGGCACCTTGTAAGGGCTTTCCTTTAAATATAAGTGATGGTCAACCATGTACAAAGGCTCGCTAGTCAAAAAAAAAAAAAAAAAACTTCTGGTAAAATCCAACTTAACTTCCCAAACTATTAGGTGAGAAAAATTGACCATGGAGGTGGTCATTATAGCCTCATCAGGTCTGTTTTTAACCTGTCAAAATTGTCATCATAACCATCTGTTTTCAAGCAGAGGTAGTTAATTGTTTTTACCTGATAGTTTGAGGGTCTAAAATCAGAAAAGAAAAAGGTTAGAGATTAAATTGAATTTAACAAGAAGTTAGGGTCTTTTGAGCAATTAGCTGTGTATAAAACTTTAAATACCAAGGTTGGTTTGAATGGTTTCCACATATTGATAAGCATCTAGGCATTAGCTTTGCCCGGTGCCTAGGTTGACAATTTCAACTCTCATTTCATGATTAACTATGCTTAGCCATTATATTTTTAGAAGTACTACATCATAGTCCTTATAAGTTAAAGGTCTCGATGTTAACCCAAGGGGTTGGTCTAGTGGCATTTAGCCCGGGACTTGAAGGTTTGCTTTCTCCATGTCTCAAGTTCGAATCCCCCTACCATCAAATCTCTTGGGGTCGCAAGTTGCACGGTAAGAGTTGTGTGAAGGTTGGTTTCGTCCTGCAAGGACTCAATCGCAAAAGTTGATCTAAAATACCCTGTTTTTTTTGGAAAAAAAATGATTTAAATATTAAAGTGATAGTTTTCAATAAGAATAAATGTTGTCTTCACCACTAGATAGGTTATGTATACTACTGTTAGAAAGTCTATAGGCTTAGAGAAAAACACACTTATTATGGTAACCAAAGTTTTATTAGTTATAGTGTCTAATAGCTCATGGCAGCTTTCAAATTTTATTTTTTTTAATTATATGATAAATAAAATAAATATTTGTAAGAAAAGATATGAAGAAAAAATGTATTTTTTAGTCAATATTATTTTTCTTATCTATGTATTTTTTTTTGTTTTGACAATTATATTTTTTTTATATTAACAACATGGTTTATTGAATAAAAAGTAATGCCAATTAAAGAAATTCTTAAAAAAATCCAAAGATTTTAATTAAAGAGGAAAAAAATATATCTTTTTAATTTAAAACTCTCTTTCTTTATGCATGTATTTATTTTTTCTTAAAAATAAACATGTTTTTTTAATCAAAAACATTGTTTTTAAAATAAAACTTATTATGATTGTGAAAGCAAGTTTCAATAAAAACAAAATCACGAATAGACTATTTTTATGCATTTGTATGAAATAATATTTAAGAAAATAAATTTGAGAAAAATATATAAAAAATTCACAATAAAATAGATTTTTTTTCTCATTGAATATCAATGAATAAGTTTTTTTTTTAAAAAAAAAAACTTTGAATATTAGGTTAATACATAATTATTCATAAAAATAAGTGTTAATATTATCATAAAAATATCTAATCTTCTTTAAAATTATGACATAATTGGATAATTCCTTAAATACTCATTTAACAAAATTGAGAATTTTATTCTAAAATTAAAAAAATGTTAAGAGTCATTTAACAAAAAAGGCTAGGCGTGCCTGGTTTTGAAATGACGAGCCTGCATGCATGGTCTAAGTGGAAAAGGCTAAGTAAGCATGACCTAAAAAGGTTATGCCTGCATGTCTAGCTTTTTTAAAAAAAAAACAAAAAAGAACAGACAAGATATTGTCCTTTTAAAAAAAATAAAATAGATGTGTCACTTATATGGGCACATGAAATATCATTTTTTTTGTTTAAATTTTGGTCACCTCTAATTGATTGAAAGTTGAAGTCTGAGTGTTGGTGTTAAGACTTTAAAATCCAAATTTCAACCTGTTTAAATTTAAAAACACTTCAAATACACTATAAAATCATTCTGATATAGGCGCGTCTAAAGAGTCTAATAGTTTTAAACATTCAATTATGGATCTGCCATAACTACATTACTTAGAAAGTCTAGTAGACTCGTTTATCTCATTTATGGACTAGTGATACAAAGTTAAGCCTAAAAAAAGTCTAATCGTGGTCAAATTAGGCTAGAAGGTTTTATAGCCCTAGTTTTATAGAAAATTAGTTGGCTATATAACCAGCTGAGTTTGAAAAGACCTTCAAATTAAATTTGAAAGATCTTGTTTGAGTCAATTTTGTTAATTTTCTTTTTATTTCTAGATTTGTAGCTTAATTTTGGATTTTATATTGTTTTTTTTATTTGATTTAGGATTTTGATTTTTTTGTCAGGTAAAGTCAATTTTGATTTTTTTTGGTCTATTTAAAAAGTTATAAACCTTTTTAAGAGACAAACTTTATTAGAGAGAAATATTTAGTGATAAAATACAAACCAATTCTCTAGTTGTTGAGACCTTTAAATAAGATTGTCTTTCTTTGTACTTGTTTTATTTCTTGTTCAATTTGACAGTGTCACATTTCAGCCTCAAAATATTTTTTAATTACTTTAAAACCCTAAAATCAAACCAGATTAAAAGTTAATGCATGGGATTTGCATTACCTTTTTCGACTAATCCCACGGGCCCTGAAGTTAACGACCATGTAAGCCTCTAGTGGCCATCATATGAGTAACCACAGGGCTCGAACCTGAGACCACAAAGGGAGCAAACCTCTTGGTTCCAATCTCTTACCACTGAGCCACCACCTAAATGGTTGGGTCAATATTTTTTTGTTGTTGTCATGTATTAGATAAATAGTTAAAATAAAAGGATAAAAAAATATTAAATGTTTTAACCAAACTTTAAAAAGAAGAAAAAAAAATCTCTATGCATATTTTTATATTTTTTAAAACACCATGTTTAGCATAAAAAAACAAAATTTTTTTTTTCATGTTTTAACATTGTAAAAAAAAAAAAATTCTTGTGTTTTTGGCCTTTGTAAAAAATTATTTTTGTTGCATTTATTTTTAGACTTAATAAATTTATTATCAAGTCCATTAAAAACTTGGATAAAATAAAATGGCTCATTGAGCACATATACCTAACAAAAAAGAAAACCTTTTATTCGAAAATAAAAAATGATAATGATTTTCAATTGATAATTGACATTTTTTTAAAAGAAAAGAGGTTAAAGTCTTTATTTTTCCATGCATGTGGACTCAAAGCATAACTTTACCACTCTTCTAAGCTCAAGATCCTTTTTCATCAAATATATATTTAATTTTGAGATTTTTAATTTTTTCAAATTACTAGATTGCAATTTTAATTTTTTCATTTTCCCCATATTTTTTTCAAATCAAATCCACAAATTTAGAGCTATCACAACGCCTGCCATAATGCGACACTTATTTTGAGGTTAATCATCTTTTGATAAAACTTTTTTTTATTTGTAAAAGATTTGAGGTTGGTCGTCTACCACTGAGATTTATTTTGTCTTTTATGTTGTTTTAAGGGTAGTCATTTCTCTACAAGATTGTTCCATTTTGAAAAATAATAGTTTTCCTTTTCTTTTCTTTACAAACTAACTATACAAAGTTAAAAGAAAATAAAGTTTTCAATGACTTTATGGTGTAAGTATTATAAAGAGGAGGCAATTATCATAACTCATTTTTTACCCCCGATTTTTCTATGTGTTTTTAAAAAGTATATTTTTGCTCCAATTTAATTTTTTGGTATTTCATTTAATTTTTATCATCATGATGATAAAAAAAGAGTTTAATGAGTGAAATAAGAAAAAAAAAAGAGAGAACAAGAGACAAAATAATAATAATAAGAGATTATGTAAAAGAGAAAAAATAAATAAATAGAAGGTTCAAGTAAAATTAAAAAATTATTGAAAGTGCATGTGTAAAAGAGGAAATTTAAATAATTAAGAATCCGTTTTAAGAATTAGACAATATAATTGCTTATCTTTTTTTTTTTCTACTTTAGTTTTTCCACTTTTGTAGAGCGTCCCAAATAGTTAAATAGAGGATGAAAAAATAAAAAAAATAAAAAAGAAAAAAGAAAAGGAAAGAAAGAGGACATGCATAAAGATTAAAAAGAGATACACTTGTAAAATATACAAGCGAAATCCCTAGTACAAGGAAGTAAAAAAACACAGGAGTCCAATTTATCCAACACCAACTATTTCTTGGTGTCGGATAAGGGTGATCATTTTTAGTTCGGTTCGGTTTTTATTAAAAAAAAGTAACCAAACCGAATTTTTTTTTTAAAAAACCAAAACCAGTTCAAACCGACCGGTTTCGATTCGGTCCAGTTTTTTTGGACAAAAACCGATTCAAACTGGTTTGGCTGGGTTTTTTCGATTTGGCTCTGTTTTTTTCGGTTTGGGTTCAGTTCGGTTCCGTTTTTTGGTTTCAGGCTTATAAAACCGAACCGAACCGAACCGTTCTGTTTTTTTAAAATTTTAATCGATTTAATTGGTTTTTTTTTCATGATTTGATTTTTTTAGTTATTTTTTTTTTCTGATTTTCTTAATTTAATTGGTTTTTTGAATTTTTTACTCACCTCAACTCTTACCACAGTGGGAGGTGGTGGCCACCTTCTATGCCATAAGAAAGAAGAGGGAGTCTTGCACAATGCATGGTGGTCCACGCGCCTCCTTGGGCTAATGAAGCATGGAATGGAGCTTTGAAAGAAGACATGTCAATTTGTGCGTGAGCACATGCTGGGGCTGTTTCTTTCTTTCTTTCTTTTTTCCAGCACTTTTCGTCTCATTTGATCTAATCCTGACGAATCGTTATTGGCAATTTTAATCCAATATATGGTATATTTGTTGATGGAATAATTTTGCGATTTGTTTCGTGAATTTTTGAATTATAAACATGTATTAATATAGATGTTGTTTTAAATAAATTCATGATTTCCTTTTTATTTTTGATTATGTTAGCTTATATTAATTAGATTTATTAAAATATTTATGGTGATTAAGTTTGGTAAAATAATTAAATTTAGATGGGTTAGTATAAATTAGATAATCAAAGGAAATTAATCAAAACCCATGTTTCCGTTAATTATTATTTTAAATTTTACTTGCATAATAATAATAATAATAATAATAAAACAAGGATTAGGCTTGGTTGTCAAGTCAAAACTATCCTAGAGATTTTTATCTCTAATAAATACATGTATTTAGTTTAGACGGAATATTAGGTATAATAGATCTTTTTATTATAAAGTCAAACAATAATATAATTTACTTTAGGTTAGATGCTTTAGGGTGATTTTTGTCTTCTCTTTAATATAATAAATCTTTTACCTAAAAATCTTTCAAAAGTAGTTAGAGTTTTTAGTAATTATAAAATTAGTTGGTGATTTATTCTTTTATTTTTATTCTTTTGACATGATCAAATAGCCACAACCAAATATAATCCAACAAAATCAAATATAATTTTTTTAATTTTACTTGATTCTTCGTCCCTTTTCCTTATTTGCTCTCTAATTTTTTTTATTCTTCAATTTATTTTTATTGAAATAAAATAAATAAAAATGCTAATAAAAAAATAATGAAAATGTACTGAATTTCATGGAAAATATAATTGGAAAAATTCTATATTTTTGAAAATATATTAAAAAAATCAGGGTAAAAAATAAGTTATATCCGTTGTTCTCTTTTTACATTACTCATAAATTATTTAGGGGACCCATTGCTCCTGTTCCTAACAAAACTTTGAAACAAAATTTATATATTTTTGTACTCGAAGAAAGATACAACTTGACATATATAAATATTTCCCCTCTTCTTTCTTGTTGGAAAAAAAAAAAAGAAGAGTCATTGGCCTCGCAAACCAGTGATTCTGAATTTGTCGTCGAGCACGGATGTGGATAGCGGAGTCGCCCGGTGAAGTCTCTTTTCTAGCCTCTGTACAAAGGACAACTCGGTCCTTTTGGCGAAAGCTTCATCACGATTGATTAAAACTCTATACTCCCTTCAAGGATATGGTATGAGCTATTCATTTTGTAAAATTAAATTAAAAAGTCCATAAATGACTGGGATCGAACGTAGACCAGCACCTTATCCATTGGGTCATGGAGTCTTTCTGTTTACTGTTTCCTTAAGATTTTTATATAAAAATATATAGAGAGGTTAAAAAGTGAAATACGTGGGTCTCAAAAGCAGGGGTGTTGTTGCATCATCATATTTTTAGCAAGAAAATCTAAAGACAAGACTTTGAACATACTCTTCTCCCGTCCTCCGGTCGGTAGAATAGAACCCTTCTTCCCCTCCTTCAACCTACCTCTAGGTATCGAAAAGCAGAAAACAAGGCTTTTTTCTATGAGCGTATCTGTTGCTGAACCCAGAAAGGAAACAAGAACTGGGATGCCATGGCCATGGGAATATGAAAGGAAAGATATCTGCAAACAGAATCTCTTCTAGTACACTATCTGTGTAGTTTTTAGTCTTTTTTTTTTTGGGGAAAAGAAATCCGTTCTACCAATTTTTAGTGTTTTAAAGAAAAAGGGAGCATGGGAAAGCAACAAAAGTCGTTAAGGAGCAAAGCAGTACACTTTGTGTCTGATCTCACCACTGTCATCCTTAATCCTATCTCTGATAAACCCTCCAAGCATCCCACTCCTCTTCCTCATCCTCCTCCTGTAAGTCCATCTCTCTCTCTCTCTCTCTTGATGTTTTTTTTCTTTTCTTTTCATGTTTTGGGGTTAAAGGTTGAGACTTTATCATCATGTTGCCTTTTTCTGGATAATTGGATGAATACCCACTTCTAATTTTATGATGGGCAGGAAGATTTTAATTTGTTTTTGTTTTTGGGACTTTGGTATTTGATCTTATAAATCTGTTTTCTTTTCTTCTTTTTGTGAGTTCTGTTCATTGGTTATTAATTTTCAAGAATGAATGTAACTAGAATATTTTTTGCTAGAATTTTGATCATGGAAAGCTCAATGCATTTGACCATTGGGGTTGACTTAATAGGTTTATGAAATTAACTGTCTGTTTTCTTCTTGCCTTTTTTGTAAACAAAAGAGGAAAGGAACTTCATTGGAAATCAAAATGAAAAATGATCCAAATGCTATAAATCAAGACTGAGATGAGCTCCATGGTAGATGGTTGATAATCTTATCCAAGTAGATATTGGTGTTTTTTTTACTGTGTTCAGCAGCTTAATATAACAATGTTAAGTTCGAAATTCTTCAAGGTTGTCTATGTTGTAATCATTTTCCTATTGGGTTGGATTGATATTTCCAAGAATTACTGTGATTGGACTATTTTTAGCTAGAATCTTGATCGTGAAACTTCAATGTGTTTCTCTACTGTGGTTTCTTATGGGATTTAGGGGAATCAGTGTCTGTTTCTTCTTGTGTTTTTTTAGTTGACAAAACAACAAAGGAACTTCATTGAAAATTAAAAAATGAACCTGATGATGCATAACTGACACTCTTTAAGTCTTATCCGAACAAGTATTCTTCATTGAAAATTAAAAAATGAACCTGATGATGCATAACTGACACTCTTTAAGTCTTATCCGAACAAGTATTTGATAACATAGCAATGTTATGTTTGGAATCTCGAACAAGTAATTGATAACATAGCAAAAAAGGAACTTCATTGAAAATTAAAATGCAACTGATGTCACAAATCATGACTAAAATGAACCTGATGATGGATAACTGACACTCTTTAAGTCTTATCCGAACAAGTATTTGATAACATAGCAATGTTATGTTTGGAATCTCGAACAAGTAATTGATAACATAGCAAAAAAGGAACTTCATTGAAAATTAAAATGCAACTGATGTCACAAATCATGACTAAAATGAACCTGATGATGGATAACTGACACTCTTTAAGTCTTATACGAACAAGTATTTGATAACATAGCAATGTTATGTTTGGAATCTCAAAAGTTTGCTGAAGTTGTAATTACTCACTTATTGTTTTGACAGGAAGATGTCAGTGAGTCAAAAAGGAGTCAGCTGGAGTTCGTTACTGAAGAGGATACAGGGCACTTAGTTGAGGAGCCTGATACTTCTTCGTTTACTGCATTCTTATACTCTTTGTTATCGTCCTCAGAGTCTGGAAATAATCCAAAATTGGATGAGCAAAATGATCATTCAGCACAAATGGGTGACCAGCTATCAGAGAATGTAGCAAAAGAGAGTGGCACAAAAAAGGGGTTATTTTCAAGGGGCAAACAAACTCTAAGAGCTGTTTACCAAGCTACAAGAATTGGTGGATATCGGAACCAAGAAAGCAAGGGTAATTCAGACTTGAAAAATGTTGATGAGAATGATGATTTTGGTGGACTTGAGGTGAAGAGTATGCCGAAGCAGAACATGAAAGAGCCTGTTGCTTTGGGAGATCTTCCAGACATATCTGAACCTTCATTGCTTCTTTCAGAGAAAGAAAGAAGCACCCTTCATGTTTCCCTTCCAGCACTTGTTCAAGGGAGGAAATGGTTATTGCTCTACAGGTACAGGAGTACAGATTTTAAATATACAATTGATTTTAAAATATATATAGTCATGTGATTGATAGCTAGGTAATAAATGGCAGTCTTTCCTTGACTCTCTCTTTCCATGGAGTTCTTTGTAGTACATGGAGGCACGGGATATCTCTTTCAACCTTGTATAGAAGAAGCATGCTTTGGTCTGGACATAGCTTGCTGGTAATGCTAGTTTACTTTTGGCTAAGGACAATACCTTTTGTATTTATTTAATTTAGATTTGTCTCCTGAAGGTTATCTTGCAAGTGGAACCCCCCCCCCCCCCCCCCCCCCCCTCCAAAACCCCCCACACACATGCATGTATATGAATCATTACCAAAATTGAATTCACATTTGGGAGTAATTATATCGTACTGTTACCTTGCTCATAATTCTTATTGTGAAATAGCTGAAAAAAGTTGATGAGACGAACTTTCCCACAGGAAACCTCTCCTGTGAGTGCGGTATCCAAGAGGATGTGGTGAATCTGTATTGTTTAGTCCAAAGTTGAATTACTGGATCTGTCCCATTGATTATGAGCTTTGCGCATTAGTCATAAGCCATGCATATGGGCTTTCGAACTGGAGTTGCTCCACATGTCTTACCATGCTAATTTTCTTTCAGGTTGTTGGAGATCGCAAGGGGGCAGTATTTGGTGGCTTGGTTGAAGCTCCGCTAAGGCCAACCAACAAGAAATATCAGGTAGATACAAACTTATTAATTCATATAGAAAACACTTTCTTTTATGTGTTGTGTTGACCATGAAGTTTGAACAGGGAACGAATAGTACATTTGTTTTCACAAATAAACCTGGTCATCCTGTTATATTCCGTCCTACAGGTATTTCCTTCTCAGATTTATAGGTGAAAACTCTTTATTCTAATTAACTGTCTTACTATTGGAAACATCTGGCTTTTTTCGTTGGCGTGCCAAAACATTATTCCTTGCATGCACTTGCTTACCTTATGGATGTTGTTCTAGCATCAGCATGCAAATATGTCATGTGGGAATGGGTAAAAAAATGTTCATCAAACTGATATTGTTTGCAGGAATTACAATAAAATTGGTTTGAAAGAAGCTTCTACATACTTGTTAAATGAAAAATAGTTTCTTATTCTGCTGGTGCCTTTTGTCTTGCTAAATAAATTTTGCTTTACAGAATTTGCAACTTTGAGGACAAAAACTGCATTACGTATAGTGCATTTCATGTTAATTAGCTTTTAGATGAAGTAATCACAGCGTACTGCTGCAAGCAAATGCTACACATCTCTTACTCTTAACTTGTTAGATCTTCATGGCCATGAGAACACTGAACTTATTACTTGCAACATAAAATTTACTGGTCCTTCAATACAAGGACATCCAACATGTTAAAACTCCTTTTCTTCCCAAATTTTGTTCTCAGTATCTCTCTTAAAACTCCTGAAGATAGAATTTTTGGAAACTTATGTTTGAACCATGTATGTCAATCACAAGATCAAGTCAAATTGCATGATGCCAAGAAAACTACAGTTAAATAGGAACTCAATAAATTTCTGAAACGGAGAGTGGAAACTTAGTTGAAGAATGAAAAAGCCTACAGCATGAGGGTTCATATGCACATGCATGGCCATCCCAGAAAGGTGTTTTCTCAGAAGTCTACCGGACTTCAGTTTGTCATCCATTTAAAACCTATTTCTGTTTTTGCAAAATCTGTCTGTGCACTAACAGCTATGTTAAAGCAGGTGCTAATCGTTATTTCACTTTGTGCTCCACTGACTTTCTTGCATTTGGTGGAGGTGGCCGCTTTGCACTCTACATGGACAGTGATCTGTGAGCACCAACCTTTACTTCTCTGTTATATATGTATTTATTCTGCAACTATGTGTGATGTGAATTTTATGTCTGTTTCCTAGAATAAAATTCAGGTAGTGTTTAGTTATTGTTTTAGGATAGAAAAGACGGAGACTGCGGGGATAGGGGAGACATGTCCCCTCATCCTGTTTTGAAGGGACAAAAAATCACTTCAAAACTTTCCAAGAAAATTATTTTTACATCTTCTTGTCTTTTTAACCAAACATATAACATATTTTGTTTATTTCTATTTCTTTTAAATTTGTCCCTTTTGTTTTGAGACACTACCTTTCCACGTGATTATATCATGGATCTAATTTTTTTTTTCCTGTCCAATGCAAAGATTAAATGGATCAAGTTCGGTCTCGGAAACCTATGGGAACCCTTGTCTTGCACACACAGAAGACTTTGAAGTTAAGGAAGTTGAGGTATGCATGGAGCCTCTACCCTTCTCTCTCTCTCTCTCTCTCACGCACACACACACACGAAGCAAGCCATTTCCTGTGGTTCATCAGCTCTACAGTGTCAAATTCCTTTTGGGATGGTTAAAAAATAACTGACTGAAGTCGCATTTTCTCTTTCCATATTGCAGTTGTGGGGCTTTGTATATGGTTCAAAGTATGAGGAAATACTTGCTTTAAGCAGAACTGAGTCTCCTGGGATTTGTCGGTTTTGAACGTTCAAGAATGGGACAGAGCTCATTCATTATGACGTGGATCAAGTGGTTTGTTTGACACTACTGAATGATGCTGAATGCCAATCCATTGCACGTCTCAAATGGAAGTCGGTACATGTAAAGAATCATTTACAATCAACCTTTGTACACATATGTTCAACCTTTAAACCAAGAGTGCTTTTTAACGTTTTCACTATCCAGTTTTTTAATGTAAGCTGGATTTGACAGTAATGACTGATAATACAACATAGAAGAACACATATGGCACTGCTAAATGTAGATCAAAGTTTGTAAATATATTAGATTAGTAAGATATTTAGTTTATCATCATAAATATATGTTAAATAAAAGATGTTCAACAAAGACTTAGAGTTTATATATGATTAAAATTTTAATCTTGCATGAGCATGATTCATGGCAAATTCATGGCAAGCATATTTAACTTAAATATAATAAAAAGAATTTTAGCATGTGTAATAAATATATAATTAAACTTGCATATTAACTAGTAATAAAAATGTAATGTTTATAAATTAAAATAAAAAAGTATTTATTAGTTGGAGCGTGGAAAAGTAATGAAATTTTTGTTGTTATTAATAAATTTTATGTGATATGATATAATCTATAAAAAAAATCAATAACTAATAATATTTATTAATAAATATAGTCTCCTCAATAAATAATAAAAAACTTGTAATAAAACAATTTAATAAATAAAAATAATTAAACTATACAAGATAAAAATCAACATTCATTCCCTTTCTAGCAAACTTAGAGTTTATACATGCTTAATACTTAATATTATAAGCATGCAAAAACATAATTCATGGCAAATATATTTAACATAAATATAATAAACAGAATTTTAGCATGCATATTCATTATATAATTAAACTTGCAATTGATAATAACTAGTAATAAAAAATATTTATATTTAAATTAAAATAAAAAAGTATTTATTAGTTGAAGCGCTTAAAAGTAATAAAGTTCTTGTTGTTATTAATGATGAATTTTTTGTTTGCTTCTCACAATCAAGTCTAAAGTAGAAAGAGTAAAAGATATGATATAATCTATAAAACAAAAACAATAGCTAATAATATTTATAAATAAATATTTTGACTCTACAATAAGCAAAAAAAAAAAACTTGTAATAAAGCAACTTAATAAATAAAAATAATTAAACTATGCAAGATAAAAATCAACATTCATTTCCTTTCTTGGATTTCAATTTTTATTATTTCACTTACAAATTGTATTGTATATAAAAATAGTATCGTATAAGTAATACATTTACCAAATATGTTTCAAGAAAATATTAGAGGGATCACAAATGATCCCGAATAAAACTCAAATTTTTTAGACAAAACTTCATAAACTGTAACTATTCATTGTATTAACTTTTTGTATATGTGAACAGTAACATGTGTGTGAACAAAATCGACCAGATAACTATGATGTTAATCTTATAAAGTTAAGCAAGAAACACAAAAAGCATGATCGAACCAACAAAATAGCATGAAATATCATAAACAAATTAATAATTCACTAATTGTAAAATATAAATCAATAAAATATATGACATGCATCAAAACATCCAAAATACAAGAAAGATAATTTTAGAAAATAAACTAAAATTTTAAAACAAAGATATATAGAAACCTTATAAAATTAAACAAAAAAGAAGCAGAGAAATCATAACAAACCAGAAGGTTATAGATTAAAGCATATAGAAATAAAATTAAATCTATATGTGAGAATATAAAAAATTAAAAGAAGTTAAATTATAACTTAAATTTTAAAGATGCTAAAAACCTCTTTCACAATTAATCTATATTATTATTTTCATTTTTTTTACAAGATAAACTAAACAAAGAAAAATATAAAGATAAAGCCTTAAGATTATAGATTAAAGTTTGTAAACATATTAGACTAGAGAGCAAATATATTTAGTTTATCGTTACAAAGGCATGCTAAATAAAAGGATGTCTAACAAAAGCCTAGAGTTTATACATGTGTAAAACTATAAGTACACCAAAGCATAACTCATTGCAAACATGCTTTCGACATAGATATAATAAAAAGAATTATAAAATGCATATTAAGTGTCAGAGAATAATATAAATCATATATTGAGACCTCAACTAATAGCTTAAATTTTTAGGTTGAGATGATTATTTGACATGATATCGGAGCTTTGATGGCCAAGTGGTTAAGAGTTCGAATCTCACCACTCCATTTATTTGGTAAAAATCAAACATAAGGTAGTATGAGTTTGTTCAAGTTTCAAGTCCAAAAAGTTTTCACTTGAGGAGGTGTGTTAGAGAATAATATAAATCATATATTGAGACCTCATATGACAGTTTAAGCTTTTAAGTTGAGATGATTATTTGACACTAAGCATATAATTAAACTTGCAATTGATATTAATTCAAAGTTCTAGCATGCATGCTGGTAATAAAAAAAATATATATGTTTAAAAATCATAATTGCAACTCATCTATTACAAGCTTTAGCGTTTTAATTAAGAGCATGTTCGGTATTGTAATAATGATTATTTTTTAAAGTGCTTTTTTATTTGAAAATACATTGAAACACTGTTTTTTATTTTTTGAAATTTTTTTCATATTAGTACATCAAAAAAATATATGAAAAAACTAAAAAAAATATAATTTGAAGCAAAGAAAAAAATAAAAAAATTTTATATTTTTTTAAAAACACTTTTGAAACATAAAAATAAATAAACTATATACTTTCATCATATTTAATAAAATCTTTTCAACAAGCATGCAACTCTTAACACAAATAAGACCAAACGTGGCCACAAATTAATTACAAATGCAATATGCTATCCGCTTTTTTTTCAGACATAACCATTATCTGATTAAGTTTGATTCCTCGCACTATATTGTGAGATGGAGTTTTTTTTTTCCTCAACATAAAAAAAAGTACCATTAATAAAAAAATTATTGTAAACTAAAGTTTATATATACATTCAATAAAATAAATCGAGAATTATATGTGTCAATAAATAATTATATATCTGTTGGTTACAACTTAAGATTAAGTAAGGAAGTTGAGATAAAAATATTATTTCTTAAAAAAAAGATTGAATATTTGTTTAAATTTGAAATTGGATCCCAGAGTTTTAATTTATTTGAATCAATAAAATTAAATTTATCTTGTCAAATCAAGTATTAATGCATCGTCAAAACTTATTCTTAACATTGCGAGAGCCTAAACAAAACCAACCTAAACAAAACATCATACATAATCACAAATCAACTTAATATGAAAAGATTAAATTGAAAATATAAAAAAAATCAAGTGACAAAAAAAAACATTGTGGATAACTTTTGTAACCCATACTAGATTATGTTTTTCTTCTATATTGCATTTCCATCATTTTTTTTTAATATTTCTTCGATCTTGTGTTGTTGCCCTTGTTCTTGATTACAAACACTATTTCATAATTTATTTAGCATCAATTTTGCAAAACCACACTATTAAATAAGAAGTAAAAAGACTTCATAAAAAAAAGAAGCGAATAAAACAAAAACTCATTTACTGCTAATAACCTTTTCAAATATTTGCGTAATAAATACACAAAGATTTAAGGCCTACTGGTGGATCAACATGTTTTGTTTTTATTTTTATTTATTTTGATTCTTATTTAGAGGAACCAGAGATTAGGTGATAACCCATCCCCATGCTCATCTAAGTGCTAAGTCCAGATATGTATGAGTCTGATGATTTGTTAGATCTAACACATCCATGGGCTCAGCCTATGCATATATGGTTCTAGCAATCTGCCAAATCCAACATCCCTAGACTTATTCAAATGTTGAGTTCAATCATATATAGGTATGGTAATCTGTCAGACCCAATATCTATAAATTTAGCCAAACATTAAGCCTAAACATGTATAGGTTTTCCATCTACCAGACTCAACATCCTTAGATTTAGCCAAGTGTTGAGCTTAATCATATAAATATATTTTTCCTCTTATCAAGTTAGAAATATCTTTTTGTTTAAGAGAGAGTAAGTAGGAAAACGATCAAGAAAAAGGTGAAAATTGACTATAAAAACCTACTGGAATCCTTAGAAAAGAGGTCATAAAACCTCTATTCTCAATGATATATTTATTTTCAGAGTATCTCTTTAAAATATCATAATATTTTCTTAAAAAAATACTTATTTAAGCATCGAATAGTCCTTAAATCAACAAAAAAATAATCTTTTGCAGGTATTAAGTACCAACTACCAACCACTTTGACAAAGAAAAATGAAATCATATTATTAGAATCAAGAGATTAACAGATTATTTAACATAAAAATCTTATTCTCAAATCACTTGAATTTTTTAGAACATTATCATTAATTTATGATTTAAATCATGTGTGTTTCCAATATAAACCACATATTTTCAAAAAGACTAAAAAATTAATTTATATAGTTATATGTTTCTTAACATGAACCATGAAGTTATTAAAAATACTTTTCATATATGTAATGAAATTAAAAATATTCTGAATATATGAGAAGGTTATGATATATGCAAAACATGCCTTGGATACATGTAAATCAAGTCAACATGCTGTGAGACTCAATTTATTTATTTTTTAAAAAAAACAAAAAAATATGAGAGCCAGAGAATAATTTTATAACAAGTGATATACTATTAATTATTTTTGGGGTAAAAATCAGAGATATTATTATCATTTTTTTGTAAGTCATAAATTTTATATTATATTATATTATATTATATATATATATATATATATATAATATTTTAAATAAATTTTAAAAAATTAATAAAATATTACTAATTCTCCATCCTTAAAATTTTCCGGGCCGGAGGAGGAGTTGTTAGCCTAGGAATGAAGGTATTCACTTTTCTGGTGGATTTTAATTTCCACAGGTGACAGCACAGGAAAAGGCAACAGAAAAAGAAAAGTAAGAAGAAAGAGAGCGCGCCTAAAGTCTCGCCAAAAATGGCGACGACGAAGCGAAAAGGTGGAACCACCAGGTCGGAGAGAACGAACCCAAGGGTTTGGCTATACTCCGTTTTGCTCACTCTTCAATACGGAGCCCAGCCTCTCATCTCCAAACGCTTAACCAGGTCCTTCCCTTTCCTTTCCCTTCTAATTCCAATTTCCAACGGCTTTTACTCTCCTTTCTCTTCGATTTTCTTGTCTTTCTCGCATTGATTATTTTCTCTTGGAATTTCATCAATTCAACTCGCTTTGTTTTTTCCAAGTAAATTTTGTATTAGAATTCGATTCTCTTTATTCCTTTAATGAATTTGAAATTAAATTGTTGATTGATTAATGATTGCCTATTTTGGTACAATTTGAGGAAGCATGATCAGGTTGGTCATAATTTGTATTAGTTATTCAATTTCCGGATTCCGATATTCGTATGTTGTGATTCTGACCTAGTTTATACAAAATCAGCTGGTCTGTTCTGACCTAATTTTTACTGATTTCGACGGTCTTATTGCCTGGAAAATTTGTGAATTTGTGCTCAATCTGGCTTTTTTGCGTTCGTTCTTAAGCTACCCCAAGCTTTAATGGATCCGATTTATTATGATCTTTGTTTCCTTTATATGTTAACAAATGTTCTTGGCATGTGTTTTTCTATGAAATGCTAGTCACTAATTAATTGAGTTTCATGCAGACGTGAAGTAATTGTGACTACATCTGTTTTGACATGCGAGTTAGCTAAGGTAAGTCATGTTCCAAGTACATGAATTTCGTTTTCATTGAATTTTTTGTTTATATTTAAACACTATGATCATCTACTTTTTTCTTTTATTTTCTTCAGGTTGTATGTGCCCTAATTCTCATGGTAAGAGATGGTAGTTTGAAGAAAGTGTTCAGCCAGTGGACTTTGGTTGGTTCGTTGACTGCATCCGGACTTCCTGCGGCAATTTATGCGCTGCAAAACAGCTTGCTGCAGATATCATATAAGAATCTTGATTCACTCACATTTTCAATATTGAACCAGACAAAAATATTTTTTACTGCATTCTTTACGTACATGATGTTGAGGTATGTTCTTAAATTTCTTTTTTGTCGTCCTTTATTCATCTCTTTTGGACTATATTAAGTATACAACAACGATTCTCAATGTCCAAGCAATTAACATCTTATAAAACCTAGAAACCATTTCTTGTTTAGGTTTATTTGAATCTTGGCTCTTGAGTCTGTGCTATGCTCCACCTAATAACTGCCTCGTTATTTTTTTTCTATTTTGAAACGAGTTGCTTACAGATTGATATCCCATAGTGGCTCATTAGTTAGAGTAAGAAAAGCTATAAATTGTGATTTACAGATCCCTGTCACTTTATGTCTTTTTATAGACTTTCATTCCTTGTTCTTGGTGGTTCAAGAATTCTTGAAATATCATGCTGACTAAGCTGGTATTTTAAGTCATCTTCTATTCTGAAGCTACTGTATGACAACCTTTCTTTGGATATTTTTTGAGTATGTGCCTGCTTTTAATAAGCCACCGTCCTTAATTGTAATGTGACTGAGGCAACATCCAGGCAGTAGATTATGAGAAGCCACATACCTGTATGTGAAACTAGTTATGCTAAGTTTTAGGTTGGTATTGGAAACTCCTTTTACATTCTTCTCTGGTGGGAATGTGCAGGCAGAAGCAATCAATTCAACAAATTGGGGCTTTGTTGTTGCTGATAATGGCAGCTGTTCTTCTAAGCATTGGGGAAGGCTCTAGCAAAGGCTCTAGTAGTAGTGACCCCGAGCAAATTTTATTTTATGGGATCATTCCGGTCCTGGTTGCTTCTGTTCTCTCTGGTCTTGCTTCAGCTTTGTGTCAATGGGCTTCTCAGGTACTTTAACTTGTATTTAAATGATCTTACCAGTGTCGACTATTCCCAACCCTTCCAACGTTATTTCTCTTCATTTCAGGTTAAGAAACACTCGTCGTACTTGATGACTGTAGAAATGTCAATTGTTGGAAGCTTGTGCTTGTTGGCCAGTACCACCAAGTCTCCAGATGGAGAAGCTATCAGACAGCATGGATACTTTTATGGCTGGACTCCACTAACTATGGTAATGATCTTACCCATAATGCAATTGTTCTCGAAGATAACAATGGCATACTTGGCAAAATATTTAAAGTGGCAATGGGTTGGAGTTGGAATATGATTGATGGGAGTTTCAGCTTCAAATCTTGCCATGAAATAGAAAACAACTCCAATTGGTTTTTGGTTCTCTTTTTTTTGTTTTTTCTTCCAGTTGAGGTAGTTTTCTTGTCTGAAGGATGGAGAAATTGTCTATAGATCATATGGTCTTTTCCCTCTGTTTAAATCCTTTACACTGACACAAATATAGCTGGATGGTAAAGCTCATACATCCCGGGCGGTTGTTAGTGTTAGGATATCTGCCTGAAGTTGGAATGCTTTTGATTTGCTGTCAATCTCCTGTGACTCGTCTGTTTCTTTCAGAGACAAAATTTTGCTTGCTGTCCTTCTGGTTATGCATTGACTCTTCGAATTTTTCTTCTTCTTCTGGTTACTCAAGAAACATTAGTAGATGGCTTGTCATTCTGTGGGCTGTTAAAATTGTCCACTTACTAATATAGTTTGACAGCCACAAGTGCATCTGGCATTGCATAATGCTTCAGATTGGTGAAATTTATCTGCATTATATATTTGAAGTAGGAATATTTTGAAATATGATGTATTGAGATTGTTGAGGTGTAGAGGAAGATCTAGTCATTAGTTTACCCAAAGAGAGCGTGTTTAAATTGTGATACAGTTGGAAAAAGTATTTAGAGTAAAAAATCAGATTTGAAGTATCCTGCTTTTTGGGTTCATGTATTGGATCCCAATGACACTCAAAAACATGGTTTTTTGAATACACAAATCTCAAATAAAGCTGAATGGGACAGATGCATTGGGTGGGGTGTATTGGGTTGATAGGCTGTGGATGTGAGGGATATTTTGGTTTAGAGTAGTTGTGAGTTGATATAATTTATATGCGAGGTTTTATATTCCCCTAGCTTCTTCTCTTGGAGCCTTGGCAGTATTGCATTCTGAATTTACGGATCCATTATTATTAATGTCAGTTATGTTAGGGTGCATTTTCAATTTTTCTTTGGATGGCATACCTGCTAACAGCTGTATCATGTGGTTTAACATTGAGAAGTTGTGTTTCTTTTGTTTCAGATCCCAGTTGTAGCCAATGCTCTTGGTGGAATTCTTGTTGGCCTTGTCACAAGCTATGCTGGTGGTGTGAGAAAGGTAAATATAACATTGTTAAAGTGGATAATTTTTATCAGATAATGGAAGCCAACTCTAAAGATATGGCTTGGAGTTTCCTCAGTTATGAGTTATTAAGACAGCTTTTTATCTCCACAAAATTTTCTCGATGCGTGCAGGGGTTTGTCATTGTTTCTGCACTTCTTGTAACGGCCTTGCTTCAGTTCATGTTTGAAGGGAAACCGCCTTCAGTGTACTGTCTTGTGGCTCTTCCACTCGTCATGAGCAGCATTTCAATATACCAGAAATATCCATATAGAGTTAAAAAGAAGGAATCATAATCACATTGACCACAAAAGGGAAATCACTGAAGTAGCCCCAATGGATAGAGGTTTCTTTTGGTTTAAAATTTAGGCATCTCAACTTGTAGATGGAGAAAGTACTGGTATTTTAAAGAAGTTTCTCCATAGCTACCAGATAAGGAGACAATGGCGCAAAGAAGCACTGCTTTGTTTTTTCTTCCCCTCAAAATTGTATGCAGTCTTCATTCGACAAAATTCGATACTGATTTCTAGCAAAAGGAAGAGAACAGGGTACTGATTTGTGATCCCTTTTGACTATGGATGACTAGTGTTCTTTAGAATCTTAATCTGTGTTTTGAAGCCCTTGTCAACATGAATATTTTCTTGTTGCACGTTGTGAACTTGACACGAATGGATTTTATGTAGAAAACAAAACCCATGCAAGGGTGTATCCTCTTTCTCTCTCTGTCGGAGAAATGCAAGTTTGATCTTTATGTTCTTTGTTTAGTTGTTTCCTGTTGGGATCTCGTATTTCTGCTAATGTACTCCCTCCACCCATGCAATGATGGTGGAAGTCCAAATGCAGTTCTAGAAAGTGAAAAGGAAATAAAATAAAAAAACATAGCTACTGGATCAATAATATTAGAATTACATGATGAATTTTTTTATCCAAATAATTTTTTTTGTTCCTTCAAATATAGAGATATATTTAATTTTAGTTGTAAAATTTATTTTGATTTTTTATTTAAAATTATTTCAACTCATCATTATTATGTAGAATATAATATAATATAATCAAATTAAATTTTTATTTTCAATATCTAATTGAAAACTAGTATTTAAATAATCATGAACTACTAGTTCTTCGCTTTCATAGATTAGAAAAACATTTAAGTTATTTTTAAGTACTTAAGATTATTGTTAACTATTTTCCAATTACTCTTACATGGATTAGATTGACATTTGCTCATTATACTCAAAGCATAAGATACATTTGATTTTGTACATAACATTTTCAAAGTATAAAGAATTATTTTCATCATATATCTCTCAATTTGTGTTTTAAAACACATGTCCTTAAAAATACGTATCTTATGCGAAATAGATAAGTACTATTTTTTGAATTTTTTCATGCTAAATTATTTTAGAATCTTGTCTATATATGTGGATTGAGACAATCCAAACAACCTTTTAAATATATCTTTGTAGATCTTTATTTTCAGTATATAGGTTGTTTCTCTTATATTCTTCATAGAGAAATTATTAAACAATCAGATCTTTACTAAGTAGAGTAAAGAAACATCATTTTCCATTAATAATATATCATCTATATATAGTATTAGAAAAATAACACAACTCTCACTAACGTTTTTATAAACACAAGGCACATCCATATTTTTTTTAAATGAAATCAAACTATGTGATTATTCATCAAAATAGATATTCAAACTCTTTGAAGCTTAATTAAATCCATCTATGGATTTTTATAGGTTGCATACTTTATTGGAAAATTTCTTAGATTCAAAACTTTCAGGTTGTGTCATATACACATCTTCTTGAAGATTTCCATTCAGGAATATAATTTTTATATCCATTTTCCAAATCTTATAATCATGATATGCAATTATAATAAGCAAAATCCTTTTAGATTTTAACACAATTATCGATAAAGAATGTTTCATCAAAGTCAACTTATTTGTTTTAATTTGTTACATTTGACAACTAGTTTAGCTTTGTATATTTGTACATTGATATCTATGCTAGTCTTTCTCTTAAGGACTCATTTACATCTAATGAGTTTCATCCCTTTAGATGGATCAACTAGGTCTATACCTGGTTGGTGTACATGAAATCCATTTTATATTTCATGGCTTCAATCCATTTTTTAGAATCAATATCAGATATTGGTTCTTTATGTAATTGGTAGGCTCATCAAGTATGGGCAACTCGTTATTTTCAGCTTCCATGGGAATTTCATATCTCATTGGTACATGACGTGTCCTACCAAATTTAAGGATTTTTTTTTTATGTTTCTTGAACTTCAAGTTGAATATAAAATATTGTAGCCTCAGGTTCAAGTTCTATTTGGATGTCGATTTGTAGTTCTGGAACTTTTTCAAGTTCTATTTTCCTCTCCTTGCTCATTTTAAGAACAAATTATTTCTTTAGAAAGATGACATGTTTTAATACAACCATTTTTGCTCAATGAGGTGATATACATATTATACAATAATTTCTTATAGATATCCTAAACTTATATTTATTTGACTTAGCTCCCGGTCTTTCAAATACAAAACGCTTCATAGAAGCATCACATCTTAAATTTTTAAGTGTGATAAGATTGATCTCCTACCATTTCATATCTTATATGAAGTCTTATCAATAGATTTTGATGAAACCCTTTTTAAAATGTAAGCAATAGTTTATAGGGGCATAGCCTTGGAAAGAAGGTGAAAAGTCTGTATAACTCATCATGGAACATACCGTATTCAATAGGGTGTAATTTCTCCTTTTAAAAACTCCATTATATTGTGGTCTTCCAGAAGGTGTCTATTATGAGATAATCTCATTTCTTTTTAGATAATCTTAAAAATACTTGTTGAGGTATCCATCCCCTTGATCCAATCAAAGTATAGTAATACTCTTTCCAGTTTATTTTTTAACTTTATTTCTGAATTTTTTAGACCTTTCAAATAATTTAGATTTTTATAAAATACACATGATCATATCCAATATGGTCATCAATGATGAAACATGTAAATCCATCTATGACACTAATTGTTATTGGTCCACATACATACGTATGTATTAGACCTAACAATTTTTTAGACCTTTCACTCTTTCCAACAAATGGTGTTTTGGTTTTCTTACCTAGTAAACAAGCTTCACAAATTTGATACGATTCATAATCAAAAGGATAAAAATATTCTTATTTATGTAACTTAGTGATTCTTATTTCATTGATATAACTTAGTCTACAATGCCATAAATAATATGAATATTGATTATCTAATATGTTCTTCTTACTATTTATATTAAACTTGGACATTTCAAGATAAGGTATATACAAACTATTTATATAAGTATTAGATCTATAGTAAACATCATTATTATAGAAGGAACAATATTTGCTCTTAATAATAAATTCAAATTCATTCAAAAATGGATACTATGTTTTTAAAAAGTACTAAAATAAAATAACAATTATCAAATTTTAGTATTAACTCATTTGGAAAAGTTAATGCAACAATTCCTACTTTATTAATAACTTGTAAGTTCACTTTACCTTTATTCAATCATAAATACACATGAAACAGAAGCTTCAATAAGCTTTTTAATCTTCATGGTTGTAAGTTAGTCTTTGTAGTTCCTCCTATAATGGTTTTCCTCGCCATAATGATGACAAGTACACTTGTCATTCTTGATGCCCCAAGTAGGCTTTTATGCTTGGACTACAAGATCAAATCAATGCTTAACTTATGGTCTATGACAAAGCCTAATTGATCTAATTTCTTAAAGTAGTGAGTCATCCTTAATACATGAGTATTCACTAAGGAACCCTTTATCATCTTACAACGAAACAATTTTTTAAAGGTTTCATACCTCTCAGTGCATCAAACAACTCTTTAAGATGTATAATTATTATTTGAGCATCTATATTCTCATGTTATGTTTGAAGTTTAAGTGATCACACATATAACACGCTTATTATCATTAATATGACATTTATATTCAGTTTTAACTTCATCATCAATGTCCTTATTAATAACGAGAAGAATATGATTTTCAAAAACATACAATATTCTTTTTTTTAGAACAATTCTCATATTTCAATACCAGTCCAAAAATTTTGGTTCAGTCAATTTATTATCATCAAGTATGCTACGTAAGGATACATTTATTTTTACTCATAGTAATTTATTAACTTGTTCATCTAAAGATAACAAATATTGGTTTCATGCATAAATATTTATAATAAAATTTAAATAAGATCTTTAATTATAATTTAATCTTTCACAATTTCCCTGAAAATTAATAGCTATCACAATTAATTTAGAGAATCTCGCTTAGATCTTTTAGTGAGATATAATCTCATTTAATTTATATAACCTTACGTAACTCAATAAATCAAAATAAATTAAATTATATGGATAACATAACTTATTAATCATATCTTTATATAACTTCTATATTAGTTATGTACCAACTTTTTGTCTAAACATATTATATATTTTTTGCCTATCAATTCTATATATTTTTATATAAAAATTATAAATAAATTATTTATCAACAAATAAATTTAATTAAATAAGTAAATATTTCATAAAATCACTATATGTACTAAAAATTTTAATGATAAAAAAGAATTTTTACAAGTATGAAGTACCAAATACAATTTATCAATTACATAAATAAAAAAAATTATAAAAATACTGAGACCAATTAACTAACCAGTCATCAAACCTCACCTGGTAACTATGCTACTTGAATTCTTGATACTTCATCACATATTCATCAGAGCAAAGAAATGGTAGACAGATTGGGAAGAAGAGTAATCAACTTCACAAACCTTCCAATAAAGATCCTAATGCCAGCAACATATACGAACATTTACGAAATTGCACTGAAAACAATCCCTTCGGCTTCCAAAATCGAAATCAAGCGCGTCCTCTAATCACTCAAAGGCTTCCAAGTCGAAAAGGTACGCCCTCTTAACATGGAATGGAAAAAGAAAAAGACGCGGCGGATTACTCATCGCCAAGCCTGAATATAAAAAAGCATACATCACGCTTAGAAATCCGCTCTCCATTTCCCCCAATTTGTTTCCTATTAGAGTTATTGAGGAAGAGAGGTAGCGAATGAGCAAGAAGAAACCGGAGAATAGTTTTTCTGAGGACAATAGAAGTCAGTGGCGATGGCGGGCATGGATGGCGTGGTGGTCGTGGTGATTTGGTGGCGGAGAAGGCCAAGTTTCCATGGAGCTTTATGAGGAGTGCTACTGCTAATTCTAGGTGGTGTTGTTTTTTGGATTTTTTATTTTTTAATTGAGGAATGAGAAGTATTGCCTTGATTTCGGTAAATTAGGGTTCATCGTGTTAATTGTGTTGGAATTTATTAGACTTATTTTGATTAGAACTGCTTGGAAATTATATAGTATGAGAACAAGAATGTTTTCAGATTAATGGTAATTATAATAGTTTTTAAATTAATTAGAAGTATAGCTGTTGTTCTTATACTCAGTGCTCTGTCGAATGCTAGTGCGAAGCAAAGTTTTTGTTTTGGTAGTTGAGTTTTGTTGAAACAAATTTTGTTTTGAATTATGGATATGGTAATATGCTTTAGTGAGTGGGATTGTTAGGAACGAGGCTGCCGTAATGTACTGGAATTTATTCTATTCCTTGCAAGCCTTTTTTTTACATCGGATGAAACCACAACTTAGTTGATTATATGCTTTGACAAGCAAGATGTGCCCAAGCTTGTTCTTACAGGTGAACTTACCCTAAGAAAACAGTGTAATTGATATCAAACAAGAATTTGTGGGGGTGGGAGTTGGGCTTGGTGACTAGAATTTTATGATATGGATAGTCGTCTTCTGAAATTGATTTTGCTACCAAGTGAATTTGATCTCTGGTGTCCTTCTCCACCTTCATTCCCATCTAATTTTCTATGGAAAAGAGCTGATGTTCTGATCTTTGTCCACCCAAAATTCCAAGCTGATCCATTTCTATGCTTGTTGTTTTGCTTTTCATATTCATGTTGCAGTTCAGAATAGTCCCTCTGCAGCTCTGTCATTTGCGTCTTTACGTTCTCAAGTTCTGCTCTTAAGGTCATGATCTCAGTTTTTGTTGATGTTTGAGTTATTTCCTGTTCTGAGTTGTTATCACTTGCTGCTGGTTCTTTTCCTTGCATTGCTGCCCTCATCTTTACTTGCTCTGAGAACAACACCTGCATGTCCATCCCATCTTAGATCAGAAATGTTAATTTTGATGAAACATTAACGTCTGCCTTTCACTTTGTTTGGTCCATGCTTTTGCACATCATGCTATCAAGGTTTGTGATTCACACGGAAAGAAAAATTTAGAAGGCCTATCCTCAAGTTATTTGTTTTGAGAATATCTGTTCAAATGCATGCAGACGCAGTGTTAACAGCTTTTGTTGGGAGTGGTTTTTGGTTTAACCTAATGTTTTGAAATATTGTGTATTGCCGCTCTGCTTTTACAATATCAGCAATTTTGTCATGTGGAAATTTGGGGTTAACAATAAAGCTAGTCAATTAGTCATTTAAAGTTTCTTCAATTGTTGTGGTTATGTCTTGTATAAAAGTTGGCAGTCTTTCAAATAAACAATCTGAAAGAAATTATTAGAGTTTGGAGTTCCTAGAAACAGACTTAAAGTTCTGGTTGAGCTCAACAACAAACATAGTGCAACTTGCATTTACATAGATCACAAGGATCTATGGCTAAAATGGAAGTCGGTGGTAGTAAATGTGATTGTTTTGGACAGTACATATTATACCATGTAGCTTTGGTGTCCAAAAGTCCTTAACTGCAGCATTTTCATGGTATCTCAGAATCGTGTATTGGGTTATTTTTAGGTTTTATGTAAATGGTGTCATTCACTGAGTTCGTCCCACCAATCTTTTTTTTTTATCCAGAGCCCCTTTTAATTTACAGAGAGATAGAGCTGGAAAGACTGTATATTTAAGAAGATGAAGTTAGTAAAGATCAAGTAGAGTATAACCTAATTGGATGGTTTTTCTTTGTGTTGATGATGGTAAGGGTAGTTGGCAGCTTGAGTGGAATGCAAAGAATGTAGTTCAAGGTGTTAAAAAATGTGTTAGTGATATCTCAGGCACAGTAAAGTAAAATCAGATAACAGACCCCAATGCTCTGGGAATACAACTGTTTTTGGTCAGAAACTTTTGAGAGAGTGTCGGATTCTGCAAAATGCGTTGTGTTTTTTTGGCACTTGGGATGCTTCTCAAAACGGGGCTAAATTGATCTAACACCATCTCTTAGATTTTTATTTGCCTTCTAAATAGCTAAACTACCAGTTTGCTACTGCCTTTGTTAACCATTGCAGATCCCATGATCCTCTTTTATACTTGCCACGTGGCTTGTGGCCTCTCTTATGGCTTTTGATTTAATGACTGAAAGAAGACATTAAATTTACAGCTTGGGTACATGGCAGGCATATTTATTTGATTTATTACTGATGGATATCATAGATTTATAGTGGAAAATGGTTGTATATTTTACCTGAATCACTGTTCTTAGAGGCAACCTATCATTTTGTGCTGCATGCATGCACGCATCAAGTGATAGCTTCCCACAGCTCATTATTTTGCATAGCCTTCTTCGGTCGTACTCAGAGAGCGAAGGATGAGTCTGGAAAGAACAATAGAGTTTTTAGCTTCGTCTTATTGTTTATCTAAAAGGACGGAGTACCAGAAAGACAACTGATGGCAAACCTTGAGATAGGTGTCAATGGCTCTATAAAGACCATCATCACATGCCCGAGCTCTCTCTGGCAGGGCTTCAGCCAAAACTTGAAATTTGGTAATGGAAAGATTAGGGTCCTTTGCTACCTCAGCTAGGTAATTTTCTAAAAGCTTGCTAACACTTGATTTCCCTGATGTTGGTGGCAGTTGTTGCTTCTCTTGTTCATGCATCAAAAAATACTCCACCATTCTTTGTACCACATCTGTGTTGTGCATTGTTCGTTTTTCAAGTGACCTATATGAATGTACATGAATGATAATTAGCGAGGGTGAAAAGACTTGCCACAATTTTTTATGCAAGGTTAGGCAATCTTGAGGAGACTGGGATAGTTGAATACTTACTTGACCATTTTCCCCTGATCTTCACTTTTATAATTAGGAATCAAAAGATCATTCACATTGGCATTCTCCAACATCATCCCTGCTCTCTTCTCAAGCTCTGAAATCAAAGCTTGGGATGCAGAGTAAACCATTGCCATTTTCAACATCTTCAGCAAGAACTTACATGGGGCCGCTTCTGGTTGAGGAGGAAGTATGCTTACTAGGCTTTCAATAATAGATTTTTGCTCCTTGCTATGTTCAATACCCTCGTCTTCTGTCCTTCCGATCAAAATACTGAACTGCAGTTCATTCTTTCCATACCCATACCCTCTTAGTCCTTCTAACTCTGCATCCATGCCTGGCAACCATCTATCTGCATATCGCATGATACATTTACCTATGATCTCTGGTTTTGCTCCCCTTGCCCTTATTGCAGTTATAATTCTCATGAAATGATCAATGCGAAGGGAAGCCACATCATCAAAGCACCATCCTTCATCATTAACCATTGAATTGTCTCTAGGAGCCTTCCATGCTATTGAGTCACAACATCTTCTAACTATTTGAAGATTTTCAGCCCATGGAGATAAAGTTTCGCATGATTTGAGAACAGTGATGGTGTCTTTCCACGATGAGAGGACTACAAATGTGAGGAAAGCTTCTGTCTTTGAGATGAGATTTCCATCATCAATCTCTTCACTCATTTCTAGGAATTCTGATGCGCATCGTAGTGGAGCACTGTTGCTAGGGTTTAAGTCTAACGGGAGACCATAACAGAATTTTAGAATGATTTCGAATGCTTCTGATCCACCTGGGAAGTTTTCAAGCTTGAGTTCGTACCCAAAATTTGAAATCGAAGGCTGAAGTTCCAGGCGGCCTATGTAGCCACATTTTGATACCAAGGGATACTGGATCAGGAGAAACAGAGGAGTAAGCAATTGATGTCAGTTCATTCCTTACAGGCAGTGAGTGTATTAGATCCATCAGTGTGTTATTTAACTCTGTCTTAGCCATAGGTTTTAACCTTGTCAGGTACAAAGAAAGGGAGTTCACCTTAATTAGCATGTGTTCATGCCTTGAGAATTGATTTGTTAATCTTCTACATGTTTACACTGCTCATAAATCAACTGGATGAACAGAAGGGAATTATTATGTTTGACTCTGGTGAGCATAGATGAAAGTCACTTTAGTCATGGCGTGTTCTTAACTTCACATGTTGTAAATCCATCTCCTGTTCTTTGTGTGTGTAACTCTAGTTAATGGACAGACCTAGTTATAATTTTGTCTAGTGTTTTGATACGTAGATAGAGAGAGGGAAATTACTCTACACGAGCTGTAAGTTACCTTGTGAACAGTAAAAGTGACGTCTTGAACTTGAATCGATAGATCTGTAGCGATTTGGGAAGTAACAACCCTGCGCCATCCCGTCAGTGGAAAAGAAACAGAGATACATTAGTAAGAGAGACAGGCAGCTTGAAAACAAGGAAAGGACCAAAAGGAAATATGTCTGCCTGGATATTCTAACATTAACTTAGTCATGCTAGCAAGCAGTAAGGCTGTATCATGGTTGATTTAAGTAATACCATGAGTTATCTTTCTTTCGGAAGCTATCGGCTATCGCAATGACTGTAGTCGGAACTACGATGCTCTGGTTGTGAGCTTGATCAGTGCCATCAGAATCACTCTCTGAGCTTTGTGATTGAACTACAAGAAGGGACTTCTTCATGGTTACAATGAGGATGTACGGCATTGCTGTGAGGGCACCGAACATTTAATGGCGAGGACATGAAAGGAGAAAGTGGGGCTCGATCATAAATGTGAGATGTGAGTCTGTGGCTAGTATGGGAGGAGCACTGTTAGGCAAGTATGGGATTTCAGGGAATTCTGATAGAGATCGTTCAAGCTCATGGGAAAAAGAATGTTGGCTTTGAATAGTCAATTTTCAACCACGCATTTGTGTACCGGACCAGTGTATTATTATTATTATTTTATAATTGTGGATGTTTGTACTTGTATTTTGATTATTCTGTCGAGATTTTAAAGTTAATGATGATACAAGCTTTTAATAACTTTAAGACACTCAAATTAATAATATTTGAAAAATAAATTCAAAATATAACTAATTGAGTTATACTTATCAGACTTAGTACCGATGAATTATTGCGTGGCTCCATCCTGGATGTTACTTTCCAGCACTTGTCCTCTAACTCTGGTGTGTGGAATTATTGAGAGGAGGTGAAACTCTGCTTGTGCTTACTGTCCTCATCAAATCCATTTTATCCGTTAATGGGTTGCCTGAAATCACCATCGCATCCGTGCAAATGCTGTACGAGTAGAAACTCTGTCGGTACAGATGCATTAGAACTGCTCAATCTCAACTATATCCAATATACACACACACACACACACACACACACACACTTTTGCTCCTACTCTCTCTTGGAATTCAATTCTTCACTACAGAGAGAGGAAAACAAGTCTTGAAGAAGAAGCAGCGATGGTAATGTTTGGTTGTGGGAGTGTTTACTGGGGAAGGAAAGAAGGGTGAATCGAAAGGAATTGTGGTTATATTTGCATGGATTTCGATTCATGAGAAACTTTTGAATACTCAAATGGAACAATTTCCATTTGTGTTAAAAAAAAGTGATAAGAATATTAATTTATGTAAATGTAAAAATAATCATAAGAAACAAGTTTAATTTGAGCACGATTTATATTCACTGAAAAAAAAAGAATTTTTTTTTTTTTTTTGTTATTGAACAGGGCCTCACATTTCTTGAACAAGAAAAATTACATTGAGGTGATGGTCAATTGTAGTCAAGAAATTAGTTAATTATCTCTGACATTACAAGGACTAATTAATTACTTTCTATAAACCATTCGGGTCTAAGTTACAGTTTACCCTCATTTTTATCATCTGCAATATCATTGATCAATTTACTGCGCCTGAGTTTAATCTGCCCCTGGACCGACTGTGCCCGCGAGGTCAGTTTGACCTGCCGATCAGTTTCAGTAACCTGCAACCTTCTGCACTTGCTCTTCAACTCGCTGGCCTGGAGCTCCTAATACGGTTTGTAAAATTTCACAGGATAATAATTATTTTTTAAAATTATTTTTATTTAAAAATATATTAAAATAATATTTTTTAAATAAAAGAAACCACAGTACCCCAAAGGGCACCTTGGCCTTTCCCTCACAAAATTCATTCCAGAACCTAAAATGTATCCTCGAAAAAATAAACTCAAGAGCTGCAATGACTCATTCAACCCTGGATAAAGAGACCTAAATTCATCTCGCTAAGCCTTTTCAGGGGTGTTTGACTTGGACGGATGGGTGGTTTTTTTTATGAGATTCATGTAAAAAGTATGTATTATTTTTAATTATTATGGATGTTTGGATTAATTTTTGTACATCTCAACTAATTTTATAAATTTTAAAGTTAACGACTATATAAATTTCTAGTGATCATAAAAGAATTCGAACTTATAATTATTGAAAGCGAATCCAAAATCTAATTAATTAAATTATGTTTTGAGATCGAAAAAAAACATATATTTTTTTATTTTTACAAAGATGTAACCTTATTTAAAGAAGTTGTACTTTAAAAAAAAACTAATCACCCTTCCAAGCCAAGTACACATTTTCGCATCTGTCTTTGCAGAACCGTTTAACATTTTCTTCTTCAACTTGGACGTTCTTCTCTCGTTTGCTAGCTCTTCAGAAAAATCCCTTTACAATTGATGGATCTTCGGACTACGGAAATGATATCGTGGACAACAAAAATTAAGAAGACGAATCAATGTCTGCTATTTAATATACCCGCAGCAGCAGCGGCTTCTCTCGGGAGCAATGGAAAGATTTTCAAAAGATTAGGTCACTTACTGTGTGTGTGTTTCCGGCAGGGTTACCAAATCTGAAATCTGGGTTCATGATTTTGTTATATACATAAACCCTAATTTCCATTTTGCATTAGGATTTCCCTTTTCTTTTCCTGCTCGGAGTTAGTCGAAAAATAAGGTGGTAAGGATACATAGAGTTTTTTCTGCAAGTACATAATTAATCCTAAGAGGAAGTGGGATTTTTGACTAAGAACAAAGAGATAATAATCCAGAATGTTACTAGTCCACTCCATGGAACCTAGCTAGTTGGTCATGATCTGTCAACATATCTGTGTTGTTTTCTTTTCAGTTGAAATTTGAGCAGGAAGAGACCCAAGTGCATGCGCACCTTGGGTTCGATTAGGTATTTGTGCGGTTTAAAGTTGACAAACTTTTTCCAAATAAATAAAAAGACGAGTAAAAGACAGAAAAAGCTTTGGTGCACAGTTGTAAAAGCAGTCTCATGGGATTGTCTTTGCCGGCCCGGAGAGAAAAACAAAAGCTCAAATAAAAGAATGGATCGTGTTCATCACGGCTTAACATTAAAAAACAAAAAACAAAAAAGAATAGAAAATAACACTTTAAGTTCAATTATTGATCTTGTCATTTGAGTGTGTTAGATGCTAGCTTTTGAACGGGTGAAATCATATAAATCTGTGGGATAGCTCGTCAAATTTGTGCTAACTATTTTTCTTTCTTGAACAAGAGGCCGACTACCACACAGGGACATCCCTCCCAAAAATATTAAGGTCACTGCACCAAGTTCAAATTGGCATAAAAACATCAAATTAAGTAGGTGAATTATTATAATAAAAGTTAAATGGTATGGGGAAATCACTATAGATCAAGAGAGTTTTTATTGTGGATTATAATAGTAGTTTCACTTTTAATTTCTCATCTTTTCGTCAGTGGATAAACTTTTTTTGGCTTTCTTCTACAAGGGTATTCAATTTTTTCCAATTTTCAAGTGCAGTCAAATAACGTTTTTAGCCTCAAGCTTTGCCTTTGAGGGTATTCTGGTATTTTTACAGGGGTATTTTGTGTAATTAGAAGGACAATGAGGGTGTTTTAGTATTTTCACGATGTATTCGTTATTTTTTTAATCGAAAAGACTCAATATGCTTAGGTCTGGCATGGCTAACAGATCCAACCACCTTGGGTCTGGTATGGCTGTCTGACCCCATGGTGTTTGGGTCTGACAAAGAGTTGAGTGGAGGTTTAAAAATTAACTCACTTTGTTAGGTTTAATAACAATATTAATACATTCTTCATGCTCTTAATATTTTTTTACATTTTAAAAAAATTGATATTAACTCGTTGTAGAGCGCAGACCAATATACTGGTAACAAAAGTTAAATGGTGTAGGGAAATCACTGTAGATCAAGAGACATTTTACCATGGATTGTAATAGTAGTTTCACTTTCAATTTCTCATCTTTTCACAAGCGGATAAACATTTCTTTGGCTTTCTTCAACAAAAATATTCAGGTGTTTTCAATTTTCAAGTACAGTCAAATAACGTTTTTAGCATCAGAAAAGAAAAAAAATGAAGTTTTGCCTTTGGGGGTATTTTGGTATTTTTACAAGGGCATTTTGTGTAATTAAAAGGACCATGAGGGTGTTTTAGTATTTTCACGATGTATTTTTTATTTCTTATATGGGCATTTTCCAAAAGCTGTAGCTGCGTGTTTCTTATGCCCCAACGAGTGGACGGCGCCTACGCCATTAAGGAGGCAAATATGACGCTTCTCGGTGGCCAAATCTGGCCATCCATTGTCTAACTAAATGCGCAACTGTGCCCTCTTTCCCATGATGTGTCGTGTGTAGACAGGTGATGGTTAGATTGTTATTAGTGATTGATTGTTTGTATTTTTCTTTCTTTCCTCTCTCCTTACAATAACTAAAGTGCACAATTATCCTCTTTATTTGTTATTTGTCAAATCAAACATGTTTGTCATACCCAGACGTGGGCTAGCATGGTTGCCAAACCCAGGCGCGCGGGTCTGGCAGACCCAGGCGCACGAGTATGGCATGGTTACCAGACCCAAGTGCCTTGGTTTGGCAACCATGCCAGACCCATGCATCTAGGTCTGGCAACCATGTAAGCCTCACGCGCCTGGGTCTGCCAAACTCATGTCTGGGTCAAAAAATTTAAAATTTTTCAAAAGCACAATTGAACTGTAAAACAAACACTGCCTTATTCAAGCAAGATTTTTCATTCATATGCAGTAGAACTTAACTGCAAATTTTTTTTATTTGTGCAACTTATTTTATAAATTTGTTATATTCAAAGAGGAAAGAATAAAAAAAAAATATTGAGTTCTAAGTGATTTATTTCAAGTCTTCAAAGATAAACTTCTTTTTTTTTGTATGCATTGTGGATGAAAATATTAATTTTATGTTTTCATCCAAGTGTTGAATATTTTTTAAAGGGTTCATGCTTTTTTTATTAAATTTGAGATGTTGTTGCATGATCTAATTGTCAAAGTTTATTACAATGAGAGTTTATTCTACATTATAACTATTAATATATACCAAAATTTAAAATATATGATTATCAAAGAAAACTTTTGAACTTTTGAATTAATACATTATGTTGTAGGAAAATAAAATACTATATATGTAAAAGAATTATTGTACTTTTGACTATCTTAATTTGTGCAATTTTGTAGATGATTTCTTCACTAAAATTAGAGATTAATAAAAACAATTGAGTGAATTTTAAGGAAGCATGTGGTTAATGTTCTAAAATAAAAGAAAGAAATATAGAAAAGATAAAAATATATTTGGTTAAAAAGACAAAGATAAAAATACAAAATAAATATATTTTTAGAACAATTATAAGTGAATTCTTGTATTTTCAAAAAAAGACGCATGGGTCTGGCATGGTTGTCAGACCTAAGCATGTGGGTCTGGCTTTTTTCTTAACAATACATCAGAAGTCTACAAAGAATTATTAGTTAGATATCCTGAGACCATTCAACACATTTGTATGAGCATTTTGGTCCTCAACAAAACCATTACCTTGCCTACCTTACAAAAATTATACAAATCATAAGCGCTAGACCCAACGTATATAGGTCTGCAACCATTCCAAACCCAAGTGCCTTGGGTCTCGCAATCACACTAGGTCCAAGCTACTTGGGTCTGACATTAAAAAAAAGGTGCATATGTCTGACATAGTTGTCATGCCCAAGCATTTGATCAAAATAAAATTAAAAAATAATAGTATAAAAACAAACCTAAATCTATATTTTGAAATTTTAAAGATCAATTAATTGGTTTTATTAAACAAGAGAAGAAAGGAATAAGTTATAATTAACGCTCTTAAGATCACCTTCTGCTATTTAAGCATAATTATCAGACCCAAGTGCATGTGTCTGGCATAGTTGTCATGCCCAAGCGCTGGGTCTGACATGTTTGTCAGGCCAAGGCGTATAGGTCTGGCATAATTGTCAGGCCCAAAAGCATGGGTATCGCATGTGTGCCAGGCCCAGGAGCTTGGGCTGGCATGACTGCTAAACCCAAGATACATGGGTTTGGTATAGTTGTCAAACCCAAGGCATTTAGGTTTGGCATGGTTCGGTCTGACATGTTTGACAAACCCAAGCATCTGGGTCTGGCATTGTTACCAGGTCCAGGAGCATGGGTCTAGCATGCTGCCAGACCCAAGATGCTTAATTCAGCATGGCTGTCAGACCCAAGGTGCATGGGTCTGGCATTATTGCCAGGTCTAGGAGCATGAGCCCACTTGACATGTCAAAGTTGTTGGTTACTAGTAATGTATAGTTAAATTTTATTTGTTCCTTAAAATCTGTAATTGTTTGAAATTGAGCATTGAACTTAGATTCTATCATTTGATTTCATAAATTTCAATCAAAATTGGTCCTTAAATTTTCAATTTTGTCAATTATGTTTTCTTTTCACATTTAAATATATTTATATTAGGCAAACCCAAGGTGTCTGGGTTTGCGCTTGGGTCTGGCAAAGAGTTGAGTGGAGGTTTAAAAATTAACCCACTTGGTTAGGTTTAATAACACTATTAAAACATTCTTCATACTCTTAATTTTTTTTTCCATTTAAAAAAATTTAATATTGACCCGCTGTGAAGCGCAGGTTAATATGCTAGTTATACATATAAGTGATGACATAAAGGTGTCGGGTGTTCTGGTGGCGGTGACATTGCTACTTACTCGTAAAAGAAAGAAAGGAATTATAGCAATGAGTGCATGAAAATCAAGATAAAAAGAGAAAAGAGAATCAATATCTTTAATCAGTCATATCCTATCAATAACTAGTAAAAACTGTGAAGAAATAGCTCCATTGAATTTAGGATGATAAGAACTTCTAAACATGATCCTATAATAACTATTTTTGGTGAAAAACAAAATCTTATTGGCATGTCAAGGTTGTTGGTTACTAGTAATGCATAAGGTTAAATTTTATTTGTTCCTTAAAATCTGTAATTGTTTGAAATTGAGCATCAAACTTAGATTCCATCATTTAATTTGATAAATTTCAATCAAAATTGGTCCTTAAATGTTCAATTTTGACAATTATGTTTTATATTTAAATATATCTATATTAATTTACTGTAAAAAAATTAATATAATCAAATCAAATTTTAGTTGAAAAATATATTCAAAGTATAAAACTCTCTTAACCTTTTTTTTTTTTCGAGATATGCCCACTTATTTTTAAGTCTAAGTGAACTTGTCTCAAGAGGGCATATGTAGAAACAAAAAAAAAATCAACCAATCAAAATTTGCCATTTATTTCAATTTTACTTTATTTTTTAAGATACAAAGTTTTTTTCAAGACAAACTTTTAAAGTAAAGGAACTCTCTCAAAAGCTTTCAAACTTCCTTCATCTAAGCTTGAAAACTACAAGAAACAACACTTTGTTGGATCAAACCTAAACACCCTATAAGATTTCTTCATAGATATATCAAATATACTCTTCAAAGTATCAAATCTTGCTCTACAAATACATATCTAGATTCACGTTCTTGCAAGGCACACAAATCTTGGTTTAATTTCACAAACAAATCAAGTAACCATAAATCAAATTCAAAGAAAGAATCAAATTATTTTTTATTCTTTTATAAAAATATTTTAAATAGAGATTGCACTCAGTCATGTATTTTAATAAAATCAAATACTCGTACATGTGTGCTTATTTAATATCAGGTACTCAAATTTGTGTCTATAAATTTTTAGCGACTCCACTAAAGATAGTACGACCTCCAACAGCTCCAAATTATATGTTATTAGTAATACCACACATATTCCATGTAGCTCTTATTGTGGGATCATCAACAATATCAAAGTGATATTTTTGCAAGGCCTTGGTAGTTAAAGTTTGGCCTCCTTTAATGCTCTCAAGTTTGTTCATTAACTTCGATATCTTATTGTCAATTTCCTTGAGTGAAGTCGAAAGCTCATCGACGAGTGTTGTCAAATTAGCCATTTAATCCTCCAAAGATATAGTCTCGTCGTCATCATTGATATGGTGTTAAAACTTGAAGTCTTGCTCAATGATGTTAGTTGGCATGAAGAAGTCTTCACAAATAAATGTTGAAATAGCCACCTCGAGTGATGATGGAAAGTCACGCACCCCACTTGACTTTTATAATGGAGTTACTTGTAGTTTCAACCTTGAAGTATCGAATCATCTTGCCCCTTGTGCATTTGATGTGGTTATGAGCTCGAGAATTGGCTTAGTTTACACATACAACTCAATGATGGATTTTGTTTTTAATAGTGGGGTTGAAGAATCTTCAATGAAGTATCGACAACCTGACTCAGTAATCTTGTTGCTTTTGGAAGCAATAATAGTGATTGTGTTCCTTCTAGTTATTAATGAGAGGTTGTTGAAAATTCTTTTTTGAATGGAAGAAATAAGAGGCAAAGATGTTTCCAGCGGAGTCACTATGAATTTATAGACATAAATTTGAGTATTTAAAATTAAGCAAATACATATATACAAATATTTAATTTTATTAAAATATACAATTGTATACAATCTCTATTTAAAATATTTTTATAAAATAATAAACAATCATGTAATTTTTTCTTTGAATTTGATTTAAGATGACTTGATTTATTTATGAAATCAAGCCAAGACTTGTTTTGCAAGAAAGCAGATTTAGATGTGTATTTATAGAGCAAAATTTGATGATTTAACAATTTAAAAAGTTTCTTTGATTTGTCTCTAAAATATTGTTAAAAAATTCTTATAAAATATTTAAACTTTGATCCAACAAAATTTTATTCCTTAAAGTCTCTAAGCAAAGCTTTGTTTTTTATAGTTTTCAAGCATAGTTCATGAAAGCTTGAGAGCTTTTAAAAAAACAAGCTCACTTGCATCTTGAAGAAAATTTTATGTCTCCAAAATTTCTCCTGTTAGAATATATGTTGGAAGAATTGTCTTCTTTTTCTTCTTTTTTTTTGTCTAGGGTGAAGCCTTTTATTTATAAGAGCATTCAGGTCTTTTACAAATACTACATGATATTATTTTATTAATTAATTTTTATTTATAAAATCTTGTATTTATGATAAGATAATCTTAAATATCTCATCTCATACATCAATTTTTCTTTAGCCAATAAATAATGTATAAACCATTTATTTTTCATGTCATTTATTTAAATTCTAATTTATTTTTTATGTAAAAATAACACAAATTTTGAGTGGTTGAAAAAACAAATTTTTCTACACCCCAAAATAACTGTTTGCCTTATATCTGAGCGGGTAGGCTAATTATTGCCAATAATAAAGCTGTTGCTTCCATGGTATCTTATGAACACTACTGAGTTCAAAATTGTGAAAAGCAACAAAATATCATAGGCGGCCATAGCCCCCTTTGGTTGTAAAATGCAGTAGACGGTAAATCAACTAAATTGGAATATAATCACTACATATGTACAGGGACAACCTAAAAAGGGAGGGAAAATAAAGAAAGAAAAGAAAGGCACAAAAGAGAACTCCAGCACCAGTTATTCACAATAGATAACTTAAAATGGCAAGTTCAAGCATGAACTAGAAGCACAAAGGCGTAAAACCATTAGACATTGACATACCCATCAACAGTCTGCCTCACTCTCAGTGTCAGATATATCAATATCAACGTACCCAAACTTGACCTGGATTAAAGAAAAGAAGCAAGAAAAAAAAAAGATGGTTAGTCCACGATTGAAAATTAAAGGAAAATTTCAGTTCCTGTTTTATGAACATTACTAAGAAAGGGAAGAGAGAGAGGTGTTCGTGGAAAGGAGAGATGGATGGCATCTCCCCTGATAGAGACATGAACAGCTTTTGTGCTTCCCTGTTACTGTACATCCGGTCTAGGCTACCAGCCAACTAGGTAGATCGCTAACCCAACTTTATTCATCGATAAGAAACATGAAGAGAGAGACGTGAAATTAAGCGCATACTATGCATGAAAGGTCATGTCGATCAAATATGAAGTGGAAAGGGCATAAAATCTGCAAGTCTTATAGGATTTGATGGATTTATAATATCAATAGCCAAGCATGATAAGATTTTTTTTTTTTTTTTTTTTTTTGCATGAAGGGGTTGAGAAAGACGAGAGAATTGAAGACTGGAGATTTTTTTTTTTTCAGAAAACTAGCACAGTGCCTGGGTTTTTTTGGGCGAAATAGCATGGTAAGAAACTTACTCGGGGATATAACACAATTCATTGAGCTGCGGCACAACCAAAATAAATTTTAAAGGTTGCGGCAGCGTCATTGCCACATCCTTTAAATTTAAAAAACAAATTGTTCTTTACACTAATAAAGATGACTGTCCCATGCACTTCACAAAAGAGCTATTTTATTTTGCTTCTTGCCTTGACCATATGAACAGAAAGAAATATCATTTTGTGAAGTGCATGGGACAATCATTTTGTAAAGTGCATAACCAAAATGATAAATTTCATTGTTGAAGTGCATGGAAAAATCATTTGTTCCCACTTCACAAATTAGAAATCACAGATTCCCATGCATAACCAAAATGATATTTCATTGTATTCATTCCAAGCAAGAAACACAATAAAATAGCATCTGAGAAATGCATAGCAAAAACATATTTATTAATGCAAAGTATAATTTTTTTAAAAAAAAAAGATTAAATGTGCGAGAATGACAGCAACTTTTTTTTCAAATTTAAAGCATTTAAAATTTAAATTGGTCGCAATGACTAAATGTGTTATTTCCCCAAATAAGTTTCCTATTGTGCTATTTCCCCAAAAACATTTGGGCATTGCGCTAGTTTTCAAAAAAAAAACTCAGAAGACTGGAGCAAAACATGATTTTTTCTGCTTTTTAAAGTTAAAATGGACGACTTTACAGTTACAAAATGCTGTTATTGCCATTCAGAATGAAATGTTGTTACACATAGTATAATGGTGCAATGAAATAAAGGATAAGACCATTTTTTTGTTAAACCATCATTATACCATGGTAATCAATGGTCAATGGCAAACAATCTTCAGGTCACAAGCTTTTCAATTCTTGGTGATTGATGATCCTACATTGGACAAGTGATATTACAGTCTAATTTTATCCTTAAACATCAGGTCACAAGCTTTTCAATTCTTGATGATTGACGATCCTACATTGGACAAGTGATATTACAGTCTAATTTTATCCTTAAACAAGCTTATCTACACAAGTCCAATTAGGATTGCAGCCCTACTTTCATGTAGATTTCCACAGAAGTATCCATCTTAAACATAAAAATGAGTTACTAATTGTAGAACATGATCAGTAAATGATGATCAGTGCAAAAAGAGTTTGAAGTTAATTACTGTCTATCACATTTTCAGTCCACCTTACTAGATGCATGTTGGCAATGCATATACAACTATGGGAGGCACCGGAAAACTTAATAGAATTAATGAAGCACTGAGGTGGAGCAAAGAAAAAGCAACAACTAAAACTTTGCTGTATAATTAGCTTTTGAATTTAGAGCTTACATGATTGAGAATAGGAGAACAATTTTTCTTGAATCAAATGAGGATGCACGCTTATATCTTCTCCATCTGTTGTTTGGTGTATCATGAACTCTCTCAGTGAATGACTTGTCTGTTAAATGAAAGGAATTACTATCACAAAGTAGATTCTCATTTATTGATGCAAGCATATTCTGCTGGATTAATACTACATATGAAAAGAGGCGTATGCAAAATCATGGGGACAAGATGCCACGAGCAGGAGTAGGTGTGATAAACAATTTGCATCTCTTAAAAGAATAACATGACAACAAAGTGTCAATCCCAAACTAGTTGGGACATCTCTTTAAGAGAATGATGGTAACAAATCGTATGTGAATAGCACGTCAGGTAATGGAATATCATGAACATATCCAATTGGATTAGATGAACAGCAGTGATGTAATGGAATATGCTTACATGCCTTTAGATATTAACTTCAGCAATGATGATCCATGATTTGTAAAAAGTTGCATGAATCTCCCACATGTTTTCAGGTTTGCCTGTCTCTGCACCACCCCCTGCATAATGATGTAAGCAAACAAATACCAAAATTAGAGGAAGACTGACAAATCTCACATTGAGGCTAAACAAGCAAGCACTTGAAATAAAACAAAACATAGCAGACCATCCATGGAACTTACAGTTAATGGATCTTCGTTTTCTATACTTCCAACAGTTATACCACCAGATTTGGGTTTTGCAATAGTTTCCATCTCAATATCTATATCCACAATGCATGGTGAATAAGAATCTTCACTTTCCATCTGTAAATCAATGAAGTTATGACAACTGAATTGAGCATCTAAGCACATCTGCTTCTTCGGTGGTAAAGGAAGCTCTACAAAGCTTAGAAAGGCTAGCTGAGATGTAAATTGTGAAGTGGTCTTGCTTTCCTCGGACACCGTCGAAAAATCAAAGACATCTTGGCCCTAAACAAAGGTGAAAAAACTTCAAAAGATATGCACAATTTTAATCATATATGGCTGCTAAATGACCATTATTGACCATCTCATGAAAAAGAAATGAAAGTTTCAATAGGCACAAGGTTCTTCATGAAAGAGCGAAAAGGGAGTGCTAACTCAAGCAGTTAAGGTTAGGATCACAGAATTCTTGTGTACAGAATACTTCGATTTGGGAATGACAGAAAGAGTCACTAGTAGCAAAAAAGTGTGTAAATATTGTCTTCAAATTCCTTATTGGCCTAGTGTAAAATTTTGCAAGACCATACATATCATGTACAAGCCTCTTCATCAATTAGTTTAAAAAACCGAAGATTGCAATCTAAACAAACTTAATTAGACAAATGTAAGCCATATCATTTATACATATGACGATCCTGATCATCTTCATAGTATTCATTAGTTCAAATCTAACAGGACTTACAATCTAAAGAACAAAACTGTCTCGGAGGAATCACCCTCTGAGACAAAGATACAAGGATTAGGAATCATACAAAATAATATGTAGGGAGTCTAGCCTCAATCAAGTCTTCATCCAACAACAGAATAGAACAAACATTAAGTACCATTCAGTTGTCTTGATCCATTGATAAGATTAAGATCTATTCATTTAAGAACAGGGATCGATGTTTCCTTGATTCTTCCTATTATAGAATTTCTAGATTCACCATATTGTGCAGTATATGGGTTGCAATCCTTGGACTCTTTGTCTGCATATCTGTATGTACGTATTTCAATCAACCTGCCAAATAGACACTGCACTGCAGAATGCTAGATCATTTTCTATAACGGACTATTCTAAGTAATGTTGGAAAGATCACCAAGGAATCACGCAAGCATTGTTCCAACGGCATAGATATGAATTTGTCTATAAAATGCAAATATACAAAGAAAATTATATCCAGTCCCCTAGCATCAACTACTCAGCATTAGAACAACGTTTTAGAAAGATTACTATAATGGAATGATTTTTCTGCCATCAATGACATTCTACCGTTATTATGAAAGAAAATGTGTTGGCTAGAGCAAATCGAAGTAACATTTCACCGCTTGGCCATCCTATTGAACATCAATTGTTATCTTGTTAGAAGTTTTGAATTAGTTAGCACTAGAGGTGGATTTCTGAGCACAAGGATTGATGATCGGCAGGTAACACTGATTAATCATAGTAGAGCTCCTATTGGCAAACCATCATAGACAAAAAAGGTTTAAGAGGCCAGACAATACCAATTACTATCTTAGCAAAGACGAGCTTACATGTGAATTGCGAAAGGCACATTTTTCTTCAACCGGAAACGACGCCTCATCAATGATTATAGGCAAAGCATCTAATATTCCAACACCAAAAAAAAAAAACAAGCTCCCGTTAGCTTGCTACATGTATTTAAAGCAATTAATCACGTAATAGCTCACTAAAAACACCATTACCTAAAGAACAATGCTGGTTGACCTCGTCAAAACTCGGCTTTAGTGACTGGAAATACGAGTCTCCAACAGGCAAATCGCAACTTCCATCAAAATTCGCAGCTGGAAAGTACTCGCTTTCCTTCATGAGACAAAAAAAAAAAAACAAATTAACTAGCGTTAGGGAAGATCTGCTTGGTTACTGAGAAAAAAAAATAAGAAAAAAATAGTAAAGATAAATTAAAAGAAGTAGAAACCAGCAAAATAAAACAAAAAATAAGAGCGTGATTAACTAGCTAGAACTAAAATGTAGCAAAAGGGGAAGTTGTAGCAGCCAAGTTGTTAATAAAAAAACAGAGAAAATAGAGCTTCTGAAGCAGAAAATGAAGCGAGGAGATCTAAATTCTGACCTTGGTGAAGGAATCAGTAGCCATTGCAGTATGCAGAGAGAGAGATAATGCAGAGAAAAGGCAACTTCACATGTGTGCGTGAAATAAATATACTAAACAGATAGGATGGAGCGAGAAGTAGAGAATAGAGTAGTTACATTGAGAGAAGAGAAGAGAAGAGGAGCGGAGAGGAGACTCTCTTTATGTGGCAGTGGTACGGGTTTCTGTAGATAAAAATGAAGAGACAGAAAAGACTCAGTTACTGGTGTCTACTGATGACATCTTTAAAGAGGAAAGCAAATAAAGCTTCTCTTTTTTCCTTATATGACTATATTGCCCCTTCAAAGTCTTTTTATTACTATTATGATTGTTTTCTTTTTTTCTTAATTACGAATACTATATATATATATATAGCACTGTTGCTAAAATCAATAAAAAGTTTAATATTTTCTATTAAACTGAGTTCGCATGTGTTGTAAAAGTTGTGTTTTTTAAATAATTTTTATTTAAAATTATATTAAAATAAAACTATTTAAAAATACTAAAAAAAATTTAAGAAATTTCAAAAATACAATTAGACTATAACATTAAATTAAACAAAGACCAAGTATTCAAGTTTTTTAAAATCAATTAAACTTTCATTTTCATGGGATTATGAGTTGGTTCGTTCAACTTCTCTCTTTTTCTCCGAGTCTCAACTTAAGATTGATTGATTTTCTTCTATTAAGTAAGTGTTTAGGATAGCAAGATTGTTTTTTAATATGTATTTTATTTAAAAATATATTAAAATAATTTTTTTATTTAAAAAAATTATTTTTAATATTATCACATCAAAAAAAATTTAATATATAAAAAGATTATTTTAAAATAAAAAATAAATTTATAAAATTACAGTTCAACCACAATGTGGAAAAAAAAAAAGGCATCATATGGATTCACATATGACGACAAATTAAAATAGCATAAACAATTCGAAACCAATCAATATCCCCCCATGATTTGATATATCATTGTTTTTTTCTGTCCGCAATTTTTATTTGCCGGCCTTAATATTCATAGGGGGCTATTTTTTACTTATTATTTTTTCTTTAAATATAATATAATATAAATTGTTAAAAAGAATTTTCCATGTCCTGTAATCTCATAGTTGCAATTACTATTATAAGAACTCGGCCTGAATCTAGGGTAATTAAAATGCTTGTTGATTTAAAATCTAATTCAGGTAAGATTTAAAATAAATAAAGTAAAAATAGACATGGATAAAAGTAGTTAACTCGATAAATCAACTCATGATTTAATTAAAATTTGATTTTTTTATTAAAAAAAATTTAAAATAATATTATTTTAGCTTTTAAAAAATTTAAAACAACATTATTTTAAACAAACTTGTATTAACATGCTTAATCTATAAAAGAAAATAAAAACTGATTGTATATATGAGAATTACATTATTTCTCCCTTGTTTCTATTCTGTACATATCCTGATATATATATATATATAGTATTACAGTGATAACTTCTAACGTATACATTGATGTGGCTGGCAACAGCTGTAGATTTTGAATTCATGTGATCATATCTTCCAGCCATTTATCTGCTGCTGCATTCACGGAGGATAAGTTGTTGCTGCTTCAATCACTGGTGGATTAGAATCCTGATCTTCTGCAATTCTTGTTACTGCATTCACGGGTGGATCAGTATCTTCACCCTTGAATTCAGTAACCATTGCTTAATCTTCTACACGCCCCCTCAATCTGGAGGGTAGGTCACGAACATTCAGATTGCGTTGAACCTGGCTGAATTTAACTGGTGGCAAAGGCTTGGTGAGTGCATCAGCTAACTGATCTTTGCTGGAGATAAATTTAACCACGAGTTCTTTGTTGTAAACCTGGTCGCGGACGAAATGAACATCAATCTCGATGTGTTTGGTTCGTGCATGAAATTTAGGATTGGATGTCAGGTAAGTTGCACCAATATTATCACACCACAAAGTTGGACTATGCTGCGGAGGCAGACCAAGTTCACAGAGTATGGATTTAAACTAAATGAGTTCTGCAGCAGCATTTGCAATTGCTTTGTACTCAGCTTCTGTGCTGCTACGTGCTACTGTAGGTTGTTGTTTGCAACTCCAAGAAATTAAGTTGGAACCCATGTAAATACAGTAAGCACCAACTGATCTGCGATCATCTCTGTCGGCGGACCAATCAGAATCAGAGAATGCCTGCAAGGTGAAATTAACAGTTTTGCTGATGAACAAGCCAGTGGAGATGGAGTGCTTGAGGTAGCGGAGGATACGCTTGACAGCCAGCCAATGAGTGTCCAGAGGATTGTGCATAAATTTGCTAACTTTATGAACAGCAAACGCTAAATCAGGTCTTGTGAAAGCCAAATACTGCATGCTACCTACTATACTGCGGTAAAGATTGATGTCTTCAAATGGAGTACCATCAGTAGAAGTAAGGTGACAGTTAGAGGCCATTGGACTGGTGCAGGGCTTAGCATTCTCCATTTTACTTCTTTTAAGTAAGTCAGCAATATATTGGCGTTGAGTTAAGTAGATACCATCTGTGCACCAAAGTGCTTCTACACCAAGAAAATAAGTGAGGCTGCCTAAATCTTTGACAGCAAAGGTGGTTTGCAGAGAATGAATGATGTTATTGATGACAGATGCACTGGAGCCAGTAATTAATATATCATCTACATAGTTAGAATGTAGATCACATAATTTAATTTCTGAAACACGAATAGAGATGTATCTGCCTTACTTTCACGGAACCCCAGGGACAAGAGTTTGGTTGAAAGTTTGAAGAACCAAGAGCGGGGTGCTTGGCGTAAACCATAAAGGGATTTGTGCAGTTTGCACACATGGTTGGGATACTGAGGATGAACATAGCCTTGTGGTTGAATCATAAACACATGTTCATGCAGGTCACCGTGCAAGAAAGCATTTTGCACATCCAATTGTTTGATAGGCCACTGATATGTAATGGCAATAGAGATGACTAACCGAATGGTGGCATGTTTGATGACTGGGCTGAATGTCTCAGAGAAATCAACCCCTTCTTGCTGATGAAAACCTTTAGCTACTAACCGAGCTTTATAACGCTCAATAGCTCCATCCGCCTTTCTTTTGATCTTGTAAATCCACCGGCATCCCACAATATTTGCATGTGTGGGAGGTGAGACCAAGGACCAGGTGCCATTGTGAATTAAAGCTGAGAACTCTTGATTCATGGCCTCTCGCCAATGTACAGATTTGGAGGCCTGACTGTATGATGTGGGTTCTGTTGCTGTTGGACCAAGCGCTGCTGTCAAGGCTTTTGGTAATGGATAGCGAATGAAATCATCACTTGATTGTCTTGGGCGATGAATATTATTTTTAGACCTTGTGACCATAGAGTGATTGTTGGGAGGAACTGGCAGATGGTTAGCATGAGGAACTGGAGCAGTAGCTGGAGAAACAGTGGGAGGCAGAGCTGCTGTTTCTGTAGAGGGTGCTGGAGGCGAAGCCTGATCATCTGTTCCTGCAGAAATCAACATAAGAGGTGCAGGTGGTGTGCATGCAGGAATATGGTTAGGTTGCAACTCATTGGGACATGGGAATTGTGGCACGGTAATCTGAGGAGGGAGAGACACAGACATGGAAGGAGAAGGTTTATCACCCACGGATACAGTGGTGTGTGAGTAAGGGAAAAGAGTTTCATCAAATATAACATTGCGAGAAACATAGATTTTACCCGTAGAGAGATCTAGACACTTGTACCCTTGCTGACAAAGACTATAACCAATGAAAATGCAGGTTTTTGATCTGAAATTGAGTTTATTCCTGTTATAAGGTCTTAAGTTGGGCCAGCAGGCACAACCAAACACACGCAGAAAACGATAATCAGGGATCTTATTATGAAGAATTTCAAAAGGGGATTTGCGGTGTAAAACAGGTGTTGGAAGTCTGTTTATGATATAGGTAGCGGTTTGAAAAGCATCTTCCCAATATATCATAGGTAAATGAGAATGAGCTAACAAGCTTAAACCAACTTCGACAATGTGTCGATGTTTGCGTTCAATAGAGCCATTTTGTTGGTGAGTGTGCGGGCAAGCTAGACGATGATTAATACCATTTTGGGAAAAGTAAGTGTTTAGTCGTCGATACTCCCCACCCCAGTCTAATTGAATTGCTTTTATTTTCCTGTCAAATTGTTTTTCAACATATGTCTGAAAATTTAAAAAGACATGTTCAACATCAAATTTAAGTTGAATAGGAAATAACCAAAGAAACTTGGAATAATCATCAAGAAAGCTAACGTAATATTTAGCACCGGTTGTGGAAGACACTGATGCAGGTCCCCATACATCGGTGAAAATTAAATCCAAAGGATGCAACGAAATAGAAGTAGAAGTTTTAAAAGGCAAATCATGGCTTTTTGCCATTTGACATTCAGGGCACACATTGTGTGTTTTATTTTTCTGTACGGGAAAAGACAGGAGGGATAACACTTGATTGACCACTGGAGTAGATGCATGGCCAAGTCTACGATGCCACTTATAGGAACGAACACAAGAAAAGGCTTGAGGAAGACTGGAATTATTGGTGAATTGATAGAGTCCATCATGAAGATAACCTCGATGAAGGACATTCCCCGAGTAATCCTTCACAAGAAAATAATATGAGTGAAACTCAAAATACACGTTATTGTCAACACAGAACTGATGCACTGACAGTAAATTTTTATGTATTTCAGGAACAAGAAGAACGTTCTTAAGAACAAAGGTAGAAGAGGGAGTGGAAATTTCGGAGGTCCCAGTTTTTGAGATTTGCAAACCTTGGCCATTTCCAACTTGCACACTGTCTGCACCAGCATAGTCGGATTTCTGAAGAGTCAAAGTGTTAGCATCATTGGTAAAATGATGTGTGGCTCCTGTATCTGCATGCCAGGCAGTGTCCCACGTATTGTTTGAATTGCTACGCATAGCGACAAGACCGTGCTTTGTTGGTAGAGGAGATGCTTCCTGGTAAGATAAATCAAAACAAAAATAGCATTTCTTAGCAGAGTGTCCGATCTTACCACATATCTGGCAAACAACAGCTGGTTGATCATGATTCTTATTGCTGGAATTATAACCACCACGACTAGCACGCCCCCTGTCACGAAAACCACCACGCCTTGGAAGATTGTATTGTCGATAGGCAATATTGGCAGAAGGTTGCTGGATGACAGGGGTGAGTTGATGTCTTGACAGGCGCGCTTCAGAAGTCAGTAATATAGAATAAATTTCCTCAAGGGTAATGGCATCAGTACGTGCTGATATGGAGGCCACAAAGCTGTCATATTCATGGCTGAGTCCTGCAAGAATATATGTTATAATATCATCATGATTCAGTGGTTGTCTAGCAACGGCCATTTCATCCGTGAGTCTTTTGATGTAATGGAAGTAATCAGTGGCTGTTTTGCTTCCTTTCGTTGCAGTTGCAAGTTGTGTGCGGATTTGCAGAATGCGCGCACGAGAACGAGAGGAGAATGTGTCATCCAACGCATTCCATACAGCCTTGGACGATGTATAAGTGACAACCTGAGCAAGTATTGGCTCTGACAGAGAAGTCATAAGAGTACTTAGAATAAGATTGTCCTGACGAACCCATTGAGAGTAGGCTGGGTTTAGGCGTTCAGAGACAACAGAAGTCTCAGGGTGAGTAACAGAAATGATTTTAGGTGGTTTGGAAATGCTACCATCTATATAACCAAAGAGATCTTGACCTCTGAAATATGGTATAAGCTGTGCTTTCCAGAGAAGAAAGTTGTCATGGTTGAGTTTGACAGTAGCAACAGAAGGCATGGAAATGACAGAGGAGTGGGGTGGAGTTGCAGGAGAGTTTGAGGAAGACATTTAGACGTTAGTCTTTTAGGGCTCTGATACCATAAAAGAAAATAAAAACTGATTGTATATATGAGAATTACACTATTTCTCCCTTGTTCCTATTCTGTACATATCCTGATATATATATATATATATATATAGTATTACAGTGATAACTTCTAACGTATACATTGATGTGGCTGGCAACAGCTGTAGATTTTGAATTCATGTGATCATATCTTCCAGCCATTTATCTGCTGCTGCATTCACGGAGGATAAGTTGTTGCTGCTTCAATCACTGGTGGATTAGAATCCTGATCTTCTGCAATTCTTGTTACTGCATTCACGGGTGGATCAGTATCTTCACCCTTGAATTCAGTAATCATTGCTTGATCTTCTACAATCTATAACACGAAACTTAAACTAGATCGAGTTTAATAATTTTGGTTTTAAAAATTGTTATACTGTAATATGTTAGAGAATTATATAAATATATTTTGAAATTTTATTTAATGATTTAAATTATTAGGCTAAATTGTTTTTGACATGATATTAGAGATTTATTGATCAAATAATCATGAATTTAAATTTTACTATCATCTATTTTATTTGAAAAAAAATTAAGTATAAAATAGTATAAACATTTATAAAATTCAATTTTGCTTAAAAAAAATATAAAATTATATAAATTATATGTGAAGCTTACCTAAGCCCTTAAACTTTCACGCCATATATGAATACTGTGGTATTGCCTGTTCAAGGTGAAAAAAGTACCTAGTACTATTCTATGAACTTCAGCAAACATCGACATCATTGTACAGTTAGCGGCCATTATTATCCGTTATTGTAGCTCCTTTTGGTAATTCACTTCTTCAACAACCTTTATTACATTGTATTTTTATTTTTATTTTTTTACCATTTTTTTTTCTTTCTTGATAAATTTTTCTCTGTTTTCATATCTCATTCTAATATCATGGTATCAATAAACAATAATAATTTTTTTCTAATTCAAAGAAAAAACAATTATTTTCCCAAGATGTAATATCTTGGTGTTGTGAAATTCTAAAAAAATCAATGATTATTAGTTTAAATAGTTCGGTGTTTATTCTTCTTAAACAAGATCTTGAGTTCAAATCTTATATATAAAACATATAATTATTAAAAAGTTTTACTTTTAATTAGCCGATATAACTTGATCAGACCAGTCGAGATCGAGTGAGATTCCAAATATTATCTTTCTTATCCCAACAAACAACACAGGGGGCAGCATCCAACAAGCCAGCAACCCTCGCAAGAGGGATGCCAAACGTACCTGGAGAAAATAAGTAAAATTGTTGGGTTGTCAGGCTGCATTCGGACCAACTCGCATTTGTAGCCATTACACTATCCAACCTCCCACAGCACTCCTGCTGGCATGCGGCATGCATTTAAATCTCTACCGACGTTGGACCACTTACTCTCCTCAAAAAAAGAAGAACATTTAATTTTATTGCACCACTTACCATATAAACAGAAATATTATACGTTCTGATGATAAAATAAAATAAAATAAAATAAAAAAGAATGAAAAATACTTCAAATTAGCGATCCAATCATGGGAAAACGTGCCAACAAAAAAGTTCATATATTTTGGCACGAAATTGTCTAAAACTAACTCTTTTCGGCATTGAAATGTAAGTGGTTGGGGATTTCCATGGTGCGTGTGATAAAAGCATGCACTTTTAACAGAAGATGGTCTCCTCTAGATGACGAATATTGAAGGAGGGGATTTATTGGGAAATGTCAGCTAGGTGGGGATCTAGGTGGGATTTGCGTTACTGCTTGAGGATACTTTTGCCCTAAAATTAATGGTGAGATTAGGAATATGAGAGTATCAGATCCCCAGTAACGCCAATCCTACACGTCTCCAGAATCGAATGATTCGTGGCAGAATCTTAAATTTTGGTGCTATTCAAAAATGAGTCTGTGACAGAAGAATTCTTGCTATCTGTCGTAGTCTTTTAAGAGATATTTTGAACTGCAGGGCTTGTTTTTTAATATGATTTGTATTTGTATTTTTTTATTTTTTCAAATTTATTTTTTAATACTAACATATCAAAACAATATGAAATTAATGTTCATTAACCTCGTATTAAATATTATAGCTCGCTCACCAACCATGTATTATAATAACCCATTCGCTTTCCATGCTATTAATTAGAACCATTACATGCATTTTCAGGACAAGTGATCCTATAAGGATACAGCCAAAGGATTGTTGTCATGTGTTCTGCAAAGGTTAATTTAATTTATGTATAAGAATTCGAGACCATATTGTGTTCTCTGTTTCAATACTTTAATTCGCGGTCCCACGTAGCTAAATCCAACAAACAATGAGGCAAGTAAGAGGTCACAGAGCTTGAAAGAAGAGTGGCTACGCAATAAATCTACTAGCGGAAGGCTGGCTGCCCGAAATAAATGTCCTTGACCTGTTCTTTAGATTATAACTAGATGGACAGATGGCCCGTGATTCGTCGCGGGACATGTTTAACTTTTTGTAGCGTAAAAAAATGAAGCTCAATAGCTATCATTGTGTTTTAAAGATAGAAAAAAATCAATGACTCCACATCATAGAAAAAAATTTAAACAAATCTAAAAAAATAATAATTAATTCTTGGAAATCAAAATGTTATAGGATAAAATTAAAATAAATACTTAAAGAACAAAGCACTAATAAAAATAAGGTTATCAAAACCCGTAAGCAGGATCATATGAAGAGGATAATCCGATGGAAAACAAAATAGAAAAAAAAATTTAATTTTAAATAAAATCGAATTTTGAAGAACAAAATCAAAAAGAAAAAAAAATGACAAAAAAAAAACTTGGGTCACCCAGACAAACCTTCCACCTAGATCATGAGACACGAAGAACTTGATTAAAAAGAAAACCAAAGAAAATAACAAAGTTCATTTTTTAAAATGAATAACCTTAAAGGATATAATCGGAAAAGAAAACAAAGTCAATTCGTGTTAAATTTTCAAACTCATGACCTTGGTTAGTGACGAAACTGGAAGCTCCGCATCTAGAAAGCAACTATTTTAAAACTTTGCTCAACCTGATAGCTTGACCTGTGACTCTTAGCTTAGACCGAACCGAGTTTCAAAAGAAATTGTGGAAGAATTGATCAAGTGTAAGACGGTCAAAAACTCGGGTTGACCCATATTTTGATTAACCCGGGGAAAATCCAGTCAAAAAACCCCATCGACTGATTTTCTTTTTTAAAAAAAGGGCATCATTTTGACTTTTTTATAAAACAAAAGGATTTGGTTGACTTTGGTTAACTTGAGTCAACTCACTTAACTCGTAGCCCGATAATTGTCCCAGATTGACTCTTAGGTAAGGTTTTGAAATAATGGAAAAAACCAAGGAGACTAAATCCCAATAAATCAAATGTTGAATGATGAAATAAAAAAAAAAGATAAAAAAATAGCAATTAAGAGAATAAGAATCTTATTTGAAAAAAAAATAAGAGGATAATCTAAAATTTTTAATCGAAGGGCAAAATTGAAAAAAAAATAAATGAATCCAAAATAAAAATTAAAAATTAAGAGAATAAAGACCAAACACTATTATGGATCTAAGGATGAAATTGAAAACAAATTAAAATTTGATAGGTTGAACCTTAAATACCATAAAAATCTGAATTGAAGGGTAAAATTAAAAAAAAAACCAAATTCACTAAAGAATCCAAAAAAAAAATAATCAAGAGAACGAGGATCAAGTATGAAAAAATTAAAAATAATAAGTCCAAGGAGAAATTTGAAAAGAAATTAAAATTTCATAAAAGAGTCAAGAATATAGATTAGAAATCAAAACATTGAGGGTCAAATATGAAATATCATAAAATAAAAGGATAAATTTGATATAAAAATCAAATGTCAAAGGATGTAATTGAAATAAATAAATGTAATTTGATATAATTAAAAGAAAAAGGACCAAATATGATAAAGATAACAAATAACACACCCTTGTGATTTTTTGCAAGGGGAACACATTTTTTAAGGTTGAATAGAAAAAAAAAAAGAAAAAAAAACATGTTGCTAGGGCTCTATGTGCTCCATCATACATGAAATAGAGGAACGTGCCTCACCACTGTGAAGGGGGCGGCAATGAGAATTCAATGCCACCTCGACATGCGGCATTTTTCCAACAAGAAGTGCTTCATGTACCGCCGTTTAAAGGACACAGGTGTCTTTAAAAAGATTTTAAACCTTAGTTAATTATATCTATCTTAGGTGAGAAAAAATAAAATATATTGAAATTGTTGTCTTTTTTTATATAAACTAAAACTAATATCCATTCGTTTTAAATTTATTAATTTTATTATTTAAAAGTTAATGAATGCAATTAATAGGAGACATAAGTAATCCCGTGCGTTGTTCAGCATAAGCTTGCGGTTGAATACCAAGACCAATTATTTCATAAAAATTAAAAGGGTTGCTTGGGGTGCGTTTCAATGAAATCAGTAAGAACTTTGAAATTTTTTTGTTTTAAATTAATTCTTTAGTATTTTAAAATTATTTTAATAAATTATTAATTTTAAAAATAATTTTTTTAAAAAAAATATTTTATTTTATTTTTTTAAAAAAAACCATTATCAAAATATATTAATATATCGTCTTTAAAATAATTGAAGGATGGGACTTTCGATTTCTCTGACAGTGAAGGACGAGGGGAGGTTTTTTCAGGAAAAAAAATCTATTTTAAGTTTGGACAAAAAAAAAAAGAATAAGAAAAGGAATCAGTTGATAAGGAAAATGTAGAACGGAGATGTCGGTAAAGGCAAAGGGTAAGGTAAGAAAGAGAGGAAGAAAGGTGGTGGTTACTGATAAGAGCTTGGGATTAAGAGGTTTGTTTTTTTTGTGGTTTCAGGTTAGAGCCCTGTGGTTGCTCATATGATGGCCACTGGAGGCTTACATGGTCGTTAACTTCAGGGCCCGTAGGATTAGTCGAGGTGTGTACAAGCTGGTCCGGACACCCATGTTAATTAAAAAAAAAAAGAATCTGGGGTGGGGTTGCTGATAGATATGACATTTTGTCAAGTTGTTGCCCTAAGCTGTGCATGTGAAGCTAAAAATCAAAAAAAGGAGAAGCTTGACAGCAGACATGTAGAAATTAGCCTGGGAAGATCCATCAAACTTCAATTCAAGACTCACGGGTTGTTTTACTATTCAAAGTCCATATCAGGACAGATCAGGAGCTGTGACCTAACTCTGCCTGTGACTAACTTTGTTTGTTTTCTGGGACTAGACCGACTGCAACCCTTATCAGTATATTGCTACCTAGGTCCTATGCAGGGTTTTTCCTGGTTGGTCTGTAAGTAGGGTTTTAAGTGGGCTTCGGTCTGAGTTGGTGATAAACAGCTCAAAATGCTAGATTGGGCTTTCTAACATGATATGGACACAGGATACTGGGATGATGTGGCCTGGCGCTTCTGTTTGCTTGCTTGAGTTTTGCGATGGGTCAATCTGCATCTTGTATCAGTGTGCTTTCCATGGCGAACGATTTTAGATTGTTGTTATAGAGATGATGATGATGATATTTTCACCGAAAATCCCCACCTGAATAGACACAACTAAGCTAATTGGCCCGTCGACAAAAAAAAGTTCAGATAAAAAAAATGTGCAGCTGTTAACATGTTTTCTACCGGCGAGGAAAATTTCTGTTGTGAGCTCAAAATATGAAGCCGCTTGACAAAATAGAACAAGGACTAGTGTTGTTAATAAATGTTAGAAAAACAAAAAAACTGTGAATACTAACTAAAAATCAAGTTAAAAAGTTGGGAGATATATATAAATTAAGATATTTAATTAAGTAATATGGGGAAATTTTTAAAAAATTATTTAATTATATAGCAATTAATTTATTTTTTGTAAGAGAATTACTAATTTAAATTTTATTGAAACAAAATTATTTGTTGGTGTAGCACCCGACATGAAAATGGAACCTCCAAAACTAGAGGGAAATATGAATCATGGAGTCATCTAATTCTTTAAGAAAACTAATAATTTTAAAATATAAATTGGTTTTAGAGATCTATGTAAGGGGCTAATTATATTTAAAAGAATATAAAAATCACTCTTCTTCTCCATCATTTTGAAGAAAATGTTACCTTAACTATTTATTTATTGTAAATTTTCTTTTACGCATGCCTCTAACAGGCCTAATTATTTTATGAGTGTATTTGCAAGTTATATATTATTGGTTGATATTTATAGAGTTATCGTTGAGTATTCAATCAGAAGTCTTGTAACTCGATAATTTTATTTATTTATAAATATATATTGATCTTTTTAACATTATTATTTATTTATCCCTCTTACATAAAAAAGTTTGTGATTTTTATAGTTTTTTTATAATTTTCTTATCAAACTTGTGACCCAAGTTCAATAGTTATTTTTTATATATGATTTTTTATTTTATTATATGATAACAAAAATAAATGCTAAAAAAATCTAGCACCAACCCAACAGTAGCCCATTTATTTAAGAACACAATAATCTTGTAGAAAACAAACTGAAATAAATAATGATACTCAAGTCCAATTAACCCAAGTTAACCCACCAAGTAAGTGATTTGGGTGATGAATATTCTTTTCAAAACTATTTTTTGTTTAATCATACAATATAAAAAATTGACACTCATAAAATTAAATATTAATCAAATATCAAGGTTTTTGTTTGAGACTACAATAAACTAACAAATATCAAAACAAAAAAAACAATGTGGGCTAATTCAAGATCAACAAAATATTGGAGGCTGAAACTAAAAAAAACAAAAATAAATAAATAAATTAGAAGAATAAAATTAAAAAAAAATAATTAAAAAAAAAACTTAGACACACAAGCTTAGTTGGCCCAACATACATGGATTCTTAAAAAAAAATCTAAGCGTATGAGCTAAGAGAAGCTCATGCACCTAGATCAATTTTTATTTTTTTTTTATAAATGATGGATAACATATTATTCGTCTATTTTATTTTGAAACAATAAATTACACAAGTGATGCTTCACTAATTTTATTTATTTTTTTTTATCTGGCCATCATAGTTGATTAGACTATGAACAATTAATTTTAGGGTTTAAAAACCCATTTCTCACCCTTTTCCATCAAAATACACCAAAGAAACACCCGTGGCACCTCAAGAAACCCATTTATGGTCTTAAATTAGCTTATAAATGGTTTTTTAAAAAAATCAACTTGAGTGAAAAACATTCACGGGTCATGATCTATTTTTTTTACAAGATAAAAGGAAAAGGCTTAAATAAATCTTTTTTCATTGAATGGAATCCATGAACATCACAAATAGAGTTTCATTATCGGAAAGTATATGCTTGCCAACATACTCCCTCCCCCTATGCCCTGATGACTCTGTTTTTGCTCTCTAGATTTTGGAGATTAAAATGCAAAATTTTTTTTTTTTTGGATTGAACCATTTAAGATCCAAACTCAAGGAACCAAAAATGACTTTTACCAAAACCCCAAAGAGGAAATTTGTGGAGAATGTGTTGACACGAATCTTTGTTTTTAAAAAAGACCTCTAAGTTTTCGTGCAATACAATTCAATCCTTTAACTTTTTACAAACAATAAAATTAAGTCATTCTGTGTAAATGAGCACCAAGACAATTACAAGATATATTTTTTTAGATTAAGATAACTATATAAAAAACAAACAAACAAAAAACATAAACTCTATATCCTAATCAACACAACATCGAGGAATCCAATTAAAAAAAAAAATTGATGATTGCAAAAAAAAAAGAAAAAGAATAAAGACCAAAATTGACACTAGTTTTTTTTAAAAAATAAAAGGTATGCCATTGTTCATTGTTTTGAGTTTTGATCCCTTCACCTTCAACTCCTTAAAAACAATCAAATTAATATTTTTTTTCATGAAATCAAGCATCAAGTCAGTGCCGAAATGGTTTGAAAATATTACAATAACCAAATTAAAGACAAATAAAAAAAAATTATTATCCCAAAACTCTAATGAACCCAACATCAAATAATAAAATTAAAGGGAAAAAAAATTCAGCAACCAAAGTTAAAAAAAATGAAGATAACAAAAAAAACGTTGTGAGATTCTTTTATATTTTGCCTCATAATACATTAGTATTGTTTTGCCTTGTAATCCATGATGTTTTGCCACACAAGCCACAATACATTAGTGATGGCTGGAATTTTTTTTTATAAAAAATTAATAATACCCAAATCAATTTTTCTAGAGTTCTCACATAACCTCATCAAAGCCTCGACAAGTCAAGAAAGATCAATAAAACGTATATTATTTTCTGCCCTTTTCTGAAATAAATTGTTGCAAAGCATCATGGTGGCCAGTATTGATAATCATCGAAGCATCTCGGCCATGACGGTCCCTTCCTTGACAGGGCATTCTTACAGCCTTGCCATGTTACTTTCCGATTTTTCAAAAGGGGGATAAGCACATATTCCTTATTCCATAAGCAATTTGTGCAACCACCGAGAGCACAGATGTTCTTCGGTGTGAATTGTGCACGTACATGTTTTTTTTTTTATAAATTTTTTTAACACTTGATTTTATTTAATTCATAATTTATTATGATTTGTTTTTTTAGTTATCTTAGTCTCATGATCTAAATCATGAGCTTGATGAGTTATCCTATTTGACTTAAGTTTTTTTATCTATTTTTTTAATTGATTTTTTTTCAGTTTTATCATTCAACATCTTCAATATTTGATTGATTATAAATTAAGTTTTATCATTTGTTTTGACTTGTTTTATATGAAATTATCTTAATCTCATGACCTAAATCACGGATTTTGAGTGTTAACCCGAGTAGATTTAGGTCATTTCATTGTGTCATTTTTTTAGATTGATTTTTTTCAATTTTATCATTCAACAATGGTTTTATTAGGAATTAAGTTTTATAATTTATTTTAATTTGTTTAATTTGGGGTTATCATGGTCTCATGACCCGAGTCAATATTTTTTTAAAAAAATATATCGTCTTGAATCTTTTTGAATCAAACTATATTTTTATTAATTGTTCAGGTTGCATTTGGACTCATCAAGTCAATCGGATCATATCGGTTCAACTCTAATTTTTTTACTTGTGTTTGAAATTTTAATTCTATAATTTCAAGTTAATTTATCTTTACATTTGAATTGAAATTATAATTCAAGTCTACCGGCCCATGTTTAGGCCTAACCATGCACGCTTAATCTCTTTAGTCCAAGCATCTAGTCTCTTTCTCTTGGTTTTTTTTTTTATGATGATATTATTGATTGATTTATATCATTTTTGCTAAGAAGATTAAAGATTTTTTCATGATGATATTATTGATTGCTTTATACATAATTGTGTGTTAACATAATATGCATACTTTTTTAAATAATTTGCTCACTAATATTGAATGAGAATAGAGATTATTTTTTTTATTAAAATTATATGCCTTTTCCTTTTTAGTTCAAATTTTTATATTTTTCTTAGTTTTTTTTATTGTTGTTATTTTTTTTTGTTGTCGATAAAAAATTGTTTTGTTGTCAAAAACAAAAATAACATATGAATTCGAAAAGATAATTTGGATGAGAAAAATAAATTTCTCCTCCACAATTTTATTTATTATTATTTTTACAATTATTTATTTTTATTATCATATAATTAAATAAAAAATAAATTTCAAAAAGTAAAGTTTTTAAATTTTCCCAGGTACATAACCTAGATCATGGGTTGAGCAAATTAATCTAGTTTAAATTGGACTCAATCCAAAACATCTTTGTTCCTTTTTTTTTTGTTAAAACAATGTTAAATCAACGTGGTTTTCAAATCTTAAAAACGTGTTTGATATTGTGGTAGTTTTTGTGGTTATAGTTTGAAAAAAATTGTTTTATAAAAAAGTAATTTTAGTTGAGGTTGGTTTGGAAAAATATATGTTTGGTTAAAACTATGGTTGAAATTGAGGTCGAACAAAAAGTAGTTTAATGTGTTTGGTTAAGAATATTTTCTACGGCTTCCTTAACGTGCACCAATATCAGGTAAAATATCATCAGGAATAAAATTGGGATTGCGATCAAATTCTGTAAATGCTACGTCATCATGAAATCTTCTTCTAATATAATTATGTAGTGTCATTGAATAATGTTAAACACTAATTTTTTGAATCAAACACAATGCCTGAGAAATTTTGTTGGATTTTTTTATTTTACTGAGTCAGACCCAGTCCAATGCATTTATGTTGGGACTAGAACCCGTCCGGGTCATGAACAATGAAATGAAGAGTAATTCACTCTCCACTCTTCACTATTTATTTTCAATGTTCATGTGAGTGGAGAGTGAATTACTCTCCACTTTTTCACCGTGTAGAAAATAAATTATAATTTATTCTTCATGGTTTGTGTGAATAGTAAAAAATTGAATTAATTCATTCTTTACCTCTTCGCTGTTTAAATAAATAGTGAAGCAACTGAGCACGAACAGTTGAACAGAAGCATATAAATTTTGTTTTTGTTAAAATGCGGTCACAGCCGCAATTTAAATGTATTCCGTCAAAATAAAACTCAATTTTTAACTTAATTAAACATTAATATTTATAGCTGACTGAACCTCAGCCGCAATTTCAATGCCAAACTGGCACGAGCTCATGAGCGCACACCTAATTTATCTTGAAACACGATCCAATTGAAAGACCAAATCAACGTGTAACCATTTTAAAGTTGAGTTTTATGATATTTTAAAAAACTTCCTCCAGCAAACAAAGTAGTTTGTTTCTAGCGGGAATACTTTTTCATGCAGATTTGAGAAGTTGTTGATATATACACGATATGAAATAATTTTAGGTGTATGTCAATTGAGTTTATTTTTTATTTTTAATTTTTAATGTGAATATTCAGATCAGTTTACATATACCTCGATCAATTTTATAAATCCTAAAATTAACGATCATGTAAACTTCCAGTAACTCTGAAATTTATAAAACTCAAACCGGTGATCTCTAGAAAACAAATTTAAAATTTGACCAATTAAGATATATTTCTCAAGATTATAATTAAGTTTATTTTGTTCTATACATCAATCAATTTTTGCATCAATTTTTTTCTCTCAAAATAATGTTGGTTTTAATTAATTTAACTAATCACAAGCCATGATTACTATTTTTAACGTCTCAAATTCCACCAGCCAATTCATGCTTTTTAAAAATGAAAAGAAATAAAATTATGGAGACTAAATGGATACGAACTAACTCCATAAAAAAAACTCGTACAAGCTCTATTGTGAAAGAACTAAACCCAACTTGATCAATAATTTGAAACTGGTTTACTGCTATAAATAAAACAATTTAGGTATCATTTGCTGGTGATGCTTGACAAAAAAATTAACTTTTTTTTATATTTTTAAATATGTATTGAAGTCAAAAATAAATTTTTAAAAAATAAAAAATATTTTAATATATTTTTAAATAAAAAAAATATTTTAAAATATACTTTATTGAGAAATGTTTTTGAAGATTTAATTTTGAGAGAGAAAAAAGGTATGATTAAAAAAATATAATGGAATGCTGCTATTTTTTATGCAAAGTAATTATAAATAGGCACAATAAACTTAGGTGATAGGATGATTTTCAAATTGATACTGGAAGATGGATTGGTATAGTTTCGACGGTTTTGAAAAAATAAAAAAATAAAGATTAATTTGAACTAATTACGGTTTGGTTTCAACTTTATTTTTTAAAAATTTTAATTTAATTATTTTTTTTAATAAAAACTAAACCGAAGTAAAAATAAAATCTCGAATAATATAAACAAACCTCTAGAAGAACCCAGAGTCCGAGGCTGACTGCTTCCCGTTTAGAAATGCTAAGCAAAGTAGAAAACCGGAAGTTTTCAAAAATTTTGAATTTTGTTTTTATATATTTTAAATTATTTTGATTTGTTAATTTTAAAAATAATTTTTTAAAAATAAAAAATATTATTTTAATATATTTTTAAACAAAAAAAATATTTTAAATTCCGTAATTCTAAACAATGACAGTAATTTAGATGCACAGAAACAACTTGCTTGGTGACGAATTTGGAACCAAAACACAAAATCAAAGCTGCGAAAAATGACAATAACAGAAGAAAGAGCTCAACTTTCATAAGAAATATTCTAATACGCGATTGCCGCCGCCGCCGCCTATGAATTCCATGTTCTCCGAACAAAACTTCTCGAAAACTTTATAGATCGATCGAAGACAGAATGGGAAAATAAATTTACAGAATCAGGACTCAGTTCCCAGTAGAAAATAACCTCAAAAATTCATTGAAAAAACAAGAAAAATGTGTGACGCGATTGCCGCCAAAGAATTCCACTTTCTATTCTATTCCCTCATAAAATCACGTCCTTGTCTCCAAATCAACCTTTGTTTTTCATAAGCCAAAGACAAAAGGAACCAAACCCATCACCAGAAGAAGTCCACACTTGGGCAACAAAAACAAAACAAGACCGATGCAACCTATGTAACTGTCGGCTGTAGCAATTCAAGCCAAACCCCACCCGCACACAGCAGAACATCGTCTCCTACGTTATTCCCCTTGTCATTTTCACATCCCCAACAACAACAACAACAACAGCAAATCTAATACTATTCTCTCTTCCTCTTCAAGCTTCTCTTCATTCCTTAATCCTTATAAACCATTTCTTGTGCTGTTAGTATCATTCTTCTTCTTCTTGCTAAATCTCTCTTCAGTCTTTCCTCCTTCAAGTCCCATTATAATGTACGGTCAAGATCATCATTTCTTTGCCTCTTTATTCAAAGACAAAGAATCTGAACTGCCGGATCAACAACCCTTCATTCTCGGGGGTCTGTTCCTAGATCATAAAACCATCTGTCCTCCTTCCTTTGTCTCTATAGTTTCTTCAAAGAAGAAGGGAAACAATGACAGTCATTCCTATTTGTCGAAAAGAACCTTGTTAAGGTTTGAGAATATGCGGAGGCGAGGTAGGAAAGGTGGCGTGTTTTTATCTGTTAGTTTGTCAATAAAGGGGGGAGAAGAAGATGGAGATGAAGGGAATGTTGGGGAGTCAATTGAGAGTTTGGGGCAAGATGGGGTTGAGAAAAATGTCGAGTTGGTGGAGGAGAAGGAGGTTGAAGTGAAGAGATCCGGTACTTCAGCAGCGTTGAATACAACTAAACATCTATGGGCTGGTGTTGTGGCTGCTATGGTTTCAAGGTCTTTCTTTTTTTCTTTTTATTGCTTCAAGATTTATGAATCTTTTTTTAAGTTAGTTATAATTGTAGCACCATATATTTGCATCGAATTAAGTGGTAATGCAATTGAAGATTGTTTCGTGATTGAATTAGATTTTGTAAGCAAGAGTTACTTAAAGAGGTCAATTTTTGTTCACTAACTTTGTTAAAACCGGTTATCAGAAGGATTTTATATAGAGCACTGATTTGATTTATGCGTATCTTTTTGTGTCTGTGTTCTGCTTAATTGTACAAGCAGAAAACTACTGCAGTTTTTCTTTTATACTAAATAAACTTCTCTGATGATTGTCTGTTTTGGAATCATGTATGTCAAATTGCAGCAAGAAAAAAAAATTGAGAACATTTCGGGCTCCGAATCTTTATTAAGAGTTCTCTATGATAATTGCTCAACTTAATCTTTATTAAGAGTTCTCTATGATAATTGCTCAACTTTCTTAGAACATATAGTTTTCTTAATGGAATTTATTTATGGTTTCTCTAAAAGTTTTAAAAGCCTTTAGTTATGTGATTTGAATTGTGTGCAAACGGGTTGTTAATTTAACTTTCAAGTCCCTTACACTGTGTATCTCATGTACTGGCTAATGATCCATGTATATGTATTAATTTATTAGCTCTTTTTTGTTCTAATTAATGAATTAATATTTCTTTTGCGTCACATTTGTTCTGAAACAGGACTTTTGTAGCACCTCTTGAGAGGCTGAAGCTGGAGTACATAGTTCGCGGTGAACAGAAGAATCTTTTTGAGGTCATCAAGGTGATTGCGGCGACACAAGGGTTGAAAGGTTTTTGGAAGGGAAACTTTGTCAATATTCTTCGCACTGCTCCATTTAAGTCCATCAATTTCTATGCTTATGATACATACAGAAATCGACTTCTAAAATTGTCTGGGAATGAGGAAACCACAAATTTTGAGAGGTTCCTTTCTGGCGCTGCTGCTGGAATTACTGCTACTTTGCTTTGCTTGCCGATGGACACTGTACGTGGTTAACTTAGACTTCAACTCTCTCTTCATGATTTACTGCCATGAGCTTCTTTAATTATTTTGATTTCAATTGTTTCATGTTCTGTATTATGTTTGTTACATCTTAGTTTTACTGCCAATAGAAGTGGTTGGTTATTTCACTAGTCACCACAGGACTTGGAAGTACCATACTTGACTAAAGCACTGGTTTCTGACCATTAGTTTGAAGTGAAAATTTTGTGTTGGAATGTTTAGGGACCATTCATTAGGGTGTAAAAGTTGTTCTCAGGTATCTTTGTTGTGTTTGTGACACAGAGGGGGGCTGTTAGTAGCTCAAGAAAAGAGCTTTTGTACATATAGCAATGGTAAATAATTATTAGTGGATGAGAAGAGAAAAAAAAAGAATTGATAATGATGAGAAAGATAAAGTTAGAAAATTGTATATAAAAAGATAGAGGTGGACAAACAGAAGAGGGGGTGAGAAAAAAACTCCACTCAGCTAAATCTCTTTCTGAACTAGTTGGGGCAGCTGTAGAGAGAGAACAGATAAAAAAGATATTGTACAGGAAGAGAGTGACAGAGACTAAAAAAAAACTAGGGAAAGACATAATACTATCTATGATAAGGGGTGAAATTTTAAACCATCCCCAAAGGTGAAACTTTTCCTCCCTTTGGGTAACCAAATGGGTTGAAAGCTGGCGAGTTTTTCCTTTCATTCCCAAACTAAAACAGCCTAATGTTCACATCTTACTAAGTCCAGCTCCCTCAGGAACAATCAACATCAATGCATAATTTCAAGGAGGGCACCTGGGGATCTTAGATTTGAATCTGTTGCATGTTACTAGGCCCAGGTCCTGCCGAAGCCCGCTCAGATTTTCACCAATAAAATCTGCTGCATATTCATGTGGTTTGCTAAAGCCTCCTTAGCCATTACTGAATTTTCACATAGTTTACTTGTTGCAGTCATGGATTAAGTTGATTCCCTCATTGATTTTATAAAAGTTGTGACATCCATCCAATCACCTGCAAGGCTGCAAATTGGACGTAGGTCTACAAGCTCTAGTTACCATCCTTAGAGCTGCAAGTTGGTTAACATAAAAGAACCAACACAATAATGATTGCACTGCATTTTACTCACATTCTTCATATTTAATTTACTTTCTCAGCTTTATCATGTTATGGTGGGATTTTTTTTAATGTAAATAATTTGTAATTGATGCTAAAAAATGTGAAATTTTACAGATAAGAACGAAGATGGTTGCACCTGGTGGGGAAGTTTTGGGTGGTGTAATTGGCACTTTCCACCACATGATCCAGACAGAAGGTTTCTTTTCTCTTTATAAGGGTTTACTACCCTCGTTAGTGGCAATGGCTCCTTCAGGTGCTGTTTACTATGGTGTTTATGATATGCTAAAATCAGCTTATCTTCACTCGCCGGAAGGAATGAAGAGAATTCAGAACATCAAACAAGAAGGTCAGGAATTGAATGCATTGGAACAGCTGGAGTTGGGTACCATGAGAACATTGCTTTATGGGGCAATTGCTGGTTGTTGCTCTGAAGCTGCTACGTATCCATTTGAAGTTGTGCGGAGACAGCTTCAAATGCAAGTCCGGGCAACAAAGATGAGTGCATTGGCAACTTGCATAAAGATAGTTGAGCAAGGAGGCATTCCTGCTCTTTATGCAGGTTTAATTCCCAGCCTATTGCAGGTATGACGATGCATAACTTCTGTGTACATGAACTGTTCCTTTATTTTATGAAGTTTCTAGCTTTAGATGATGGTCCAGAGAGTTTGCGGCTGAATGCAGTTTTCAAACCATAAAGCAGTTGCCGCTTATCTTTCTTATGAAGCCTGAAAACTGCTTTGTTTTGACTGGTTGTGGGTCTGCCCCAGCATTTTTTGTACTGCATAGCTCATCGAATTAGACCTTAATATAACCCCTCTAGGTGAAGGCACCATGTTTTGTTCTTGCATAGCTCCTCGAATTAGACCTTAATATAATCCCTCTAGGTGAAGGCACCATGTTTTGTAATGCATAGCTCCTCGAATTAGACCTTAATATTGCTCCTGTAGGTCAAGGCACATAGTTACCTTTATTGTTCAAGTCATATACAAGAGCCATGATGTTTTCTACTGTAATCTCAACAATTAAATCATCTTCAAGGGCCATTGAAAGGAAAGTTACTGAATAATGGTAGAAAATAGCAAGTCTCTTTGGTATTTGCCTCTACTACAACCCCACTTTCACAATCATGTACCTTAGGAACTTCTGATTTGTCCAATCACACATCATTTTTCATGTCGTCTTCTTAGGAGGGCAAGGGTATATTGATTACTGTCAGCTGCTTTCTAGCCCCACCTTTCCGGCTACTATTCAAAGCCTCTTATCTGTTTCAAATTCCTAATATGTCCATGAACAAAACAGTTTTTAAACAATGAGAAATCAGAATCTAGGATACGTAACTGCGTTGTGTCAAGATATTTTGTTTTGGATTTGGCGCCTTTAGTTGCCGGAACTAGCCGTTGTGATTTATTTTTTCCAATATTAAAATTTTGAAAAAAGTTGAAATAAATCTCACTTAATTAGCTTAAGTTTGAAACGTTGATGAAATATTCTCATATGAAATTAATCTGGGACCTGCTACTTGTTCACATCTTTATTACTTTCCTGGCTCTTTGGAGCTCTCCATAATTCATATCGAAATCTATTTGTTCTCAACCCTTTCCAACCCATGTTTTTTTCCCCGAACCTGCAGGTTTTACCATCAGCTGCAATAAGTTACTTTGTATACGAGTTCATGAAGATAGTGCTCAAAGTCGAGTCAACATAGACAAAGCCTTGGAGGGGGCTGATGTTTCTGAAGTTCATGGTGTCTCAAGTGGTGTTTTCTGGGACCGTTTGGACCATTCTAATATACCTTGTGTACTGTTTTTTTCAACAGAACTGAGGGAAAATAACCCTCCATTGGTTTCCAGCCTTTCCCTGGCATTTTTATAAGGATAAGTGAAAGGGAAAATCCGAGTTTAGTATAAAAGAAAATGGGAGAGAAAAAGGCATTGAATGCACATTTTCTTGCAAGTTAAAAGCTCTGTCCCTGTTGCATAGGAAATAGAAATCAATCTTGCAATTGTTGCTGACTTTTCATGGATTGTCCATTGCAATCACCTGAATCGAAAGTTGAAACCCTCTGTTGAGAAGTAGAGAGTTGAATGCGTTTCAGTTGACTTTTGAAATAAAGATAACTCATCTAATCTGACAATTGTATATTGAAAATTGTATTCAATCAATATCAAGATATTTTATATTATAAAATAAAACATGAAGATATTTTATAATATAAAATAAGATATGTATATGATAGTATTTATTGAATTTATTTATTTAAATAAATAAAAAATAAATCTATATCCTAAAAAACTCATAATTTAAAATATAAACACAAATAAAACATGAAAATATTTTATAATATAATATAAAATAAGATATGTGTATGATTGTATTTATTGAATTTATTTATTTAAATAAATAAAAGATAAATCTATATCCTAAAAAATTTATGATTTAAAATATAAATACAAATGAAATTGACTGAAAAAATTTATGTTATAAAAAATATTATATTAGGCCGAATACATCAGCAATATAATTTAAAAATAAATATTTATATTAAAAAATAAACTTCATTTGTATAAAAACAAATTATAAATGAATTAGAATAATATCTTGAAAAATAAAATAAAAACAAAACAACTAAAAAATACTTATATTAAAAAAAACATGTAAAAATCATAATCTAGATCATGAGATTGTGATAAATCCATAGAAAAAACTTGAAGATAATCACAAAATTAATATTAAAAAAAACTAATATAGAACAATAAGATTATACGAAATTGAATTCCCAACAAATTAAATGTGAAAAATGAAACTATTAACATTTTTAAAAAATAAGGACCGAAATGAAAAGCAAACTTATAAAAAAATTGACTAAATTGAAAAAAAAAAATTTATAAATGAAAATAAAATTAAATTAAAGGCTTAACTTTTTTTGGATCAAATAGCACAGATAATTTTACTATAACCTAAAATATATTTTACTGTATATTAAGGTACAATAAAACACTCATATTATTTAGTTTTTTAAGTAATATTAAGGCATGTTTGGTAGCGTAAATTACTTTTCAAAGTTAATATTCAACACTAGCAATATGGGAATTTTGTTTTTTGAAAAACAAAAAAAAAAGTATTAATAATTGCAATTTCCCTCCGCTGTCTCACCATTGCCAACCATCTCTAGCAGAAGAAAATAATATGATTATTTCTTGCTGCTAAAAACGGGCAAAGGACAGCCACACAGTGAAAGAGAGAGAGTGAAAAAGGTAGGTGAAAATAGGGAGGGGGTAATCTTAATTTAGCCCCTAATGTATTATTTCATTAACAATTAAGTTTCAATTTTAATTTTATCAATATTACCCTCCACAAATAGATAATATTTAAAATTGTGTTAGTAATTGTTTTTTAAAATATTTTTTTCTTTAAAAATTTTATATCAGCATATCAAAATAATTTAAAATCATTAAAAAAAATTAATTTTAAAAAAAAAATTAAAAGTATTTTTTGATTAATTTTAATTTTTAATTTTGATATATTAGATGGAAGCATTTATTAATCTCTTAACTATCATTAAAAGATGGATGCTTGATATTATCCAATGTTGATTAGACTTGGAGTGAAATTGATTGAAAGATTATGAAATAATTAGGCAATATATCAATAGCTAAATTGAGTATTTTTTTTTTAATTTAAAAACAATTACTGAGTCTATGAGAAAATAATATGGTGTTCAAACATTAATTAATGGTATCATATTATTTATTTCATTGACCCATCTTGAAAAAAAAGAAAAAAAAATAAAACTCATAATTCATTTTAACAGCTCAAAAAATAATAATATTATTAGTTACTTTGTATATAATATAAATTTATCAAGGTTTTTCCGTAACAATAGACAAATACCTGGAAAAATATTATCAAAATAATTTGGTGAGGCTAATTATTCTAACACGCAATGATTGATTATGTCAAATTTTTTTTCTTGTTCGTACACAATCTCCATCATACTTTCTAACTATTTGACTTTTTTTTTTTCATGAAAGGATTTAGCTAGTTTTTATACAGGTCTGTAATTATTTTTATCATAAATGATTATGATTATTTTTTAAAATATTTTTTATTTAAAAATATATTAAAATAATATATATATTTATATTTTTTTTTGATATTAGCATATCAGAATAATCTAAAAATATTAAAAAAATATTAATTTAAAATAAAAAAAAAATTTAAATTTTTTCAAAAACATTTTTAAAATACTAAAACAAAAACTAATTAATTCAATGTTCAGGTGTTATGAACATTATTTACAGCTGGACGTTTTAAGTATTTTTTTTAATTTTAACTTTAATTAAATCAAATAAAAATATGATAATGACATTATAAATCTAATGGATTCGGTTGAGATTATTATCCCAATTCTTAATGGGAAAATTTGTTAATTTAAAAAGAAAAATAAAAAGATAATGGAAATACGGTTATAAATGTTATTTTGTGTATGTTTAATAAGATATTTTAAAATATTTTCTATTTAGATTTTTTTAATTTTTAATGTTAATATATTAAAACTTTTAATTTGGTATTTTGTTTTTAAGATAAACACTTTTTTAAAAACCATGGGAAAACTACTTCTTAGGCCTTGTTTGTTTCAAGGAAAGTGAATTCCAGGAATTCACTTTCCTTATTTTCCAATGTTTGGCAATCATCCGGAAACTTGGTCAAAGGAAAATTAATTCCGGTCAACAAAAACAGCTTACTTTACCCGCAGGAAAGTGTTTTCCTTTCCTTGTCAAAAGGAAAACACTTTCCTATCTTTACTGATAAAACAATTTAACTCCTCTCTGCATCTCTGTCCAAACACTATATATTTTTGCTATTTAATTTGTCTGTCCTGTATTTTTCTTTGTTTGTCAATTTTTTTTCCATACCCAGTTTTCTTCTTCATCTCCTCGTCACAGTAAAAAATGCTCACAGAAAAACCCAACCAATTGCATCACAATCAAGCCATAAAAACCCCATTGTTTCTTGCACATTTTGCAGCTGCTTTAGAGAAATAAAAATCCCCAAACAAGACCCAACCAGCCCTTACCCTGTTTCCCTGCACCGGATCCAGCACAAAGAGAATGACGCGAACAGGAGGGGAAACTGTCGGGTGAAAGAGGGTTGAGAACTGGGGATGAGGAGCAAATCAGTGATAGGCGAGAGAGAACCGAGAGAGAAAGAGAACATGGGAATGGTGATGGTGTCCTGCCCCTTGAATCTGTGATGGTGTCCTGCTTCTTCAGAGAACAGGGGAATGGTTAGAGAGAACTGAGAGTGAGCAGGGGAAGAGAGACAACCGAGAGAGAACGATCAATGATAGGCGAGAGAGAATGAACAGTGAGACGAGAAAACCCAGGGGAATGAGGGGAATGGGGGGATTTCAGAAACTGAATGAGGGGAATCAGAGGGGAATGAGAAGAGAATTTGAGAAACCGAATGAACAAACCGATTGAGAGGGGCATGAGAAACCGAATGATAGAAACGGATTGACAGGGATGAGAAACTGAATGAGATGGGAGTGAGATGGGAATGAAACCGGATGAGAGGAGAAACTGAATGATGATGGGAATGACAGGGGAATGAAACTGAATGAGATGATTAATTAGTTATGGGAGAGATTTAGAGATAGGCGAGAGAGAACAGAGAAAATGGTGGGGTTTTGTTATAAAGGCTGCTGTAGTTTGTTCATGTGGTTGTAGTAGAACACTACATAGATCATGAGAACTAATTATATTATATTTGTAATTTTAGTTATAAATTATGTGTTTAATAGTGTAATGAAATATAATGAAATACAACTCTAAGTAAGGTATTGTTCCTCTAAATTATGTGTTTAATTTGTAACTGATGATTGGGTTGATTAGTTTTTTTATCACACAAATATTATGGACCAGCCTTGCCTACCTATTACTGCTTGAACTCAACAATCTCCATGGTTATAACTAACAAATCAAAATAGAATAGAATTGAACCTAGCCAAGAACTCGATCGTGTGTTGTGTTGCCGCATACGAGGTGATTTTCGAAACTTATGTTTATTTAATTATTCGATAATCACATTATTAAGAATTAAAATGATTGATCTTATTGATCATTGTGAACTTATGAATTGTATATTGTCAGCTTCTTTGAGCATAATTTATTTTGGCTTTTTTCATATGAAAAAAAAAACTTATTTTAAGCTTTTAAAATTGAAAAAAATATAGTAATAGGTTTTACTTAAAAAATATTTCACAAGCTTATTTCTATATAATATGATATGACATATATAGTAATATTTTATAAAATAAGCTATGTATAAATATATATTATAAAAAAAAATTCATCATTATACTTTTTAGATTTCATTCTTTTATTGTAAGTGATTAAATATTTATATTAAATATTTTATATATATTAGATAAACTTAAAAAAAAATAATTCATTAATAAATTATTTTCCAGTTTCTTTTTTCATAACATAACCAAATACTGGAAAGTGTTTTCCAGTTTATTTTCTATAATACTATCAAACATCAAAAAATATTTTTTCAGAATTTATTTTTTTTAGAATTTACTTTTTAAAAAGAAATAACTTTTCTGCAAAGAGAGTCTTAATTCACACATGGATTAAGATTAAAAAAAAAAAAAGAAGAAGCAGCACCATCCCGGAAATCACGTCAAAGGTAGACTCGACCTCACTCGGTACTCTCCTCCTCCTCCTCTTGCCCAAAGTCCATTTTAGCTGCTGCTGCTACCCAAATACCTTCTCCCCCCCTATGTCCGTACCCCCTTTCAGCTTGATTTTCTGTCTTACTCCCTTCAAATGCTTTCCTTTAGATTTCTCCTCTGAGTGTCAGATCAAAACACAGAGCTTCGTATTTACACTTCGCAATTATTTATTTTGCACATTAATTAACTTCTCTTTCACGATTTGACATCACATAAACAGAGGCAGAGATAGAGACTAAAAAGGAGGAGGAAGAGGAGGAAGAGTTGATCAATCATGGCTGACACTAGACGGTACCCTCTTGGTAACCAGCTAGGTAAGAGAGTTTCAACTTCTTCTTTTTTTATTTATCTTTTTTTTTCCTCACTTTGATTTAGGACTATTCGTGTGTACAGTGTATTATAGAATTGTGATTTTTGGAATTTATGTTGTTGAAGGTTTTCATTTTTGTTTTTGATGGCTGGCTTGTATATATTTTAGAAGAGGAAGATGTTAGCAGGACTAAGGTTCTGATCTGGGCTTAAAGTTTGGGTTTTTATGGGTGGGTTTTACTTGTAGAACAAAGGGACAACTTTTTAAGCATTACCACTTATTTACCAGTGCAACAGTTCATTGAAGATAATTTATCTACTAAACCTAGTGATAATCTTGGTGTTCTTTTTGGGAGGGTCTGAGCTTTTGAAGAGGATTTTTGCTCAAGATGTTATCATTAATTGATAACTGGATTAAGCTAAAAAACGATAACGCTGGATTAAGATTTATGTTTTATTGTTAAGGGGATAGATTTCCATGCTATATCAGTCCCCAATTTCTTCTCTTATACAGTCTTGAAGGTGGTTTAGAAATGGTGGCATTAACTATCATGCTTTATATTCTCCTCTTGTCTTTGTTTGTTTTTACACTTGATGTTGTGAAGTTACCGATGATGTGCATTTTAAAAAAATTGTCATCCGCTGGAATGCAGATATTCAGCAAATACTGGTAGAAGCGCAGCATCGATGGCTACGACCTGCTGAAATTTGTGAAATTCTTACCAATTATCAGAGATTTCGTATTGCCCCAGAACCTGCACATATGCCTCCAAGTAATATTTTGTCAGCATTGCTTTCGTTGATTAATTGTTCAATGAACCTTTCCCTGTAGTTGCCTTTCATAAACTTCCATGTGGATAATAAGAGATCTTTTTTGTTTTTAGCTAGTTCATTCAAGTTATTTTCTTCTCTTTCATGAGAATCTACTATGAAATTTGTTTTGCATCTGATCCATGTGGCAAGATTCCTCAAAACTCCTAACTGCTTTTTGAGTCAAGGTTAATGTTTTGCAATATTGGAAACTTATCTCTCGTGGACAGCCCGAGGATAATGGTGTCAAGTGTGGGTGAGAGACCATAGAATCTGCATATCTTTGATAGATTAATTTCAATAGTTTTATGTTTCTAAGATTGAAATGATTTTCAGATCATTAATCAAGAGTTCACCTGTTTTTCTTTTGTGTTTGAACCTTTCTGTCGGGTTTCAAATTGGACATCATTCTCACAAGTCTACAGCAGCTGAAGCATAAAATTGCAATCACATTTATTCTAAATCAACGATTTGGTTTTGATTTTTTTTTTGTCTTGTCATTTTATTCAACTTTAAAGGAAATGACAGAACTACTTGTTTAAGCTCACTTATCCAATAAAATATTATTTTTTTCAACTCCAGTCACTTATCAAATACAATTGTATTTGTTTGAATTCCAAGTTTCAGTGTTTTCTTTTATCTAGGGAAAGGCTCCTGCATTAGGACTCCTCCCCATTTCATGTCTGATTACTAATGGGGCTAGAAGTTGCATTTTAGGTTAGGAGAAGCTCATAGATGGCAATATAATGTGTAGCGTGAGTGCTTCTGTCTTATTGTAGTGTTTGTGCACATCAAGTGTGTTATCTTCTCCACTACGGGCGCACAGGCCTCCATTTGATTAAGTTCCTATTAGTAAGGTACAATTGTAAACATATCTTGGCTCCAATTTCAGGTGGTTCACTGTTCCTCTTTGATCGCAAAGTGCTCAGATACTTCAGAAAAGATGGCCATAACTGGAGGAAGAAAAAAGATGGGAAAACTGTGAAAGAAGCTCATGAGAGGCTCAAGGTAAGCATATTAGGGTATTTGAATCAGGCATCTTTGAGCCAGTGCCTTTGTCTTCTAGCTAATGTATTTTACTCCGCTGAGGCATTGTTTATATTTAAGATTTATGTGCTCTTTCAAATCATAGTAACTGAAAAAAAAAGTGCGTGTTCTTTCAGTCTGGAAGTGTTGATGTGCTGCATTGCTATTATGCACATGGAGAAGATAACGAAAATTTTCAAAGACGCAGTTATTGGTTGCTTGAAGAGTGAGTCCTTGAATCTTTTCATTTTTGATCTTCCAATATCTTGGTTTTGGATCTAAATACTTGCATTTCAAACTATTCGTCCGGCCTCATAAGTACCATGGTTTATAAAGTGGCATAACTGGCAATATTTAAGAAGATTGGATTGGTTCTAACCTATTGATATATGTGTATTTCACATTGTATTAATAGCTTTCATTTTATTTTATTTTATGAACGTCTGATTTTGTGATTATTTCATGTTCTACTTTTGGGTTTCAATTAATTAGAGGCATAACAACCAAGGCTTCAAGCCTTTTGTGTAACTGAGGAAATTATTGACCTACATGAGTTCCATGGTAATGAATTCCTTCAACTGTTTTTTTTTTTGGTCTGTTTTTCAAAAATTATAGGCATGGTCACAACCTTTCTGAAAAACCTTGGATTATGTCTGTTAGCACACATATACAGCACGATTATTGCTTAAAATCTTTTTATGCGTGTTCCATTTCATGTGAAGTGTTAGATTAGCTAAAGAAATCGGCAGTTTTGGCCATCACCTGCTCGTCGTAGCTGATATTGTTGGTTTAAAATGCCTTCTTGAAATAACAGCTGGTTTCTTTCTTCTATATTCCAATTTTAAGACAGATGACCATCTTCTGTTTCTTACGTAGCTGTCCTCTACTGCAGGGAACTTTCACACATTGTACTTGTCCACTATCGGGAAGTAAAGGTGACATTTTCTTCACCGCTCCTATCTTTTATGCTCCTTTTAGCTATCTTAGTCTGTCACTCTGTGTTCCAAAAAAGTTCAGCTTTGTTGGATAACTTGAAAGACAAGTCTACTTTTTGCTGCCTTTATTCTTTCTCAAATATTTATTTGGCTGTGCTGAGAACAATAGAATCCAATAGCTTTTTTTCTTCCGTGGGTTAGTCTCTGTATTTTCCAAATAATAATATCACTATACCAGTACTTGGAACCCCTCCCACACCAGGCAAAAAAATAAGGATTGAAAACATTAAGGGAAAAAGGAAACAAATCTGTCTCCAAAATTTTGAATGTGGCGATGTATTAAATAATAGCGCACATGTATTGTCCACACCTCCGAGGCTCCAACATATGAAAATTTTTAAGTTAGGAATAGGAATCTAATGATGAGTAGTGCACATGAATGGGCTGTGATGGGATTTGATCCTTTTGGTGAAAATGATGCCTTGATCATTGGATTGTGACTGTCATTTGATTAAATCGGTATGCTGTGATTTTTTTGTCATATTGTAGAATTTAACAATGCATGGATGTCTTTTGTCAACACAATGAAAATAGAAGTTATTTATTTGAGGATTAAATCCATCATGTATCTTTGGTGCAAAAGCTATTAGATGAATGCTGCACATGCAAATCTATAAATCTATGTGTGTGTTTGGGAGTGCGGTCGAACCTCACTTTTAAAATTTTGAATTTTTTTGCTTCAAATTAATGTTTTTTGGTGCTTTTGAATTGTTTTGATGCACTGATATCAAAATACATTTTTTTTTTAAAAAAACATTATTTTAATGCATTTCCAAGCGAACATTTTGAAAATAACCTCGACCACACTTCCAAACAGGCTCTTAGACTAGAGCCGTAAAGCAGTTGTGAAAAGAGATGATTTGTGTGTGTATTTGTGAACCAGAATAAGTGGCAGTAATTGGATAAGTTCAACAAAAAATTATCATGTATTTTTTATACAATGAAAGTAATGACACATGTGTAACACTTCCGCAGGTGGAATCTAAACCTGAAATTTATCTACTTTTTCCTTGAATGAATGCGACTAGATATGTGTTTTAGACTTTAGAGCAGGATTATAAAAGGAGTTTATTAAATAAGATACCTTCAGCATGGGATTGAAGTTTTTGTCTCAAATGGATTAAAATACTGTTGAATTTCAGGCTGAAAATTGCTCATGAGAATCTATCTGCACCTCTGTTCCGACAGGAGAATCTATGTGCGCTTATTTCTTGTCTTTGCTGCTTAAAATCACGATTCAGTTATTATATTCATGTTATTTAGTTTTTTGTTACTCTAACCTAAGATGGCTATCATGAATGGAGTATCTCTTATTCTAGAAGAGGAAAATGGTTGAACTTAAAGTTTCTTCATTCACTCGTGTGTGTCATCTATCAACTCAGAAATCTTGATATTGGGTTTGAGCTGCTTTAATTTTCATATTTAAGCAGGGAACCAGGACAAATTTTAACCGCATTAAAGAGCATGAAGAATGTATTCCTTACTCTCAAGAAACTGAAGACACAATGCCCAGTTCAGAGATGGACACTTCTGTTTCTTCCCGTTTCCACCCTAATGGTTACCAGGTGCCTACAAGAACTACAGATACGACAAGCATGAATAGCGCTCAGGCATCAGAATATGAGGATGCTGAATCAGGTGCCTTTTTTATTCATTTTTTGTGCATCAGTTTCTATTGACAAGAATTTCTGTGTCAGTTTCATTAGAAGATGTAGTATAGCTTTCTGTATGATGAATGCTTTGGATTTTTCATATTCTTACATGTGGAGATGGTGTTTATTGCAGTATATAATAACCAAGCCAGTTCCAGATTTCATTCTTTTCTTGAGGTGCAAAAGCCTGCAATGGAGAGAATTGATACAGGCTCATCTGTTCATTATGATCACATGACGTTTTCAAGTAAATTGGTTCTGATGTTTTGATCTTTCTAGAGTAATTGTCCCAAAAGTTTTACCCTATACACAAGAACTTACACAATAATCCTTGTTACTTTAAATAGGTGATTATCAAGGCAAATTGCCAGCTGTTCCTGGGATGGACTTCATCTCACTTGCCCAAGTGGATAAAACTAAAGAAACTAATGGCACTGAATCAGCATGTGAGCCTCAGAAAGTCATTGACTTGCCGTCGTGGGAGGATGCATTAGAAAATTGTGCTCGTGGAATTGAATCTGTGCCTTTCCAGACTCTTTTGTCACAAGATGATACGGTAGGAATCATCCCTAAACAAGAAGATGGAATACTGGAGAAGCTTTTAACCAATAGCTTTGATAAAAGGGAGGATATTGGGAGTCATATACTTGATCAGGAAGCATGGCAGGTACTATGTGATCCTTTCTGTATGTTATAAATCCTTGCATCACATGCTTAATTCAGATTAAAGGGTAGTTTGTGAATGCCAAACTCTTCTTTGCAATAGTTTTCAAGGATGGAAGGATGGTGGTGACTTTGTTTTTGGTTCATATGCATCATGAGTGAAATTGATGAGTGGTTATATAGGTCTCATTCCCATAATTGCTTCTCATGCAATTGATTATAATATATACATGAACATTAGATATCTATAATGCATGTATTATCATAAAACGGTATGGCTGGGATAAGAATGTTACGATTGATGAATTGTAACACAAGACAAGACTTGGGTAGGATGAGTCATATGAGTACATCTGTGGGAACGTTGAGGTGACACAAATGACACAAATGAAGATAAGTCGTGAGATGGTGGTTTCTTTTGGCCATTTCTAACTTCAACCTGTTGATACACTAGGGAGAAAAAGTAACACACTGAAGTATTAGGAGAAATCAGGGGGGACTGATCAGAAATGGTGTGGGGTGAATTGACAAAGGGTGATCCAGTTTTACAATAGTTTAAAGAAATTTTATCCCATAATACAACTGAATGAAGGAGGCAGATTCATCATCCATGTAGTCAATCTCAACTAATTTGGGATTCATGCTTAGTTGAGTCGAGTTGTGAATGACTGCCTACTATAGTTAAATTCATTACATTTTCAAATTACTGCAAATGTCTCATTATATGTTAATTATAGATGTGTTATCTTTTCTTCTTCTGATTCACTTATCTGTTTTGGGCTTTAACTTGCCTTCTAAACAGTCTATGGAGGGTGTTTCTTCACATCTATTAAAGTGGTCCGTGGATCAAAAGTTGCTTCTGGACTCAGGATACGATCTCACTGCTAGGTTTCCTGATCAACAACTTGATAGTGGCAACTTAATCAATACTCTTGAGCCTTTCTGTACACAGGAAAACGATCTCCATATCCAAAATGACATTCAAATACAGCCTGCAAATGCAGATCATGGTATGACCTTAGAGGGAAAATCAATGTACTCTTCTTCGGTGAAACATCATATATTGGATGGGTCAGGGACAGAAGGTTTGAAGAAGCTTGATAGTTTCACCCGATGGATGAGTAAAGAACTTGGAGATGTAGAGCCACAGGTGCAGTCCAGTTCTGGGTCCTATTGGATTACTGCAGAAAGTGAAAACGGGGTTGATGACTCCAGCAATCCTTCTCAAGGAAACCTGGATGCATATTTGCTTTCTCCTTCTCTCTCCCAAGACCAACTCTTTAGCATTCTTGATTTCTCACCCAACTGGGCATATGCAGGCACAGAGATCAAGGTACTATACAAATATTAGTATTTCTTGTGTGCTAGATTGTGCAGTAACATCTAAGTTATTGAATGTACCAGCTTTTCCTAATAGACTGGATTGAGGTTTCTGAGCTGAGCTACCACTCCTTGCTGGGGTATATCATATAATGCTTCATTTTGATATTATAATGTTCTTTTCTCATTTATTCTACATATATTCAGGTCCTAATCATGGGAAGATTCTTGAAGGGTCGAGAAGCAGCAGAAAACTGTCAATGGTCAATTATGTTTGGAGAAGTTGAAGTTCCTGCAGAGGTTATAGCTGATGGTGTTCTTCGTTGCAATACTCCCTCTCATAAGGCTGGCAGGATTCCTTTTTATGTTACATGTTCAAATAGGGTAGCTTGTAGTGAGGTGCGTGAATTTGAATACCTCAGCCACACCCAAGATATTACCTATTACTATAGTGACAGTGTTACTGAAGATCTTAATATGCGATTTGGAAAACTACTGTCCCTGAGCTGTGTCTCCCCTTCAAAATATGACTCCAGCAGTGTGGATGAGATTTTGAGCAGTAAAATCAACTCATTGCTGAATGAGGACAATGAAACATGGGACCAAATGTTTAAGCTTACTTCAGAGGCGGGGTTTTCCTCAGAAAAAGTAAAGGAACAGCTTGTTCAAAAGCTACTCAAAGAACAATTACATGTATGGCTTTTGCAGAAGGCATCTGAAGGTGGAAAAGGCCCTAGCGTATTAGATGAGGGTGGCCAAGGGGTGCTACATTTTGCAGCCGCCCTTGGCTATGATTGGGCCCTGGAACCTACTATAGTTGCTGGTGTAAGTGTCAATTTTCGCGATGTTAATGGATGGACTGCACTTCATTGGGCAGCATCTTATGGCAGGTGAGAGAAATGTGTTTTCTTTTATTTGCTTTTTTTTCTTAATTTTTATGGAGCAAACCTTGCTTCTAGTACAGTAGTATCTCCTTTCTTGTCTTCCTTTCAGTTCACAGCACTTCATATTGCAAGCTGAGAATTAGCATGGAGTATACCATGATAGTTTATTGGACACAGGAGTTTTTGATAAATTTACCAGAATAAAACCAAATAAGCTACTGAAAAATGTTAACTAGGGTGCAAGCTGCTGTCATCTAGAATCTGGGCGGCTAATCTCATAGAATAGGGGAATTTTATTAGTGATGTTAGGATATCATCAAATACCATGTTGCAAATGATAGCATGCTAAGTACGTAATCTGTTTTATCTTATCAATTATATAGAAGTGGCATCAAATCGAGCTTTAATCCTAGCTGGGATCAAGTTACATCAGCAATTTGTGGCTCTTTGAATTTCATACTAGTTTCTTTTTTCAAAACACTTATTAAATTACTTTTCTTGTATTTTGGCTCGAATATCAGAGAGCGAACAGTTGCATCCCTCATCCATCTAGGTGCCGCTCCTGGAGCATTAACAGATCCAACACCCAAATATCCCACCAGCAGAACACCTGCTGACTTAGCTTCTGCTAATGGACACAAAGGAATTTCTGGCTTTCTTGCAGAATCTGCTTTGAGTGCCCACCTTTCTTCTCTGAATTTGGAAAAGCAGGATGGCAAGGCTGCAGAATGTTCTGGAACACAAGCATCACAGACAGTTTCAGGCTGTAATGCAACTCCAGTCAATGATGCTGACTTAACAAGTGGACTGCCCCTGAAGGATTCATTAGCTGCTGTTTGTAATGCTACTCAAGCTGCTGCTCGTATCCACCAAGTCTTCAGAGTTCAGTCCTTCCAAAAGAAGCAGTTAAAAGAGTATGGTGATGATAAATTGGGAATGTCACATGAACGCGCTCTTTCACTTATTGCAGTCAAGTCACAGAAGGCAGGACAATACGATGAGCCTGTTCATGCTGCAATACGAATTCAGAACAAGTTCCGTGGTTGGAAGGGTAGAAAAGAATTTTTGATAATCCGGCAGCGAATTGTTAAAATTCAGGTGCATACATTGTTCTCTCTTGATTTTCTGCTCTTTTTTTTTTTGTCGTAACTTTCTCTGACTTGTTTTTTCCTTTTACAAAGCATATAACTCTTGAAATCTAACTTTGAGTTTTTTTTCTGGTGAAGGCCCATGTAAGAGGCCACCAGGTCAGGAAAAACTACAGGAAGATAATTTGGTCTGTAGGCATTCTGGATAAGATTATCTTACGTTGGAGACGGAAAGGAAGTGGTTTGCGTGGCTTCAAATCTGAAGCACTTACTGATGGTTCCAGCATGCAAGTTGTCCAGTCAAAGGATGACGATGATGATTTCCTTAAAGAAGGCAGAAGGCAAACAGAAGAAAGATCACAAATAGCCCTTGCAAGGGTGAAATCCATGCATCAGCATCCAGAGGCAAGAGAACAATATTGCAGGCTGCGCAATGTTGTTGCTGAGATCCAGGAGGCCAAGGTAACAGATTATTATTTTTATTCTTTTTCCTTGCTAGTTGCTTGACAGTTGTTTGCATTGGAGACAACAGTGAAGGGTTGTCATCACACTAGAACTTTCTAAAATACTATTCATTATATTAGCTGCTGGGGGATGTACAGTCCTCTTCAGTATGCTATGCAAGTCAGGTTTTTGTTGGTACTTTGGTAGAACATTGTTGGAACTAAACAGTTTATGATGAGCAGACTAGGTTTTTATTTTTATCTAGAAAGCGATCAGTGGACTAGGTTTGAAACCAAGGGAGATGATATGAATTTTTCAAATCTCCTCCACTTTTATAGTGCAGAATAAGATTCATATGATCTGTGGACATGTAAACCAAGGGGAAAATGTTTTCCTGAATTTCAGAAGTGGTGGTTTCAATGACAACCATGAGCTCTCAAAGAGATGAAGCAAACACTGTTTTGTTAATCTGATTGGTTTTATGATCTGTAAATCTTGCAGGCTATGGGCGAATGGGCTAACAATTCTGAAGTGATGGCTGAGTTTGATGACCTGGTCGATCTTGGAACATTAATGGATGATGACTCTTTCATGCCTTCAAATTCTTGAGCCGACCTCGGTTATCCTATTTGAATAGAAGCTGAAATTTGTTTGTAAATGTCGTCCCTATCGAGTCTCCTAATTATTAACTGAAGTAGGTTAGGAATGTATCAGATGGAAGCAGTAGTGCTGTATTGTCTTGGTGTCTATCTTTATGCACAGTAATAATGTGTAGTCTTTGAGTTGTAATAAGAACACTGAAGTTAAAAGAGAGAGATGGTATATGATGAACAAACTTAAAAAGTTTTTTAGTTAGCAAGTGGTTGGCGTTCATGGGGATCTAGTATTTGCTTTGAAGCTTTTTCCACAACAAACAAATTGAGGGCGTTAGGGTCTTTCAAAAGAATTTAAAGCGGGCATCTTTGATAGAAATTCTGCATTCCAGAAACTTAGAAGACTCTTCTTGCCGCAGCCTTGAGGCTTCGGTGGCAAAATATGCTAGGAGGAATTGGCTTGTTTTTGTGGTATTTCCTTTTTATGGTGCAAATTTTTACACTCTTCACGTATTTTTTTACTAACAATTTTGTTACCCCTTTTAACCATGTAGCAGTGAGAGGTCCATGCACTAATGGATTTGCAATTGGTAGTTAATTGATTACATGCAAATTGTTCGGAAAGTAATTTTTTTTTTTTCAACATGGTAAAATTCTTTGATTCCCAAAGTCTCTCTATTCCATAATATAATACATCAATTATTTTTGTAATTATTTCTTTTTAGGGATAGCTATAAAACAAACCCCAATATTTTCTCTTTTTTGTTTTTAATCTAAGGTTTAAGAAATTATAGTTTGTTAAGGTAGTCAATGGGAAAAATCAAATTAAAAGAAAAGACATGTTTGTCTTTATATAATAAATGTTAATCTATATAATTTTCTGACAAACTTGTTTGTCTCTTCAAAACATGATTTTTCTTTCTAGTCTCTCTTCTCTCTCTACAAACATGTATCCATATAGAAACACTATATTTAAAGCATGATCATTTGTTTTTTCTATATTTAATTTCTTCGCGCAAGTACCAGAGCTTAAAACCTCTTATTGATATTATTTTATTCAACCTTATTTGTCGGAACAATGAATAATAGTGGTGAGGTAAGGTTTTTATTGAATTGTGATTCAGTGGCATGTGTGTGGGGTTATTTTATGTTAAATTAGTGGGTAAAGGTTAAAATATTGTGAATATACACTTGATTTAACAAAATAATCAAAAAAAAATTAATTTACCATAAACCTTATCTCGAAGCTTTGAAAGCCCTATATTAATTGGTTTCTAGCTAGCTTGATTACAATATTAAGTGTTGTAATAATGTTTAAACTATTGTTTTCTTTTTGTAATGCATGTTTTGTTAACTAAACATAAAAACCCCTAATTTTATCAGGAATTTTGATAAAGACAATTTAGAAAGTGAAAGAACTAAAAGGGTAAATGTTGGCACTAATAGTGTGCATTATAAAGGTGGTGATAAATAGGCAGATGATGAGGAGAAAATAAATGATAATTATATCCTTCCAATGAGGAAGGATTTGAATTTGTTAATGAAGAAGAAGATGAATGAATTGCTAGCTTAGATGGTGATGTATGTTTTGGTAAAAGTTTGTTAAGTGGTTTAGAATTAGAGGATGAATGGAAGATAAGCTGCGACGAAGATGATGATAATATTGCATTTAGTGCAAAATCAGACAATAGTTTTGAGGTTTCTGAAGATGAAAGTAGAATGATCGGGAACAAGCATAAAAAGCCAAAGGTTGATCCCACCTCTGTTTTTAAATGCAAGACATTTTAAGTGGGAGTTGATAGATCAATTAAGTTCCGGGAATGTCAGATATTTTGTAATGTCGATCATTTTAGGGAAGTGTTTAAAGAACACAAAGTTAAACATGACTATCATTTGAAGAGACACCTTAAGAGGTATAACCCTAATTTTAATTCTGAAGGTACCAAGGAAGTTTTAGAGATTTTATGTGTGTTTGAAGGCTTAAAAGGAGGGGTTTGTCAATGGTTATAGACCTTTCATTAGCATTAATGGATGTTATTTAAAACATCAATATGAAGGTGTCTTATTATTAGTGGTGGGGTTGGATGATAATAATGGAATTTTTTCAGTTGCGCATACCATCGTGGAGGCAGAAAAAAGTGACACTTGGAGATGGTTTTTATATGCTTTGTATGGTTCTATAAGAAATGGAGTGCATGAGAGACAACTCTGCATTATCTTTAATAGGTAAAAGATATAGGAAAATAACATATTCTTTAAAGTGCAATATATACAAGCAATATGGACACAATTCAAGGACTTGTCAAAGAAATACTACTGAATAATCTAGAGGATTTCATGGTGTTGTAAGTTCAAGTTGTGTTACAATGAGTTTGAGTGGTAAAAGGGGTTTGAGGGGTGTTGAAAGGGATCATGCTAGTGTTATAGATGTTGGCATAGCTGTGAGGGGTGCTAACATGAGTGTTATGAGAGTTAGCATGAGTGTTATGAGTGTTGACATAGGTGTTAAAGGTGTTGGTAAGGGTGTTATAGGTGTTGGCATAGCTGTCAGGAGTCCTAGAAAAGGTGTAAGGGTGTTGGCAGATGTGTGATGGGTGTTGGAAGTTACAATGATGTTAGAACATCATCATCTCAACACCCAACCCAGATTAGTTACATTGATTAAAGTATGCATTATGAATGATTGGAGTATGCATTATGAGGTATAATATTTAGTGTATGTTTTCCTTAAACATGCATGATGTTTAGTGCATGAATTCACTATTGTTATTCATTTAATTTGAATATGATGAACAATATCGTAGTTAGGAATAATAAAATTACACATTAAATTACAAACCATTAACAACTTTACACTTATAAAACTAGCCTCCATATTGTGATTCTTAATTCAAACTCGATGTAATTCATCTTTAGTCTTCTTCACTTCATTTAGTATTCGATCAATTTCATTAACACCTCCTCCCTATCTAATGGTTAACTCGATATCATTAATAGGTTTACACCAATCAATGAATGTATCTTCGCATAACTTATCATCGCATTTATAGAAAAACTTGTTTTTACTTGCATTTGTTTTCGATATCATGACAACTACTCTTTTTTCATATTTCATGCACTTTCTGTTCTTGAACTTTAGTCTATTCAAGCTATTGCAAGTTTGTAAGCTATTAGTATTTGATGAATATGATGACATTATTATGGTAATTTTGTGGTTGATTTTGGTAATGTGTGCGCGTGTGTGTGTTGGATTTATATGTTCAGTTGGTAATTTTGGATTGTGTGTGTTTGCAGAATTTGTATTGTTGTTGGAATATGAAGAAATGTTGTTGGAAGGTGTAGATATATTGTAGGAAATTTTTGTAACATACATGTGTACCTAATGTTAGTTTTAGTGGTGTTTTTTATTATGTTAAAATGGTAAACAACACTAGAAAACTGTTGCTTTTGGTTAAAACTGATAAAAAAACTCTTTTTGTGAATTTTTATGCTTTTGGCTGTCTTCAATTTGATCAAGAATTGTTGTTGGATCTATTATATACATGACTTTAATGACATTTTTATAAATAGTAGGACATTGTGCAACATTTTTTTTATATAAAAAAACAAGTCCAACAATAACATAATCCTTTTTCCTTATTTTTAGTTATTAAAGGCACCTTAGTCATTAAAATTATTACAATGGAAAAACATAAATAATGGTTGACTTTTATTTTAGGGCAAAAAAGTGGGATATAAAGTGTAATGAAATTCCTAAAGTTTAAAAGGAAACCATAATTTCTCAAAATTTAGATTGAAAATGAAAAATGGATTGAAGTATAGGAAGGGTTTTTTAATTATCCTTTTTTTTAAAATCCATTATATTATATTATCAAAGAATTTTTATTTTTCAATTAAACCATTTCATTAAATACAATTAAAAAAATTATTAATTATTTACATGTTCTTCATGCGTGTTTGTCATATGATAGTTTTTATAGTTGTGGTTTGAAAAAGTAGATTAAAAAAAAAGCTGTGAATTGTAGCTTTTTCTTAACTAAAGTTTCAAAAGAGTTTTCAGTGGGATCTATACAAAATTAAAATGTGTGTTGATTAACACATTCAAATATATGATTGATACAAAACTCAGATCGCACCAAAAAAACAAATGAAACCTTTTCATCTGATCCTTACTTAATCTGAAATAAAGTCTGTCATTCTTAAATGCTCTTCAGATTAATATACCAAGTTAACATAGTTCACTAACTTTGAATCTCCATACCATTTGTCCAACCAGAATGAGTTATCTTCATCAGTGACCACTCTTACAATTAAAACCTTTTTTTTTTTATCATTTCAACAAAGCTACGATATATGGATTTCCAAACATAAAAAAGATAAAGCAAGAGGGGTATGTAAAAACAAATCACTCTTTCCCAAATACTTTCCTTTTTCCTTTCTATACTATTCCTATGTCTGTTATTTCAATTGATTTTTCTTCTTGTTTCCTGTTCTCCGAGAGGTATGCCTCTCGTTCACTTTGTAAATTCCTTCTTCTTCAATACAGTTAAACCTTTCATTAAAAAAAACTAAACTACAGCCTAGTTTTCTCAACAGTGATGAATTTTGTTGCCTAACTGTCCTAATACCAAGACCCCTAGCATGACAACTTGTGTTGACGAATGTAGTTGGAGCCTCGAGACTTTGAAAGGCCTACAATGATGGCACATCTATTAGATAAACTCTACTTTCTCAGTTAGAACTGAGACCAAGATCTCAACAGAATCTCATCAAGTTGATTATACATTAAAGGGAAATAAAAATGTACCATGGTAAATGACTGAGAATGTAAGTTTCTTATATATAAATTGAATTATTTAAAATAACAATGTTTTCTTTTCTCCAGATGATATTCAGGGCAATGTCTCCACAATCTTTCAAGAATGGGATGGACTCGGTCTCTCTAATATAATGACATAATTTACCTTGAGAGGGATCAACTCAGTTTCTTTAGTGTAATTGCATAATTTACGTTGAAATGGATTGACATGGTCTCCCTAATGCGATTGTATATTTTTTCAAGGATGAGGTTGACTGTAAACCCCGAGATAAATTAGAAATAATCAAAATTGTGGTATAATGAGATAAAATAAGAAAAAAAAAGATAAATAGTTAAAAAGATAAAAAAAGAGAAGGGTTTATGGTTGAAACTATAATTTTTTCCAATAGCAAAATTGGTCTAGCCCTTTTGAAAAACAATTAGACCAATTCAGCGAATTGATTGGACCGTTTCTAAAAATAATCAAACCGTTTTAGCTACTACTTTCTTAAAATTGACAGGGTTTAATTAAAGGAGAAAAATAATATTTTCATTTCTTTTTCCTTCCTCTTACTTTGAAGGGTTAGAAAATGATTGTGAGGAGTGAAAAGAGAGGCTTTTAAGAGAGAAAAACACTTGCACACTAAAAATCAAAGAGAGAGAAGATTTAATTAGAGAAAGAAAATGAAGGAAAAAGAGAAAAAACAAGAAACTTTGGAAAAGTCTTGATGGTTTGACCTTTAAAATACCTTCAGCAACTAGGTAAGATGTTTAAAACCCCTTTGTATCAATTAGAACAAGAATGTAGTGATTTTAAGCAAAATTAATCAAAGAACAAAATTAAGGTTCTTGAGATAAGTTTAGAGAAAAAGGTAAATTACTTGAAAATTGAGTTTCTAGGACCCTTGTGGGTTGTAATAGGAGTGAAATAATGATAAGATAACAAATTTTTTTGAATAGATAAGGAAATCCTAGGGCCGACCATTTAGAAACAGAAATGGGAAATTTTGTGTCTATGATACTGTCCATGAATTATGTAGTAAGTATGTGTATGAACATGTGAATAATGATTTTTAATTGAGTTGAATTAATAAGATAATGAAACATTGAAAAAAAATTAAATGGTTAGATTTGAAATGATGAAATCACAAAATTGTTAGAGAGATTGTAAATTGCATTGAAATTTTGATAACTAAGCATGTGGATAATGATTTTTATGAATGGTTCTATTTTAATATGATAAAGAGGAATTTTTTGGATGTTTTAGGAGTTGAATGCCTTTGATAAAATTGTTGAACTTTAAGTGAGTTTTGTGGTAATTATGCTTATAATTGTGTTTAAGATTTAACCAAGATGAAATGGAATTTGTGTTTATTTATATGCAACTAAAATGATATAAAAAGAGAAATGAATTTGATCATGGAAGAATAACCAAGTGATAGGTATTATGACGAGTAAAGAGTATTTTTGGATACAATAATGATAATGAATTTGAAAACCTATCAATGTAAGGGATACTATTGGAGTGGTTCAGCGAGTCAGAGGCATTAGGTATAGCCAGATTGCACGTAAGTACATCGGTACCTTATAGAAATTATTCTTTAAAAGTTTTCGTTACTTTTATGTGTTGACTAGTTGATATATGAAAAATATGGATGGTGATATTGTTAATAGACCTAGAAAGAAAGATATATATGATATAAGGATTGATTGGTATTCGTTAAAGAATGTCGGGTTGAATGGTAACCAAGATAGGTTGACCAGATTATTAGATTTCAAATAGGAATACCGTAATGATTGGTAATCAAGATGGGTTGAACGGATTAATTGATATTCATAAAGAATACCAGAATATTGGATTCTGAATGAGAATGCCTTAATGATTGACAACCAAGATGGGTTGACTAGAGTGATAAGGAATACCAAAATATTAGCTTCCGAATGGGAATGTCTGAATGATTAGCAACCAAGATGGGTTGACCGAATTGATTGGTATTCGTAAGTAATACTAGAATATTGGCTTCCAAATAGGAATGCAGGAATGATTGACAACCAATATGGATTGGCCGTATTGATTGGTATTGATAAGGAATGCTGAAATATTAGCTTCCGGATAGGATTGTCAGAATGATTGGTAACCAAGATGGGTTGAACAGATTGATTGGTATTCATAAGGAATACTGAAATGTTGGTTTCCTTACTTCTTATTTCATAATCAGAGTAACAGAAATCATACTTTGACTTAGAGTGATCAAATTATTGCACAACCTTCCTTATTTCTTATTAAAGAGTTGTTAAAGTTCTGTTGGAGCAAATGTACCAACAACTGTAGGGAGGTTTGTGATGTGTTTCATTCCATGAGTGTCTTGATTTTCTGCCTTTGATGGTGATTATGGATGTCAATAAACCAGTTCTAAAAGAACAATTGATGATTTTTTGATCAGTTTCTCATAGACAATGTTAGTTAATGAGGTACCAAAAAATCCAAGTAGATTGGAGGCAAAATTTATGTTTTGAAAAATCAGTTAATCTCATAATTCTAGCAATCTAATCCATTCTTTCAAGGCAAGGTGGCTACTGGTTGGTGTTTGATGTTTGGTAAGCTAAGGTGATCGGTATCTATAAAAGGTATTTTTAGTGAATTTAGAGATTCTTCAATGTTTAAGTATCTTTTTTAGAGGAAAATCAATGATATTTTAGAGAGAGACTTCGAAAATAAATTTATTGTCAAGAATAAAGATTGAAAACCCTTTCTTTTAAAGATTCAATAAGTTTTTATAATTCATGATTCTTACCTTTTGGTGGAGAGGAGGGCTCAAAATTCATATCTCTGACTCATTAGAATCTTGTGGTCCAATATGAATCCCAACAAGATTTCTAGAGCCACATGTACTTGTGCTCAACATTTGGCTAAGCTTGAAGATGTTGGGTTTAACAGCTCGCAAACCTTGTATATGCTTGAGCTCATTATTTGGCTGGGCTTAAGGATGCTAGGTCTGGCAATGGGTCTAGAGTTTGGCTGCTTTCAAGGATGCTGGGTATGACAGCTTACCAGACTCGTATATGCTTGGGCTTAGCGTTTGGCTATGTTCAAGGATGCTGGGTGTGACAGCTTGTTAGACTTGTATATGTTTAGACTCAATGCTTAGCTGAGTCCAATAATACTGGGTCTAATAGCTCATTAGACTTATATATGCTTAGGCTCAGAACTTGGTTGAGCCCAAGAATATTGGGTTATCAGTCACTCTTTGGTTCCTCTAAATAAGGATCTAGGTAAAAATAAAACATGTTAATCCATGATATTAGAAACCCTCAAGTTATTCCACACTATAATAAGTCAAGTCCTCCCCCATTAATTCATACTAAAAGATTATTTAGGTCCACCACAACATAATTTCTTGAAAAGTTTCCTTTACTCACCATAGCATAATGGTATCTAATTATTAACTATATAATTATTTACTTAATATGTTTGATTACATTGTATTTTACTTTCAAAGCACACAACACACTTTTTAATACATTAGAGAAATAACCATAAAAAAGCTAAGTGTATTGTTAATATTATATTACAAATAATAAAGGTTAAAAATAATAATAATTTTTTTTTTGCACATATGTATGGATACTAAATTAATGATGATTTTTTTTCAAGTTTTATTACTATTTGAGAGGCAGAGATGCTCCTTAATATTTTTATGACATTGTTTTATAGATATTTTACTATGAATAATACATGTTTTGTCCGAATCTTCGAACATATTTGCTGGCACAACAATATGGATTTTGCACTATGGAAATGCAAGAGTGTTCTCCAACAATATCAGCAGATTGGTGTTTTCTTATTTGTTCCTCATTTTTTAATTTAACCCCTAATTGACCTTAAAACTTTGATTTTCTTGTAATTTTTCCCTTGATTTCAATCAATTGACTTGGTAAAAATTAAATTTAGTTTTCTAAAATTCCAATCTTCTCAATTAAATCTAAATTGGACTTCCAAACTTAATTTTTCACCAATTAAGCCCCTAATAAAATGAATTTGACCCATTTAAAGTATAATTTAAGTCCTTGCACTTAATTAAATCCTTCAATTGAACCTAAATTATTTTTTAAACATAATTATATTTTAATTTGGCCCGTGATTAAATCAAATTGACCTATTAAAAATTTAATTATGTCATTAGACTTAATTTTTATGCAGATTTGTCCAAAAGTAATTTAATTTAACCTTGAATCTGCATTGTTTCTTCAGTCTTGGGTATAATTAGGTACAATTAGGCTTTGAAGTTCATCCAAAATTGCAGCTTGATTTTCCTATATGTTTGAAATCCTCCTCGGCTTGCTTTCTCCACGTTGTCAGCCCTTTTATTTTATTTATTTTGGAAGAAAAGGAAGTGAATTTGAGGAATAACCCAAATATGAGTGATGACACGCCTCACCACCCCTATTATGGTGGTGAGGCGCGTGTTCATAGCTATCATATGGAGGAGCTACGACCACGAGTTTTTCCCTCCCTCTTTGCTCTCTCTTCTCCTATAAAATCATGATAGCCATTGCAAGAAAACAAGAAAGTCTAGCTATTTGTTTGTTAAGTTAAATTATGTCTTCATTCTTTAGATTGTAATGTATTTAGTCTTGAATAATTTATTGAGTTAATTTGTTTTTTCAATTTTATCCATTGACACTTGATTTATATATCAAATTGGTCCTCATTCTTTTGATTGTAACGTATTTGGTCTTGAATTATTTATTAAGTTCATTGTTTTTTTAATTTCATCAATTTATACTTGATTTTTATATTAGATTTGATCCTTATTTTTTTAATTGTGATGTATTTGGTCTTGAATCCTTTATTGAATTAATTTTTCTTTAAATTTTATCCCTTAACATTTTATTTTTATATCAAATATATCCTCGTTCTTTTGATTATTATTTTTAGTTGTTCTTATCCTTTTCTTAATTGATATTTTTTTCAATTTTATCCCTTATTATTTTATTTTATTTTCTTTTGGTGTCAAATTTGGTTCTCTTTCTTTTCAAATCTACATTTTTAAACCACTTTTTTTTTTAATTTTTTTTCAAGTTTATCCCTAATTATTTTTGTTGGTTAGAAATTTTACATTATTATTTTTTCAGGTTAGTTTTTTATGTTGTGATTCGGTCTCATGATCTGTATTACAAGTTCTAAAGGTTAGGTAGGGTTGACTTTAGTTATTTTTAATTATTTTTTAAAAATTTCATCCATCATCATTACGTTAGTTGGAAATTGGTTTTCTTTGTTTTTTTATTCTTTTATGAATTTGATTTTTCTTTTCAATTTTTTCCTTTAATTCAATATTTGTTGATATTTAAGTTTTGGTCCTCAATGTTTTTATTTTTAATTTTGATTCTTAGCTCTTTTTTATCAAATTTTAATTTGTTTTTAATTTCATCCTTAGATCCATAATCTTGATTTTTTTTTATTTTTTTTAGATTTAGTCCTCATTCTCTTAATTTTTAATTTGGATTCATTTGCTAATTTTATTTTTCAATTTTTCCCTTTAATTCAATTTTTTTGTTTACCCTCTCAATTTGTTTTTTAAATAAGATCCTTGTTCTCTTAATTGCTATTTTTTAATCCTTTATTTATTTTATAATTCGACATCTCATTTATTGAGATTTGGTCTTCTTGGTTTTTCCTATTGTTTCTAGGCCCTACCCAGGAGTCTATCTGAAACAATTATCAGATCATGGGTCGAGTGGGTTGACTCGAGTTAGTCCAAGTCGACCAAATTATTTTGTTTTGTAAAAAAGTCAAAATGATACCATTTCTTTTTTAAAAGGAAAATAGTCAACGGGTTTTCACTAGATTTTCTCCGGGTTAACCGAAACATGGTCAACCTAAGTTTTTAGTTGTCTTACACTTGATCAATTCTCCCCAATTTTCTTTTGAAACTCAAACTAGTTTAAGCCAAAGGTCACCTAGGTCACGAGTCAGCCTGTCGAGTAGGACCAAGTTTTAAAATAGTTGTTTTTTAGATGTGATGCTTCTAGTTTAGTTATTCCTTATGGTCATGAATTTAAAAAGTTAATACGGGTTGACATCATTTTCTTTTCTTGTTACATCCTTCGAAGTTGTTCGTTTTAAAAAATAAACTTCGTTATTTTCTTTGGTTTTCTTTTGAGTCAGGTTACCACTGTCTCGTGATCTAGGTGAGAAGTTTATCCAGGTAGCTTGAGTTTTTTTTATGTCACTTTTTCTATCCTTTTTTTTTTATCCGTCAAAATTCAATTCTCTTTAAAATTAATTTTTTTTTTTATGTTTTATTTTATATGAGATTATTCTGCCTTATGGCTAGTACTTTACTTTTTAACACTTTCTTTTACTTTAATTTTCATCTCTACATTTTTATTTATGGAAATTGACAATCATTATTTTTTTAGTTCTCAGTTCTTTTTTCATGATGTTCACTCGTGATATTTTTTTTGTTCTTTAAAATACAATTCTTAAGTATCAATTTTTTACACTGCAAAAAAAAAATTAACCCGACCCAGCAAAAACCCAGGCCACCAATCTAAATCCACTCCCAAAGAATGATTGGTAAAAATTTCTCGGAAGGCGCTGTAGAAGTTGTATCTCTACCTTCCCAAAGATTCATCGAGTTAAGACTCACCAGCCCTGACTCAAGAATTTAGCCGACTACTATTTCCAATTACATCCAGGTCAATAATACATGCACAAGAAGGATTCGATGGAATGAGATGGCCTAAATTTGAGCCCGGACTGATAGCAAATACAAAACGACCATGAAGGTTAAAGGCTTGTAGAGAATCATCCAATGGCATGCATAATGATTAATGACCAATAAGATCTACAAAGACGTTAGAACAAATTCACTAATACGAGGATTGCTCCAACCAATTTCCAAATGGATTGTATTTCTGCTTTTGGAACATTCTCAACCATGAACAATACAAGCTGTTTCTGTGAAATTTTCAAACCATATACACTGCTCTTTTATCCTCTTATTCTGGAAAAACACAAGGATGGTGAGCTTCCACCATCCACTGTACATGGAAATAACCCAAGTATACATTTGTCACAATCATCATCATCATCATCTCAAATGCGGACATTTGAGAGCTCTTCCCATTGTTTGAAGGACAAAAGGGAAAAGAAAAAACAATAATAACAGATTAAACAAAAGATAAGTCCAGTCCAAATGATTTAAATACCTACTTGTAAAACCAAATGCCCCCTCCTCTCAACTCTTGTTGTTACTAGCACCAATGCTCTCGTAAAATAAGATATACCCGTGATCCGTATTACTTGAATATTCCTGCGCTGACCCAAAAAATGTCTGCACAGCAGACTCGTCAATCATCTCAACATTTTCATCATCGAAAAATAACCAGTGGTTGTGGCTCTTCACAAGGCTCACATAGTGCCCGTGATTAGGTCCACTTCCCACATGGACAACAACGGCAAATAGAGAGTATTCTATATCTGCATCTTCCACAGTATTGCTCAGCTTCAGCTCAAGTGGGAAGACAACTCGGTAAGACAATTTCTTGTACCGACCAAGCTGCTCAATGTATTTAAACCTTTTCAAATGGATGACCAAGATATGAGGAGGCTTCTTTATCTTCATCCTCTTTTGTGCTTCTTGCAAACTGCACAGGAAAAAAAAAAGATTTAATGCACAATTACTAGACTAGAAATGCTCAATCACTTGACTCCAAAACAACAGAGGTAGAGCCATCATCCAAATCAACAGTAGAAAGTTCAAACACCTCATTAGAAGTTCAAGAAGAATCTGAAGAGTTCTGTACTGCCAGCTAAAACGAATAACATGCAAAGTAAAAAACATAATAAGATTGTCCTGTTCTAGTGGAAAGACACCAAAACTTCAGTTGGAAAAGCTATCATGATTTGTTTTGTCAAATTACATTTTCCACAGCACAGCACAGCACAGAAAGAACAGCATTTAACCTTTTATTAACATAAGCCATCTTACACTCAACTATCCAGCAATCAAAATCCATTACCCTTCTGTACACAATTATAAAATTAGAAAAAATGTAAAAAGCTCTCCCATCCTGTACCCCCACACAAGCCCAGTGACAGCAAAACCAGCAGACTTAGGAAACCCCTCTCTGATATTGGAGTTCATAAAGTTTATCATCTCTTCAACAAAATCCTTCACTTGTACGCTTGAGCTTCATGCTAGAAAATTTTAACTTTATTATTCCTATGCATATATATAGGGTCAATTCAATTCAAGGAGTATATGGTTCATCTGCCTTCTTTGCATAGAACTTGATATGTTATTTCACTTTCTTTATACATATGAAATATGTAAATAGTAGTTTAGAAACCATTCAGGAAAGCAAACCAAGCCGCCAGAATCAATCGACTTTACATTTCCACATCTTGTTTTACTTATGAGAGGGGAAAACAAAGCCTTTAACCTAAAAACAACAAGAATAAATCATTCATCAACATCCCTTGCATGAAAATAAAATATAATTATATCTTCATTCAAATTTTTGAATGCTTTAAGGTCACTGTAATCTCTCAGCCAGGTTCTGAGCAGTCAATAATTGTCCAGGTGAGTGAAATCTCATCCTGTACAATAATTCCATAAGAAACTGTGACTAAATTGTACCATACACACAACTCATAAACATATACTAGAACACAAAGCTCATTTCAAGTTTTCAACAAATATAAAGGTGGTTATCCAGAACGGATACAAGTCAATGACAAATGATAATTATGCAAAATGTGCCTACCTGCAGCACTTGTCACAGAAAAACTTATCCTCTGCATTCAAAGTCTCTGTGGAACTAAAATTCTTCAAGCAGCTTGTTATGGAACTGTTTTGTTCAATATCAAGGCTCAAGTCAAAAAACGTTTCATCTCTTGCTGTCACAGTCTCACATTGCAAGCACCTTGTCTCATTGGTAAGTATTCCCTGAGTATACATACATGTAAGAGAGGATGAGAACTCTATCCCTGAAGGAGGGAAGAGTGAAGTAAAGAGAAAAGGCAAAGGCAAATTCCATCTCCATAAAACAATGCACGTGGAGGAACTAAAAATACAAATTCATATTAAGTTCAATGAACTGCATTTAAAATCCACAATATGCAAAATGATGAATTTAGAATGCAAGGATTGGCTAGGCAAAGTCACCTGAAAATTTTTGTGCACCCAGGTAACCAAAGGCTCCTTTGAAACACCATTTGCCTGAGCATGCTTTGGTCCATTTGCAGTTTTTTCAGGTGGGGAAGAGGTTTCAGGTTCACTTTTAACAGCTTGGGCTTCTTTCTCCAGGATGTCAACCAGTTCATTAAGCAAAAAATTCAAAAATTCATGTGCATCCTGCATGAAAAACAGAGAGACAGTGTTCAATCCTCGGCATTGTTTTACTATATGATATTACATTTTGTATCCGATCAATCCCCAGACTTGTAATCAGATATAATGAACACATACCTGGTGCATATAGCTTCGGAAAAGTTCATTTTGTTTTTTCAATCTCTGTACGAAACGCTTTGGAGCAATGACACCTGTTTTCTTCTTCTGTGAACTTATCTATGCAAAAGAAATATCAACAGTTAGCTCCAGCACCATGGCTGAGCTACTAAATAAGTAACAAATATATGTTCTGTGTACAGGAAACTCCCTTCTCCCCTCCTTTCTCATTAGTTTAGTTAAATGCGTACAGTACACAAGCATGCAGAAAGTATACAAGTGCCACGAAATTTCTTGTTTATTAGGATGCTATCAAAGCTATTGACAGCAAACCAAGTAAAAAAATATTTACAAACACTTAGGTCTGGCTTGTTCTGTGTCTTGACTCTTCAAGGAGAAGAAATGAAAATAATGATGAAGGAAACTAGTTCAAACACAAGAAGAAAATAGATTCAGAACCCAATGAGTCAAGTTCTAACTACGTTCCTAATGTAAAACAGCAAAACCAGTGAAGTTGTCTGATTTAATATAAGCAGGAAATAGACCTTCAGAAAAGCATGCCAAACAAAGAATCTTCAGCCTTCAATTACATGTATTGCATGAGCAGAGGTAACATTGATTAGAAGATGCAGATATCATGAATCCCAATATAGCATACCGAATCAGATTTTTTTCCCTTAAGGGCAAACCAAGTAAAGAGCATTAGAGAAAGATTTACAGCTAAATGGGCTTCAATTATCCCTCTCTTTCTGACATGAAAATTCAACATAAAAGTGATGGTCAAGAGGAGAACAAGCACCAAAATGAAACAGAAAAAAGAAAAACATAAACTGAAATATAGAAAAGGAGAAAACAAAGTATTAACATGAATAGGATTCAAACACAATCCGGGGAGTTATTATTATTACCTGAGTAAATAAGTCTGCCAAGCAAGTCAAGAGATTCTCTTCAGCATCCCCAATATTTTTACTATTAGCATAATATTCTAACAACTGTTCTCGAAATGGTGCGCAAAAGTAAAGTGCCTGCATCACAGAAAAAAAAACACTGCTTTCAAAACTGTACATCCTGTTTCACTATCACTATAAACCAAATACAATGACATAAAATCACATCCAATCAAAAAGACCTGCATGAATTATGAGCCGTACATCCTGTTTCGCTATCAGTATAAACCAAATACAATGACTTAAAATCACATTCAATCAAAAAGACCTGCATGAATTATGAGAAAATGTAGCCATGATTCTCAAAAGAAACTGACTAACAAAGTATTAATTAAAATAAAAAAGTTCAAAGTTTTCAACACAACGTGAGAACCGTGGCTGAATTTCCAACACAAAAATTCTGCATCTAAATTTTCAATTCCAAGCCTTAAAAAAGAACCTAATTTAATTGTAATATTTAAGGCTAAAACATAAATGCTCCGCGTCTAACCTAATTAAATCACTGAATTACAAATCAAATAATCAAATTCAAATACAGGGGAAAAAAAGTCAAATAATCAAAACACAAGACAAGAGAAACTTATTAAAATAAAATAAGGTAGAAAACGATTAAATCGAGAGATAATTGAAATTGAAGAGAGAAGAAGAGACCTGCAAGACGCTATTACAGTAACAAGTGTTGCCGAAATTCTCGAGGCCGAAGTATCGTTCGCCTTCAGGAAACTGGTCGCCTAAAGCTTTCTCGAGTTTAGAACCTGCTGCACCCATTACTGCATCGATTGAGTCAACTCAGATCCCGATTCAACTCACTAATTCCACCATCCTAATCAACGAGCAAGTTTCTCTGCCTCTGTGATTTTGATTGTTAGTTAGGGTTTGTTTGGGAAATAAGAATTTTGTTTTATGATTTTGTTGGTAGTGGAAGGGAAGGAAAGGAAAGGAACGGAACGAGGGTTTGTGTTTGTCTGGTATGGTATGGTTTTGTGAGAGAGAGAGAGAGAAGAAAACAAGAGAAAAATATAATATTTATTATAAAAAAAATCCCTTTAAATGAGATAGAAATGAAAAATATTAGAGATGAGCGTGAGATGGTAAAAGTTCAAGTTAATTATAAATCAGTCCTTCTAGTTTAACAAAATTAATAAATTAGTTAAAAATCTATATATTCAATCCTCTTTTTTAAATTCATTTATAACTTGCCTTTAGTTTCATTTTTTTAATTTAATTTATTTTTTGTTTTTTTAAATAAATAGAAAATGAAAAGGAGCAATAGATAAGATAGAAAAATTTGTTTGAGAAAGAAGAAACTTTTAAAAACAAACTACTACATTAAGGAAATTAAACACAAACAATTCAATTATCTGTATATTAAAGTGATTAATTAATTGTTTTAACAAAATATAGGGATCAAGATATAAATAATTAAAATGTAAAAATTATCCAAATAAATAAGCAAAATAATTATTTTAACGAACTATAAGTACCAAGTTATAAATAATTAATAATTATCCAAATATATAAACAAGTAGCTTCTAAACTATCAGTTTTCTCAATTGAGAAGCATATAATTGAAAACATTAAAAGCTTAGGAATCTAATTGAGAACTAGTAGATAGTTGGGGGTTACTATTGGTTTGCCCATAGAGAAATATTAGTACCAGCGGCGAATAACCTTTTGCTGTTAGCACTCCTGGTCACGTGTCCCTAACTGCCAGACTGGACAGGCTCAAAGGACGACAAACAAAAAGTACGAGCCCGACCCGTTTTGTTTTCATGAACCATGATAACCAGCTTTTTTGCCTTTCAAGGTGTTTGGTATGGTGTTTCGGTCGAGTTTTTAAAGATTTTGAAATGTTTTTTTTTTTTTTAATTATTTTTTAATATTTTTTTATCATTTTGGTTTTCTAATATAAAAATAAAATTTTAAAATAAAAAATATTATTTTAATATATTTTTAAATAAAAACCACTTTAAATAATAACTATTATTGTCTTATCGTCTACTATTTTATTACCAATATTATCCTCTTTTTTTTAAGAAAAACAAATTCATCCTTAGTACGTGTGCATAAAAATCCACTGAAACAAATGATAAAACAAGATGAGGAATTATTGAAAGAGGAAAAAACAATATAGAAGCTATAGATAAAGAAAGAAAGGTTTCAATTCGATTGCACTTTTTTTTTATTAAGTTATTTTGGTGATAATAATAAAATAAAAACCTAAAAGATGTTATTGATTCACTTGAATCAAGTCATAAGATTGTAACAATATTTTTATATTCTTGCTAGCTACAAGATAATACTTTTTTATATATATATAATTGGTTAGATATTATTAAATTAAATGAGATAAATTGATTTTTTTTATATTTTTTTAATATAAAAACTCTTAAAAGCAAATAATAGTTGTCGCGGGGGCGCGACGTCATCTGGCGACGGCGGAGGCTCTCTGTTGTGCCTCCTGTGTGAGGTGTTGTGTGTTGGGAATATTTTCGGATTTAATCATAAAATTATGATTAATGTTTAGGAGTCGCCACCTAGTATTATGGTCACTATGAACCTATGGTCTGCGAGAGTCTGAGTAAGGGACTGGTTGTGCAAGGGGAAGATGCATCACCCCCAATGCACCCTACCTAAGGTAAGCTGCATTGTTGTTTGATTGTTTTTTTTCTAAGTCAGGTTTCTATTCGTTGGTCTTTTCTAAGGCTCAAAGCAGATCTCTCTTCATGAGAGAGTCTCTACCTTATCGGGTTAAATCCTAACCGTTCTAAAGTTTAAATTTAAGCATCGTATTTTTACACTTTGTATCTTTAATACTTGATGGTGTACTTTATCGTGTAATTTTACACCCCACAAATATTAAAGTCTACATCTGAATCCTAAAAAAAGATTGGAAAAAGATTTTTGACATGTTTGCCAAATCCTAATGGATAATCATAAATTGGTTATGATATTCATTTTTTTATTTTTTTAAACATGAAAAAGATGCAATTTTTGTTTTTTTTATGAAAAATATGCTTGGAAAATTTTTAGAATTTGGCCGTATGTAATAAAATATTTTTTCTTTTTGAAAATGTTTTGAATTTTTTTTTGAAATATTTTGAAGAAAACCTCGTATTTTAATACCGGATTTGTATTTTACAGTGTAAATATATAACCCGATATTATGAAAAATTAGTAGAACAATATATGAGAAAATCATAATTTTTTGAAATGATTTTTTTGAAAGTTTTTGGATTTTTTTTTTAAAAAAGATAGAGTCCACTATATGAACAGTGGACGTGAATTATAATTCACGTCCTTTGTTCATGCAATAGGGACATCGAAGAAGAAGAAGAAGGGGAAGGGGAGAGAGGGCGGACAACCTGGTGTGGTGGTGGTCTGGCCGAGGATGACGGTGTGCTGCCAGTGGTTGCAGCTGTGGAGGCCGGCGTCGACTACGGGAGGAAGAAGAAAAAGTTGCAGAGGAGAGAGAAACGCTGGAAGGAGAAGAGGGAGAGAGTCGCGGTGGCTGCTTGGTGGCCGGTTGGTGGTAGAAACGGTGAGGGGCTGACGTGAGGACGGTGGTTAAGGCTGTGACAGAGATGGTGGCCGGCGGTAGAGGAAGCAAATTAAAGAAGAAAAAACACGCGGGAGGGGCTGCAGAGAGGAGAGAGAGACCGACGGTGGCTCTTGGTGGTCGGCTGCTGGTTGTGTTGGCTTCCTGTGGTGAAGGTGATGGTGGGAAGACCGGTGATGAGGGTGGTGGTAGGTGAAGACCACGGTGGAGAGAGAAAGAAGAAAGAAATGTGCAAAAACCGGAAGAAAAATTGGTTTTTTGGCTGACTTTGGACCCGATTTTCTCCTCCCTCAGGCCATCAAATCTACCTCTATTTATAGACAGTGGAAGAGGGAAATCTTGTCTACACTGGAGAAAAATTTCAGCATTTGATTCAGATGGGAAGGATCCCAACATTTGGCTCAAAGTAGGCACACTGTCAAATCTGCAGAAAAAGCTGCCTGAGTTGGCATGTTTAGGCCGGATTCTGCACTGATGGGTTGTCATTCCGACTGAAATATTCGCACTATGATGTAGAGGAACTGTAGATGATCATTTTCGTGCAAGTTTGGTTAAATTTGGTGGACGTTAGGGGCATTAAATGCACCTGTAAAGTAGGTAACTGGACCAACTGTTTCAGAGATTTAAAGAAGAAGATGAACAGTACTGAAGTTCTGAATTTGGCCAAAGTTCATTTCAGTCCTCCCTCTTTAATTGCTTTCAATTGAACCTCTAATTGATCCTAAACTTTTTCAATTAAGCCCCTGATGAACTTCAATTGGAGCCCCAAAGTTACGCGCCTATTGCGATATGGTCCTTGGTCTCGGATTTCTTCAATTTAGCCCTTAATTGATCCAAAAACTTCAATTTTCTTGCAATTTGGCCTCTAATTTCAATCAATTAACTTGGTAAAAATTAAATTTGATCTCTTAAAATTTCAATCTTCTCAATTAAGCCTAAATTAGGCTCCCAAACTTAATTTTTCACCAATTAAGTCCCAAATAAAATTAATTTGACCCATTTAAAGTATAATTAAGTCCTTGCACTTAATTAAATCCTTCAATTGGACCCAAATTAATTCTTAGACATAATTAAAATTTAATTTGGCCCATGATTAAATCAAATTGGCCTATTAAAAATTTAATTATGTCATTGGACTTAATTTTTATGCAAATTCATCCAATAATCATTTAATTAGACCTTGAATTTGCATTTTTTTCTCCATTTTTGGGCATAATGGGGTACAATTAGGCCTTGAATTTCCTCCAAAAATTACAGCTTGATTTTCCGACCTGTTTTCTCCACGTTGCCAGCCTGTATTTTATTTTTTGATGTTTATTTTGAAAAAAAAAGTGAATTTTTTGGGAATAACCCAGAATTGGGTTATGACAATAGTAAACTAGTATTTGAGGTTTTTTATGTTTTTTTCTTAAGCACAGTAAAATAACAAAATTACTCTTAAAATAAAAATGATTAAATTGGCATACAGAGTGTTTTTATATTTTCAAGTTGATTTTTTATAATAATCAAGTTGAAAGATAAACTATTTGGTATATATATATAAAAGAATAACAATTTGTGCATGCAATGCCCTAGCCATCGGGGTAGGATATGTCCAAGCTATTTGGACGGCGCGTAAGGTATCTTTTGGAGAGGTGTTAGAATCGTCTCGGCATGCCCCTCCATCCTTGGACAGCACATGTGGGCAACGGACCCCTAGTTTTATATCTTTGACCTTTTTTTTCATCTTTTTTTAATCTTTCTTGATTTTCACTCCCGTCTTTCTGATTTTTCATAGCAATCATTCAATTTGTTTTCCTTTAACTTTGGTTCATGTTTTTTTGTTACAACTTGTGTTATTTGAAATAATTTATAAAATTAAAATTATTTTTCAAATTCATCATTCTTCAATTTTTTCATCTAATATATTTGGTTCTCATTTTTTTATTACTATTTTTTAAATCTTTTTCTTTATTTATTTTATTTTATAATTTTGTCCTTCATTATTTTATTTCATTTATTTTTTATATTGAGTTTGGTCATCATATTTTTATTGTTATTTGTTTTGTTTTTTAATTTTAGATGATTGAGAATTTTGCTTCTCAGTTTTTTTCGAGTTTGCCTTCAATAAGGTGGCTGGTCTCATGACCTGAGTCATGAGTTTCAAAGATTAATCTGGTTTGACTTTGGTTTTTTTCATATTTTTTTTTCAATTTTATCCTTCTACATTAGGTTAATGGACCTTCAACTTTGTGATTTTTTAAAATTGATTTTTTTTTCAATTTATCATTGAACATTTGATTTATTGGTAATTGAGCTTAAGATTTTTTTTTCATTTTTCATTTTATAAGATTATTCTATTCTCATTTAATTTATTATTTGTTATCAAATAAAATCGATAAGACCTTTTAAGAGTATAGATAGTATATTGTTTTAATATTGGCAAGTATTTATTTTTTTATGAGTCATTTTTTTATTATTAACTATTTTTTTATAATTATATTATTAAATTAAATGAGTTTATTAAACATATTTGAATCAATAACCCGAATTCTAATTATTTTTCTTGCTTCTTTGGAAATATTACCATCTCCCAAACATTCTTTTTTTATTTTAAGTTGCGGAAAACACTAACATGAGGACAATATATCAATGCTTTAAGAATAATAAAACTCATGGTTTTCATACACTCGAATATGCATATATCGGTTACCAACTACTAGCAAGGCTTGCGATGGACGAAGAAGGAAGACATTATCAAAGAAAACCTTTTTTTATATATAACTTTAGTAAGTAATTTAATTTTATGAAGCATTCCTTGTGCATGCGCAGATGAGTTAAGAACTCAAGAAGGAAGTGATTCATTACGAAATTGGCACATAGCATACAATTCATCATTAGTAGCTGGCTAGTATGAGAATTTATTGCATGAGGTGAATTTTCGTCTACTTCATCTATAAGGTTGGTGTGATTAAATATTTATTAGGTATTTTACTTATTATGTATTTTTTTCATAAATATATATTTTTAATTGCCATGAAATATTCTAGTTATTTTTTAATTTTATTTACAATCTATATTAATTATTTTTAAAAGTATGATGGTGGTCCCTTTAAAAAAAAACCTTATCAATTCGATTGTTTTTTGAAAATTTTGAAGTCGATAATCGAAAAAATAAGACTCGTGAGTTAAGTTCATAAAAATTTTAATATTTATTTTTTAAAAAAAAAAACTTGTTTTTCATGAAAGATAATTTTTTTAAAAAAAAAAACACTTATCAAAGAAGACCATCTACAAAATATTTGATCCATTCATGTTCTTTTCTTCATGTTACTTCTAGCAGGAGCTTTATGCTTTTTTTTAGAAAAAAAATTAAATTCATGTCTTTTATTTTTGAGAAACAAAACTATTGAAATAATATATATATATATATATATATATATATATATATATATATATATATATATATGTGTGTGTGCGCGCGCGCGCGCGCTCGCGCATTCGAAACAAGTAACGAATCCTCTTAGGAAGCAAGTAATCTTGTGCTCTCTTTAATGCCTTTTCTTTTTCTTTTTCTTTTTCTTTTATATATATATATATATATATATATAAAACAACCTAAAACGTAAAAACTATACATTAAAAAACAAAACACGTTTCCTTGACTCAAATATTTATGAATTATAACATCCTAAGATTGCTTATTAACTATTTTTCAGATATGAACATGTAGTCATTTAGAAATAACTCTGTAAACCCAAAATCAAGCTAATTGGAAAATGATTTCTCTTACTATATTTCTAGCTACCCGACATTGCAGTGACTCGAGAACAAGAATTGTTTTTATGTTTTTTTTTTTTAAAAAAATTTTAACTTGTAAAATGAAATTATCACTTGATATTATGGTCACTATAAAACCCTAACCGATTACTATATATATATTATCAACCTTAAAACGTTTTACATGATGTAAGTTGCATTAATGATCTTGTCTTAAATTGCAAAGGTATGTTGTGCTCAATTTACTAGTGGTTTATCTATTGGGTGCGGGTAGATTTTCTACAATAAGTTAAACCGTAATTGATATTTCTAACCAAACCATTCTAAAATGGTTATTCCATTTTTGTCATTTTGAATTGCTTGTTAAATTAACAATTTAAAATTGGTCATCCCATTTCACAACTCATGTTATGTCTATAAATATATCAGGAGCCTATAAGAGCGTTTGGAAACGCGGGGCAACCTGTGTTTTTAAAAAATTCAATTTTGTATTTTTTTTACTAAAAATTAATTTTTTTAATATTTTTTTATCATTTTGATTTGCTGATTTCAAAAATAATTTTTAAAAAATAAAAAAAATCATTTTGATGCATTTCTAAGCGAAAAACACTTTGAACCGCAACCACAATTCCAAACAGACCCTATTGAGTTCATGAAATCCAGCCCAAATTCTAAAAAACAAATCTATGAAATGAGTCTCGATGAGGTTCTCCTAACTTATGGTATCTCAATACTTCTAACTCTAGTGTCAGTTAATATTACATTCAAAACTTTTTATTTAAAAATCTGATAAATGTGTTACTTCTCTTTAACATTTGAGGTAATTTTGGAAAAAAACACAAAAGAAATATAACACAAAAGAAACTGGAAAAAAACCATGTGAGGAAAAACTGTATCAATCCATAATATTTTGTGAGGAAAAACTTGTATTTACTTGTAATTACAATTCTTAACAAGCTCAATATTTAAAAAATAAAATTGACAAAGATAATTTGAGGAAAAAACATAACAAAACAGAAAAAAAAACCATGTGGGAAAAAACACTGTAGCAATCCACAGTAATTTGCGAGGAAAGTTATAGTACTTTCCTCACATATTGTAACTGTAATTTTTAACCAGCTCAATATTAAAAAATAAAATCGAAAAAGATAATTTCAGAGAAAATCATAAAAAAAAAAACAGAAAAACCATGCGGAAAAACACTGTAGCAATCAATAATGTTTTAAAAAAAAAAATTATAAAACTAAATTTTCAATCGGCTCAATATAAAAAAAATATAGTCAAAAAATATAATTTTAAAAAATAAAAAAAATAAAATAGAAAAACTATGTGGGAAAACATCGTAGCAATCCACAATATTTTAAAGAAAAAATTACAAAGCGAAATTTTTAACCAGCTCAATATTTAAAAAGTAAAATCAACAAAGATAATTTTAGGAAAAAAAAAAGAGAAAAGTCGGAAAAAAAAGGAAAGTAATTTTGAAAAAAAAAATAAACAAAAAAAAAAGGGGAAAGTTGGAAAAAAATTAAAAAAAAATTGCAGTATAAATTATTGTTGTAGTTCACATGAGTCTGTAGCAACAGTAATATCACCAAATGATTTAGTTTCTTTGTTAATATTTATGCAAAAAGTTAATGTTAGTCTTAAAAGACAAAACAAGCAAGTGCATGGTACAAATAGCAGAAAATATTCGAAAACTTGGTTCTGATTCTCCTAAAGAAAATCCATTAACTAAAACAACTCCCTAATGACTAGGAGCACAACATAAAAACTCCAAAAGAAGAACACAGATGGTTGTTTCTTAGCAAATAGCTAAGCAACAGATTCTCTTCTGGATAATAGCCGACCTGTTGATTCTTTGCATTAGACTGAAGCAACCTCTTTTATTCTTTAACACTATTGTTATTCACTTTTTAAAAATTTATATTTTTCAAATTTACTTTTCAAATTTTCCTGTGTTTGTTTGACATTAAAAAAATTGATCAACAAAAAACAATTTCCAGTCAAAGAAAAATTTGGTTTGATTTTCAAAAAAATGTTTTCCTGGAAAATTTGGATGGAAAACACTTTCCTGAAGTTGTGAAAAATTTAGAAATATTATATTATTTGCTGATTATATCAAATTTAGTCCTCAAACTTTTGATTGTTATATATATTTTGTTTTGAATATTTATTTTTCAATTTCATCTCTTAAAATTTATTTTTTATATTAACTTTGGTCCTTATTTTTATAATTGTTATTTGCTTTTCCCTTATCATTTTTTTATTGAAATTTTTTATCTATCAAATTTGGTCCTCATTCTTTTGATTGTTACTTATTTTTTTTTTAAAATAATTTATGAAATATTAATTATTATTATTTTAATTTCTTCATCTTTCATCTTTTTTTATTTTTTAGATTTGATCTCTATTATTTTGATTATTATTTATTTTATTTGAGATAATTTATGAAATTATATTTTTTTTCAATTTCATTCTCATTCAACCTTTTTAATTTGTAAGATTTGTTCCTTATTATTTTAATAAAATTGAGAAAAATAAAATATTAATAAGTTATTTTTCAGCTTATTTTCCATAACATAACCAAACACTAAAAAATGTTTTCCAACTTAATTCACTTTTCCGGAATTCACTTTAAAAAAAAAAGCCTGTTTTCCAGCAAATAAACGGTCCATGTGTTTATTTTTATCGGCAATGCAAGAGGAAATAATCTGGAAATTTGTAAAACAAATAATTAAATAATTCTATTACTTTTAGGTAACAAAAGAATAAAAAAAAATAATAAAAAAAGGGTTTAATATTCCTAGCTTTCCTTGAGATTTGAATTCGAATAGTCAAAGAGATCTCCTCTCTTTGGATCATGGTTCTAATTTATAAAAAATAAAAATTTAAGACTAAAAAGAGGAGCAAATTAACTTGGGAAAAAAAGGAGTAAAATTCAAATTTTGAATTAGGTTATCAAAATGCTTCGACTTATATTCTTTAATTATAAAGAAATTAATAAAAAAACTCGTATAGGTTCATCAACGATATAAAAAGATTACATGTTCATGCAGCACTGTTACATATGAAAATTCTCCTATAAATTAAAAGAATTGGAGAAAAGCAACTATGTGACTTAGTTCACTATAGATTGCATTGTTTTATAAGCATTATAATTTTTTTCGGCTATCGAAACTTTATTTCTTTATAATTTTATTATTCTAAATTATATTCGTATGTTTAACTTGTCTATTTTTTTAAATTTACATGCTTTCATATATATATATATGTGTGTGTGTGTGATGTGTCAAGAAATATTCTAATATTAAATTATAGATTGATTTTGTGAAATAAAATATTAGGTTGTAATTAAAAAGAAAATTAAAACATCAAGGACCAAATTTAATAAAAAAACACACCTCATTTTCATTTTGACATGGAAAACTTCACTTTGGCCCATAAAACTTTAGTTTATGTATCATTTGATCCCTATTATTATAAAAATCTATATTTCAATTCCAAATTTCATTTATTTTATGTTTTAGACCCTAAAATGTTAAGAAATGAGAGAAAAAGTCAGCAGAAAGAAAGCGACTCATTTAATACCCTCTCTTATTTTGTAAATTGTTTGGTTTTACTTCTTTTTTTAAATAGAAGCTAATCTTCTTAATTGTTTTCTTTTAATTTTATAATACTTCAAAAATATTATTATAACTCTTTTGTCTTATGTTTTATATAAATAAAATGCATTTTCATGATACATTTATAAAAAAAAAAATTATTTATTCTTAGTAACCAAAACTAACCTCTAAAATAAAATAAAGAAAAAATGTATCAAATAAAAAAAACAGTGGAATAAAATATTTACATGTATATTTATCTTTTATTTTTAATAGGAAGTTTAGTTTTTTGCTTTAATATTCAAGTAGCATTAGTAATTTTTTTACTTATGAATTCATATATATTTTTAATTTATTTTATTATGTATAAATTAACATCCTTTGTTTTTCAATTAAAAAAATTCATTATATCCGAAACACATTTATTGCACAAACATATATTTTATAAAAGAATAGATATGGTAGTGTGTGTATATATATAATATGAAAATGAACTTCTCACACTAGTATTCGAACAATGTTAACAACCTCTTTTTTAATTGGTGAGTTTATGTTAAAAAATTATCTCAACTCAATAGCTTAAGTTGGTTTGAAATTTACACAGACCCACATTACATTGTGTTTAATTTTTATTAAATAAATGAGGCTGGTGAGATTCGAACTCGTGACCGCTTGGTCATCAAGACTCTGATATCATGTTAAAGAACCATCTCAATCCAATAGCTTAAACTCTTAGGTGAAGTCCCGAGATATGATTTATATTATTCTCTAACAGTCTATATATTTTAACTTATTTTATTAGATATAAAGCATTATCTTTCTATTTCTTGTTTTAAAAAATTATAATATCCAAAAATATATTCATAATGCATAATTTTTTTAAATATTAAAATTAATTTAAAATCTTACAATATTATAGCTTCTTATAATAGCAGTATAAAATAATACAGCAAACACTCGACTAGAAACACGATGTAGTTGGGGATTCATTTAAGTGTTTAACACGTGAAATTTAGATGAAAAGTAATTTGATATACACCCATGGAGGGATTTGATTGAAATTGTTTGAACTTCTTGGAATCTAATTAGAAAATAAAAATCATTTTAGTACTAAATTGAAAATGTTTGTATAATCGAGTGAATAACTTGCCAAAGAAAACGCCTTATCTAGTATACCCTGGAAGTTGAAGCCCTCGAGCAAGGACAGAGTCTCACAAGCGAACCCAAAGAACAGAGAGCAATGCTGAGCCTTCCCACACTTACTTTCCCCCCAAAGCCCTTATCTATAATCCCAAAATCAAGCTTCTCCGGTATCCAAATCCGCCAAAAATGTCCCGTTTCAGTTCTCCTGCCCTCCATCAAAATGACACGGTCTTCTGTAATAATGATGGCTAAGAAAGAAGAAGAACTGAAGGAAATAAGGGCCAAGACAACTGAGGAAATTAATGAAGAGGTTGTTGATCTTAAAGGTGAACTCTTGATGCTTCGTCTTCAGAAATCTACACGTAATGAGTTCAAGTCTAGTGAGTTTCGCCGTATGCGCAAAAGGGTATCTCGCTTTCTCCCTTATCCATTGTTTTATATCTTTCTTCTTGCTTGTTAGTTCAAATTATGAAATACTCTCTTCTGGTTTTGCCTTTAAATTTCCATGGAACGCTTGAAATTTTGTTTCTTAGTTGCTTGTTTTATGAGGCCGGAGTGAATTGGAAATAATGATGGCAACAAGTGTGCTTAGGGGGGGCGAAATGGGAATTCTGAGTTGTTTTGGATATTTCAGCTTCTGCTGTGTGGGGGGAGTAGGCTCCCTGGCCGCATTGCATCGTGATTAGCTAGGACTGTAGTGTTTTTGGATGCTCGTTGCAATTTAATTACTAGTAGGAGATTGATATGAGAGGCTCTTGACTTTGGATGTGAAGCCCTGTGATTTCGTTGTACAACTTGAGTTTTAAGCCCTAAACAATGGTTGAGTAATCAATGAGATCATATAATGGAATCAGATAACTTCATTTCTACTTTCTGGTGTTTATGGCTCCCTCCCCATTTGTGAAAGAGGAATTTTGATACACCTTACTGTGGAGCCATGAAAGTGTGGAATGGGTCCGTTTAGTTATTTTTGTGTAGACCTTCCTTGCATGTTTTTCTATATTTTAATAGATGACAAAGCTCAGAAGTTCTGGTAAACAAGTAAAATATGAGGCTCCTGCTTTTCTTTTAAACAACTCCCAACTTCTCATTGTTTAATATGTTTTTTCCATTGCCCTTTAGTTAAAATTTGTTTGGTCAATTAATTGGAAAGGGTGTCTTGGGTATCTGAATCGCTAATGGCAACAAGAATACTTAAGCAGAAGGGAATGCAATTTTTTTGGGACATTTTAGGTTTTTCTTTGTGGAAGGACTAGAATACATCACTGTATTGCGTGGTTGTAATTTGTAAGTGTTATGTCTGAAATAGTTTGTGCGGGAACTGATGTTTTGGATACTTCTTACAATTTAACAAACACAAAATTTTCTGAAAAAGGGAAGTAAGGGATTTATAATAGAGGTGGAAGCTTGGTTTTTGAGGTGCATACCTCTATGCTTCAATCTTTATTCTGTAGAAATGTCAATGGATGGCTTGAGTGTGACTTCTATGGTGGATTTTGGCTGTCTAGTTATCATGTCAAGGGTAACCAGCAGAATAATTTTAGTTGGAGCAATCATCGAAGCATATTTCCAATTTGGATATCATCAAATTTATTTTACTCGCTGATGTTCTTGGCCCAGCATCATGAATGAGAGGAATTCCATTAACAATGTGGAATTTGTGCCTTTTGTTTTTCATAACACCTTCCCACCATTTCCTTCTATATTTGATAAATAAATAAACATAGAGTTTTGGTAGATGCATGAAACATGAGCACTTGTTGTTTTTCTCGCAAACTTTTCTTTTTTCTGTTGGATAACCAGGCATACTTTCTTTAAACCATTTGCTGCTTGTATGTATGACCTAATATCATGGCTTTCTAAGTCCTCGTCAGTAATTTATCTTGCCATGGAATTCTTATGTAAATGATTAAGTTGGAAAGTGTGGTTTCATTTCGTTCCATTATCTTCCATTTTTTGTTTTAAGTCTTTGGGGTTGCTGTATTTCTGGATTTGGTAGTATATTGTTACCTTGGCTGCAACCTCGAAAAATGCTAATGTAAATGTTGTTATTATTGCCCTGTCTGCCATCTAGTAATCAGGGATCTTCTTTGAAACAATGAGAATAGTAATATTCGAATGCATTATCAAGGTAAGGAGTCAAATTTTTCTGCAGGTCACCTTAAACTACCTGTGTATTTTACATGTACTCTTTGAAAGGGAGAATGGTTCTAGAGGTTGACAGTCTGGCACTTGGATGGAAATCCAAATGGTCACTAGCATAAGTCCATGCAATATGTGTCAGACTGAAAGGCAGAAACTTACCGTACCATTTATTTCATGTCCATGGCATGAAGTTGAATACAATGAGGCTCCTGGATGTATTATGGGACTGGGGCATACAGTTTAAGAAATAGTTTAAGGCCATGACATGCTACAATACAGTATGGAGTGAAAATGACTCTCTGCAATTCGTGTAGCTATCATTGGTTGCATGCCTACTGAAATATAAATGACCCATATGGTATATCCCTGACTAGTGCAGAAAGGTGAAATGGGTCTATCTGTCAGCAAATGTCTGGGATAAGGCTACGATAACTTAATTATGCTCCAAGGAATAACTGGGCGGGGGAGTAAGAGGACTGGCCAAAGGCAAAATGATGCTTCTAAGTGTGTATTTCAACTCAATGGTTTTTGATGGGTAGTCTTGTGTATTTACTATTTAACATAAAGTTGGAGCTGTACATTTAATGGTCATGACGCCATGGCAATCAATAAATTCCATCTAAATCATTTGCTTGCTGACATATATTCAGCAGCCTAATTTGCTGGAGATATAATTGCATCCTTTTGAAATTGCTTAGAGATTTTTTTTTCTTCCTGTGGCTGGAGATATGTTATGTGCTATGTGCCTTATTAAGTACTAGTTTGTGCAGTCAAGCAGCAAGCCAGATGGGGATATGACTAGATGCCACCTTTACTTGTAACTAAGATGTGGTGAAATGGCTGTTGTGTTCAAGTATTTTGTAGGTTCCCATTTTCCACATTTTCACTTTCATGCGTTTTCTGTGTGCTCATCACATATTTTATTAAAATACCGAAGTTCATTTATCATTCTGAACCTTTTTCTGCGAGAATGATGTGCCTTTTCGCAGTGAAGTTCGCTGCCGATGCTTCAAGGCTAAAAGTAGTACCCCTCCCTCGTAATTCAGTATTGACTGAGTGTGTTTTATTGATTGCAGATTGCTCGCATGCTTACTGTTAAGCGGGAAAGAGAGATTGAGGAGGGGGTTGGGAAGAGGCTGTCAAGAAAGTTGGACAGGCAATGGAAGAGAAGCATTGTTGTTAGACCACCTCCATCCTTGAAGAAATTGCAAGAGGAAGAGGCAGCTGCAGAAGCTGAAAAATCTGCTTGAGCCAATTGTATTGTATTATTCCTCAATGAATTTGATGTAATTTCATGACATAGGAGGAGCAGCATCCTCCTTCACTGATTGCGTAATTTTTCCTCCCGGTCCCTTTGTTCTTCCCTTTGCCTTATACTTGGCCTTTTCTTCTTTAGCAAAGTACTGATTAGTCTAATAGCTTGCTTGAATGTTACTATTGAGCAACAGGAAAAGAAAATTCCTCATAATATTGTTTTATTCCTAAACGCTGCAGTTTCATATTCCTTCATTTCTTTTTTTCATACCTCCCGCTCAGTTTCATTCCCTTATCCACCTCCAACCACCACGAACAACCATGGAAGAAGAATCGCCGCCGCCATCAGATCTCTCAAGTCCGAATCCAACCAGTCCCATGGACCATGCACTCCAAAAAAAGCACCAAGCAATGCTAGACCGCCTGTCCAACCGCCACCAATCCCGACAAAAAACTGCCTCCACCGCCTCCTTCCTCTCCACATTCACCGATTTCAAAAGCTCAATCGAATCCCAACTCACCCAACACAACAGATCCTGCTCGCTTGAAATCTCATATAGCCAACATCTCCTCCCTCGAAAAACTCGTCGCTGAAAGCTCCTACTTTCTCCCTTGTGAAATCCGCTCCTCTCTTAAATCCATCGAAAACTTAAAGCAATCTCTCGGTAAATTGAATTCCCAACTTGTCCCTAAGAAGAAATTCTCCTTCAAAAACAAATCCACAAGTTAACCAAATTCAATTCCAATCCCACCATATCCCGACAATCCAAATCCATCAAATTCCCTTTCACTTTCCGATTCCCCAGGAATCGGAAACCAAGAAAATCAAACTCTAACAAAAAATTTCAAGAATTTTAAAGAGTTTGGAGAATTTTCGCTGTCGGATTTGAATTCATGTGAAGTGAAATTGATTGGCTGTGTTAACGCAATGTTTGTTAACAGATTGAGGAATTGTAGAGTTTACACGGGACCTGTGATTGGTTCAATTTTGATAGAGGAAGTAGAGAACTGCTTGTTTGTGTTAGCATCGCATCAGATTATGCGAAAAGTTGTGATTTTTATTTGAGAGTGAGGAGTGGGCCGATAATTGAGGATTGTGGAGCTGTGAGATTCGCGCCGTTTTTTTTGAGATATGAGGGGATTGAGGAGGATTTGAGGGAAGCTGGGTTGGAAGAGGAGGATTTGAATTGGGAAAATGTGGATGATTTTAAGTGGTTGAGAGCGGTTAAACCACCGAGTTGGTCGGTTTTGGAGGACAGTGAAAGGATTGGAAGAGTGGAGGTTGAGGATCCTGAAAGAGCTGGAGCGGAGTGGAGAATACGGGGGTTTAGAGTGCGAAACTTCAAATAGTTTGTTATGCGAGTTTGGGTTCAGGTAATGTGATTTTTTGGGTTTCTGTCGTCTTATTTTGTGGGTTGATTGTGTTTTAGATGCTAAGTGTTGTTGAGTTTTGAATGAAAAGTGGGAAATGATGCTGTACTGCTGTTTGGTTATTCTTGTTCCTCTGCTTTTGGATTCTCTTATGTATTTTTTTTTTTTTTTTATTTCATGTGTTTTAGTTGCTCTTGTTATTGGGATGGAGGCTCTGTTCAGTCCAATTCACAGTTGATACTCTTAAAGAGAACTGCCTAATAGGTGCTCATTTTTTAGCTGCTTAGACAGTACATACTATATGGATTAGTGGGCAAAGACCTGAATAAATTTGGAGCGGAAACCGTTCCTCATCCTCAATAATAGTGAGTTTTATGAGAAGTTCCTGTAAAAAGGAGGCTTGTCGTGAATGCTTTGTAAAGAAGTTTGTAGGCATCCAAGCATCCGTGTAAATTTAAAATTTGCAGCACTTCTTCTAAGATTGCTTTAGTTTGAAACTAGAGGGAAACCTCTGATAACAGATGGACGACTTGTTATACAAAGAAGTGCAATACTGACATGTCAGGAGTGGCAGCAAAAAAATTAGAGTTATTGTTTGGAATCTTTACCCATTAGAAATATCTTGGTGCGCCACATCTGAAGTCTATCAGAATCAAACTTCACTTCAAAGGGGTGAAATTAAAAATGCTTTTTGTAATATAATGGAACTATTTTCTTAATCCATATCGACTATTATGAAATTTGATGTTAGTCCTGTATATGTCGTTAATCCATCATGTTATTTTGTTAAATTGATCACTCCTTAACATTGTGCTAGGTACTAATTTTCTGGGAGGTTTATAGAGTTCCGATGTATTTTATTTTGGGTTCTTCCAAAGTGAACACTGTATCTCTTCTAGTAACTTTTTTTGGCAATCCCAAAACCTACTTAGGGAGCTTTGTATTAACTTCATCTTGAGAGATTTGAAAAATAAAATGGAAAACAGATTCGAGTATGATTATGTGATTTGTAAGAGGAGGACTAGATGTTAATGGACTTTTGATAAAGAGGATTTGTGGTTGATTTGCCTGGCGCTGGGCCTTCAATGGCTTCCATCAATCTAGTGGCTTAATAAATTGCCATACTTTTTACCTGTTCAATAGTCCCGCAGCTCTTGCTGCATTGCTGAAAATTTTCTGCCAGTTAAATGAAAGAGCTTGGCTTTATGCTGCCAGGTTTATCTCCCTTCAGCCTGCAGTGGTTGTTCCCAGTTCTGCTTTTCAAGGTCTCTATTGCTATGTGGGGGATCTGTTTGATGGTACCCTGTACTTCCATATTGCTGTTTCTTATATGCTTTCTATTCTAGTTACTTCTGTATGCTACAAGAGGTTGTCTTCTGATACAGCTGCAATTCTAAATATGAATTTATAAGCTGGTTTTTTTGGTTAGTTCTGCTCTTATGCCAACAATTGTTTAAACAATTGCGGGCATCTGGTTCAACCATTGAAGATTATTGCCCTTTCATATGTTTTCTGGATTGTGGTCAAGTTTGCTGTTGTCATGGAAAGTTTCAAGGATCAGGTTGTTATCTGGATGCTTAAATCCTTGAAATGTCTGCTGAAAGTGAGTTGCTGTCACGACCTACTGGCTATGCTCTTAGATTTCTGATTGGATGCTGATGTTTTGCTGGGCGAGTACCAAGTCTGACGAGTTATCATGGCATATAAGCCTAGTACAGCATTATTGAAGCTAAAAAGTGCAGTTTGTGAGCTAGTTCTCAATTGCCGTTGAATTGGATGTGTTCTGGGGATTATTGCTGTTCTTTGATTGATGCTACATCTTTTGCCGGCACCTTCTCTGCAATAATGCTTCTAAGTTCATTCCAGAGATTGCTTGTAGTCCAATGATGATTTAAGTGTTGCTATGTTCTACAGATGTGATTTTATTGCATATATGATGCTGTTGGGTGGGTCAACTTACACTTTTATTGTTCTATCTTGTTAACAAGACCATGACATGGGATTTTCAGAGATGGTTTATGTATGTAATGAACCTTTTAGTTTTGTGCTTTTGTTAATGAAATCCCTCTTTGCAGTCAAAGAAAAAAAATATAGACCAATCATCTCTTTTTTTGTAGGCATATTGATTTACACGTATGAATCACTCTATGTTAGATTTATTTTAAAGAAATTATGGCTGTTCATGAGCTCATCTATCTCTACTGCTTATTTTTCCAATTTACAGTTCTGGTGGCTGTTGACTGTGCTTAAGATTCAGAAGCAAGCTGAATAATCTTATCTGTATTTTACATGGACTATTTGGAGCACCTTTTACAACTGCACCTGTTTTGACTTTATGCTCTGACTTCATTGTTGGCATTTGGCTTTGTAGATGGGATCTTGCCAGTTTTACCATAATTATCCCAATTAGAAAATTTGTGTTACGTAAAGACAAGTGCTTTCCAGAGTTTAATTAATAGGAAAACATGAATTTGTTTGCTAGACCCACTCAAAGATTCTTTGGAATGCATGAATTAGGTGCTGTTGTGAGTTTGGTATGGGTTTTGCCAAATGTTCTGTGATTTCCCTTCTGGCTTTGTCAAAGTGTGGGTTGGCAGCAGTAACCTGCTCGGCAATTCCCACAGGAAAAATTCTTCTACTTTCTCCTATACAGCATCTATCGAAGTCATACCAGGGAAACCTGTATAGATTTTTCAACTTTCGAACTGTTTAATAGTTGTTCCCTTGGACTCTGGTTACGTTAAGGGCAATTCCCACCTGACGTTTAGCATGGTTCACATGACTGTGGTAGGTATTTCTTTAACTGTCAAATCCTTGCAACATATTGCTTTCACATTAAGGATTCTTATGTGGGCCGTAACAAGCAACTGCCATAATGAATTTAAGTCACAAAGTAGAGGTGTCATACATTGTATATATTCTATTCCCTTGTTACCAACTCCTGTTAAGTGATGTTTAGTTGTGGGCATGGCATTTTCTTTTTCGAGCTTTGACTTGATTCTCTCATCAGGTCCAATCATGTTTTATGATCATGGGTAGATCTTGATGATCTAATTCGTTCAGTCCTCAACTACAACCATGTGACCTAACTCTGCATGCATCATTATTTAGAGTTTTAAACCTGGTACTTGATTCTCGTATTCTCTATCCAGTAACTTAAGATATCCATCAGCAAGCCTGGATAATTCGATCTCTCTCCCTTTTTGCTCTCTCTCTCTCTCTCTCTCTCTCGGTTTTGGTTTATTTTCAGGTTTTAAAGTTCGTTTCCAATGTCCTCTGATCATTTGTCTTGATATGCGTCCTCCGCATGCTGAGTGGTGCAGTCCTGAGTGCTATGCGGAACAAGTATTCACAAGTTGATATGATTCTCAAGGTAGGTATGTTTTTATTTGCTAGTAATACCTGGTTGGATTTTTTTTGGCTGCTGATGAATTTTTTTATGGACTCCATGTAATTGCATTTGGGTCTTTGTTTCAGTTTCTTGGAAACCTTCTTTCATGGTTTATGTAGTTTCCATCCCTCTTGCGTATTTCTTTAGGAGTGCAACATGCTCTTAGAAACACATTGATTGGTTCTTGCTTTAGATGCACAATACATACATTTGTCATTTGATTGTTGGTAGCTCAAAGGATACTCTGGTCGTGCTGTTTTCGCATGCTGTGAAGACTTTATTGCCATTAATCTTGTTCTAAATGCTGCCCTCCTCAACAAAGATAGAATTGAGTGCATGATTAGCGGATCCCGTTTAGGTTTTTGGTGTAGAATCTTGTGCCTTGCAAATTGCAACCCATGAAGGTGGAGTAGAGTAGCTGGACACCACAACGTAGAGTAGCTGCTTTCCATTCCTAAAACCCCATCCCATCCCTCTTAAAATTTGAATCTAACAAAAGTCTCTGCTCTTAACTCTTAACTGGAGGGGTGAGATGTCTCCTTGGGGACTTTTTGGATCCTAATTTGAACAGTTATGTATCGAATTTCCCTGCTTAATTATTAGATGCTACCTTACAATAACTTTTAGGGAGGCGTATCTACTTAAAGAGGTGGACTTGGATGAGTCCAATAAAGCACGTCGGCCTATCAGGTCTTTTTAGTCTGAGAGAGTCAAAAGAGTTAGGTGCAGGTTGGTTCCATCTCACTTCATGTGGTTCGTAGGAATAGACATATTAATTATTAATAATTAATAACAAAAACTGTAGCTGAAATAACCGTTCATCTCCTCACAAATCAATCACTTGGATTAGAATAAGCAATTTAAAAAAATATTCAATTTACTCCCCAACTTTTATTTGCATGATAGAGCCTTTTTTATTTTAGCTCAATTTAGCATCTAATTGTATATTTTTTTTATAAAAAAATATTGGATTAAAAGTCAGAGGATCAAAGTGAAAATAACAAGTAAAATAGATGACGACTTCAAATTTCATGCAAAAACTTTATTTTAATCCCTATCTTTTTTGATTTATAAGTGATTTATCCTGTTAGTTATCAAAAATTCAATTTTGATACTAAAATTCACTTCTGTCATTTTCAATCCTTTTTGTGAGAGGAGGAAGTGAGAGGATGCTAGATTCTGGTGTAGAGAGAGAAAATGGATGTTGAAGATGATTCTGGTCACCAAAAAGGTTGAAGTCGGTGTCAATGAGTTCTATTTTATGAGGGTATTTTTACCTAGGTGTTTTGTTTCCTTCTCCTTTCCTAAGGAAACATAAGAGAATGTTTTTAGATTCAGGTTGATTTTAATTTTTTGATCTATTTTTTAGGTTTTTGGAGACCATGGATAGGTTTCTAAAGGTGTTTAAAGTATTTTCTAGGTGTTTTCGGTTAAAAATAGATTTTTAAGACAAAAAACCAAAGTCTTATTTTTCTAGCAACATGATCGCTGAATTTTGTAGAAAGCAGCGACGTTTCATCTACTGTCTTACAAAAAATAAAGGCTAGCTCATGTAGGCTATAAGGCCCATGCACTTGGGATTTTTTTAATGCCCAAGCCCACGCAACTGGGCTCCTTTTAGGGTTTTGTTTTTATATATATATTTGATTAAAAAGATTAATAAAAAGAAATCATTGAATCCAATTCAGTCAATAAGCTGAGCTATTATTTGAATTTTTTTTATTAATGCCTTTTCCTCTTTTCAATTAAAATTTTTTTATATAATTTCATCATTTGTTATCGATGATCCGTTTTTTTTAAATTTAACACAAACTTAAAAGAATACGATTTCATCCTTTGTTATCAATTATGTACTTATATATGCCTATCATGATTTTTTTTACTTCTAAAAAAAATATTTCATACAAAAAAAATCATGCGCTTTATTGTCTTAAAATTAAATGAAAAATAATTTCTGGAATAAAAAAAATTATTGAATCTCGAGTTTCTTGGTTGATTGAGTTCACTTAGGTTTTTTTAAAGTAAATGTTATTTTTACCGATTTCATCCTTTAACATTGCTTTGGATTAATTCATGATTGAGTTTCCCAAAAAAAAATTAAAATAGAAAACTCAATAAATAAATAAATAGGCTAGTTGAAATCCAAGGGTCCTCTCATCAAAAGTCATTATAGCAAATAGAAGTTATCCATCAAGTGAAAAATTCACTTTAACTTTTACAAATGATTGAATCTCTCTTATTAAAATAAATAAATAAAAACCCTTGAATCTCTAGCACTAGCAGGATGGAGTCGTTGATTAAACAATAACCATAAAGAAATTGGCCCCTTTACCTGCAAAGTATGCATGTTTGCAAAATTTAGTCCTGGTTAGAGCATAAACTAAAATAGATGGCATATTCATTGTAGCTACAAACTCATTCTCAACTCGCCTGTTAACTTAAGCAATGCTTTTTTTTTTCTTTTTTCTATTTTGATTTTCAAACTTTTAATTATTGCAATTTCATCCTCCAAAGTTATGGCATCATGGTTGTTTTGCCCCTAATGTACTAAATTTTGGGTTATGTTTGAATATAGGTTCGGTTTTGATTTTGCAAAGTTAGAATTTAATAAAGGTTGAAAATACAAATTATTTGAAAAGACATTCCCATTGAGATTTTGGTATGGAAAACTTTAGTTTGATCCTTATAGTTTTAAATTTCCTATCGTTTGATACTGTTGTTTTGGAGATTTATGTCTCGATACCTAACTTTATTTTCTTTACTTTTCAATCTCCCGCTATTAAGGGAGAAGAGAGAAAGCCTTTGAAAAATTTTAAAGAGAAAGAAAATGGTTGAATGACCATATTTTGGTCATCTAAAAGGTTGAGATTTATGTCAATGGGTTTGTCTTCCCTATAAAAGTCAATGAATGTAGTGTTTCTCTACAAACATGCTAGAAAAAATAGATTAGATCAGTTTAGTTTTTTTATTCATTTGAATTTTTTTCAGAGTGATTTTGTGGTGTCTTAGGATTACTAATTAGTTTATCAAGGTTTTTATGGTATTTTTTATGGTATTTTCAAGTAAAAATAAGTTAAAAATTAGATTTTTAAAATTAAAAAACTTGAAGTTTAATTTCAGGTAACCAGAAGGAAACATGTGACCTATCCGTAACATGTTGCTCAATTATTATTATTTTTCTCTAGGTGCGGGCTTGAGCTTTTTAACTAGAGATCTAGCTTGTGAGTTTGATTAGTATTTTTTTACATAATTTTTTTATTTAAATATTGATTAATGCCCTATCTCTTATTGGTATTATTATTTTACTTAGATTTATTATTTAAATAGTGATCGATCTTTTTACATTTTTTTTTTAGTTTTATAGTGTTTCAAAGAAATTAGTTTAATTTATCTAAATTGTTTCCTCTTATATTTTATATAAATTAGTTTTATGATCATTATTCCTTGCATCATAAGGCTTGCCACATCTTAAAATATTTGTATTATGTTTTTTATAAAATAAAAATACTTTTTTTATTAGCAATAAAAGTTAGTTTTTAAGATGGAATAAATGAAAACGCGTAAAATAAAAAGGAAAACTGGGGTAAAATTTTGGCATGGGCATCTATTTTCTGCTTCGATCATGAAGATTAACTTTTGGTTATAATATTTAATTAGTGATGATAATTATTTTTTATTTATTAATTTATATATTTATTAATTTATTTTATAAAGTATAAACAATATCTTTTTTTTTTACGCTAAAAATTAACTTGAGTTGAAATCCGACCCGCTATGCACGCAGTGTATAAGACTAGTTCAATGCTATTTTGATTTGGTTTAGGGAATTTAGGTAGCAATTAAGAGCTGCCGATTACCATTGAATTATCAAAACTATATTTTGTTTTTCCATTTCTTTCTTTGTTCCGAATCATTTTTTTAATTCCAACTCTTTGTTCCTGTCTGTGCTGATTGACAGTTTTTATTTAATATTAAATTAAATCTACTGTTACAAATGAGACAAAAGGATTGCTATTAGTACGAGGTGGGCACTTTTGGATTCCATTTAGCGGGCCAGGATTCACCACCAGGCCCCAAGACTCTGGACTGTGGACAGCTACGTAACCCATGAGCTTCTCTTTGTCTTGATATTAGACAAATTGAATGCTTTGGAAGCCCTAATAGGAGATCCTAGTTGAATTGCCATTAGTACTAGGTGACACATACCTTACATGATTTTAATGGCGGATTGGTTGTCTACACATGAAGACGGTTCTGGCTTCTTCTTCTTCTTCTTCTTTTATGCGTTCTCAGTTGCTCTTTTTTCATTTTAAAACAAAACTTTATAGTGATATATATCAAGAAGCTCTCTGACTGATCTACCAAATAAACTAGCTGATGTGTACACACTCTAAAGTTTAAATGATTCTTGGTTAATTTGTTAGCGAAGATCATAATCAGTGTTATCCCTAAATCATCATAACATTAACCGCACTCATTCTAGCAAGATCAGAGATAAGAGAGAGAGAGAGAGTTAGGTCTCACTGTGTCTTAGCTCAATTCATTAGAATATACTTCAACATGTAAGATCGAACTGAACTAGCTAGGTCTAGGATGCCTGTGTAGATACACATCAAACTTAGATGGATTTGTTGAGCAGGTTATATATGTTTGCAAGCTGCAAGTATTCAAATTAGAGCTGATTTTTCTGCACCCCAGTTGCTAATCACAGTAATTATGTTAGCTGATGCTATTGTTTATAAATTGCATATGTACCTATCAAGAAAAAAAATAAAAAAATAGAAGAGAGATTCTAGCTATATACGTACAATATTAAATCCAAGTTAAATTAATTAAATATCATATATATGAGCGTATCTGATTATATAAACAGGAGGAACAGGTGGTGCTCTTAAAGTTTGAATCGTATACTCTTGGTAACACAACAAGCAAAAGAAGACAAGTTCACGGATATTGATACATAGCATAAAATACTTTCGATTACAGATTTAAATGCTACGTTGCAATAGTCTTCAGGCCATAAATTTATGATTTCTCAGTGAAGAAAATATGGCATTAGTGTGTAAATCAACTTGAATGATTAAAATACATCAGAGGGAGGTGTAGCTAGGGCTAGGGCTAGGGCTAGGGACCCAGAAGATGAGTCTCATATAAATAGGTGCGTATGACGACTTTGTTTTCTCGTGAACAAACACGTCAATGATAATTATTGGCTCACCATGATTTGGTAAGTGAAGGTTGCTATGCTATTCTAAGGACCCCTCTAATTTTCTTCTTATGTCAATTCTCAAGAATTAAATGGACAGTATTGTTTTTCAACACTAGTTTACTATATATTCTTTTGTTTAATCCGTTGAATTTTGAAGCATAGAAGGTTCTGCTTCTTTTCTTTTTTTCAATGATTTTCTAATTCCCCTTTAGTGTGTAAATATTGTTTGTTTCATACATCTCCATTTGTTTTTGCTTGTATGTTGAATCTAGCATGATCGGCGATAGTTTTTTTTTTTTTTTAATTCTTAAGCTATAGTAGTCTTAGAGTGTGTTTAATTTAACTTGGGTGGAAAATTAACGGGGAAAAAATTATGTACTAATTATTATTCGGCAGTAATTTCTCACCTGAAACTTGTTTTTGGATATTACTGTTTTGATTGACTTGTTCTTATATAATTTATTATTTATTTATTTCATCAGAATTATATCCACTTTGTTCATAAATATTTTTGAAGCAAAAATCATATATATACAACCTGAGTTTTAGTTTTACTATATGTAAACGATATTGTTACCAGGGTGCGAGTAAATTTCAGCATGAACAGCTTCATCTTCATTTTAATTTGAATGCATATTCTGATCATGTTCTTAAAAAATTAAGTTAATTTCCCCTTAATATATATATATATATATTCAGAGATAAACTACACATCAAATCATCATCTTAATTTCTAGGGAGAATTACATAGAATCATTTGATGCAAGAATATTTATTAAAAATGATCAGGCGATCTTCATTCCCTGTTTATTTCGAGGACTTTATAAAATGGTCTCCAACATCATGTATAGTTCCTACAGATCTGTAAAAAACCTATATGAAGCATAAGAAAGTTCCAAATTGTCTGCAAGAACTATATATATCACGTATAGTACATAGCTTTAATCATATTATATATCAAAAAATGATTTATGGTCCCCAGCAGCAATCCTTAGTAAAAACAAATGATATATAGTACATAGCTTACTAAAAATAAATTAAAAAACGTATAGTACATAGCTTCAATGGATAATTAGTTGAGGGATCACCTATGTTATCTATTTAAAAATCGTGCATTATTAAAAAAAAAAAAAACGTTCATAACTACTAAGTTGTAAAGGCGAACGGCCGGATCCTTAAGTTGGTGGTATCTGAGCCTGAGTTTCTTCTTGTCAAAAGTTGATGGAAGCATACAATCAATCAGGGCTATATAGCTAGCTAGCTAGGCAGTAGCTAAATCAAATGAGAAGATTGTCCAAGTGTTGTATAAATTTAATTAGGTGCATAATTAACATAATAATTAACCAAACTATCAGTCTCATTGTCTTTCGCAGTCCTTGGCTGTATATGTGATGTCATTGTCTATTGGAGTTAAGCCAACAAATCAAGGCATGGTAGTTGATGGGATCAAAACAATGATAAAGCTAGCATACTACAAAATTTCTTCATTAAAATACTGTAGTTAAACCTAAATATTTCCCATAACAAAAATATTCTTCATATTATATTATATTTTTGTGGCTGATTGCTTGTAAATCAATTCATATATATATATCATATTCCTAAGCCATAGTGCTGGCCATAACGGTTGAGAAAACGAGTAGCTAGATGCTGTATGATAGTAATACTATAGTGGGGGTGTAAGTAAGAAGATTTGAGCATTGTTTGATTATAAATTCAATCAATGGCCCTAAGTCTTAGTGTCATGTCAGAGGTTATATAATCTTAATCTTAAATTAGTTTATGGTCGCCATATGGGCACTTTGTTTAATGGGGTAAATGACTTGATTTCCATAGTAAAACATTTTCGACGTGTAATTATCATTGAAACAGTAAAGATTTGATGAAATTAGCATAGATTTTTCATACCCCACATTAATTGCTTTCGTTCTGTGGCTATTAGGGTAGTTAGGCCATGAACAGTAGAAAGGAGTTGGAGCTAGTGTTTGATGCATGTACACAAATACTACTCACGTGTACTATACGCAGTACAAGCCTTCCTTATATATAAACTGTTTTTTCTGCACTGTCTGCTTGTTTTACTCTAATCAAGTGCTTAATGATGCTTGAGGCAACTGTCACTGTCCATAGTCGAAGAAATAACCTCACTAGTCCAAGCCAATACATACATACATACATATCTTAGCTTATTTATTTAGGGTTAGAGAGACAATTGATAAATATACTTCAATTAGATCAATTTTCCCCTCTAATATGATTGTGTTAGTCTATAGGTTATCTGAGCAAGCCACATGTATTATTGGATTGAAAATACTGATGATGGCTTTTGATGGAAACTGCAAGTGGCTTTGTCAGTCAATCTACCTCTATATATATCAAATCCAAATACATTGATTCGAGGGGCTAGCTAGACCTGATCATCAAATCCAAAATTTATTTGGGCTGCAAGTGGTTGTTTGCTATCCAATTTTTGATTCGAGTCAATTGGCTGGAGTTCTAAAACAATATGTATATATCACGGGTGCATAATCTCTCAGTACTGTTTATTATATTCCCAAAAGATAATGCGTGCAAAGAAAGACGATCGTATCTCTGAATCGATCTCTCTCGACTGTTCCAATTAAGAACAAATAATAAGGCATCCCTTATATTCTATTCGTGATTCTATGTATATTATATGTTGAATCTAGTATATGTTCTTAGCCCCATTGATATATATTAGGGTTGCTTTCCTTCTGCATGGAAATGGAGCAACAGCAAACCTTATACGTGGCATGGGGGAGGCATGGAAAGTCCGAGTTTAGATGTATTGGGTAGAAACTTAACAGAACAAGCAATTTAGTTGTTTAGCTGACACAACTATGATATTTTCTAATCATTAATTTAAAATAGTTACTAACTTTAGGTGACATCACTTACCCTCTAAATTCTTTATTGAACCTGCTTCTTTTCAATGAGAGGAGGGTGGTCCAACAGACAAGGAACCCTAGTTGAAGAAGCAACCCCTCTCTCTCTCTGCGAAAAAAATCTTTTTAACTAGCTTTCGTGAAGAAGGTGGTAATAGGTTTCTTTAATTCTCTCTCTTGAAATCTAATTAAGATGGAAATCTTTTTTTATTTCTTTTAGTAGTAAAATTTGTGCCGACAGTAATACATACGAGGCAAGTAAAGGGAAAAAGGAGAACGGAAAAGCAAATTTAATGAATTCTCACTTCTCGTCGTGTTGCTTTGACTCTATGTGACCATTGATTTGATGTGCTTTTGAACATGTTTGGCTTTTCTTTTCCTATTTATTTAAAGAGAACGTGTTTAGGTTAAAAGAACTCCCTTGTGAAATAATATTAATTCTTACAGAAATATCTTCTTTTTTATTATTTTTGAGAACTATGTATATATACGATCTTAAATATTGCAATATATCCAAGCTATGATGGATTTGTTTTCTCTTATATATATATAGCCATCGAAGGTATATTGCTAACAGGAAATGCAAAACCATCACAGGAAAGGAGATCGAATTTGTAAAATGCCAATAAAAGTGTATTTATATGTATACCTAGAGCAATCACTTTTTTATGTATTAATTTTAATTTTTTAGTTTTTCCATAAGTTTTTTTACCAAATAATAATAATAATAAATCTTTTCCATGAACATATCCCGTATGAACAAGATTATCCGCGCTTTATCCCGATCGAGAAGAAAAGCCCGCAGAGAGGGCGAGGGTAGTGTTGCATGAAACTGCATATATTGTGAGGACCCATTTTTCGGTTTTAAGGCACTTTATTATATTTATCTTTTGACACGATCGATGTATAAGAACTCCTTGATTTTCCACCTTTAAAAAGGAAATTTGGGTAAAATCTCTCTGTTTATGATACAGGACAACGAAGAAAAGGACGAAGGCATCCACAAATGTCATAGACGCATTGTCTTGATGAGGTTTAAACTCAAAGGAGAACGTGTTTTAGGTTTTAAAGACGGTAGAAATTCAGTGTTTGCTGCACCAACTTCTCCTCTAACCAGCTACCTCAATGGTCAAATGGGTAATGTCCTTTTCATCATCATGTTACTATCTCTGAGAGTTAGTTTTATGATTAAACTTAAGCATTTTGACAACCATTTACCCCGCACTGTTGAAAACATTGGTGATTAGTTATGTTATTGGTTTCGACTTTTACTTTCTTGTAGAAACTAGAAAAAAAGGGTTATACAATACAATCTTGCAACGATGTGTTAATTCTTCGCATTACCTGCCGCAATTTCTTTGCTACGTTATTTATGGATACTACGGAGAATTAGAGGCAAATTTACTTACATCGACATTAATTTATATATAGACACACACACACACACACACAAGTGTTTTTCTTTATATATATTTTAAGAGAGGAAGGGTGTTTTGGCTAGTTTTCTTGTAACAAGTTCAAGTCCTTCTCTGATCGAGTAAATCACTGTACGTATTTGAAATAGTATATTCATAAGAATTATATATATTTTCTTATTATCTTCTTAAGATTTAAACTGTAGATAATAATATAGAAAACAAACTCAGCTACAGTACAGATAAGAATCACGCATGATTGCATATATACTATGTATATATGTGGCTATCTGCTGCATTATTGACGCATGCATGTTTATATTCTTCCTTAGTTATTTTCCAAATCATTTAGAAAATATAATTATGCATGGAATTAAGCAAGCCCCAAAGTCCCACTTGTAGTAGAAAGACTTGGACGATTATCAAATTATGGACGCCGGTGTGGGGAGGGGAGAGAGACAGGTGGCCTATTAGCACAGTGGTTGGTTAGAATGCAAAATCATCAAGCACACGTGGAAAGCTGGAACGAGATCCATTTCAGTACTCAATTCAAAATATATAAGGTAATAATGAAGGACAATACTAGCTAATGATCTTATGCCCTACATTGCATCAGGCAATCAATAAAACTAATCAACTTGCCACCTCCTTTATTAGGAAATTGCTAATTCTAACATTTGTTAGTGATATTGTTACTAGATTCACTCATTTATATATATATATATATATATATATATATATATATATATATATATATATATATATATATATATTCACTTATTTTGTGCTCGTTCATGGGACATGAATGACATGATAGAGGTTCCAGTGAGTTGGAGGTAGAAAACAACGCTTGGAAGTTATTATACTCCTTCCACTAGCACGAATGTGTGATTAATTAATTTATAGATCATTATTATAGTTCTAATAATTTCTAATTAAAAGGTGGCCATATATACAACTTCACCATTCAGAACTACATTTCGTTTACTCCTTTGATCCCCAACCTAACTTTAGTTTTCTGGGTTTTGTGGTAAAATTAAGTTCTTGCTAAATCCCTCTAGTTTTAAATAATTTTCTGGATTGATATGGGTGAAAAATGATGATTTTACAATCTTACGAATGATAATGTAAGAAGAGTAGTGTGCATTAACCAACCAACTTATTAAACCTCAAAAAAAAAAAAAACCTTAAAACTTATGCATGAATCAGTTTATTGGTTAGGGATTAAGAATCTATAAAAATGTATTAGCTTATGTTTATATATTACCGCGTTTCGTTCACACCAAGAAAAAAAAAAGTTAGATTACATTCTTCTCACAGAAGACTTCCCCAACTTTCCTCACGAGGACGGGTGGAGTTGGATATGGTGAAACTAAATAAATAACTATCGTGTAGGAATATTATAAGTAATGTTGGCTTTATATTTATGTTTTTATATATATATATATATATATATAACTTGTGATCCTTTCTTTCATTTCATTATGTGTGGAGAGTTCACATTTTGGAGTCGTATGATTTGTTAATTAATTTTCTAATAAGTCATCTTCACTTGCAGATGGATATGTAATGCTTTTGAGAATCTTCCCTGCATATTCATCCATTAATTAATTAAAAGACCTGTTTCCGGAGCTCCTTTGGCCTTATTCATCAATTGTTTTTTCCCTCTAGAAATTAAAAACAAATATGATTAATGTTAGTTACGAAACATGTTTGAAATATTCAGCGCTGTGATCAGGAGAAAAGAAGAAGAAGAAAAAACAAACACAATATATGTCGCTGACCATTGAGAAATCAAGTTTCAAAGTCTCCATTAAATTCATAAATTATACTAGAAACTAGATGTTCATGTCTCTCTATTCGTGACAAATTCGCTTAACTTGTTTTGTTTCTGAGTTTATTACATGAAAGTTGTTGTATTTGTCTGTTTTTAATGAAAATATGGAGGAAGAAAGTGACTACCTGCTAATTAGTAACTGGAATTTCCAATTTCTTTTTCTTTTTCCTTCTTTTTTTTTACCCAAATCTTTAATGCACGGGGCACTTTTTTTTTTAATTATTTTTGGCATAATTATTTTTACTATGTTGTTTTCTTAACTGTTAAAATTTTTTAGGTTTCAAAGAATTCCAAATGAGTTCAATGCGTGAATAAATATAAATTTTTATCCGGTCATTTTATCAAATTAAAATTTTTCTTGATCATTCTAAATGTCTAATTATATTAGGATATTATTTAAGAATTATTCATTTATTTTTTGTTGTCATCATTGGATTCTTTTTTCTAGTTAGATTATGAATTTCAATTTAATTAAAATTTTACTAATTAATTATGACATTTCTCTTGTATTAAACAACTCTGGAGGCTATTTTCTAAAAGTAGATTTGATGAATTATTGATTTTTATAATATATTTGAGTTTTATATACAATTGTTTCTATAATTAAGGGTTGTACCTTAGGCTTGAGAACCCTAGTATTTTTCTTTATAGTTTAGGATTGTAAAACTTTAGGAATTAAATGTTCGATGTACAAAAGGGACTGGCAAAACCTTGTCATTCTGTGTGATGTATGAGTGAAGGTCATTTGGATAACTATGAGGGCTCAAAAACTAGCGCATGCAAAGAACCCAGTAGCATATACTAGATCGAGTGGAGCATTTATCAGCAAAAATTGCAAAATGCTTAAACCATCTGACACTATAAAAGGGAGGCATAAACATGAATCTTGATGTGGAGAGGGATGTTGACACTATAGGGCAACTATTTTGTCGGTTGTTTTTGTTTTCAAGACTAAATTAGACTAGGAAAATAATATTTCTTATTATTTTTTTCTATTTAAATTAGTACTTTCAGTTTAATTAAGATTTTACTAATCAATATATTTTTGGTTTTTTTCTCGTATTTAAACAACTAGAAATATTAATTTTAGAGGAGATTGATAAATTAATTATTGACTTTCAAAAAGTATACTTGAGTTTTCTATATAATTAAGGAATATAACCTCGAGAACCCTAGTTTTTACTCTAGAGTTTATTAGAACCACCTGTAAAATTACTTTGGGGACTGATCAGTAACCCTATATATCCAAGCTATATATGGCTGCCAGTGAAGGGATAGAAAATTTGAAGGTGGCCCTAGCTAGTGACGTGATGTTATTTCACGTGATCTTCTATTGGGAGAAAAAAAGTAGGAAATTACTTGGAAAAAGAAGAAGCAACATAATGAGAATTCTATTAGTCGTAACTAACGTAATTGTTGCTCAATGTGGTAATTATGACAGTAAAGAACGTATTGTGATTGTCATGTTAAGTTTGCTCCCATTTGCTAATTAATTAACGGGCACTTATAAAAAGTTGAAAAATGCGTAAGCTGGCCAGGAATTTCAGAAACTGGTGAGGCCCCATCTTCATTCACTGATAATAAAAACATTATGTTAACATGATTCACAGTAATTTAGAGATCGATGGCATGGCGATGCACTGGGTGACGAAGGAGGCAGCTTAATTTGTTGCGTGCATGGAATGAGCTTCTATACTCTGACCATCGAAGACGTGCCATCTGTTCCCTGATGCTGACCTCTTTCTTAGTTTAAGGACTTCTGCAGTAGTTTGTTTTTGACCATCATTAATCATTCGATATTTGGATCTCAAATTTGCCCTCGGTATTTTGAAGTATAATAATTATAGAACGAGCCCACCTTGCCCTTCGGGGACATCCTAGCTAGCTAGCTACACTCTTTAGATATATCGGCCAGAATTAATATATTTGTGTGGCAGAGCTTAGTGATGAAAATGTCACTAGCTAGGAGAATATGTGAATTCTTGGAAAATATATATGTATTTGATAGGCTTCCTGATCTCTACAATATTGAAATGGAAGACAGGCTTTTTCATGCCTCCCAATGTATAGAAAATCTGCACCAGGGATATATATACTTCTGAAGTTCTGCTGATATTGAGGTTAGAGGCCAGTCGCGGATGGAATATTGGAATCCAAAAAACATTGTGCCCTACCACGAGCTAGCTGTCTTGATTACTGAAACATATTTTAATAGTTGGCTGCTTAAAATATTATGGCCGATTGATTAATTAAGAGTAATTAATCACCTTAGAGGGAGGAGACGGAGAGGGCATAGCTGACATTTCAAGAATAAAAAGGTCATTGTTGTTTTGCTTAGCAAATGGGAAGCTACCACATCAGCCTGCTTTTTTTGGGCTCTATTGTATCAGGGTGGCATGAAACATGGAACGCATATAAATAGCAAGCCTGCAGTTAATGGTTGGATCATAGGGAGCCTAATCTTAAGGTGAAAAACATAGGATACAGTACTGTCTTATACTCTTGAAAATGGGCAGGTCTCCTTGCTGTGACGAGAGTGGCCTCAAGAAAGGTCCCTGGACCCCTGAAGAAGATCAAAAACTTGTCAAATATATCCAAAAACATGGCCATGGAAGCTGGAGAGCCCTCCCTAAACTTTCTGGTATGTATTTTATCTATCTTTCTGTAAATATAGCACAGCTCCATCCCCGTCTCTCACTCTGTCTCTAACAAGGAGTTTATTTTTGCAGGTCTTAATAGATGTGGAAAGAGTTGCAGGTTAAGGTGGACAAACTATTTAAGGCCAGATATCAAAAGAGGGAAATTTTCTCAAGAAGAAGAACAAACAATTCTAAATCTCCATTCCGTCCTTGGCAACAAGTAACTAGTTAAACATTCACCTTTCTTTTTCGCCGCATCTTATTTCCTGGATTATTCATGTTGTTTGTACTTATTTCCATATTCTTCTACTTGTTCCTTTGAAGATGGTCTGCAATTGCAAGCCACCTACCGGGTCGGACCGATAATGAAATCAAGAATTTCTGGAACACCCACCTGAAGAAAAAGCTCATTCAAATGGGTTTTGATCCAATGACTCACAGGCCTCGCACCGATATCTTCTCAAGCTTACCTCATCTTATAGCCCTAGCTAACCTGAAGGAGCTCATAGATCACCATTCATTGGAAGAACATGCTCTGAGACTACAAACAGAAGCTGCACAAATGGCAAAACTTCAATATTTGCAATATCTCCTTCAACCTCAACCTCCTGCAGCTTCTAATACTGCAACAAGCTCAAACAACCTAAACAATATCGGTACTCTTAGTGACATCGAAGCCTTTAATCTCTTGAATTCACTTGCTTCACTCAAGGATAGCCCAGTGTCAAGTTTATCCCAGTTGGATTTACCGGCTTCCTCTCTTCAAGGGATCAATGATTCAATCCCCTTCTCCCATTTGCCTGACTTACAAATCCCTTGCAATTATCAAACACCACCAACCAAGGGCATGGCTCAAGCTCCTGAGTTAACAGTGTTTAGTCAAGGAGAGAACTCGCCCATTTCTCCATTTCAGTTTCCTTCATCTTCAACTCCATTTCCTCCTTCTGCAGTTCCACCTGTAACACAGATATCCAGCATGGTCAACAACTTGGGAGATGCCTCTAGTACTTCAAGCTATGGAGAAGAAGTTCCTTCAGTTTGGCATGACCTCCTTGAAGACCCTTTGTTTCATGATATTGCTTAATTAGCTTAAATTTTCATATATGTGAAAAAGGTTTGGAGTTTCACCACCACTTCACTGTGTAATAACACAACATATATACACTGTTTGTAGCTGTATGTATACTTTAGGACATTGCACTCATCATGGTAGATAGATTTACATGCATGTTTTATAATTTAAGCAGAGGCTTTCATCATGGAGTGTACACCATTTATATGCAATTGAGAGACTGATTTTACTGAAAGATCTCATCTGATTTAATTGCCATTTTTCTCCAGTAAACAAGTTTCTATAGCTTTCACAAAGCTAGCTAACATCTAGCAATAATGTTGCATGAATGACCAGTGATCTTCATGGCAGGTAGGTCATGAAAATTAATTATTTCTTGCATCTATAATAATATTAATTAAAGAATAATTACTTAAAATACTAGATTCTACATTGCTTTGTCTTATCAAATTGCGAAGATGTTTTCCTTTGTGTCCTGAAACGTGTTGACATATCTATTACATATGCATCAAATTAATAAGTGCCTTGAACTTCTCTTCTTTCTCATTTTAGAAAACTCTTGGAATCTTAGAAGAAGCATACACATAAAACATTGTATAAATAAAACATGTTATACCAAAATCCTCAGCTCTCCATTTCTCATATTTATGTGTTGTAGTATTTTATAAGTAATTGACAGAAGTCTGAAGAAAATAACAGAAAACCTAGAAAACAAATACTTTGTTATTATTAAGGAAAGAGACCTTATATATGGAAAGAGACCTTACATATAAATAGTTATTATGTGTAATAAATTCCATCATTGTATTGTATACAATCCTAAAAGTATAAATACAAAGGGATGGTTTCCTTATTAACAACCATCACAATTATACAAAAAACTATCTCTCAATCTTAACTTGGTATCATAGCAGCAAATCGTCCAGCAGCTCTCTCAATCTTAACTGTTATATATAATATATAAAAGTTGCAGCCCATTAATCTGTAGAGCTTCACTGATCAGAAGTCGTGATGTTCACACATGAGAAAAAGTTTTTTGATCTGCAGTTTTCTTTGGTAATTAATGTTTCTTAAATATATTTAGATCAGATAATTGACCAAACCTTTTGATCTGCCCTAGCCAACCACTCTAAAGGAAGTGGATGCAAAAACTCCATGTCGATCACTATCTTGTTCCTCTTTAAAATGGTTTTTTTTTGTTATATATATATCAGTGGAAGATACTGCTTGAGATTTTGTGTTCATAAAAATTTTCTTAAGAGAGAGAGATAGAGAGTTGACAAAAGCTTCTATGTCAAATAAATGACGTACAACTATCCTTCAATGATAAGGAGGGACCCCAGGTAGTTGGGGAACATAAAAGGCTTGGTGCTACGACTAATCTAACCCACGAAACCATGAGTGTTTTTCAGCTTTCAAAATCTTGCCTGGATAACCTCACCCTTTGATGGTTGTTGCTTGCTTTACAGAGTATTGTTAAAAGTCATGTTTTCCTTTTATGGAGAGGTAGATATTGAAGCACGCACTACTGCCATTAATGGAGGCTCATGTATGGACATTCCTATCCCAGATAATTGATAAAATTAGAAGAAGACACACTTGTAGTTTAATTGATAAAAAATATCAGGATATATGCTTGTAATTATCGATTCTCTCAAACTTTTGTGACAATGGCGTGTTTAAAGCCCACTTTTCTACATTGCATGGCGTGTTTAAGAGATTAAATTGTTCTGAGTGCTGATCTTAAGGTTTAAATATTTCAGAACCTCCATCACTACTGGGAAAAAAGTTCTTGAAAGAAGCTTTATAACTCTAAGAGTGCATCTCTCCCTTCTTGGAAGATCCATTTAACCGAAACCATATAGATAAATTGGCATTCATATCAATATTGATGATATTTCATTTATGTTTTCATGTGTTATATCTAATTTCTTTAAGGATCCAGCTAACTAGTGCCCTTGGGTTTATGTTAAGCATCATTTAAAACTCATAATCATCTATGCTTTCCTATTGCAGAAAAGAATTTGTTTTAAACACCAAAAACAATTTCTATACAAAAATGGCTCATATAATATATTTAATTGATATAATTAAATTTCTTCTGAATATTGAGTTTTCATTTGTTTAAGCATAAGTACTGCATTTATATAATGCTTAATTGTGCCAAGGAAAATGGCAGGATATGTAATCCCTTTACATATTATCATGAACTCTCTGGAGTCGGATAAAAGAATTTACCTTTACTAGTAAGATCTTTAACATGGTTTATCAATTAATTATTATTGTTATCCTTTCATTTCTTCATCTTCTTTCTAAAGAGTTATTATTATCAATACCTTGGATAATTTAGCAATATTAAAAAATAACATAAATCATAACTTGAGATCCCATCTAATAATTTAAATGTTTGGATTGAATTGATTTTTTGATATGGTACCAGTGTTTTTATGATCAAGCGGCCATGAGTTTAAATCTCACCATCCTCATTTATTTGATAAAAATTAAACACAAAGTAATATATATGAGTCTATGCAAATTTCAAGTTTATAGAGTTTTCACTAGAAAAAATATGTTAAAAAATAATATATATCATAACTTGAAACTTCACTTAATAAATTAAGTTTCGAGGTTAAATTAATTCTTTAAAAAACAACAAGATATGATTCCACTAAAAAGTTGGGCAAAAAAGTTTTGTTTTTGGTGTTTATTTTTTTTTTGAATTCGTACAAACAATCATATGAAGTAATTTAATCTCATGATTCAATCCAATTCCACTAATCTTTCTAATTAAGACAAAATTACCACATGGAAAAACATATATAAACCATTTATCTATCAATAATTCTATTAGTTAGTAAAGAGTATCGTAGATCGATGGGAATTCTTCTATAGCTGACACAAAATATAGGAATTGTAGCTAGGATCAATGTGGGGTCTCTATTTAATTGGTAGAATTCAAGCAAGTTTCATCTTGCAAGTTTTCTTAAGAAACAAATATTGGACACATGATCGAACGGCATGGAGTGATGTGTCCGAGCATCTCAATGACCGTGGTCGTGATCAAGTCGAGACTAGCTGTACCAGTGTAGTCGGCTGAGACAGAGCATGAATTCACGGATACATCAATCTGTGTTCAGCTTGTCTGGACGCCTCCACGATGCTGTTTTCGGGGGTCAACTTCTAGGTTACCATTCCTTGTATCTTCCTACACTCAAAGATATAACGAAAAGTTCTATGACTTGTGATGTCGTTTTGATGGATAGGTTGATCTAATCTAAGAAAAACGGTTTAACGGAAGAGTAAAGTATTAGTAATCTACAACATGTGTAAAGACAAAGACTAACATGCTAATTTAAATAATTTTGTTTTGATTAAATAAAAATATATATAATTAGTTGAGTATATTCGATATTTTAAAACTCTAAATCCTACTATTTCTCTAATGAGTAGGTGGACTTAATTTCTTCCTTTTCTAACAAGGGATTGACTGTAATGCATCCTATACTTAACAGACCCGTTAACTTCACTAATCAAGACAAAAAAAAAAAAAATAGGAGACTTAGAGGCCTCTCTCTCAAGATGTGTTTCATTAAATTTATTTTTTTTTATTTAAAATTATTTTTTTATACTATTAAATCATTTTGAGGTGTTAATATTGAAAATAATTTTTAAAAAATTATAAAAATTTATTTTAATATATTTTTAAATAAAAATATTTTAAAAAACATATTAAAGTTTTGAGCAGGTTAAACTTCGAGCTGTTGTGGAAAATAGTAATGGAAACCGATTAAAGTCAATGTAGCCGTATTTGATGTGAGAGAATTCATAAACAGATCATCGAGATGATGTAGATGTGTATTAATAATTAGTTTGTTCACAAAAGTCACAACTAAAAAACAATCCAAGAGTTATACCACTTTCTATGGTTGAATGATGAAGTCCGAGGACTTGTATTATAAATTAGCACAGCATATTTTCTCTTTATTTTACCGATTTTTTTTTCTTTTTTTTCCCTTCTACGACTAGCTAGCTAGGGTTATTATTGTATCTATTTATACATCATTTGAGATTTATTTTTATTTTTCAAAATGATTTTTAAGTGTGCGTCTTTCATGTCAATCATTGTCAAATATAAATGTGACGGGAAGAATAATTACAGGTAATATATTTTATAATTTCTAATATATGGTAATGATTAAGTTTGCTCTTGTACGTATTCATATTCAGTCAAGTACAAGTTGTTTTTCTAAGATAAACAACCCTAGCTCCGAATCATCGTGTTACATTTTTTTTTTTGTTTGTAGTGGAAGTTTTTGGGCCATTTGGCCCTACTGGAAGTCCAAGTACATGTAAATCTCGAGCAAAAGTCCGCAGCCGTACATGGCCTCCATTGAATTGTTTGCCCTAGTTGTGCTTGAAATATAACATATCACATGAACATGCACTTAGCAGGCAGTCAATCTCATGGAGTTAGTAATCTTGTCTTATTATAAAGAAAACATTAAATCTTGAGGGCGAGGTTAAGAGATTTCAAATGGATAGATAGCAGTAGAAGCCTTCTTGTTTACCACTTTACCTATGGGCTTCGTATGAAGACTGCAATAGACCTAGAAAACATGTAGTTCTTGACTAAAGAAAGATCGTGATAAGAATAGGATTACATAGCTGCAATTGGAGAGCTATTAATGGTTATTTTTATATGTATATCCTGAGACTTGTACACTAAATATTAGCATAATTCAAAAGGGTTAATGATTTTATACTTATATATTCCAAGACTTCTAAGCTAAATTTGGTCAAAAAGAAGAGGAGCGAATGGAAATCATCATGATTGCAATTTGAATTCATGCTAATGACTTTGATTAGTACCATTAGGAAGTCTCAAACTCCTGATCATGGAGGATTAGAGAAATAAAAAGAGCGAGAGAGTTCACTCAAAGGTGAAGAAACCATGCATAGGGCAGCTTCGTTTTCAAAGATTTGGTAGTGCGAGTGAGATCATGGCGCTCACAATATTCTCTGAGTAATATATATATATATATATATATATATATACACACACACCATTGAATGTTCCCAATCCGCATCTTGTAATCTTTGCTCCAGAGCTACCACGTCTGCTATCAAGTTTCTAGAATAGAGGTGTGCGTAGGAAATGATACTTTCAGAGAAGGCCTGGGACCGAAACAATTGATGTTGAAGTCGAGAGTTTTTCAAGACTTTTGAACTTCTTCTTACGTTACTCAAACTCCAAGATACACTAAAGTCCATCTAGAACAGTGAATGGTGACGCCAAAATTAAACCCAACACATGTCGAGCACTAATAATATGATCGCCTGGTATTGTGCCAAATGATCATACTAAAAATGAAAATGTGCATTGCTTAATTAAGCATTAATTTGTGGCTAGCCGGAAAAATAAGAAAATTCCGGCTTGGGACATCTGAATTAAGCATGGTGATTAACTAAATGATGTAATTACAACTGTACTTAATAAATAATTGTGAATCAATTTAATTCAATAGTTAACTTGTGTTACGTGAGATCTTAAGATATGATTTATATTATTAATTTTTCAAAGAAAAAAAATGTATCTTTGATTTTAAAATTATATATATAATTTTATTTTTTATTGAATAATAAATAATAATAGAAAATGAGTATAATATGTGTAGATACTCGAAATCGAATGAATAGCATATGAATTTGATGAATAATAAATAAAATATAAAAACAAAAAATTCCGACCTGAAGAGAACATGTTATCATCCCACTCTTTAAGGAACGCCCCTTGCACCAGCATGCCTAGCGACTTATTGGGGTTCGATTGAAGGGCTTAAAAACATCGGCCGTTAAGGGTTTTATATTGAAACCATTAATAATAGGCATCGGCCCATAGCTCTTTAGGTGAAAATTGAAATCCCGATGTTTACTTCAACAGTATAGCTGAATTGAGATTTTTCAAATTTAAACAATTATATTAAATTCCATAATAATACCAAAAAGTTTATGAAAATCTAAATATTATTTTTCAACATTCAGATTTTTTTTATCCAAGCAGCTGCCAGAGCTCGTTAAATAATCTGGTTATCCACTAATGTTATTTCCCTGACTGCCTCCTGTCCTGTCTATTATAATGATAACATTGCGAAAATCACCATGGATATTCCCTGCTAATTCAGCCGCACACTTCAAAGACCAGCCCAAACACAAGCCACTGAAGCTAATGGTGCAACAGTTCAATCTAAGTTTCGGAATTAATGGATTAATAGTCTAACTTCCAGAATGGGTTCATCTGCAATCCACCGGAAAAGAGAAGACGTAGACATCAAGCTGGAATGGTTATTAGGGCTTCCGTTTATAGAGGTGTGGAAAGTGAAAGCTCCGTGATGCGCACAGAAATAAACACAGTTGAATGTACAGAGACAACCAGTGTACTTCGCCCATTTGGGATCTTCCGATCTAGCCATGAAATATTCATTTAGTGCTGATCGGAAGATGCCTCCTTGGCTGCCTGACAATGTTCTTTCCAATTTTAAATAGCAAGGTAATTCCGATTAAATCAAGAATTGTTGAGAATTTAGTTTATTACTGCTTGCTTCATCAAAAATGAACTTAACTGACTGAAAAATATATGATGACTCCTTTCTTTAATTTGGTTTTGGGAAACAAATACCGTTCGTGGGAATTACTAGAAGACGCAGTTATTCTTTCCCAGGCTAGTAAAGTGAAACTCACCCACAACTTTATAAGAAATAAATAAAACACAAAATTGAAGCCACTTGCATTTTGAAGAAACCTTTAACGTTTAGCAACTAAAATTTGTCCTTAAAAGGTGGAAGGAAAGCACATTGAGAGGGGAAAGAAGTAGGAGACAAACCACTCTCTGTGACATCCATGCCATTCAAACACAAGCTGTTCGTCCAACTCAGATTTCTTTTGACAAAATTTACTTTCAAGCACCTTCAGAGGGAAGAGTACTCTGTATGTTTGAAGGCATCAAGATGTTAAAGCCATCTGAGGCAGTAGACACGATCATCCCCGGAATCTGAGCATGCCAATGAAGTTCTTTCAAGTCTTTTTGTCCCTGTTCATGGTATAAAAACAAGTCAAGGGTCTGAACTGGCAGCATTTTGGATTAATATCCTGGCATGAGGGGAGTTTCACAAAACATACCTGGTGAACAAACAAAAGTTGAGGGGGCAGATCTGCTGGGGCATTTACTTGCTCTTTTGTTTTAGCTTTGAACTCTGCTTCCTCTTCCTCATCCTTTTCCAGAGAAAGATCCCATATTCTAGTAATTTAAAGGAAATAAAAGAATCAGTTTCTGGATAAAAGAGCCAAAAAGCATTGATGTTAGGATTGGTCATCCTATTTACTCGCTTTCCATCTGTTGCTCTGTGCGTGGAGTATTATTACTTACGTTAATTGATTGTCAGATGATGACACTGCCAATGTGGAGGCTTCATGTGGACTCCACTCAATGGATGTGATGGGGCGTTTATGGTAATCAAAATGTGCCACTAAAGATTTATCCTCTTCCTGCCACCATAAAACATATGCTGATAAGATTACAACTAGAGAAATCTAAAAAGAAAATGGCATATGAAAGTACAAAACCCTAAAACCATTAGAAAACTGATAGCAAATGGCATACAAGAAAACAAAACACTAATACTAGGAAAGTTCCTAATAATGGAGATTGACCAAAGATGTCAGATCTGGAACACTTGAAAAACTAACGGAAATTGAGAACACCTAAGCAGAACAAATATTATTTCATGGTCTGAAAATGTGCTATGAGAACTCAAATTCTTTAAACAAAATGATGTAACAGCATACATTACACACAACATACCGATTTTGGTGATAACAATCTAAGATCACGAATAGAAAATGTTCCATCATCACTTCCAGATGCCAACATGACACTAGCCAGCCTATCACAATTAATGCACATGGTAGATCAGTAATATAAAAGAAAATCAGAAGGGTGCTGCTATGGACAATGAGTGGGGTATCTTAATGATTCAAACACCTGTTCCATGAGAGCACGTTCACATCTGCATTATGTGCCTTGAAAGAAATAGCTGGTGACTTCCCCAGACGCGCATCCCATATTGCAATATGCCCATCCACAGAACAAGAGGCAAACACATGATCTTCTGTAGGACTCCACTGCATAAATTGAAGTTGGAACCAGAATGTTTAAAAGATTGAAAAGTTCAGAGGTGTAAGTTTTATTGGATTTAGAAGTAAATCGCGTACTTGTATATCTTCTACGCTTGCAGTATGTCCAGTAAATGGAGTAGCATCAACATTCCATGTTGCACCAGATGCGGGCTCCCATAAGTGAATACAGCTCTTGCAATCACCTTCATACATTCAAAAGATTTTGAGAGCATTAGAACACTTTATATAATATGCAGCAGAGCATTAAAGATCCTTGAGTGAGAGGCTACTGAATAAAAGAAAGTCACGGTACCAGTTACCAGCCTTCCAGTGACACGAGGACTCCAATCTATAGCATAGCCTTCATCTTTATGCCCTTTGAAGTTAAATAATGGAGCTTGATTAAAAACTGAAGAACCTCCCCGGGGAACTTCTGTTTCTGACTCTGCCAAAGCATTCAGATGAGTGCTGAAGTTCCATATCTGCATAAAAGGTTGTGATTTAGAACATATGAGAGAGGAGCCAGAAGCCCAGAATCTAAATTTTATCACTAATCTGATATGTTCACAACTCCACGATCACCATTCTATGACATGTTAAGTTCAGAATTGATAATCAAACAAGCCTTTGAGATGGGAATACAGAAACAAGAAAGATTGAGAATCTTGAAGAACTTCTTTAGATGGTAAGCATAGAAGTCTAACCTGTACATAACCAGCATCTGACCAAGAAGCACATATATGGGGATTTTGTATCATTGCACGAATACGATTAACACATCCACCATGAGCAACCTTGCGCAACTGTGAAAGAAAAATCCAAAAATGAAAATGCATCCTGAAAAGGGAAAAAAAAAACAAAGAGAGAGACCATGATTTGATGAGACAAATAACAAACACAGAGATGCAAGATGTTACCTGCAAAACTGGTGCTGCAGATCCCCCCTCTTCTTCATCTTCACTATCTTCATCACTATCACTATCACTATTGTCTGCATCCATGTCAGAGTCACCGGCTGTAGCTTTACTGGGCACCAATTCACGTCTTTTTCCAGAAACATTAGATATTTTAAATATTCCAATTGAGTTCCAATCAGGATTCTCTGCCTGCATCAATGATATTAACACTAAATACATAAATACAATTAAAGCATAAAATAAAAGGTCAGAAAAACACAGTAATTTTCCCAATTTATGCCTCTCAGAAACAACATTAGCCAAATAAATCTTTTAAAGTTTTCTCCTTTTCATTCAATTACTATAATACCTAAAGTTTGCCCCCTTATATAACATTCTCTCTTATTTATTGTTGATAGTACCTATATGTAAGCAAAAGTTCACTAGTTTACTAAGTAACACAACCTTCAGTTCAAACATAAACAGAAACAAATCCTTCAGGTTAAAAATAAATCATTTTTTATACAATGATTATGCATAACAGTAAAAAAAATGTATTTATCACCTGAGTCCCAGCAACAAAGTACACAGAGTGTGGAAAATCAGTCCGAAGCAAACCAAGTGAATCGCGTACAACATCAAAACTGCAAAAGCAAATCAATCACTTAACTCATAAGAATAAACATAAAAAAATCTTAAATTAATTCACTCTAAAAATTTTCTATCTTTTCTTGTTAGCCCAGTACTACCTCCTCTTCAAGTTCAAGTATTTTGTTTTCAAACTTGAATTACATATACAACTCGTTACAATCAAGCCTACTTTCAACAACTAAAGAAAGATTTGGATTAACCTTAAGCAGGGCCAACCAATGTGAAAGGCGTGAAGAGAATTGTAAGCGGTGGGGTCACACTCAAGTTCTTCACCTTCTTCAAGGTTGTCAACTCCGGGTTGCCAAACCTTCGTTGGCATGGATGGTATTGATGAAGAAGAAGATGACCCATCTCCTTTCTGTGAGTAATTTAAGTAAAATATATTAGCAAAACAGGAAAAGACAAGAGAATTTTGTTGAGCATGAGAAAAATAAAAGGAATCCCAGTTCAAAGAATGAATGAATTGACTGTTAAAAAAAAATGATGGAAACCTTGCTCTTTCTCTTTGCCTTCTTTGGATTTTTTATGCTGCGAACCATTTCCTTTTTTCAGGATGTTTTTCCAATATGTGCTGATTATTTGTGACGATGGAGAGGGGGTTGGGGTTGGGGTTGGGGAGCTACTAGGGTTTTACGGTCTACTAGTTTCTTTCTTTCCTTTTCTTTCAAGTGGTGGTGCTAGGTTTAACAACTAAATTATGTTAGAAGTTTGTTTTAAAATTATTATTTTTTTGTCTCAAATGTTTTTTTTAAGGTTTAGATATACTTATGTTTAAAATTAAAATAAAATCTAAAAAAATATTATTTTAATATATTATTAATTTAAAAACACTTTTATATAAATAACATGTACCATATTAATAAATGCACACTTAATGATACAGTATAGTACTGTTACCTTTTTATAAATTAAATTAAAATTATTAAATTAAACCAAGTTAAATTATTATTAAATTAAAAAAAAAATAAGCCTCATGTCATTTTAATTGTGGACTCTCTAAAAATACATTGTGGACACCAAATTTTTTTTATTTGCGTTTTACATTATTTATTTCAATGCCTCAATTTTTTTATTTTTTATTTTACTTTGTACTTTGATAGCTCATTGTTTGTTTAAGTATGAGAAATTGATGGTTTATTTTTAAATAGTTATTAAGCTGTCAAAAAAATTTATTATCATTGATTTTGTAACAAGTTTAGGACCTACAAAGGGAAAAAAAAACAAAAATGACGACGATAGAGAATCAGCAAAAAATGAGGAAAAACCTAATTTTTTAAAATATATAGACATTATTTGTCCAAAAAATGCATAGTTTGTCCAATGCCATTTTGCTATTTTTTGCCTTGGGCTTTGGCAAATATCATTTTCAGTCCTTATAGTTTCTCAATTTATCATTTCAGTACAAGACTTAATTTTCATCATTTTTTTGCTACTATGTTTTGCTAAGGGAGATAGGAAGTTGATGTATTATGGTAAGGAGAGCGAAAATTATTAGATGGTCACATTTTAGCCATGAAAAAAAATCGCTCTTGATGTCAACATGTCTCATTCAACGAAGAGAGTTCCATTAAGTTGATAGTAAGTGCGAAAATTTTTTTTTTCGTGACTTGACTTTGTGTTTCTAACAAGTTTAGAGATGTTTTGAGTTTATACATTGTTTTATTGACATCATAAGGATGTTCATTAAGTGTTTTTAGGTTAAAATTAGATGAAAAATAAATTCATTAGTAAAAAAACATTAATCTCCTCTCCGGTAATAAAAAATTGGGCATGTAAATGATACATACTCTGCCTTTATTCTTTAAAAAAGAAAGAGGTGAATGACATGTGACAAGAAAAAAATTAATTGCAGGCACAGTCGTATGGCCTTTTTAAAATGAACCCGCCCTTCTTTTTTATATGTTTTTAAATTTGTGTTAGTTTTTTATTTAAATTTAAATTAATGTCCTCTCTTTGATTTTTTTTTTAAATTCTCATTCATTTTTTTAATAGTAGTTATTTTTTAATTATATATATATACACACACACACATACATACATACATACATATATATATATATATATATATATATATATATATATATAATGTTTTGAAGAGATTATTATAATTTATCTGTAGTTTTTTTATATTTAATATAAATATACTATATTTGCATGGTGTCTTTATGAAAAAATAACTTTTAGAATAAAAAAATAAAAATATATAAATTAGAAGAAGATGTTGGGATTAAATATTTGCAAACTTATATGTCTTTTGCTTTTATAAAAAATGTTAGCCTTTTATTTTAGCATTTGATTACAATTAGAAACTCTTTCTTAATTTATTGGTTCATATATTTTAAAATTTATTTCATTCGGCATAAACTCGGAGAATCTACTCAAACTCATCATCACTAAAGCCCTTACGAGTGAGGTCTATAACTACTCTTTATTAGAATAATTTGTATACTCTCATTAACCGTACTTTCCCAATGTAAAACAAGTGATGAAAAATCACATTCGAGTAGAAGAAGCGAGCATGACCAAACAAGAACACATTCGTTTCTAGTAATAAAAAACAGAATCTCTTAGATATCATTAATCTTCTAGTAGCCCCAAGGCATCCGAAAGGAACACTAGGGGATCCATTTGCACCACCTAACTTTCTCTAAGCTTCTAGCAACACCTCTGACTACCACACATGCTGAGGTATTAGTTGCTATCAAAGAAAAAGACTTCATGCAATATCCACATCCAATGAAGAGTTGCGTGAACATAAGAAACTCCAACAATTTTCTTTTTTTTCACCACAATCATGGTCATGATACTAAGTAATGGCATGCCCTAAAAAAAAAGAGATAGATTGATTTCTAAAGGTCACCTCTAACCATTTATTAAGAAAGAAATGTAACTCAAACAATTAGGAAAATATCTCAACCAAACATTACCCGAGATCAAATAATCTCTAGAATTTGCATCTCCACTTGTGAAAATATTTTGAACTTTAGATTATTTCATTCTCATTATCCAACTCGCAAAGTTTAGCGACCTTACTCGAGTTTACAATTGTTTTATTTTTTTAAGCTTTTTTTATGTTGAATGATATTTTTTTACTTCATCCTTATACATATTAATTATTAGGAATTGACCATCATTATATTTTTTTAATATGTTTTTTATGAGGTTGGCTCGACCTTACAATCTGGGTTACGAGTTTGTCATGCTAGCTTGGGCTGACTTAAGGTAATTATTTTTGTTTTTTTTTCCCTTCAATTTCATCATTTGACATTGGGTTCTCTTGGGATTCATCTTTGTAATTTTTTCTTCTTTTGTCTGATGTTCTTTTTCTTCTGGTCATTGTTATCACCTTTTCTTTTAAGATTCAGTCAATTTATTGTGGTTGTTTTTTCTATCATATAATTAAATAAAACCAACCTATTGTATCCAATAAGGTTTATGACTCGAGTTGTAGGTTTTTTTTCCTTCTTTGAAACACATTAGCATTGCCTGAAACATCATATTTTTTCACTATAAAAAACCCAACTCAGCCCTAACGAAGCGTGTATTACCTATCTAGTTACTCTATCTATTATATCCAAGAAAATTAAAGGGTAAATGATTTAGTTTTTTGTAATAGCTAAGCATTTGCACCCTGTTAATATCGTATTCTTACTTTAATCTGTTCCAACTTTAACTTATGATGAAAACTTGAAATTCCTAACTACACCCTTACATATGTGCGACATTGTGTGTGTATGTACACACACGCATACACACATAACCCATTAATTAAAAAACCTAATAGATCTTGGAAAACACTATTTATATAAACTTAAAGGCACTATTCACCGGAAAAGTGTAATGACCGTCTTGGCATTCCCATAAAAAATCATTGAATTGGCTATTGGGGGTAGTAAGGTCTTTTTATAAGGCCCATTAGTCATCATCAGATTAATCAAGGACAAATAATTCTTTTCACATTTTAAAAACACAGTGAAATGACTAACTTAGTCTTGAAAACACAAATTTAAAATTGGTATCCAAGGGTTTTTTGTATTTCCATTATGGCTTTGTTGTTGTTATAAGGTTGGATGAAGGGACATTTGGTATTTTAATAAATACATAATATAATTAAAAAGTTAAAAGTGGTTGGCAAGTGGAACGCACATACCAACGTGTAGGAAGCATTCGCGCTTCTCGAGCGGCTTGTGTAATGCCTCTTGACGACCAAAAATGCTCTATCGTTGTGTAATTGGAATCATCATGGTGTTATCTTCTTGTTGGAGCGGTGCATGGTGGCATTAGTAGGGCGGTTTGTTATCAGCAATGTTTTCTTTCTTTTTTCTCTTTCCTCCCTTTAAAATTTATGTTGGTCATACAAAATTCCAGAGTTATCCTTCTATTTATGAAGATTTTAAATTTGATTTGTATTCTTTTAATTTCTAATATTTGTTATTGATTATTTTGTAAAATCTTAATTTGTTTTCAAATTCATCATTCAATCTCAATTTGTGATAAATAAATTTTTCCAATGTGGTCCTTATCTTTTAATTTTATTTAGTCTTTTCGTTAAATTTATTTTTCTTTGCAAGTTCACCCATTTCAATTGTTGTTACCTATTTTTGGATCCCCACAAAAAAAATATAAAAAGGTCAAAAAAAATATTCAGAAGAAAATGAAAAAATAATAGCAGTGAGAATAGGATGTCGAGGTGCCTAGAAAATGGCCAAAAATTGGTTGAGAAGGTTCAAAAATACAAAGATTGAAATTTGACAGTATATTTTTTACTAATGAGAGCCATGTTGACAAAGAATATTCAATTTAAGAAAGAAAAGTCCAAAATTAGATGTTTATGGACTTAATTAAATTTTATTGAAGGTTTAATTGAATTTATGGATGGTTTCATTGCAAGCAAAATTGATTTTTGTGTCAATTTAGGCTTTAATTGGAAGAAATTAAAGTTCAGGGTCAAATTATAATTTTTAAGAGTTGATTTTGTCAAATTAGAGGCTTAATTGAAGAAATCTAAAACTAATGACCAAACTGGAAAAGACGCGTAAATAGAGGGACTGAAATTGACTGAATCAGGGGCTAAATTGAAGAAATTAAAAGTTTATTGATCAATTGAGGGTCAAAATGCACAAATTCAAAACCAATGATCAAAGTGAAAAAGACGGCCAACTTCAAGGCTGACATTTGAATTTGGTAGGGATGCAATTAAATTGATTCTTAAAATCAAAATTGCATTTGAGGACTTGATTGAACAAATCAAAAATTAAGGACTGATTTGGAATTTGACACTATTTTGGCCCCATTTTCATTAAATAAAACAGCATGTTTTGTTCAAAACGACATCATTTCATGCATTGTTTATAAAAAAAAAACAGAGAGAAAAGATGCAAACGATGTCGTTTTGATGGCACTATTTGTCATCTTCTTCCTGGGAACACGCAAAGACAAAAACAGGGGAAGAAGGTTTTTCTTCCCCTCCTTTGCAGCACCTATTTCACTCTCTTCCCCCCTTGCCTAAAAACCCAACACAACCCATACCCTCACATGCCCTGCCACCATGATGAAGAAAAGAGAGGGGAGTCATGCCCTGCGAGTGATTCTAGAGCAACTGCACAGAGGCCGCCCCAGCCACCTTACCCTATGCCATGACAGGGGCAGGGTAGCCACCGTACCCCGCGCTATGATAGAGGTAGGGTAGCCCTCTCCTACTGCCCCTTATAAATACTAAAGGACGAAAAAAGACAGGGGAGATTATAAAGATGAGGGAACGAACAGACAAAAAAAAAAGAACAGAAAAAGGAACATGGGGATGAAAAAGAAAGAGGGAAGAGAAAAAAGGAACGAAAAACAGAGGACACAACCAGGAAGAGAGAGAGAACGAGGGAGAGGAAGAAAAATAGGGAGGAAGAACGAAAAACAAGAGGGGAGAAAAAAACAAAAAGAGAGATAACCAGGAGGAGGAAGAAAATTAAAAAAAAAAACAGAGTAAAACAGAGAGTAGAAAAAAAATAGAAAAGGGAAGAAACAGAAAAGAAAGAAACAAGAGGGGAGGAAGAACAAACAAAACCAGACAATGAGAAGGAAAAACAGAGATTGGTGCTTCTGCACAGGAAAGAAGAAAAAAAACGACAGCAAACACCGCCTATTACCACATAGCACCACCGTGAGTCGCCGTCAACGACAGCAACGACGCGGCCCTCACCGCCAGGTCAACTTCCTTCCTTCCTTCTTCTTCTTCTTCTTCTTCTTCTTCGTCTTTATCACCTCCAATGTTCTGCAAGTGAACAGTGGAGAGCTTTTTACTGTTCACTGGGTTAGACTAGAGTTGGGCCAGACAAAAATGGTTTGGGCCGAGGTCCGGTCCAGTCCAAAAAAAACAAAAACACATTTGGATCGACATCGGCCCAACATCTCTTCTGGGCCACTGTTGGCCCAACACCTTTGGGACGACTTCGACCCACCCTTGTCTTGGCCCGATTTTGGCCCATTCAGGATGAGCTCAACCCATATATTTGGGCCAGCCCATCTCATTATATATCTATAATATAATAATATTATATATTAAATAAAAACAAAAAAATTCCACAAAAAATTAAAATCCTTCAAAAAAATTTGTGATTTTCTCGCGTATCTTTCCACCTTTTTTGCTTAATATTGGTTTGTATTTTTATATTGTAAAGATACAAATCTGATATTAAAATACTCGGTTTTCTCCGAAATGTTGAAAAAAACATTATATAGAATAATAATAAAAAAAATTCTTGTTTTCATGCACATGCGAAGTCTCTCAAAAATATAAAAAAATTTCATATCACATTTTCATACAAAACAAAATTCAAAAAAATATGTATTAGCATGTATTTTGGACTTTAATATTCAGTTTATTAAAGTCATGAGAACTAGGCCAATATTTCAAAATTTTCAAACAAATTATTTTGTCTTCTTTTAATATCTAGGATTACGAACTTATACGTAAGACATATTTTGACATCAGTACGGTTATGTTTTTACCCTATAAGATAAGAATCTCTTTATTGATAAGGACTTTTCTTAAACCTTACACAAACCAATAATTAGAAATAAAATAACATCTTAGCATATATCAGACAATTAAACAATGCAACTTACCTTAGGTAGGGCGTATTTGGAGTGTTAATACCTTCTCTTTACGCAACAAGTTTCCATGTCCGATCTCTAAGACTGGTTAGGGTTCCTAGTAACCAAAAATTAGGTGGCGACTCTCATTCCATCTTTCCACTAATAAAAGACAAGAATTTCTTGTCTACCTCATTTCCTGATTTTCCAGATACCACAAGAGTGGACGCCTTGCCGCGAAGCCGCACACGTGCGACATCAATTTTGATCATCATTTTTTTAATTGTTATTTTTTTTGTTTTAGATCCTTTTGTATAATTGAATTATTTTTTCAATTTCGTTCTTTAATATTTGATTGGTTGGAAATTAGGCTTTGTGGTTTTTTCAAATGGGATGTTTCTTGTCTAATAACTTGGGACATGAGTTTGAAAAGTTAACATTGATTGGCATTGTCTCTTTTGTTTTACTTATTTCATTTTCAGCTTTAATCATTTACATTGTTTTTAAAATAAAAAGAAAATGGGCTTTGTGTTTTTGTTTTTGTTTCTATCAGATTATCTCAATTACATGACCTGGATTGCGGGTTTGGCGGGTTAATCCAGGCTGGCTCGACCCTTATTGCCCAGGTTACAGGTTTGTCATGCTAACTCAAGTTGACTCGGGCCTCTTTTTTTTTTTTGTCTTTTTTAACCTATCTATGTCCTTCCATATTTAATTGATTGGAAATTGAGATGCATCGATTTTTATTTTCTAGAAAAAGGATTTTTTGTCAAGTCATCATGATCAATTTTTTAATTTGATTCATTAGTTATCGTTGTTTATTTTTTATCATCTAATTAAAATAAAATAATCTTATTTTACCTAATTGCGTCTATGACTCGAGTTGCGAAATCTTTTTACTTATTTAAAATGTATTTACAATACCTAAATATAATTGTTTATATGAAATAGCAAAATAATAATAACAACAACAATCCGATCTTGTGGCGTAGCATAAGTCCATTTCTAGTACCAACTACGAGGAAGAATCATATGTATATTTATTTAGAAGTGGAACAATTGTAGTTGGAATTTGATTAGCTAAAATAAAATAAAAGAGAATTCAAAGTACTGACCTCGTAGTTAAGAAAATGTATTCTATTCCTCAGTTTTTTTAGATTAAAATATTAGAACCGGTACTCAAAATAATTTATTAATTTTTTTAAATACACGAGGTGGATGTAGAAGATGTGTGCTGATATTTCCGAGAGAGAGACTTCATGTTGATTTACACAAAAATTCAATAATATTTTTTATTATTGAATAAATAAATAAATAAAGTATCATTGAGAATATAAAATTCATCATAGGAGAGCTTGTATGAAGTTTCCGATAAATTAAAGAATGGAGGGTTTTCAAATAATTGACCAGGTCGGTTTTGATAATGGAGCACCATAATTGTAAACATTGCATCTAAGAAATTGTTTAGAAACGCGTTGTAAACAGTATTTTTAAAATTTTAATTTTTTTTTATTAAAATTTAATATGATTTGTATGTTTTGGATCGTTTTGATGTGCTGATATTAAAAATAATTTTTTAAAAATAAAAAAATTATTAGTATGCATTTTGGCATGAAAAATTATTTAAAATAGCATGAAAAATTATTTAAAAAGCAACCACTATTATACTGTCAAACATTCTATCATCAATCAAATAATATTTTATTCATATTGACAACACATTGACAACACGGAGGAACCTTCCCTGCAATTTATTTATTCAAAACCCTAGATTAACTAGTGTATCGGTGACTTAAAAAAAAAAATTAATTTAAAATATATTAAAATAATTTTTTTATTTTTTAAAATTTATTTTTAATAATGTAAAAATATATATAAAAAATTAATTTTAAATAAAAAAAATTAAAATTTTAGCAAACACGTGTCAGCAACGTAGTAAAAGACCACCGTCACCGCGTTTCTTTAGCTATGGTTGCTCATGCTAATAAATTGCCTAAATTATTGTCTTTAGCTAATCCAATTAAAATCCAAGAAGTTGAGGCCCACTTATCTCAAAATAATAAGCTAAATAAATTGAAAGTGAGGTCCACCATCCCCCACCAAAAATTATAGTATAATTTTTAAAATTAAAGAAGCTCTCAGACCTGGCACAATCTAAGACCTTTGTTGCGGGTTGGAATGGCTAACTTATGAGTAAGTATATTTATTTCAATGAAATTATTTAAAACATTAAAAAAAAATATTTAAAACCATATCATTTTAAATTAAAAAAATTATTTAAATTTTACTCAAAGTCTAGATTGAGTTTGAGGTTATTTAAATTAATTTACTAAATAATTTAAAAACAAACTTAACTTGAATTAGTTTATGGATCAACCTATTTTTTTAAAGTATTTTTTTTAAAAAAAATACATCAAAATAATATTTTTTATTTTTAAAAAATTATTTTTAATATTAACATATTAAAATGATCTGAAAATATATATAAAAAATAAAATAATTTGAAAGTACATAAAAAATAAAATAAAATTTTAATTTTTTTCAAATTTTTTTTAAAAAAACACAAAAACAAACTATCTTTAAATGCACTTAATCACTTATAAAATTGTTTACAAATTAGTTTTTGCATATTCAGAATCCTCCATTGAACCGTCATGTCCACCATCACCTCTTACTAATAAAGCCTAAATTATAACCATCTAGGTGGTGGTCTAGTGGTAAGAGCTTGGAACCAAGAGATTTGCTCCCTCTATGGTCTCAGGTTCGAGCCCTGTGGTTGCTCATATGATGGCCACTGGAGACTTACATGGTCGTTAACTTCAGGAGCCGTGGGATTAGTCGAGGTGCACGCAAGCTGACCTGGATACCCACATTAAACTAAAAAAAAAAAGAAGCCTAAATTATTGTCCTTAGTCAATACTAATTAATAAATCCAAGTAAGAGAGGTCCACCATCCCCCCACCAAATATTCCAATAAAATATTTAAAATTAAAGAAGGCCACCCTTTCTCATTTCTAAAATTATTTACAAATTAATCCTACTATTTTTAATCCATTTGAATCAGTTTTGAAATTAAAGATCTCATCCATTATAAATTGAAAGTAAAAGGCTCAACTCAAACAAAAATAATTTAGAGGGACTAATTTAAAAAATCAAGGGACTAAGCATGGTTTAGGTGGGGCACATCAAATGATTGTAAAGTTTAGGGTTGCATTGGATATTCTTCCAAATAGAAAGGGGCAGATCGACCGGTTTTGCCAAAACTAATTGAATATTGCAAATTATACCGAAAAAATTGGAAAAATAGCCGTCCGTAGTAATTCTTTTTTTATTCTTAGTAAAATATACGAATACACGGCGCGTGGCCCACCGAGACCACAGACCAATCATACACATTCATCAATTTGTCCGCAGCCTCAGACTTTGGAAACTGGACAACTTATTCAAACGCTCACCATCAGTCCTCGCACGTCACTTGTGGACCTCTCGCGTGTCTCTTTGCTTCGAGTCTTCCGGTCAATTCAGAAAAAGACAAAACATAAGGGTTAATCTAAATTTAAATAATTTTATGAGTTTTTTCATGCAACTAATATAATTTTTTTTATTTATTAACGTAAATGTCCGGAACAGCTTGCACGCACCTTGACTAATCCCACATACCCTGAAATTAACGACCATATAAGCCTCCAGTGGCCATCATATAAGCAACCACATGGCTTGAACCTGAGACCACAAAAGAAGCAAATCTCTTAATTTCAAGCTCTTATCATTGGGTCACACCTATATGATTATACCACTAATATAACTTGATATTTAGATTTATGGTACGGATTTTTAGATATAACTATATTGGTAGTACGTGTGCTTGGGTGTGGATTAAGAAGATTGTTATGTAGTGTAAAAAAGCAACTCTTAAGCATTATTAGTATATTTAAAAAAACACAAAATCTACAACTTGACATCATAAAAAAAGAATTGAAATTTTTTGTTTATCAATCCCCAAAAATAAAATAAAAATGTAAAACAATGAAATAAAAAAACTAATGAACAAAAAAGAGTCTAAAACATAAAGTACCAGCAAACCCGAGTAAGGTTGTCAAAACTTGCGAAATGAATCATGCGAACGAGATAATCTAATAAAAAGCATAATAAAAAAAACGAAGCTTAATTTAAAAAAAATCAAATTTTAAAGGATAAGATTGAAAAGTAAAAAAACATAACTAAAAATACTTGGGTCACTCGACCAAACCTCCTGTCTAGATCATGAAATAATGATAACCTGATTGAAAAGAAATCAAAGAAAATAAAAAAATTATTTTTCAAAAAAAACAATTACAAATGATGTAAGTAGAAGAAAAATAATATTAACCTGTGTATATAATTTATTCTAAAAAATTAGTAAATTATTTTAGATTCTTTCTCAAAGACTTGAATCCAAATGGCTTAGAATTTTAGGCGGTAATTTCCATAAAAAACACCGTTTTGGATGATTGAGGTAAGGCTGAAACATAAAGGGGTCATTGTTAAAACAATTTATTTTAAGAGGTTTACTGAGAAAATAGGTAAAGTTGCGAGGGGTAAATTGACGTTAGCCGAAAGAAAAGCAGGAAAAAGAAAAGAAAAGAGGAGTTTATCAAAACCGATCCAACTTCAATGTCCCAGATAAGCCGAAGCAGAACACCCCATCTCTCTCTCTCTCTAAAACCATGTCAAATCCCGGCGAATCTACCCGAAATCCGACGGGATTTTCCGTCCCAATAAGTAACACAGACCCTCGAGTCCCACTCCTGAACCTCTCAACTGTCCGTACGAGAATGGATTCCCTTCAGCAATTCCTATCAGAATCAGTCAACAACAACACTTTAATCGGAAAAGATCAGATGGACATGGTCTCTTCTGAGATCTCCTCAGCCATACATGAAATCATTGTCAACGCTGCTGCTCTTCTCTCTTGTAACAGAAGTAGCTCACAACCCTTTACGCCTCAGCCGCCGGTGGATAGTACTGCAATAAAAAAGGCCCAAGTTTTGAAAGTAGAAAATAAAGAAGAGGACAGTGAAGTCGTAGAACTTGATGCGGTAGAATTGCTCGCCGAGCATGTTCATTTTTGTGAGATTTGCGGAAAAGGGTTTAAAAGAGATGCGAATTTGCGTATGCATATGCGTGCGCATGGGAATCAGTTCAAAACCCTTGAGGCACTAGCTAAGCCTGATAAGGGTAATGAAACGATATCAGCTTCATTTGCGGGGAAGACAAAGTTTTCTTGCCCTTTTGAAGGCTGTAATAGGAACAAGAAACATAGTAAGTTCAAGCCATTGAAGTCGGTGATTTGTGTAAGAAATCATTTTAAGAGGAGTCATTGTCCGAAGATGTATTCTTGTAATCGGTGCAACAAGAAGAGTTTTTCGGTTGTTACGGATCTGAAGAGTCATTTGAAACATTGTGGGGAGTCGAGATGGAAGTGTTCTTGTGGGACTAGTTTTTCGAGGAAGGATAAGTTGTTTGGTCATATGGCTTTGTTTGAAGGACACATGCCTGCTGTTGTTGGTGAAGAGGAGGATAGTAAGGCCAAGGAGGTGGGAGTTGGCGGCGCGGTGGATATGGAGGAGGATGAAGAAGAAGAATCGGTTGTAAAGGGAGATAATTTGGGTGGGGATTGTAATGATAATGAGTTTTTTGAGGGATTGCTTGATGGGTTCTGTTCCATGGAAGGGTATAGCTTGCAGGATGTATTGGGGTCTCCTTTTAGTGGAATCGAGGAGTTTTGTGGTCTCAGGCATTGATTGATCAGGTATATTTTCTCTGTTTTTTTTATTTTGGTCATTGCGTCTGTATATATGTACTGTATTCTTTGTAACAATAAGCACATTATCAGTCTTGTAGTTGAGAGCATAGTAACATACTGTATTTTTTGCAGTAGCTGTGATTTTTCTGTATCACTTATCATTTCCAATAAAAGTTTCCTCTTTTTTACTTATTTGGGCTGTGATTAGCAGTTGTTTAATTAATTCAGTTACATTTTCCACCAGTGAGTTCTTACTCTATTTCACTTACATTGATTGTTTTAGTTCTAGATCACATTGGTTATTGTTAATTTGTGCTGTATGCTTGTATCATCAGTAGGCTCAACTCGATGAAAAAAAGTGCTTATAGATCACTGTTTAATTGTTTTAAAATTCTGTGGCCATCTAGTTTTGATGAACTCAGAGGGAAGTGTTTTCAATCTATCAGAATAAAATATTTCAGCTTTTGGAAGGTTAAATCAAACCAAAAAGTTCTACCTTGTTGATTGGAAATCACAGTTTCAGAAGTTATTCGGTTGATTAAAGAGATATTGATGCAAATAGTCTACTGTTTGTTTCTTATGTATGTGGGGGGATGGATGCTACCTCCCTTGAAAGAAATCACTGCTTTCTAGAGGGAGGAATGGAGCTAATATTAAAAGGTTTTGTTGAATAGAGTTACTCTTTGAAACACAAACAAATTCCTGAGGGGTGAATTACTGTGGAATTCATTTGCCCCTTTCTGGGATGCTAAAGCTTCACTTGCGTGTTTGAATTATTGTGGAAAGAGAAGAAGCCTCATTCTTCAAGAAGATAGCCCTCTTTCTAGAAAAGAGAGAGAGGTGAAAACACACACACACACACACACACACACACACACACATGCAACCAATTATCAATATTACCTAAAAATCTAATTAAAAGAATGAATAATTAAGAAAGAGACAAGAATCGACAATGAAAGGTAACTCGAGCAATCTATATTGGAAGAGCACGTAGTTGATTTTAATCAATGAATCCATAACTATTGATTATAAAATCTCATTATTATCAACTCGACAGTTAATATTTGTTATTATTATTTCGCATTAAGATAATTATGAACATTAGTATTTTCTTATCACATGTAGAATAATCATGATCAATTTTGAAGTGAGGCATAATCAACCAAAAATTAATATAAATTAAAAGATGATAAATTATTAACTTTTAAATCCTTATTGTGTTTAGACTCTTCCTTCTTTGATATATTAATTTAAGGTTAGTGTTGATAATTTGTTTAAAAAAAAACAATGTTTTTTTTTCAATATTATTATAATTATTTTTTAAAATTATGAATTTAGATTGATCAATTATCAAATCTCAATTATTATCCAAAAATTTGGTAATTAATCATTATTTTTTATGAGTTTGCATGAAGAATAATTATTTTTTTACAACAACAATTGTTTTTACACTAATTTTGAAAAAAATTCATGGAAAATAATAATAATTTATTGATGAAGTTTATCGCTACTCGACATCGTGATGACCTTAAAACAAAAACAAATATCTGAAATCTTGTTTTTAGAGAAGTAATGTTTTATTTAAGAAGTCATCATCTAATATTATAATCATTAAAAACCTTAAATGATTAACAAAGATTTCACGATACAAAACTGGTTACGCTAAGAGGAAGATACTATCACCCTTAAAGTGTCATATCTAAGATAAATTACATTGCTAATTTTGTCTTAAATTGATAAGGGTCTGTTGTATTATGCTATCGATGGTCTGCCTATAATATTCTCGATTCTAGCATAATTAAAAATTCAACTAAAAATACTTTCAACTGTAGTGTTGCTAAGTGTCATATGAAGAAAATATATAATATTCATGGCTTTTCGTATTAGTAAGTATTAAGCTAAGAGTTATTTCTAAATCTATTGCTACTATTTTTATCTCTTCCATTAGTGAATATTAAGAGTATTCTCAATTTTGACATAAATGACTATAAATATTCCTGACTCTAATATCAATAAACATTAAGAAGATATTTCTAATTTTAGCATTGTTTGATATTAAAAAATTAGTATTTCTGACTTTGCCGTTAATAAATATATATTTAATCCTTTCGAATTAAATCTTTTTATTTTTCTTGAAAATTTTGGTATTGTTATATTTTTATGTTCAAGGTGATGGCTCACTATGAGTCCATTTACCTTATGGGAAACAAATATTTTTTTTTTCGATTTAGAAAGACAATGTTAATAGTTTTATTATTTTTTAAAATTTGAAAGTGTTGGCCCAATTAAATAAATTCCAAAATACATGCAACAAAATATTTTTTTATGTTTTTGTAAAGATGCCAAAAAAATGCTTAGATATGCATTTTTGTAATAATGTTTTTGCTTTTTTTTTTGGTACATAAGAATGTTAAAACAATGCTTTTTTGTACAAAGCTAAAAACATGCATGAATGATTTGTTTTAGTGCACTTGGTCATAAAATCTTTTTTTATATGAGCAAAGTCTAAATTTAAAAACCCAAGTAGAATGCACAGCCCATGTAAAAAAGCATATATAAAGCCCATCAATTAGCAAACACAGGCCCAAAAAACAAAACACAGCCCACATGCAACCCTGGCCCACACGAAGTCAGCCCAGCACAGTAACATAGCCTCCAAAACTCACACAAGCATAAAATGAAAAGCAATCAAAATAACCCAACGCCTAATCTAAAATTCACTCACGCCAGCCTGCACAAAATGCCACTCTCCAATTTAAAACCTCTCATAACCATGACCACACGCCCGAACCCTTCATTTCTTTATTTTTTAGGCTTGGTTTTTTTTTTTTAATATTTTTTTTTAAATAAATAATATTTTAATATTTTCAAATTATTTTATATTTTAATATTAAAAATAATTTTTAAAAATAAAAAATATTATCTTAATTCAAACAAAAACTTTGACGAATCTCTTTCTATACTATATTTACTACGCAGCATCTCGAAAGACTTATGTTAAAATAAAATAAATCTCTCTTCTCTTGCTTTATTTTATGAAAGTGTATCACTAGTGAATTGAACATAAATGGACTTGACCTGAGATAAGGTTTTCTCTACACTTCTCTTTTCTAACTACGAGTCAGATTTGGCTGCGCTCTTTCACCTATCGGCTCGGTAAGGTCAAGTAGAATTCCGATCCTAGCTGACCCTACCCGGAGATCTCTTCAAACTTTGTTCGATTGGCTTAGAGTGTCTTCGCCTCTTGGGGCAAATTCTCCGTCACTTTCAATGCTCTCAGTTCCTTTCTTCCCCGAGACAATCTCTCAACATTAAGATGTTGACCCGTAAAAATATAAGTATTACTATTAGAAACACCAATTCACAGTATAACAAGAGCTAATAATGAGGGGTGTAACTAAACTAGTTAGATTTTGAATTTGTTTTCTAGAGATCATCAATTCGAGTGTCACAAATCTTAAAAACATTGAAAGCTTATATGATCGTTAACTTTAGAATCTTGGGGATTAGTCGAGGTATATATAAATAAGTTGGCTCGGATGATTAAAAAAAAAGAAGAAGAAAAAGAAAAGAAAAGAGAAAGACCTTAAGAAACGTTGCCCTTACACCCTTACATACCGATACGCATGAAAAAGGAAACCTGTGGATCATCATGCATGTTACAGTGGGGATGTCTGGTTTTTGGTTCCAACGGGTATAAGAAATAAAAGCATTCATGGAGAATAGGGGGTCTCACCTCATCAAGAAAGGAACCACCTGTTGTAACCTAGTTTTAGATTCACCAAGATTTTCTCGAATATTATTTTATTTCTATTATTATTTATAAAAATCCAAAAAAATTAAGAAAAAAGTTTAAAATTCAAAAATATGTATTTCTCGAGTCAACCGCATCTTTCCATCAAAACCAAGTCCACCAGGTCAAACCATGTCGACCAGGGTAAAAAATGAGTTTCAGGCCGTTTCGGGTCAAAACCGTTATTTTCGACCAAAACCGAGTTCACCGGGTCAATACGGGTCAAACCATGTCAACCAGGATAAAAAATGAGTTTTTGGGCCGTTTTGGGTCAAAACCGAGTCCACCGGGTCAATACGGGTCCAACCATGTCGACTGGGATGAAAAATGAGTTCCAGGCCATTTTTGGTCAAAACTGTTATTTTTGGTCAAAACCCGGTTCACCGGGTTGATACCCATTGAAAGTTTTTTTTTGTTTTAACATAATTTTCGGTCATTAAAATTGATTTTAACTGTTGAATCGAGCTTTTTCTAATACTAATTTGAGTTTTTAGTTTTACCTATATAAATATTTATTATTATATATAATAAAACAAAATTAATAATACAAAATTTATCATACTAGGCGGGGCAGTTGCACCGATAGCAGGCGGAGTAATTATGAGGATGAAATTTTTCTTGAAAGCAGATCCTGCCAACTGCATTAAATTTATGTCCCCTGTCATTTGCTATAAATAGCCAGTTATGGCAAAGGGAGAGCGAATTGTCGCCAGAAGGGGAGGAGGAAAAGAAAGAAAAGAAAAGCGGATACTATTCAAGTTTTTTTTAGTTTTTCTTCGCGAGAGTAAGATATTGATTTTTATTAAAAATAAATTGAAAAATACCAAAAATATCTTAACCATTAGATCTAATAGTATTTAGTTCTGGACCATTGATTTAATAGGATACAATAGGGCTTACCACACTAGATTAAAACTTAAATCCATCTCAGCCCTTAAAACAATTTCCCCTTAGATCCTGCTGCGCCACGTCACCCGGTGTACCAAGCTCTCGGTACACCGCGCCACACCCAATCAAACCTCAGCCCATCCGGACCGTCCGATCAACTTGCAGATCAAGCCAATCACAGCCGCAGGATCAGTTCATCCGAGATCCAACGGTTCACAGACTTCAGCTGCACCGGTGAACCATGCGCGCGTTCACACCGTAGTAAATCTCAGAGTTTCTCTCTCCTCTCGCCGGCGATTCTCTTTCTCTCATCCGATCTCCCATTTCCGGCCGTATGAAGCTTCCGAAACACCATATAAAGGTTGCTAGCCACCTATAAAGCAAAACCCCGGCCGTTCTCAGCGTTTTATCCTCCCCATATGGCAGGAAAAAGGCCGTGATTTTCGTCGGCCACCGGAGCTTCAAACCGATGATTCTCCCTCGTCAGCCATCAAAGGCCGTCGAGACCACCGCCATCAGAATCCTCGCCCTCAGATCTACCAGAATCAACCATTTGTTGGCCGGAAATCTTGCTAGAAAATTTCACCGCTCCAACAGTAACTGTGCGTGGGCCACACGCGCCGCCAGTGGCATTTTCGTAAATTTCAGAGAAATTCAAGGGTATTTCAGTATTTTACCTATACAGTGGCACTCATGTAATTTTTTGGGGTTCCTGATGTTATTTTTGATATTTTTGTATATATAAATGCTTGTAAATTTTCTTACATGTCGTGAAAAACACAAAAAAACCAAAAATAAATATAAACGGAATAACAACGCGGGTTCAACACCCATCTTATCATGTCATTATTTGTGGGTCCAAAGCCCGATTCTCAAGTATGGTTATACCTATTTCTCAACAATATCAAAATAATTTTGTTTTATAAATAAATATTGTTTGTCGACACGTCTCTTTTTTTAGAAAAGGACCGATGTCAAAAATTTAAATACAAAATATGGATTATGTCCATTATTTCTTTTAGTAACTCAGACGTAACTCTCATTTTTAAGGTTAAAACGTCATTTTTTAGACGAGTCTCCTAATTTTTAGGGACTGATGTCATTTTTAACTTGACTCATATTTTTAGGGACCGACGTTAACCATTTTAAAAAAACAAATTGCAAATAAGCCCAAAATATAATAGCATTTGAATTAAATAAAAAACACAAAAGTAAGGGTAACCTTTCTCTTGAAATGATGTTTTAAGGATGGTGTCTACCTTCCCTTAATCATAACTAACCTCGTACCTGAATCTCTGGGACCAGTGTCTAATTTGGGATTTCTAGTTCCCTCAAATTACTAAATGGCGACTCCAATAAAATCTTTATTTTCCCGAATTAAAAAAAAACCTTTTTGTTAAATAAACGAAAAAGTGAGAGCCGTCGCCCGACGTCGTGTATCGACACCGTCCATGGAGAAACTCAAGAAAAACTTACAGTGCAGAAAGATAAGGAAAAGAAAAGGCCAACTTCTCATATCAAGGAAGCATACTCAAAATGACCTTAGATTTACATGATGAAGTGAGGTTGCGGGGCTCCATGCCTACCACAACAGTGAAGGTTTTCCGGTTATTTGATTCCCACACGACGCCGGAACTTCCCAGTTTAAAAAAACCGACGACTTGAAGGCTCAGTGGAGAGTATCAATAGTAAGCCTCCAGTGTTTTTAGCTCAGATGGAACCAGGGCTGCAAAAGGATGAGCACTCCAGTCTTTCTAAAATGTGAAAATATCCAGTTATTCCCGGACAATTTCATAACTAATATATCATATGCAGAGACCGGATTAAATTAATTCCTTGATTTTTTTTTGGAAGGTAAACTTGTAATTATATTGAAATAGTGAATAATAAACTAAGTCTATTAACAATTGTTTTTCTCTTTTGTTCTAGCTTTTTTATATATATTTTATTTAAAAAAGCATGGTGAGAAAATCTAATAAATTGCCATACATCAATATGATACATAAAAAAACATCCACATCAACATGACACTTGTCATAAGTGCATGATGTGTAAAAAAACGCAAAGTAACTATGATATTTATCATGTTTCGGATGCAATTAAAATAAGGATTACAGTGAATATTCAAGATTTAATTTTTTACTCTATTTAAATTTTATTTATTATTTAATAGATAAAAAGTTTAGATATTTGTGTATTGAGTGCTATTAATATTTTTTTATAAATATTATTAAATAATAAAATTATAAATGTTATACTTATGTCAATATTGTACTCAATAAATATAAATGTTTTACGTGTATATATGTGTGTATTAGGTTAGATTTCAGTGAGTTTTGAATTGAGTTCAACAATATTCATTATCAAATAAATTAATTATACGAAGAAAAACCAACTCATTCACGTTAATTAATTCAAGTTAGTATCTAAGATATTAGTAATCTGAAGTAAAAAAAAAAAAATTAAATTTTTTTCAAAAACATTTTTAAAATGTAAAAACAAGCTGGGCATAAATTGCCATCCAAAAATTAATAATAATAAAAAAACACTACATTCACATCACTATATTTTAATAAACAAGTATACAAACCGAACATTTTAACCCCTAAACAACCTATCCCAATATCTCTAGACGGGAGACCAACAAAGAACAAACACCGTCAAGATATCAATTATAGAACTCAAATCATGGACTTATGGCATGATTTTTTTTCCTGGTTTCTTATGGCATGATTTTTTTTCTTGGTTTTTATTTATTTTTCAATTTTGGTTATGATCTCTTCCGTTAAAGAACCATCTCAATCCAATAGTTTAAGCTGTTAGGTAAGGTCCTGATTTTATATTATTCTTTAATACACCCCCTCAAGTGAAAGTCCTTTGGACTTGAAAGTTGCACAAGCCCACATTACCTTGTGCTTAATTTTTATCAAATAAATGGGGATGATGGTGAGATTCGAACTCGTGACCGCTTGGTCATCAAGACTCTGATATCATGTCAAAGAACCATCTCAACCCAATAGTTTAAGCTGTTAGGTAAGGTCTTGATTTTATATTATTCTCTAACATCTCCCATTTTGTTATTTGTTTATAGCCACTTTCTTACATAATGTTTTCTTTTCTTCCTTTTATTTCCTTCCTCAAGCAATCAAAACTTAAAAAAACACAGCTCCCAAACTCCAATTATTTTAATTTTAGAACTCATTTGTTTTTTCATTAAAAAATACTTTTGAAAAAAAAAATTATTTTTTTTTGTATTAAATTATTTTTTTTAGTATTTTTAAATTGTTTTAAATGTGTTAATATCAAAAATAAATTTTAAAAAATAAAAAATATTATTTCAATATATTTTCAAATAAAAATATTTTTAAAAATCACCCTACCAAATAAGCTTAATCCCCCGAGTTTTAGGAAATTATCCCAGGACTTTTTCAAGATTTGTTGTCACTATCTCTATAACTTTCATTCAAAAACAACGAACTTGTTCTGTTCACAACCTGACCATGAGTCACATGTTATTCGATCGAGTACGCTTGTTGTACTGCAATTTGCAAAGAGAAGAAAGATTTATCTTGTCGATTAGTCAACAATGGCTAGATAGGTTGATAAGAACAACTATCCACTTCTATTGGAGAATTGTATGAAGAAGAAGAAAGTCGGTCAATAAAATGATCACGAGAGCATTGCCTTTTAATCTTACATATATACCCCTCTCTATCTCCCTTCCAAATTGAACACAACCTTCTGATGCTTTTTGAATGCCAGCCCGTGGTTTTGAAGGGGAAAAGTAGTCTTCCTCTTTTGGCATCGATCAAAATTGTCACGCAGCAGGTTTCGCTATAAATATATTTTGTTCCAGACGTTCTTTTCAGATACTATACATCTGAATAGAAGAATATATAACAAGTCTAGATATTAGTGTGCATAATTCATGTCACCTTCACTGGATCAAGCCTTAGCAATGGTAGGAACTGATTATCTTGAATGGGGTATGGATGTTGAAGAATGGGAGGATGATGACTTGGAGCTGCGTCCACCTCACTTACAGGTGGAAGAAGTTCGGGATCATAAGTGTGGTTTTCCTGTCACCTACATTAGTTTTCCATGTCACCCTCTAGAAGATCGTTGCGATGGCGATGATGATAGTGATGGTGATCAAATCACCAAGCATTCTCATCCAAGATCAGAGGGAAAACTGGTTAAGAGGAAGCCAAAACTGTTGAGTTCTATAATACTGATGGTGAAGGCCATTATAAGGCTGTTGATGATTGCAGGAATGGACAGGAGATAGAGATATACATGCTTTAATCAAGATTGATGATCTCCACATGATTTTACATTCCTAATCTGGAGGTGTCCACAGCTTCCTATTAGCCAGTTTTTTATGAACCCTGTCTGTATAGAGAAGTTAAGTTCTGCTATATATTTTGCTTTTAATGTATTCATTCTTTTTTTTACATTAACGGTATCCGAGTTAATTTGCATGTACCTTAACTAATTTCATGGATCCTGAAATTAACGATTATATAATGACCGCAAGAGGACTCGAACTCCTAACCATTTTCAATGTATTTATTTTTGAGTTTATTTATTGTCTTTACTGGATTTTGTTGAAACTTGGAAAGCTGAAAATATAGATATGTTAAAGTTTCAGATAAATTAAAACCGACTTCAGATGCATAAAATATTACTTTCAAATCATTGAACGATCACTTGCAGTCATGCAAAATTATGGAAGCTAATCGGGTTTTAAGAGTGCTTAAAATATCAGTCACCATTCCGCATAATATGCTTCATTCATAATTATATAGGTTATGCATAGGAGTATGAAGGTTTCTAATCATCACAATAATTATCAAGGTATTAAGAACACAGCTCCACGACAGAAGCATTGGCGATAGCCATCAAGCTTGCGGCATGTCTTTATGCTCATAGATTATCATATAAACTCTGGTTCATGGTTAAATTGCAGTTGTTGATGGACGGGGAAAAAACTTTCAGACAAATTCAAGATCAACGTCCAAAATGGAATCCTGCTGAACCAGCAAATAAATTTGAGAATTTACTGTCTTTCTTGGACACGGTTATGATGAACAACACGAGCCATAGATGGGAAAAACTATGGGATCGTGACTTGAATTCTATCGACCAGGAGATAGAACCTTGCTTCATCATCGTGGAGCAGCTGCTTGTCAGCGTTGTGGATTATATAGGGTACGGGTAGATTTAATTAGTAATCAAACATAAATAAATATTAAAAATAAAAATCTTTATTAATAATAAATATATTTTATATAAATAAAATCAACACCGTATATAACTATCCGATTTGTTAAATGATATATTCACTGACAAGATGTTGATTAGATTAGTGGGGAGATTTTCATAATTGCAAGCAGTGCATCGATCCTACCAGTCCTAACTTCTGCCTGTATTGGCAAGATCCCGTCACAATTGAACAGGAAAATTACTTCGTAGCACAGATTTTTAGAAACACATTTCTTGTATTTATCAAGAAAAAGGCTAATATCCTCGTGAACTTCACACTCTAAACCTCGTTAGATTTTCTTGCGTACGTCTTTTAACATACATGAAACCTATGCCCTGCATTCTAAATACAGTTACGAAAATATATGTGCATAAACCTTTCCTTGGGGATTAAGGCTGATAAAAGTCTTAAATTTCAAGCTCTCTAAATATTCAGCACTTTTAACCCTTCAATTGGGTGAAGTTGGACCATCAAAACTGAGTTCCAGGAGATGGCCTGCCAAACTGAAGTTGACAGATAATAATACTTTGACACTCATAATCATTGCATCTGCTTTTTCGATAATTTAACGCAGTTTTTTTCTTCTTTTGTAGGGAAAATTAAATCTTAAATGAGAGATTCAATGTTTTGACAAGTATGCGTCCCGTTGCCTACAAAGATTCAAACAAAAAACAAGTAGACTCTTAACGGATTGCATGTGCCACTTATGTTTTCTTTCTTAATTACAACAAAAGTTTAGTAATTTTTCCATTTTTTCCTCGTGTAAACATACTTAAAAGAGAAAACAGAAAACACTTCTGAAAAGTGGTGTCGACTATTAAAGCACAGATGTAACCAACTGTCTGGAACTAAAAAGCAAAGATTCAATGAATATCACATGTTCACAACTCACAGAAGATACTTTTGTAAGTGCATAACCTTATTTCATAATGCACGCATCATAAAGAAATGAAGGACTTATCAACGAGTGGACTGCAACTCGATGCTCCTAAAAACATCATATTCTTGTGATCAGAAAGTTCAGAACATAAGAAGTCCTATAATTTCTGCCTGTGTGAATTAAGGTTCTGCCCGGCAATGTTGAATGAATGGCTATGTCTGCAACTCCTGACAGATTCATAATTTTGTTCTACAGTTATTTCTAGGAAACATCCTCCATCCACAGCTTTCGTTATCGACACTGGTACATCTATATATTGCACGTTCTAATGGGACCGATCGAGGCAAAGTATAGAAAGACATCACGGATGTAATGATATTAGTACTAATCGGAAGTTTCAATTACGTGCTTTTAGAGAAGTAGACAGCCTCTTAGGACCGATGCTTGTATAAAAACGAAGCCTGTTATTGTTTCGACGGTATCAAATTCCGGGCTCAGCTAACTTCAAACATTCTCTAAGTAGATAAACTGTGGATAAGAGTCTGTCAAAGCTCTGGCAATGAAAGACACTGATTATCTTGAACGGGACATGGATGTTGAAGAATGGGAGCATGATGACTCTGTGCTGCCTCCACCTCACCTACTGGTGGAAGAAGTTAGGGATCATAAGTGTGGCTTTCCTGTCACCTACACTAGTTTTCCATGTCATCCTCTAGAAAATCGTTGCGATGGTGGTGATGATAATGATGGTGATGATAATGATGGTGATCAAAGAACCTTGCATTCACATCCCAAACCAGAGGAAAAACTAGTTAAGAGAGAACCAAAACTGTTGAGTTCCATACTATTGATAGTGAAAACCATTATAAAGCTGTTGACGATTGCAGGGATGAAGAGATACATGCCGTAATCACGACTGCTGTCGACATGATTTTATATTTGTAATTGTAACTAGCAGTTGTCTTTCTTCTATTTCTTGCAAATTGAACCTCTCCATTTGAACTTCTTTATGGTTTCCCTACTAGCCGGTGTACCGGTGTAGTTCAAAGTTTGTTAATATATTAGATGCAATTATACTTTGTTTATCATTATAATTAAAAAATAAGTAGTATGTACTAGTAATTTATCGTTATAAAAAGATGCTAAATAAAAGATATAATAGGAAAAATTAAAATTTATACATGTTTAAATTTATAAATTAAAGACGAAAAAATTTAAATCAATTATATTTAAATTAAAAAAAATATTTGATTATTCAAATACTTTAAAGTAATAAATCTCCTGTTGTTGTTGTTGTTAAGGATAATTTCTTTTTAAAAAAATTATTATTCATTACTTATATAACTAGAATGTATATAATATGCCTTTTAAAATCTCAACAACACCATCTTAATTTAGATATGTTTCTAAATAAAGATTTTTAAACTAAAAAATACAAAACTCAAATATCTCTGAATAATATAAACCTAAACTCTAGATTTGTAAAAAAACTAAAATAAAAATAAAAGACTAAAAAATAAGGTGAGGAATAATGTATAAAATTCTAGTAATAACTCTTCATTCATTTTTTTTAATAAATTTTAAATTTTAAAAATTAAAAAGTAAAAATATTAATTAAAAATAATTCTGAATTGATTAGCTACCATTGATTCCCCACTCTCCTGGTCACAACAACCCGGAACAAATGCATTAATTGAATCCTTAGTAGTCACGGGATTAAAAGGAAAAGAAGTTGGATACTGAATATAATGAATAAATTTTAACAAATTATGTATGAATAAACAAATGAAAAAGAAATTCATAATAGAATAATATTGATTCTTTCCATCATAGTTAAAAAATACCTTTTGAGTTAGCTAGGTTTGGTCTAAAATTATGTTTCAAGCAGCGTTCCATGAAAAAAAAATTAAATTTTTTATTTTTAAATTATTTTGATGTGTTAATATTAAAATAATTTTTAAAATTATTATTTTGATATATTTTTAAGTAAAAAACACTTTAAAAAATCACATCACCGATCCATTTACTTTAAGCCTAATCTTAGATAGAGTTTCATTTTAAAGTAGATTTTTTTCTAAAGAAAATTGGGACAACCTATTATATTTATGATTCTAGTCTTAGATTCAGAGGCAGATATGGATATATTTTTCATTGTGTTTATTCCAAAGAAAATAGTATAGGTGCATATAATTACGTACAGCCATTTGTATTCCAGTCTCTTACCTCGTAGCTTTGCCTTTGAGGGCTAGAACACTCTAATCCCACTGACTCGAACTCTTGGTAGTAAGGTTCGAACGTAGACATGCATGCGCTATAAATATATGTGCACAGTTAATAAATTGACATCTAGTTTCATACACCCTTTCAAAACACGCACACAAAAAAAAAAAAAAAAAAAATAGAAGTCTTGAATTCAGGAACATGTGAGGTTGATTTGAATATTTTTAATATTATATCATTAATATTAAAAATAATATTAAAAAAATATTGGTTTAATATTTTTTTTTTAAATATATTTTTTTGAGTGTGGTTACGGTTGACTTTTAAAGTGCTTTTCATTTAGAAATATATCTAAATAATATTTTTTTTATTTTTTAAAAAATTATTTTTGATAGTAGCGTATTAAAATGATTTAAAAATACTAAAACAATATTTATTTGATGTAAAATAAAAATAAAAAAATTTTAAATTTTTTTAAAAATATTTTTGAAATATTTTTTCAAAAATCGCTGAAATGCGCTAACAATTACGCATTAAACAATAAATTTAACATTGGCTTCCTTTAAAACAAAAATTCTCATTAAATATAAAAAAAACCAGTTAATTAAAGCGCTCAACAGTCTTCACGAAAAGAGAAAGTTCAGAAATGAGTCCGTTGAGGAGGTAATATATATGTGATTGAGATTAGCGACATCATGAAACCATTTAACTTTATTAAGAACGTCAGCCATGCCATCACTAAAGAAATGGCTACTTCTACTTGGTAGTGGATCATATGCTCTCGCCTGTAACCTTATCCACAGAGATACAAGGCTAGTTTAGGTTCCCCTTATAAATACCTCGTATGTCTTGATGCAAAGAAGCACACAAAAACACTCTTAACACTTGACTGAAGCCATGCCATCAATTGAAGCTCTAGCAATGGCAGGTGTGGACTTTGTGGACTGTGGCATCAACTTCGAAGAGAGGGAGCGTAGAGATGTTGAGAAGACTCCGCAGTATCTTCTAGCCGATGAAGGTGAAGAAGGGGATCTGAGAAGTCATGAGAAGGATAAGTTGATGGGGGAGCAATGGCGAGTCAAGACCAAGATGGAAAGTTCAGTTATTAATATCGTTTCAACCATTCATGGTCAATATAAAAAGCTGTGATATTATGTTTACATCTACATATATGTATTTAGTTTGCAGAATTCCGCTTGTATTATGGCCGCATATGAAAGGAAAATTTCTTGATGTAATATTTTCAAAAAGAAAAAACGTCAAAGAGAAACACTTCTAGGCTCTAGCTACATCTCTGTGTCTATACTCATTAAAAATAATTATTAACAATTAAAATCACGCAAAATTAAAGTACTTACTATCATTATTGGAAAAGAGATTCTGGGTTGATTTACAAATATTATGGTGTAATTGTTAAGGAAGTTTTAAAATATTCTGCCTTCTTTGTTTGAATTCATACTAGAAGAACCAGGTCCATTTCTATCTCTGCTATTTGTCTTCGGGTTCCATATAATCATGACTGCAATCGTGAAAAGGTTGATGCACCCACCGCCTCACAGTGGCAGTGTCTTGCGGCTTGCATAAAGCTTTTCTTGTTCGATAAATTCTTCGCTTTCCAGGCTCCAGCAGGGAAATTATGAGAGTTTAGTAGATAATTCAGTGAGTTGACTGTGATCTCAAGTAAAAAATTTGCAACATCTTGTCGCAGCTCTTTCCAATCACAAAATTTCAACCGCATCAGCTTTTCCATGACCACTTTTGGCTTGTAAAACTTGGTAAAATCTTGGAGCTTATAGGTGCTGCCATTATTAGTCAAAGCATCAACAATAGCACAGAGCAACAGTCCTGGAACTATGGACCATTGACTTGGAAGGGAGACATTTGTTGATGCAATGAAATGGAAATAGAAAATCTCCCCTCTCATGCTTTATTTATTACATTCAGTTATATTCGAAAACATATTGCTGCAGTAGTCTGATAGAGCAAGATTCTTGAAAACAAGGGCGAAATGACGTGGAAAACTTGGTGGAAGCACGGCTGGCATAAGCCGAAGCTGGAAGCGCCGAGTTCATATGCCATTTTCTTGGGTTAAATAATAGAGCTATGAGCATTAAACTTCAAGTAGAGAGTCAATATCAGCGAAATTTAAACGGTGGTGGGAGAAACCTCGCAGACGCCCACTATATTAACATCAAAATATGTTTCATCTTAGAGAAGATGGAAACACACAAAGGACGACCGAAAACTTATACAAGCAACTATAATGTAAATTATGAAATCACAATTTTTTTTTTTACTTCATATATCTGTTTTCATTCGAGGAAAACATCAAGCTAATGTGAAAGGAAAGTTCATATTTTAAATGCGTTGGGGAATTTGTTATCTCATCTTCCACCAGATAACTCAATAGCATCTTGGTTATAAACCGAATCTTCTCCCCAGTCAAATCGTCTCTGTAATCTTTCGTATTCTTGCATGCGTGTAACTTCAACATGCTGCCATTCTTCCCACCTCTCAGCTAGCCCCTCTCCTTCCAGCATCCGCACAACCTCTGACATTGCTGGACGGTTCTCTGGTGATGCTTGGGTACAGAGCAAGGCGACTTGTATCATCATCTCCACCTCCTGGATGTTGTAGTTTTTATTTAGGTTGCGATCGACAATAGCATCCAGTCTTTTCTCCCTCTCCAGCTTCTTGACCTTCATAATCAAATATCCCAGTACAACGAAGAGCAAGTCAGAAAGGAGCAGAACGTGAATTAAAACCATGCTAGAAAGCGTAGAGAGTAGAGACATGCAAATGATGTCATAACTCCATCCAAATTAAATTTACTTACAGGGTTTTTGACATTTGAGTCATGTAAGAGATGGATAATTTAGGCGGGTCGAGAGAGTTGTGCATGCAAAGAAACCAATACAATAATGTATCACTGTAATTAGCTATGATTATCTTACATGGTCAAGCAATAAGACATCATCCTCTTCTTCCAGACGTGAAAAGTCAATTGCCCGTTGACCTGTAACAAGCTCTAGAAGCATAATACCATACCCAAAGACATCGGTCCTTTCAGATGACTTGCCAGTGGACAAGTATTCTGGTGCTATGTGGCCCATTGTCCCGCGAACTTGAGTTGTCACGTTGGTCTTTCTCACATCCACCAGCTTCGCAAGGCCAAAATCCCCAACAACTGCTTCAAAATCTTCGTCCAGTAGTACATTAGCTGCTTTCACATCACGATGAATAATTTTAGGATTGCAGTGCTCATGAAGGTATTCCAGCCCACGTGCTGCACCTAGGGCCACTCTTTTTCTGGTTGTCCAATCTAAAACAGGCTCCTCGGGTTTACGTTCTGCAGGTCAACATCAAAATTCAAATGTCGCTAGAAAATAGAAATGTATTGCAAAAAAAATTGTAAGACCATATATAGGCCTATGAATTGTATTTTCACTAGTTGACATTAGATATTACAAGAGAAACAGGTACAATTAATTCATCAAACAGACATGATACATAAACTCTGATGCTATCCGGATGTTCATAGGTATCAGCTTATCCTTATCCTACTCATGGGTTAAGGAGTACCAGAACCAGTTCAATGCTGCCAATGATCATTACAAAATGTCAAACTCTTTTTTTTTTTCCTTTTTTTTTTTTGTCAAATATAGGAATTTCATAGCTAATTATTGATGAATGATTATTGAGAATTTGCTACTAGAGTTTATCCCCTTTTTTTTAAAAAAAAAGGAGGCTGCCAAGCAACTGCAAGGGCTTACTTTTAGCTTCTTTGTTCTATCATCTTGTCCTGAATCATGCATATAAAATTGGGATTAAAATTCTCTCATGTTCGGATCATGTTCCAAATTTCACAATTTATTATGAATTTAACACTTTAAGATACGTGAGAAGGAAAAAAATATTAAAGTGATTATATTCTTTTCCATTTTTAACATGTACTAAAATAATGTGCATTAATTCTGAATTTAGTGGTTTAGATTTAACAAACATGACCAAACATGGGAGGAACTCAATTTATAGAAAATGATTAATGACAAATACCTCAGCTGTAGATGGTAGAAGAAAACAGTTAAATATATTAACACTTCCTCTCAAAATCCAGCACATAAATAATTAATACCTCTTAGACAATAGGCCACACTTAAATTCTGCATGAATGGATACACCAAGAGGCGTTCTGTAGTTGTTGTGCAAAACCCTATCAGACGTAATAGGTTCCTGTGAACAGCTACACTTATCATCTCAACTTCACGTTGGAATGCGGCATCACCCCCAGGACTTTCAAAATCAGTTAAACGCTTAACCGCAATTTTGGTATTATCAGCAAGCACTCCCTTATAAACCTTTCCAAAACCTCCCTGTCCAAGGATATTTTTTTCACTGAAGTGGTCCGTTGCAAGCTGTAGTTCCCTCCATGAAAACCTTTTTAACTGACCAAATGCTATTCTTTGATCCACTTCACCTAAACAAATGGTAAGAAGAGGGTTCACGAAAAAAAAAAATTGAGTGAAGTAACTTCAATTCTTCAATCATAATTGTAAAAGATAATAAAAGGTAAGCAAATATGTTTCATTTTGTATACATTCTCAAACTTTCACGACTTCTAGATAATAGAACCTATGCTCACCGATAATTCGAATCAAGAAATTTGCACCAATCAATCACAAATAAACACAAATATTAGATTCCATGTTTAGCCAAAAGTCAGAAATGTTTATATAATTAGAACAGTTTTCAAGCAGGCAGGATTTTTCAACAATTTAAACCTTTGAGAAATTATCTGAATCAAATCCAACAACAGGATGGCTACAAGTACTAGATTTGATTTCATTTCATGATAGGACACAAACTGATTACTAAATTTCATCCAGATGGAAAAGTAGTTACTGTGGTACCCATAAACGCATTGAATTATACATGTTATAGCAAACATCATATAGTATCATAGATCACAACATCATAAGATATACATGGATTATTTACATGAGGAAAAAAACAATCATAAGATAAAAATCAATCCAGCTAAACCTCATTCTCCTTGGATTGCAATCTTATTCATCCATTTATTAAAAAATGAGTCAGCCAGGTTACAACATGTTGACAGTATATAGGCTTCTGGGCTAGATTTCAAAACTATCATAAAAGCATCTTTATTTAGATAAAAGGGAGCTCATTTCTTTTCTTCTCATAACATGCTCAGTGACTCTGATTCGGATAAGTGGATGAGGTTGCATTAGCCAAAAATATGAACCCAATAAAGTGGCTAAAAGGTATGCATGTTGCATGTGCTCATCAACCATTAACTACTAAGTAAAAAAATATCTCCCAATGCGTAACAATAAAATTCAGTTACAGGAAAAATATGCGACAATGTTAAACAGTATTTTTCACTAATCCTTGTTTGTCTTCAGTAAATTGTATAAATTAGCTAGAGGATGGGTACACAAGATAAATTCTAAAGCCTGTTATTTAACTTACAAATATTTTCCAAAAAGTGTAAACTAAATGTCAAATTCCATGCTAGTGTAACAAAAGTAAACTAGTTGAGCCATAAATTGAAGCTTCAATGAAAAGAATTTTATCACATCAACAACAAAAACTTGGCCAAGTCAAGTGAGCTCATCAGAATAGAAATGAAAAAACAAGACTGGCCAGAATTGTGACATGATCTATTCAATCTATTATTTCTTCGCATGTAGCAGAAAGTAGCTGCAATGCAATTATTTTGCTATGTGCTTAAAGCAACTCAAACCTGCAACATCTACAAATACTTCACGTTTGTAGCCTTTATGTCTACCCTTGCAAACAAAAAATAGCAAGCCTCCAAAAAGAAAAAGAACTGTGAATCCTCCCACAACTCCAACTATAACTCCAGTCTTTGACTTATGTGAACCACCTGCTAACAGATGAAAGGATTAGCAATTTGCTTCACAAAAACATAACTTTAACGGATGTAGTTCAAAAAACATCTCCAATAAATAAAAAATACTAGTTAATTACCTGAATCGCTATTATGAGACTCGCAGCTATGCAAATTTGGCCCGCCACAATTTAAGTGGTTTCCTGTGAAACTGAAATAAGTGAATGCAATTCAAATTAAGTCAAATGTTGACAGTTGCAAGACATGCCACGCAAGCACGCACACATCCACAAAAGAAACAAATGAGAAATTTAAATGAAAAAATTAGGAGTAGAAATAGCACTAATTCCATTCATACTTGTATTTAGGAACTTGGAATAAATGATCTGGAATTTGACCACTGAGATTATTTGAATTGAGCAGACTGCAAAGAAAATTTCAATCATGCCATTAAAATCTTGAAACACAGCCATGGCTTACAAAGCTATAAAATTCAAGAGTCAATTATTGAAAATGTGGGACCGTAAGAACAATTTAGGAATATTCCCGTCTGGATTCATAAACAAAACACTGCTATCTCGTATCATCTAGGCAATGTGCAGGACATCATTACTTACATGTTGATCAAGTTTTGAAGACCAGCAAGTGATTCAGGGATAGCTCCACTGAGATTATTTTGACCCAATGTCCTGGTTGCATGATAAGAAAATCTTACTGATCATGAAAAAGTTTGGAAGAATGCTGAGATATATCTCATATACCTCAAAGAATAAAAAGAGCAGAAGGTGTCACTTACAAAAATTGTAGCCTTTTAAGATTGCCCAAGGAAGACGGTATTTCACCGCTTAAACGATTATTTTCCAAATCCAAGCTGGTTAAACTTGTCAAATTTCCAAACTCTTTTGGTATCCCACCAGTTATGCCATTCCCTTTCAATGTTCTGCATTATGAATGCAATCTAGTATATATTAGTATCCACTCTTAATGTTTAAACTCAACACCTCAGAAAGTCCATACAAAGGGATGTAACTAGAAGCTTTATGAAGCACAAATAAAAATATCCTGTCAACCATATCATCTTGAAAGCATTTCCACAATATATTTAACGTTTTGCAAGGCTAATGCGAAAATATTGAAGCTTCAAGTTGCAGCTATCTACATGTATATATCTATCAGAGTCTGAGTCTATTATGGTACGGGCATGGTTATGTGTATTGGTTATCTATATGCAATGTGTGTGTTAGCATGCACCAGGAAAGGGGAAAAGGTCAAGTGTAGATGAAAGTTAAGAAAGAAAAGGTTGTTGTTGTAATGCAGGATTGAGAAAGGGGCAAAAACACCTAGAGTGGCTGTAATGACATGACCCAAATGAACTAATGAAGTGATTACCATCGATGGAAATTCTAAACTGGGAAGATTTCTCTACCACCATCCCAAAGTAATCAAATTGAAAATTTGCTGCCCATCAAAGTCCAAAAGGTTGAACGAACTCTTTTCCTCATTTACCACTGAAGTTGTAGATCCTCTCCAATCATAGATGTTCGTATACAATAAGAAGTGTCCTCACTGATAACTTTCCTCTCGCGCCCTAAGTTGTTTCTATCATATACTTTGCTTGTCAATTACCCATAGATTTCCAACAATTCCAAAATGATCCAACTGCAGCATCTCATCCTTCTAGCAATCTTATTGTTTGGTGAGGCAAAGTCAAAGCTTAGACTATTTTCCACCACGTAGATATGCATTAAATGAAGTTGATAGCAAACGAATTGGGCAGACATTGTGAGACAAGAGATAACAAAAGATAACATATAGCAACACATATGATAGAGGAAACTAGTTTCAGCTTTCAAATAGAAAATGATATAATAACTATAGTCACAAAGCTGTTTACGAGAGAAGTTCACATCCCTGTGTCATGGTAATATCTGCTAAGACAATTGAAGACCGGTTTCTGTAACCATTTTTAGCCTAACAATTCCAGGAGAGGAGGAGAGGAAAGATAGGCTGCATCTTCGACACTAACAATTTCTTACATTGTTAAGAAAACAAACTTAAGTAGTATTAATGAATAGTTTCTGCACACAGGGCGCTAGCATCTCATGTGTGATTCAAGTTTTTTATCACTACTGATTAAAACTCATAAAATTGCTTTTGAGAATGAAATGCACCTAATTTTAAAAAAAAAAAATTGAAAAAATGCCCTGAGAAAAAAAACAAATTCATCAAAAAAAAAAATCTATAATTAAATATTATCTGCTGATTATTACAACATGCACAATACGTACAGTGTATTAAGAGTCTTTAGAACTCCTATCTTAGGAGACAAGGTCCCAGAACAGTTGATGCCAGACAGCGTTCTGCAAATGGGTGAAAATATAAGCATATCCAATGTGAAAGATAAAATGTAATTCAACCAAAGAACAAAATATTGCAGGAATACTAAATTATTTTATATGAATCTATCATCTGGAAACAGCTGAAAGAAGAGGTAAAACCACATCAAAGAAAACATACACAGAAATGACATGTTCGTTACTGTCACAGATAACATTCGTCCAAGTACATGGAGTAACTTGATTTGGGTTCCAATCTTTCAATTGATTGTCTGGAACATTCATCGAAAGCTTCAATGCAGATAGGGCATCTCCTGTAACCAAAAGTACAATTATTTAGCATCTAACCAGGTTAACATCTTAACTATTCAATCAGTAAAGGAAAGTAAACTTGCAAAAGCTTAGTGCAAAATTAAATCAAAGAAGAGGGTAAATGGCAGCATTCTCAACTTCCATTATATGTTCATTATATCCATCTAATCATCGAGGTCATATTTATTTATATCTAGAACACGAGTGCAGATGCACCCTAAGAGAGAGGTCATATTATCAGACAAAGTGGTCATGGATTAAGAACCCTTTCAACCACAGATGGATATTCAGATGTAATTTAGCCTTTTCATCCTTCTCACACAGATTCTGCATAAACAAATATTTCTCAAGCAAAAAAAATACAGATAACAGGAATGGCATCAGTCTGGATGTTTGTAAGTGTCAGATCAATTTGAAGAAAAAGATTGACCAGATTGTGGTTTGCTTCATTTGTCATTTATCATTGTCTTAATGATGTAGAAATGGCCCCAGCAAGTAAAAACAGTAAATTAGCTTATCAAAGAAGGACAACATACCTTGCAAGTTGGACAATACAAAAGACTGCAAGTAAGCCAATACTAAAGCTGCAAGAACCAGTTCCATCTTCATTGACATCATCCCAATTGCTCAATCCATTGAAACACATGAACCCAAATGAAGATACAAGAAAAACCCATCTGTGCAAAAATGTCAGCATTTTGAGTCACAAATACTCGGATTATGAGATAATGAATGCATTGGGCGAGAAAGTTCACCAATACATAAGGAAACAATTAAGCTGATAAAGTTTTTTTTAGATACTGATGTAGTTCATATGATAATAGTGAATTAGCTTCATTGGTTGTTTCTCTAACTTTTGTAAATGGGCACTACTGCCTTGGTGCTTCCATCTACAACTCAAAATGGGCACTTGCGTGATTCCATAGATTCCCTTTTAATGGATTCCTTTCTTATTCTAATCTTAGCAGGAATCTTTTTTTTCTCAATTAATTAGTCAACAAGGACAATGGCTTGTTTATCATTTGCAATCTCTCGATGACCAAGGTGGACCAATGTGTATGTAACAGTAAACTTTACATGCGATCATTCCAATTATCAGACAAGATTTCTTCAAGATTTTTCCAGAAAAAAAAGAAGACTTCATGACTAATTTAAGAAGTGATTAAGTCAAAACAAAAACAAGGAGGCAATCACAAACAGGGTAAGAGACCTTATGACTTCAAATAATATATACCTGAGACTAAACACGAGTTTGACTAATTTAAGGCTTCATTTTTCACATAAAAATTCTAGATTGCAGTTAAGTCAATGAGTCTGCTCTCAGGTCATAACATAATTTCAATGGAATATAACTAGTTCCAGAGAAAACAAAGCAAGGTATCATTTCCATTTCCCAACAAAACTTCCTCTGATTCCCAAAGAAAATGCAAAGAATCATCCAAATAGAACTCTAAATCTATTAATTATGGCTTTTAGCACTTAGTACAACACAATTAAAAAGTGGAAATAAAAACACACAAAAAAGGAGAAGCATGAACTTTCAAACTAATCCTAACCATTCTATTGAATTCAAAATCACAATTTCTTTCTGTCCTCACATTTTCTCAGAAACCAAACAAAGCTTCAAGCTTCAAGCTTAGGAATCAAAACAAAAGAATCCAAACCCAAAAAAGAAAACATACCAGAGTCATAAACCATGTATTTGAAAGAACTGAAAGGGGCCTCCTTTAAGAGAAAACAGAACCGAACTTTAAGTGGAGGAGGTATCAGGAAAGGTAAAGTGCTTAATGGTTGAGAAAACGAAACAGAGATAGGGCTTCTTGTGAGTCTCAGAGATTGAGCTGGCTTGATTTGCTATAGCCAAACTAGTGGGTCTATATCTGTCTGGCTGTGCTTGTTCCACTTTACAAACTAGTGGGTCTAGCAACAATGTTTTTGACAGCTAAAATCTACACAGAAAGTTGTGTCCTTCTGCTCTCTCTGTGGGTTATTATGTTTACAGTTGTGTAATTTTGCCATTAGTTTAACTTGAAGCAAACTTTTGCAATTATTAGTGCTCCCTCTCTTTCTACATAAGACTCAAAAAAACAGAGAGGGGTCCTTGGGGGTCCTATTTTGCCATTAGCACATTTGACTATCGTTGTACAGAGAACACATTCTTGAACGCTTGGCTTAGATGGGAAATGATATTTGTTCCTTGTGCTCTCAGATTTGGGTTCCATTTGATCTTTATGTGTTTATAACTTCAAACAGAATTTAATTCAGTTCTTAAAAATAGAAGTGTCTGGTAAAGATTTTGCATTCAGAAAACAGACAGATTATTTCATAAGGACATATAAATGCTAATTATGGCTCACGTTTGCGTCGGGGATCTGAATAATTTTTATAGTAAAATATTTAGATGTTACAGGTACATTTTAAAAAAAAATCAGTCATAAATAAATAAATGAGAATACATATTACAATAACATGAAAAAAGAAAAACTTTATCCGAAAAAGATAATGTTGTTTAATTTTTTATCAATTAAATATGAAAGGATGAAATAATATATATATATATATATATATATATATATATATATATATATATAAAAAAAAAAACACTAGTGTGAGCCTAGTTGAACCAGCACGGTAGATATTTAATCTGAATATTAAAAGGGAATCTAGTTCGGATTAATCTGATAAACTCGTGTTTTAGATCATGAGATCAAAATAATTCAATAAAAAAATTAGAGAAAATTACAAAGTCATTTAAAAGAAAACAAAAAACAATGTTGAAAGACGATTTCAGAAAAGATCATAAGACAAAAAAGATGTCAACTCCTATTAACTTTTCAAACTCATGACCTGGATCATCAAACTAGAAACAATATACATGAAAAAATTATGAAGCTCAATCCTTGGGAAACGAAACGTTGAAGGATGAAATAAAAAAAAATCACAAAAAAACCTAAAATAAAAAATAGCAATTAAAAAAATATGATTTAAAGTTGAAATAAAAAATAAATTAAAGGGTAACAACAAATATTTAAATTTAAAAGAGTAAAAACATTAATAAAAGAAAACAATCAAAAGAATGAAGATCAAAATGAAAAAAAAAAAAACAATGTATTATTAACTTGGATTGAATGGTAAAATTAAAAATAATAAAACTTTTATAAAAGAGTCAAGAAAAAAAACTTAAAAAATAAAAAAATAATAATCAAACTGAAAACACTAATACAAGATAAAAAAAAAAATGAACATGTAGAATTTCTCTACGTGTTTTGTACAAAACAAAAACATAAATATAAATTTAAAAACTTATGTAGCATCTAATTAAACAAATCATGAATAATTATATAAAAAAATAAAAAAAAGTCATCATAAATAAATAAAAACGTAATTGAAAAAATTAAGAGACAAATATAAATCAAGATATTTAATATTGCAACACGGGTTACTTACCTAGTTGTGTTTAATGAATTTTTTTTATTAAAATCAATTTGTAATAGAAATCGACGCACATTAAATTTATTGAATAAAATTAAAGGAAAAAATATTATGTAAAACTACATATATTAAAAAATATATAAAAAATAAATGTTTTTTTAAATGCATTTAATATATATATATATATATATATATATATATATATATATATATATATATATATATATAATTCATCCCTTTCTCCTTGATTGCCTCCCACTTGAGTTTTAAAATTATAATAATTATTATTTTTATCTTTATACGTCTTAGTTGAATAATTTTGATATTGAAAGTTTTTTATAATGATATTTTAAAAATAACAAATAATAAATATTTTCTCTAGAGACATATTCTTTTTGTACCTTGTATTTTGAAAGTACAAAAATTCACTCCAAAATTATTTCAATGAGAGATTTATTTTCATGTTTTTATTTCTATCTTATTATAGAATGTATATCATGTATCTATCAGAATATAAAATTAATATAGGATGTTGTAATCATTACAGTTACTCATGTATTTATCAGAATAGTAAATTAATATAGGATGTTGTAATCATTACAGTTACTGCAGTGTTCTGCTGCCTCTATATAAATAGGAAGGTTGGCTAAGGCACAATCTAACACATTTCATTATTCTCAACTTGGTATCAGAGCCACAAAACCCTAAAATAAATTAAACCTACTTTTCTCAACTTTTCTCACAGCCTCCCTTCTTCAATGGAACAGCTGCCACATACATCTTCAAATTCTGCAGCACCAGCAGTCCAGCTTTCTTATTCTCCGACAGTGCAGCCCTCTTTTCTTGCAGCGCCTCCTATGCTTTCCTCTGCTACGTCACCGCCTGGATTCTCCTCTACCATGACTAGTGAACGCCTCCTCTTACAGCCCACGTCTGCTGCCTTTACTGCCTCTACTGCCGCAAGCATTATCTCCCTTTCTCACACTCATCAAGTCATCTCCCTCAAATTAACAAACACCAATTATTTATATTGGCGTATGCAGATGCTGTCTTATCTCCTAGGCCAAGGAGTTTTTGGTTTTGTTGATGGCTCCAACACATGTCCATCAACACATGTTCTTGCCCATGATGGTATCTCTCTTCAGGTAAATCCGTTTTTTCAAACCTGGAAACAACAAGACCAACTCATTCTAAGTGCTCTTCTTTCCTCCCTATCTATGGAAGTTTTACATCTTGTTGTTGGCTGTCAAAGTTCTTGTTCAGCTTGGGGCACTCTTGAGCGAGCTCTCGCTTCTACCTCCAACTCTCGTATTATGCAACTTCACGGCTCTCTTCAGGATCTTCGACAGGGTGATGAATCAGTAACTCAATTTATGCAAAAAACGAAGGCCTTATTTGATGAATTGGTCGCTGCTGGTCGGCCAGTTTCACTTGAAGATTTCAATTTATATGTGTTTCGTGGTCTTCGAGGAGAGTTTAAAGACTTAGTTGCCAGTCTTATTACCAAGGCTGAACCTTTATCATATGCAGATCTTCACAGCCATCTCCTCACACATGAATTTCTTCACAAATCTTCTGCTGCCATACATGCTCCTCTACTGCCCACACCCAGCATTCCATCTTCTGCTCTTATTGCGCAACGCCAGACTTTTGGCAATTCTGGCCACAGCAGGGGCCGCTTCAACGGTGGCTGGCGTCCCAACCAGTCCAACAGCAGAGGTAACCAATTTGCTAGCTCCAGATCTAATCACCGCAGCTTCCAAAACTCCTCCTTCGTTGACAATAGGCAGGGCTCTTGGCAGCGCAATAGGGGGCAGAATCCACTCTGCCAATTGTGTCAGAATTTCAGCCATTCAGCTCCCCATTGCCCTCAATTCCAGCAGTGAGGTTATGGCCAACAACCTACTACCAATCTGGTGCAACGCAATCTCTCCTCAACCGGTTCTGTTGATTGGTTTCCAGATACTGGTGCCAATCAACACGTCACACCTGATCTTGCCACCTTGACTGCTTCAGAATCGTATCTTGGTAATGATAATTTGTATGTTGGTGATGGTAAGGGCCTCCCTATATCTCATCTCGGTCATACAAAAATATATACACCACATCGCTCTTTCACCTTATCTAATGTTCTTCATGTTCCTGCAATTACGAAACCTCTGCTCTCTATTCAGAAATTTTGTCTTAATAATAATGTTTATTTTGAATTTCACCCTCGTGTGTTTTATGTCAAGGATCTCAACACCCATGAAATCCTTCTCTCAGGTCAGAGTAAAGATGGTCTCTATGCCCTTACCAAGTCTTTTGTCACGTCAGTTCCTCAAGCCTATTGGTCTCTCTGCACTTTCGCCTCTGCCGATTTATGGCATCATCGACTAGGTCATCCTACTACACGTATTTTTCAATTGTTAATCTCGAAAAATAAGATCATTTGTAACAACAAACGTCTTAATTTTCAATGTCAAAGTTGTCCTTTAGGAAAATCATCACGTTTGTCTTTAGGACCTACGGGTCACAAAACTTTTACTCCGCTTGAATTAATTTTTAGTGATGTATGGGGCCCTGCTCCTCTTTTTTCTTCAGATGGCTATCGTTATTTTGTTATCTTTGTTGATGCTTATACTAAATATGTATGGTATTATCCTCTCGTTGCCAAGTCTGATGTTTACTCTGTTTTTCATCAATTTCAGACTCTCGTTGAACGTCAATTTTCATTAAAAATAAAATCTGTTCAAACTGATTGGGGCGGTGAATACCGCAAATCATCCACATTTTTTCGGACTGTTGGTATTCATCATCGTCTGATTTGTCCTCACACTCATGAACAAAATGGCACAGTAGAGCGTCGTCATAGGCATATTGTGGAAACAGGTCTTACTCTTTTAGGGCAATGTAAAGCACCTTTTCGATTTTGAATTATGCTTTTGAAACCTCTGTTTATCTTATAAATCGCATGCCTACTCCTGTTCTTGCTCATTGCTCTCCGTTTGATTGTTTATTTCACCGGTCTCCTGATTATCATTTTCTGCGTACTTTTGGGTGTCTCTGTTTTCCTTTTCTGCGTCCATATAATAATCATAAATTGGATTTTCGTTCCTCTCCATGTGTGTTTTTTGGATATAGTTCCTCCCATCTTGGTTATCGATGTTTTGACATTGCATTTCACCGTATTTATATTTCCCGTCATGTCCGTTTCCATGAACATGTGTTTCCTTTTGATAATTCTGAACAGATTGCAAAGGTTTCCACCACAACCCCCATCCCACCCGCTACTGTCACCCTTCCAAACTTGTTAAACCACCCACCACCACCCACTTCCATCAGCCACCCAAACAGCCCACAGCACACAGCTCTGCCACTCCAAACAGCCACCCGACCACAGCTCCCGACCATCCCTTGGCCATCATCACATGCTTGTTTATCTAACCCTTATGATGCAGGTTTAGGTTGTAAATTAATCTCCTCTCCTCATGGTATTGGGGCACTCTTCAGCCCCTCCTCTGCTTCGCCCACCCTAGCCAGCATTCCTGCAGATTCGGTCTCTGCCGACAGCCCCTCTTCTGCTGACAGTCCTATACTGGAGGCTGCTTCTTCATCATCCTCTCCCGCAGGTCTGCAACTTACGGTTGATTTATCTTCTTATCAGCTGCCACAGGTCTCCTCACTGCCACCATCTTCCCCTGCCGAAGACAGCAAACCTGGCTGCTTCTGCTGCCGCCACCGCTGCCTCCACACGGGTACTGCATTCTCCTTCTTCTAAGCCCTTTGCATTTTCTGATGCTGACCGGTATGCAGTTTGGCATAATGCTATGTGTGATGAGATCGTTGCTTTGCGCTCAAATCGCACTTGGTCTTTGGTTCCGTTTTATTCTTCTATGAACGTTGTTGGCAGTAGATGGGTATATTGGATCAAACGTCGTGTTGATGGTAATATTGAGCGCTATAAAGCGCGCCTTATTGCTAGAGGTTTTACCCAGCTAGGAAGGTATTGATTATTCTGAAACCTTCAGTCCAGTTATTAAACAGGCCACTGTCCGATTGGTTTTCTCTATCGTGGTTTCGCGAAATTGGAAGATTCATCAGCTTGATATTCATAATGCCTTCCTCAATGGTGTTCTTACTGAAGAGGTCTACATGAAACAGCCTCCAGGTTTTGTAGACTCTTCTCTTCCATCTCATGTGTGCAGATTGCACAAATCATTATATGGTTTGAAACAGGCACCGAGAGCATGGTACAGTCGTCTAAGTGATTTTTTGCTCTCCATCGGTTTCCGAGCTTCCAAGGTTGACACCTCCCTGTTTATCTTATCTGATGGTACTAATATCTTTTATCTCCTGGTGTATGTTGATGATATTCTGCTCACGGGTAGCAACTCTGCTATGCTTCATCACCTTATACAATTACTCAGCTCTGAGTTCAAGCTTCGTGACTTAGGTGCTGTTCACTACTTTCTGGGTATTGAAGTTCAGTCTACCGGTATGGGTTTAATGCTGCGTCAACATAAATATATTCTTGACATCCTCACCCGAGCTGGTATGACTTCCTGCAAACCAGTTGATACTCCAGTCTCCCCTTCGAAAGTCATTTTATTACCAGATCATTCATTCTCTGATCCTACACGATTTCGTCAAATCGTGGGAGCTCTTCAATATCTTACCTTCACCTGTCCAGATATATGCTTTGCTGTTAACAGAGTCTATCAGTTTATGCATGCTCCTACATATTCTCATTGGGCCGCTGTCAAACGTATTTTACGCTATCTTAAAGGTACGGCATCTTATGGTTTCCATATCACTCGAGGCTCCTCTTTTGCTCTACATGGCTTTACAGATGTAGATTGGGCTGGTAGTATTGATGATCGCAAGTCTACGGGCAGCTATCTTGTCTTTTTTGGTCAGACGCCGATTTCTTGGAAATCCAGCAAGCAACGCACTGTTGCTCGCTCCTCTACTGAGGCTGAGTATAAAGCCCTTGCTGATGGTACCGCTGAAGTCATTTGGCTTCAATACTTGTTAACAGATTTGCAGGTTCCCTCGGTCTCTGCTCCTACCATTTGGTGTGATAATCTTGGTGCTACCTATCTCTCAGCAAATCCTATCTTCCATGGTCGTACTAAGCATGTTGAAGTGGATTATCACTTTGTCCGTGACCGTGCTGCCAAGAAAGAAATTCAGATTCGTTTTATTCCCTCTCGGGATCAACTTGCCGATGTCTTCACTAAACCGCTTCCTGTTGCATCCTTTACTGCTTTTCGGTTCAAGCTTCGGGTTGATCCCCCACCCTCAGCTTGAGGGGGCATATTATAGAATGTATATCATGCATCTATCAGAATAGAAAATTAATATAGGATGTTGTAATCATTACAGTTACTCATGTATCTATCAGAATAGGAAATTAATATAGGATGTTGTAATCATTACAGTTACTGCAGTGTTCTGCTGCCTCTATATAAATAGGAAGGTTGGCTAAGGCACAATCTAACACATTCCATTATTCTCAACTTATCTCTTTAACGAAACATATTTATATCTCTATTATCTTTGTTTTTTCTAGCTGTGAATAGTAATCAAACACTACTCAAGAATTTCAAAGTTATTATCCTTTCAATTCAAATTTAAAGAAAAATGGTGGAGGAAAAAACTCTTATAAATACACCGGTGAGGAAAAAAATTGGATGGTTTTCCAGATATGTAGTATATATGGAAAATAAAATAAAATTATGTATATATGTTTAATGTTTATCAATAAGTTCTGTAGTGATGAACACATGAGATGGCATTGCAATACTCCCAAGGCATTATTCTTCACACGGTGTATACTTTTCCAGTTTTTTTTTTGTTCTATGCAAATTGAGTCCACGGATTCTATTGAAAGAGAGAGACAAGTAGAATCCAGATTCAGCCCCCCTCAATCTTTTCTCTTCTAGCTTGGGCGTGTTTGTTTGCACGTGTTCTTGTGTCGGTAGAAATTGGAGAACAAGGTTGCAAATTGTGCTTTTTTGGTGAATGGAAATAGTCACTAATAAGACAATGAAACTATATTCTGAAAAAAAAAAAAACTATACTTGGTGCTACTTTTGATCATTTTAATTTTCACTAGACATGATGAATTTTTTTTAAATAAAAGATATATTTAGGCTTTGCAAGTACATTTTAAAAAACAAATAAAAATACTGGGGGCTTGGACCATAGATATGACTACATCAAATAAACTAGTTTTATTTTAATTATATACGATAAAAAAATAGACAACATTTTTTTGCAAAAGAGAAAAAACAATGTAAATCAATTCTCAGCAAATTAAGTATGGAATGATAAAATTGAATAAAAAAAAATAAAAAAATTGACATATTCCACTCGAGTTAACATAAAAAACCTATAACTTGGATAATAAGGGTGAGATAACCCTATAAAAACCAAATAAAAAAAATCACAAAGCTTAATTATCAACAAACAAACTATAGAAGTATGAAGAAAAAAAAAACAAATCAATAAACAAAACGAACCTAAAAAAAATCAAAACTAAATACAACCAAACCCCGTGAAAGAGATCATGCTAATAAGATAGCCTAATAAAAGCCAAAACAAGAAAAATGATGAAGATTAATTTCAAAAAAACCAAAATTTAAAGGACAGCACTGAAAAAAAAATTATAATTCCTTAAAAAAACTCCATAAAAAAGGTTGAGCCAACTCAAGTTAACCAACCAATCCTATGACTTTGGGTCATAACTAAAAAAAAATTATAATTTCTTTTTAAAAAAACTCCATAAAAAAAGTTGAGTCAACTCAAGTTAATCAATTAATCCTATAACTTGGGTCATAAGATCGAGATAACCCAATAAAAAAAAATCACATGGTTCATTAAAAAACAATAGTGTTGAATTATAAAATTGGAAAAAAAATAAGTTGAAAAAAACAAAAAAATATAATATCAACCTGCGTTAACTCTTCAAACTTATGACTTGAGTCATTAGACCGGAAGCACCCTATTTAGAAAAACCACAAAGCCCAATTCATAACTAATCAAATGTTAAAAAATAAAATTAAAAAAAAATCAATTATACAAAAGAACCGAAAATTTAAGAGAATGAGGATCAAGATTGAAATAAAAAACTAAATTGGAGGACAATTACAAATTTTTGACTAAATTTTGAAATTGAAAAGAAAAGTCAATTTAATAAAACAATAAAAAAAATCAAAAGAATAAGGACCAAACTGGATAAAATGACATATCAAAAATTGAAATTGAAGTATGAAATTAAAAACAAATCAAAATTTTACAAAATAACCATGAACAAAAATTAGAAATCAAAAGAATAAGTACTGAAGTTGAAATCTCAATAAAAAAAGGACAACTCTAAAATCTTGAATGGTGAGTGTGATTTTCGAGGGAAGAGAGAGGAAAAAAGAAAGAAAGCATCCCCGATGACAAACTACCTTACTAATAATACCATGCGTCGCCCCAAGAGAAAAAAGACGCCGCGATGATTCCAATAACACGACAAAAGAAAATTTGTTGTCATCGAGAGACGTTGCATGTGCTGCCAAAGGACTGCAGGTGCTTCCAACATGCTAGCGCGTGTGTTGCACTTGCCAATATATTTTGGTTTTTTATTTTATTTTATATTTATTAAAATACCAAATTACATTTTAGCCAACTTAATTATAACTAAAATGCCGGTTGAAAATACAAAAAAGCCATAGAATCCTGGTTTTAAAAATATTACTTTTAAAGATACTTTATTCATTGTATTGTGCTTTAAAAAAAAGACCAAGTTAGCCCTAATTAAGTTGATAATAACTAATAGGTTTGTTGAAAAGGCTAAACTACACTGAATAGCTAGTTTAATGTTTTTTGTGAGAAGGGAAAAAATCATCATTGCACTATTCCAGCAAACAATAATTTTCTTAAGTTAATGGGGTAGATGACCAATTCTATGAAAAAAAAAGACTAAATTACAATTTAAATATTTTCTTTTCTTAAGTTAATGGGGTAGATGACCAATTCTATGGAAAAAATTAGATAACGTGATATCCATCTCAATAGACGACATGTCGTCTAGAACTCCCAGATTCTAGCAACTATGAAAAAACCTATTTTCAACTAATTTTGACCCAAAACACCTAGAAAACACCTTAGGAACCTTGTCAAACTAGTCTATGACTTCCAAAGATAAAAAAAAAAAAACCACCCAAAACTCAAAATCAGCCCGAAACCAAAAACATTTTCGAGCACAAATTTGTTTTTTTATGCGGTTTCAAGGTGAAAAAAACATCTAATTTGAACCCTTCCTCGTCATATGGAACCATCTGACACAAAAATCGATCTTTGTAGTGGTTGAAATCATTTTCAATAACAATTTTCTCTCTCTATGCTGGAATTTAGTGAGCTCTTCTCTCTCTTCCACAAAAAAAAAACTGAAAAAAATAAAATAAAGTTTGGTATCAAAATTAATTTTTTAAAAAAATTATGAGGACCGGTTACCTAATATCTAAAAAAAGATGGTGGATTAAAATGAACTATGCAAATAAATGTCAAAGTTGCCACCTATTTTACATATTCTTTTTATTTCAGTTATTTATCTTTCAATTCAATCCTCACAAAAAAAAAATAAAAAAAGCAATTGGTGCTAACTCAATTAAAAAATAGTCAATTTTGTTAAAAAAAAAAAAATACTTTCCCTCCTCCCATTAAAAAAAAAACATTGTCAGCGTATCGAAGTTGTGTTCTTGCATAGCTAGTCTCTGTGTTTCGTTTTTATTGCACCAAAAAAAGTCCTTAAAATAAGAGCACCATCTACCACACTTTTTTTCAAATGGTGAAAAAATAAAAGCACTGAGTGATGCCTTGAAAATTATAGTAGGAAGGTTTTACAAATAAATTAATTAATTAAATTATGGTAAATACAAAGAAAAGATTTAAAAGTACATTCAATGGCTTGTTGATTAGAAGAATTTCCATTGAATTGGAGGGTTGTTTAATTTTTTGTAATAAATTCTATAATAAAAATAGAAAGTGAAAGTTGATCATGAAATTTAATTAATTCTTATAAAGCGTTAAAGGCACTCGTTAACCAAAAGGCAATCATTATTGTTTTTTTTTCCCCCGCACAATCAATAGAATTAAACGCACTCTGCCACTCTCAATATATTTCCCAATAAGAGTGGATGAGCTTAGTAATGCTTGGAGAAATTTTACTCCAATTATTTTATGATAATTTTTTTTTTGGTATCTTTACATCTTTTTAAATGATGAGATTAATCTTGTTCGGGGTTTGTGACTGTCCCTCTTAATAAAAACACTTTCTGTGAATCAAACTTATATTTTCATCTTCATAGAGATATAATAATATCTTAATCGTTAGACTAACACTTTATTGATTTATGATAATTCATTTGAACAAGTGCATTTATTTATATGAGAATTATAGTTCTGTAAGAGAATTCCAATATATATATATATATATATATATATATATATATATATAAAATCAAATCCCTTTCACTTTTGAGAATTTTGAGAAGGCAGGGAAGAAACTACAATAAAAAGGAAAAAAGAAAAACCTTAATAATTATTATTGAATAAAATAAAAACTCAACTTACGAATTTCCTTTCCATTGCTAGATAAGTTCGAGAACCATTGTGGTTGCTCTGTTTCCATGAGCGGAGAGAAACGGTAAACAAATAAACAAAAAGCATTTATCAGCTAATGGAAAAACCACCACCTTACCTTGCCCCTTATTCTTTAAAATATATATAAAAATAAAGGTTCACCATCATTAACATTCGAGCAAATGGACCACTTGTCCACTGATTCACAGAAGCATACATTATTACAATTCTCGAGGGGCAATTAGCGCATAAAACAAGTAATGATGATGATGATGATATGTTTATTTATTTTATATTATCAATAAAATCACTTTCTTTTATAAAAAATTAAAAGGATGGAAAATTTTCTTCTTTTGAAACATTAAAATTCCATTCTTAAACTCAAAAGTTTATTACTTTTTTTTTTTTGGTTTTTATTGGGCATTCTCGTATCCTTTTAAAGAGTGAGATTAGTTTCGTTCGGGTTCGTAGCTACACTTTTTATTAAAAATGCTTTTTAGATATCAAACTTATTCTTACCTTTATAAAAATATAACAATGTCTTAACTATTAGATAATTACTTTATTGATTTTATTATTTTTATTAATATTTAAAATTAAGGAGGGGTGGGGGGAATCGAAAAGGGAAGTTTTTTTCCCCTTTGCCTACCATGTTGTCTGAAAAAGAAAAGATAATTATTTCCATTATGCTTTGCCCTTCTTTGTTGTAAATGAATTACAAAATAATGTTTACTTGAGTGAAATTATTAATTTTTAACTTAATAACACTTCATGATTTGAGGGTAAAACTCTACTAGATGTGAGGTGTTTCATAATATTTATCGAAAAAAGTTTTTAGTCTCAAACAATATACAAATTAATTAATCTGAAAAAATAAAAATACTTCTGATTATCGTGAAAAAGGTTTCTTCTACTAAAGGTGCATGAAAAAAAAAATACATATCACAGAAAAACCTAGTAAACAATTGGCCAAAAAGTTGAATACAAAAAAAAAAGAAGATCTCTTACGCCTCTCTAAAACTCCCACTAAAGTATAATATACATGAAATATGTTTAAATTTGTTTTTTAAAGTGCATTTGAATTGAAAAAATAAAATAAAATTAATGTGTTGGATAGTTTTGATATATTAATTTAATGTTTTCTAAGTTTAAATATATTTTTATAAAAATAAGTATACAAGATAATTTAAATTTTTTTCTTTAAAAATATCTTGAGTTTAGCTCTGATCTTTATTTAAAATTATTTAAAAAATAAAAGGGAAAAAGATAACAGGGTTTTTTTTTTCTAGCATATTAACTAGCTATATTCACATAAATATAAATTAGATTCGATCAACTAGTTAGAACATATATTTAGAAATCTATATTGAACTACATCAACTACAACTAGTGGACAAATCAATTGATTTTTTAGTTGAAGCAAAAGAAAAATATGTATGGTTTATGCGCATGCAAGGTCAGTAGAGTGTACGACATCAGTCATGTATTCTTCAATGATTTTATTGAAGGAGGAAATGCTTACAAATCTCATGCATTGTATGATCAGTCCCGACATATGTCCCCGTTCTTTGATGATTTTGATCAGTCCGATTTTGTTTTTATATATATTCTGGGGTGTCCGGGTCAGCTTACGCGCACCACCATTAATCCCCGGACACAATGAACATCCTGCAAGCTCAGTAGATAAGTAAGGCACCGTGAGGATAACAGGCATGCACGCTGAAGCTTGAACCCAGGATGCATAGACAAGGAAACCCTGCCAAGATCGCTGGACTACAAGATATATATTTATATATATCGGTGGAGTTCTATCTTTATATCTCTCTAGAATTATATATTTAATTGGATTTTGCATGAGAATGCCTCATCAATTAGACTGAATTATTATATGTCCCCACCCTATCTTTATAGATTGCATTAATTTCTCACAAGGTGAAGAAAAAAAAAAAAAAACATGAGAGTGACTTGCAAATAAATGTTAAGATGTAATAGCTTGATTGAAATGTTACTTATATAGTTTTAATAATATGTCTTTTTATTTTTTTAAAAAAGAAATCAATCTTTTGATTAAGGTGTTTGGTAACGCTGTTTTTTTTAAAGTTTGATTTGTTTTTGCTATTTTTTAAATATTTTTTAGATTGTTTTGATATATTATTGTTAAAATAATTTTTAAAAAATAAAAAAATATTATTTTGATATATTTTATTGAATAAAAATTACTTTAAAAATAACTATTACTATATTTCTAAACACTCATTAAATGGATTGTCCAAGAATGAGCTACTATACTCAAAATAAATCCTTTTCTTATACCTGCCTCCCTAGTAATTGAATCATAAATAATTCATAATAGCATGGAGAGCATACCTACTTATTTTTTTTTTAATCTGATTTATGAAAGTATAAGGACCTGATTTCTCCAAGCCTTATGTACACCACAGGTCCAGAACCCCTGTAGTGTACTTCCAGAAGCAAATAAACCATTCTCGGGGCAAAACATGGCCAATATAGTTGAAGTTTAAGATAAATTTTTAAAAATATGGTTTTAGTTGTTTTTTAAAATGTTTTTAAAATATTTTTTATTTAAAATTATATTAAAATCATATTTTTTTTATTTTTTAAAAATTATTTTTATATCAACATTTTAAAATGATCTAAAAAAATTAAAAAAATATTAATTTTAAATATATTTTTTTTTTTTTGAAAATTGAGGGAACGCACCCAACACTTCCTAAAACAGAGAATTTGATTCATCCCCCCTTTAAAATGCACAATTTCTAGTAAACTGTATCACATTTCCGAAATTGTTAAATTTTACATTTCCTAAATATTCTTGCTGTATGATTGCCTGCTTTGGTTTGTGAGCTTTTTGACTGGGTTTATGGTAACAAGAGCACCTGCAGGGCTGTAATAACGAGCTAACCCGACTGGAGCTCAAGACGGGAACAAATTTTATTGTTTTTTATTTTCATTTATTAAAATATTCCAATCACAACAATACTTGAAAGAAAAAAAATAAAAATCCAAAATAACCTCACTGTCAATGCTTTGACTGCTTATTTGAGATAGAATTGCATCTGGAGCATATGCTGCCAAAGTAGCAGAAAGTAGAACAAGTAAGTCCATGATTGAAGAAGAAGATGTGGTTCCATGCAATCTGTTTTGATGCGTTGACGAAGGTTGGTGGGGATTTTTCCTACTGAAACCTGTAACACTTGACAACTTTACAGCAAGATCCATCGGCGAAGGTAATGAATTTATTTGGTATTCTTGTGCATTTCCTCCTTTTATCCTCAGTCCTCCCTACGATTTTCAACGTAAAGATTACCCTCCAATCCCCTTCGTCGAAGCCACTCCGACGAGGAAAGTAGCACCCAAGGCCAGGTTCAACCAGTGCCCTCTCATCAAACTAAAGTGGGTTTGGTACAAAAAGCAAGAAGAAGGAATTCTAAAGTGGGTTTGGTACAGAAAGGGCATTGAACCAGTGAGAAGATTCGGGCCGCCAGCCCCTTCGTCAAACCCTTAAAGCACCATTGCACAGAGCTTGTTCTCACTTTCCAGGAAGAATTATTTTTCAATTGAGGTGGGCCTCAGTTCAATTCTCTCAAGAGTAGATGGGTTCAATAAATAAACTCCAGCGTTGATTTTGTTATCCACAGAGAGAGAGAGAGAGATTGTGATTACTGGAAGAGACAGAATACATAACAGAGAGAGAGTGTGTGTTGACTGATAGGAAGAGACAGAATACATAACAGAGAGAGAGAGAGAGAGAGAGAGAGAGAGAGAGAGTTGACTGATAGGAAGAGACAGAATACATAACAGAGAGAGAGAGAGAGAGAGTGTGTTGACTGATAGGATATAATATGATCGAGGTATATAAATATCTTGGTTCTCATCTCCCTTCTTATAATTTACTGACTTAAGTATCAGAGGATATCATGTCCTACTAAAGAACTTGTTTTTACAGGAGTGCGAGGAATGGACAACCTAAACACTCCAACCCCAGATGCAGTAGTGGAAACACCCACTTCAATATAAAGTTGTTATGATTTTATTTGTGTTGTCGTCTATTAGAGCTTGGAAAAATGAGTCCATCCCCATTTCACACCTTATCAACAACTATCTTCTGCTAACTTGTCTTTTTAATAAATGCCAACCTTTCTTGTCAATCACTAGAAGCACCAACTTTTCTTATTAATAGCATGACAAGACACAACAACCAATAATATATTTTATGGGTAACCTACATAAAAAAAAAAAAATTAATTAATTTTTCTTCATGATTACACCCTACAACTCCATGCTCTACAGGAAAGCTCATGTAACTAAGAACTATGCAATTCAAGATCAAATAACACAAGTACATAATATTCACTTTTATTACCTATCGTTAATTCTCTTTGTTATGCTTGTCTTCCCTCGTATAGTTTACTGCCTTGAACATTACAGAATCCTTGCATGTTCTTTCAAAGGAATGAGGATTAACCAACCTAGACATCACAACCCAAAACGCAGCCGTAAAAAGACCCGAATCGATCTTAATTTTCTAGCACTTCATCACTGCCAATTGGTTCCTGTTGGCAGGCTCGAAACACCTCATCTGTGAAAGCACAAACCAATGTAAGGAATCATTCATGGCCGTCATTGAAAAAACACAAAGGAAAAGCTGAAATCATGAACATTTTCGTTGATTAATTATTTGATTAAACGGTAAGACCAATACTTATGACCGTGACTGGCAATGCATGCTTGATAAGTGTCCAATTTCGATCCTTTGCTTTGGCGACATAAATAATAAAAAGTCCATCATTTTCCTAGTGAGTTTTTCTTTTCTCATTTATGGTGGGGGCCGGAGTGTTTACCAATGCAGTGCCAACTGCCAAACATATTCAATTTTAAATGACTTTTCCAATTTGTTTGTTATTCCGATTTAATACAAATTGTTTTATTTTATTTTTTGTTTTCTAAAACATTTATTCAAAAACAATATTATTTTAGAATTAACTTGAGAAATTCACAGCCCAAAACTTGAATTAGATCTAATAACTACACTCCAAACTTACAAAAGACATGTGAAATCAAAATCCACACCCTCACCTAACCATCTCAATGACGGACGCCATCGATTCTAATACATGTGAGTGTAAAATGCATAATATTATCTATACTATTTATTTTTTCCAAAAAAAAAAAAGACCTACAGATTAAAATATTAAATTGGATGTTTTAAATATTCAGATTTAACCTTTAAATCAAATGTTTCAGATATTTAATTATGTAGCAAGGTCTTTCATACACATTCACGATGTCAGCATCTAATTAAACTCCCGACATGTTTCGTTTTTATTGGCCTAGGCCTCGATCTCATGAATAGTCCTTCGTCAATAAAAGCAAAAAATATTCATCAAATTGACAGCCTTGGAAAGAACAACAATAAAAACTATAAAACACGAACAATTCCATTGGTCATATTCATCGATTAATAAATAAATACCCACTTGCTAAGACGGTAATTAATTAAGACCATATTAGAACCGGGCATGAGCGATATTAAACAAAAAGAATCAAATAAAAATATATATATTTATGGGATTCTAATTGCTCAAGTGCCGGTTGGTAACTTAATTTATGTTATATGGTTTTATATTTTGTGACTTGTTTTGGTTTACATTCTCTCGCCTAAACTATATGTTATAGAATATTTTAAAAAATAAAATATTAACTAATTTTACAAAATAAAATTTCGAGTTATTATTAAGAAAATAAAAGAACAAGGATGAAAACCAACATTAAAAAATCCTTTTTTTTTATCTGTACTGTTCAAAAGTGATGAAACTTTAGTTTAATCCATCAATTTTTAATTTTTTTTTTATATTTGGTTCTTGTTGTTTTAGAATTTTTTACATTTCAGATTTAAACTTTATTTTTTTACTTTTAGTCCTCGATGTTGAGAAACAAAAGAAAAAATTATCTAAAAAAAAAGATAAATAATTCAACTAGTCATAAAAAATGATTTTGCTGTTAATAAATTCATTTTAAATATAAGAATTTAAACATATTGAAAAAAATTAATCAAGGCCTGTGAAGTTTTTCTAGATTTGGATTAATTTTTTTAAAAGATAATTAGAAGGTTTTTTAAGGTTAAAATAACTTTTTTTGAGGTTACTGGAGTGTTTTTAATATATTGTTATGTGAAAATAAGTTAAAATTTGAATTTATATTTTTTTTTGTAAAAAAAAAAAAGCAATAAAAGATAACCACGTGGGCTTGCCCTGCGTGCTTGTTCTTTTTGCTTTTAGGGCAGGCTTGTGGACGAAGCCCATCTAGGCCTAGCAACAACCAACCGAGTTTTGGCATATCACCTTCTAATTCCCTCTTAATTTAATTAATTAAAGTTTCCAAATAAAATTATTAAGACAATATATACAAAATTATCCGATAAAAAAAATACACCACAACAAATCAACATTCAAAACTATTCGGAGCGTTGTTATTAAATATAGTCTAATTAACCTATTAAATTGATTCGATAAATTAACTTGTAGCCTAACTCAAGCTAGTTAGTTTTTAATTTGAATTAGTTTAATATTGATCTGGACAAACTAATAAATTAACCTATTTAAATTCCATCTAAACCTGATAAACTTCAAACTAATTTTTTTTATATAAAATATTAAAACGATATTATTCTTAAAAAAAAATAATAAACTTAAGTTAATATAATAAGTCATAAATTTATCCGACAACCTTGTCTTTCAGGTAAGACTGCCAACTGAGTCTACAAACTACGAATTAGACCACTTAAAATTTATCTATTTCCTTTTTCGACAACTTCTTTATATAAAACACATTGCCAAACAGTTCCTTACCTATCCCTCCCATACCCATTGTCGTATCTTTCCTCATAATAACAATCCGTATGATTCTTTCATTATATGGCATCACATGATCTTTCTGAAACAGAAAACAGCAGTGCCTAATTCTTATCCCTCGCAGCCACAGGTCTGCTCCCCTTGAAGACAAAATACAGAAAAACTACCCTGATGGCAAAGTGTTTTAGTTTTGCAGCAACACAAGATTCATGCTACCGTTACTCCTTCACTCGATCAGGCCTCAAATCATCCACAACCGACCTCGGCGAGGGCACGATCATGCACTGTTGGATCCCAAAGAAACACGACCCATCAAAACCTACGTTACTACTGATCCATGGTTTCGGTGCCAACGCAATGTGGCAATTCCACGGTCTAATCCCTAAGTTCATCTCCAAAATTCAACATCTACGTCCCCGATCTCCTATTCTTCGGGGAATCCTACACTGCACGAGCCGAAAGGTCCGAGGCATTCCAGGCACAGTGCGTTATTGGTGTCATGGAAGCTCATAAGGTGACCAAGATGGATGTGCTTGGGCTGAGTTATGGCGGGTTTGTTGCGTATAGTATCGCGGCACAGTTTAAAGCGCTCGTGGCGCGCGTGGCGATAGGATGCGCCGGAGTTTGTTTTGAAGAGAAGGATTTGGAGGAAGGAGGAGTGTTCAAGGAGGTGACAAGTATGGAGGAAGCTGTTGAGCTTTTGATACCACAAACACCCGAAAAAATTAGGGAGATGATGAGGTTGTCGTTTTATAAACAACCACGTAGCATGCCTTCATGTTTTCTCCAAGATTTTATTGAGGTTAGTTTCGAGAGTTCATTGCTCCCTCAAAGCTTGCTTGCTTCTTAGTAAGATCAGTCAGTAGGGTTTGTTTTCATATCTTGCATCGCAATTAAATTCTAGTTATTTTCTCCCTTCAACTAAGAGACGAACCATTTTAAGTTACGTTAAAGAAATATAATAGAATGTTCACTAAAAAGAATTTTAGAGTTGGAATAATTCAAAATAAAATAAAAATAATTAAATACTTAATTCATAAATTATCAAATATAAATATAAAAAAGTATATAGTATACGAGTTGACCAAGTTTTAAAAATCTTGACCCGTGATATTCAATTTTTATATCTTTTAACCCACTATTATTTATAATATTCATATTATTTGACTTTAACAGGTTGAGTCAAGTCAGATAATATAAATATTATAAATAAGCTAGTTTTTTTAAACACTTCTATTTTGAGTCTTAACATATTAACAATGGCAAGTAAAAGTGTTTTGCTTAAAAAAAAATGTATTTTAATTTCTTTAGTATTTTAGAAAAGAATTATATCACTTGTTTATGCTATGCTATAAGTTAGATTAATTTTTTTAGTACTTCCGTCTTTTCTAGTAGAAAAAAATTAAACTATGTTGGGATTGATCCAATGTGAACCAGTCAACTTAACGGGTCCAAAAATAACCCGGACAATTGTTAAAAATATAGTTTGACTAAAAACAATTTCTAAATTCACTCATAAAAAACAAATTACAATAAATTATGAAACTCAATTCCCAATCAACTCCATATTGAATAATGAAATTGAAAAAAAAAATCAATTAAAAAAAAGATCAAAATACAAACAAATCGAGTCAACTTGGATTAACCTGCCAAACTCGCAACCCGATTTATGTGACTAAGATGATTTCATAAAAAGCAAATCAAAATAAATTATTAAGCTCAATTCTCAATCAACTCAATGTTAAAGGATGAAATTGAAAAAAAAATAACACGAGTCAAGATTGATTCGTCAAACCCGTGATTTAGGTAATGACACCGGGATAAAAAAAAAAAAACCAAATATTAAAGGATAAAATTGGAGGGAAACTCAACTAAAAAAAAATTTAACCCATCAAACTTGCAACTCAGGTAATGAAACTAGAATAAACAAAATCATTGAAGGATAAAAAAAAAAAAAAAACACTTAAACCTTGAAAAGCCAAAAAAAAAAAAACAAGAAAACAAATCACTGTTTGTGAGGAGGGGAACAGTGAATTCCCCTCCTCAAATGGTTTCGGTTAATAATAATAATAATGATGGTTAGATCTTGATTCACCACCTAAGTTCTGTTGCCGTACACATTTTAGTCTGCTCTGCCTTTTGACGGCCTGTGAGAATTGAATGACCCGTGCAGAGGATGATTTGAATGTTATGAACTTTAGAGAGCAAGAGGTTGCCTAAGAGGAATAAAATGTAGAGGAAAAGAGGAAGAAAAATAGTGGGGAAAAAAGCTAGTGTATTTGGCAAGGGAAATCTGAAAAATGAGCAGTGTTTTTATGAGTTTGAGATGCCCATTTGAATACCCCGCTTAGGATCAACTTTGAATGCAAGATCAACCAGTTATGTTCTTTAACTAATTGCACATCCATAAAGCTGAAACAGCTAGATCAAATACCTGAAAAAGGAGGCAGATATTATATCATTTTCGGGAAAGAAGTGTAATGAAAGTGTATTTTGAGATGGTTACAACATAAACAGACTGTCTGATTGCGAACTCTCTCTGTGTGGTTGTGTGTGTGTAATTATGATGTCCAGGAAGCCAAAAGTACAGAGGTGATGGTCTGGAAGAGTAGTCCTACGGCGTTCCTATGAGCAAATTGCAAGTAGGGTGTAATAGCAAGGGCTTTGAGATCTCATAGTAATTGGCCTGAGCTAGTTATGATTTAGAAGTTGATAAGAATTGCAGGTTTTAGTAATTTTGACATGGTAATTCATCTTTTCTAGTGGTTTCTACATATTTTTTATCTTCCACTTGCCTCTCGTCTTAGCCATCATCATGTCTATGTGGTCTTTTAAATCCCTTCGATTTTATCCACAGGAGCCCATTGCTTTTATGTTTGAAATTTTTTATCTGATTTTCACTTTGGGAACAGGTAATGTGTACTAAATTCCGTCAAGAGAAGAAAGAACTAATCCAGGCATTACACAAGGACAGAAAGATGTCTGATCTTCCCAGGATAACTCAGGTACTGTAATCAAAACTTCTTTCTGTTTCCAATATTTTGTGTATATATTTTCCGGTCAGATTTAGCTTTTCTTTATCTCCTTGAGCACCTTCTAAAGGCTGTATTACTCCTTTATGCAGCCTACACTCATAATCTGGGGAGAACATGACCAGGTTTTCCCACTGGAATTGGCACACAGACTAGAAAGGTAATTCTTAAGAACTTATTCTGCCCAGTGTCCTTTTCAAGCTTCGATTTCCATCTAATAGGAAAGAACATAAAAGCATCTACTTTTGAAACAAGCTCGGAACCTATTGTACCTCCTACCCTTCCTGATATGCTCATCTTTTCAGCAGCCAATTGGGATTTTGGTAATTAGTAATTGCGTGAGTTGATGCAAGAATAAGTTAATGATGATTATTCTTCTTCTTTTACCTGCGCAGGCATATCGGTGATAATGCCGAACTAGTGATAATAAAGAATGTGGGTCATGCACTCAATGCAGAGAGGCCGAAGGAGCTCTACAGGCACTTAAAGTCTTTCTTCATTGACAATCTTCCTTCATCAAAGCACGCAAGCCATACCAACAGCCGTAAGGCAGATTGAATTATCTGCCAAGAATGATGAGGAGAATTCAGGACTTTCTGATTCTCCATTTAGACTATAACTTGCGTGTGCTATAGACATTTCGAAGCTTAGAAAGGTGCTCATTTAATTATTGAGAGTTGAGAAAGTTAGATCAATGCAAGAAATACGAGCTCTGATCCCCTCATCTCCGTGGAAATTGGTTAGGTTACCCTGGAAATCTGTTTCCTTGTAAGGTGACCCCAACAAAAAATTTGCATGGCAAGAGCTGGAGAGATTTTTCGGTGGTTCCTTAATACTTTCCTCTTGGTGACGACCTCTTGGAACCTCCTCTGTATCTCTGTTTCTTCTTGTACAATTAATATAGAATATTGTATAATTAAAGTTTATCCAATGAAAGCTGAAGTGCCCTTTTCCTGTACCACCATAAGTATGAATGTTGAACTCAGAGTCCTTTGCTCTGCTTCAAATCAAAACCTTTTGGAAGTTGTTTGAATGGTGAGGAAATTGTGTAAAATTGCAATTTGAGTGAGTTGAAAAGGAGTGAAAGCAAATTTTATTAGAAAGAAAACATGGTAGATGAAAACAACTAGAAGAGGGATTTAGAAACCACAACCATTGATATGAACATACAGGCCTAGCTAATGCACATGGAAAGTGTAATATTCATAAATGAATTAGATTCCAGGCCTTCCCATCTTTATTCCATGTACTATTTCTCTCGAATTTGACAAATACGACATACTTTTGACCACTTTTCAACTTTCCATTGCCAAAACAAAGGTCTTTGTTAATTAGAATGAGACCTCAGATCACTGCACAAAGAACAGTCTCACTTAACTGTAAGCTGTTCTCTTTCTCAAGCTGCTCCAACGAAAACTAGACCACCCAGAAACCCCATCCACAGCTTCCCTGCAAAATCAGTGAGCAATAAATTGAGATTCACACTAAGAATCTACATACAGACAAAAGATGCATTTATAATTAGCACTTTGGCTATTCCCCACTTTCACAGACAAGGGCTTGAATCTGAGTCCTTAACCTGGGATAGAAAAAGTAAAACATATCGAGTCCTTGACCCTGCGTTGCAGGATTGCACTGGATTACACCTTAGCACACAATCAGTGCTCTAGGCTTCAGCTTTGCATTTTCTTTTTCTGGTTTACAATAAAAATGTCTTCGAACTTTCACTTTTGCAAATTTGTCCTTTTTTCCTACGAGAAAGGATGCCCCTTTATGCTCCATGACAAATAACATTTGGCATATTCCTCTCCATTAAGTAAAAAAAAGAAGAAAGTCGGTTTGCAAAACCATTGTCTACCAATTTCATGCATGTAAAGGTATCTGATACTTATCTATCCATCATTAGCACTTTAGCAGATTATAGACTCATGATAATTCAGCAAAAGAAAAAAGGAAAAGATCAAAACTTAACGACTAATTAAGGTTGATAATATCTCAAATCTTGAAAGGAGAAACATAAGGATTAAAAATAAAAGAAATTAAGACTTACTGGAGGGTAAAGAAACTGAGTTCCAAGTCAGTTCAGGTTGATTCTGCAGACTGCGGGTATTGCAATCCATAGTGGTATTGATTGTATCACTGCACACACACACAAAGGAATTGACAGGAGGAGCATAACCACATACACCACCACTAATCTCACAAGTATTGCATTTATTATCTATGTAATAATCATCCAAAGCTCCACCTCTGCTCTTCAATTCCACCCCATATTGCCACTGGGAGGGGTCGGTAGGGTGTTCCTGAAGGGACACTACTGAAGCATACCCCATGCACTTCAACTTTTGGAGATCAAGCTCACCTTTGCTATTAAAATTAGCAGGAGAATACACACAACACGTGTTTGTAGGTGGAAAAAGAGGCAAGCCGAGGCCAATCACAGATGGACAAGTGTAAATCGACGCACAAAGAAAAGAGGAGGTGTCACAAACAGGTGAGCCCTTGATGTTAAGAGATGAAGTTGGGGGTGTGCATGAGAGGAGAAGGAAAGTTGATGAGCCAAGCTGGAATGGACTTGCCCAATCTAGGCCTAAGTTGGGGGATTGTTGCATGGAGGTGCATGTGGACATGTGTGGTGGGGTGATGATAAAGGTGGAGGTGGTGTAGGATATGGAAGTGATAGGATAAGAACCTGTGTGAGTTGTGAGGAGGAGCTGGTCTCCCTCAGGTGAACATGCTATGTAAGGATGGAACCTGGGGGAGCCGCAGCCGTGGCCACTGCCAAAGGGGTACTTGACCTGTATGGAGCCACATGTGGTGCGGCATGGTAGGTCCTGGGCTAATGTTTGCCATAGTATGAATTGGGTGACATAACAGAAGAGAAGGATGATGATGATGTTGAAGGATGGAAGATTTTCCATGGACAATTTGATGTGTCGGTGAGGGGAAAGATCAGACAGGGGAAGGGAAGAGGAAATAAGCCGTTCTTATATAGTTTAGAAGATTTTTTGTATCTTCTGTTATTGACAAAAACACTCGTGTCCTTGCATGTGATGTAGATGTGTTCATGGTTATTTTAGGGCATTTAAGCCAATTCAATCCCGGGTGGTTGTTTTGAAAGCACTAATGCAGAACATTTTGATTTCCGGGGTGGAATACGAACTTTTCTTCACAAGTTCTGTTCTTTGTATATATGGATAGGAGGATCCTGATGCCTAAAGCACAAAACAGTGTGCTTCATATAAATCTTAAATATTTAATATATGATTTTTGGGATTAATATCTAAAATTAAAATAAGAAACAAAAACTAAAATTGCTCGGTGTTTCATTATACAATGTGAGAGGATTCACATAATATTTCTTTATATTATTATTTTTTCTTTTCCTATTTTTGGTTTTGATCTATGATACTTTTTCTCAATTTTATCCTTAAATGTTGTGTTTATTGGGATAATATTTATGATAATTTGCTTCAATTAACTTGTTATGTGCTTCTTGCGGTCTCAAACAAGATTTACGATGTTAAGTTGATGCTCAATTTCACATAATTACTTAAAAATAATTAAAACTTTGGGGTCCAAATCAAAAGTTCAAACAAGAATGCATTGATGAGAATCAACTACCTATACCAAAGAATCCATTAAAGATGTCAATTGGACCAATTATGAGATCAATGATCAAGAAACTTAAAAGGACACTCAATAAATTTATTTAGGATATTTGAGTCAAGTCAAGCCTTTTAACTTTAACAAGGAATGATCAGGCTTTAATTGATATGATCTAAGAGTTTGACAAGCTTTAGTTGATTTTAGGCTTTAATGTTCTCATTGCATAACCTTATGCTAAACAAGTATAACTTTTTATCTAACTGTTGGATCGAGCTCAATTTTTTTCAAATGCTTTCTAAGATATTTTTTTATACAGAATTAAAATTTCATAGCAATTAGATATCCAAAAGGCTTTGTGATAAGGTTCAAAAGCTATTATATAGTAATTGTATTACTTTCATAGTTAGTTTAGGATTTTTTCTATTTGGATTAGTACTCTTTAATTATTTTTCCAGTCTTGTTTATGATTTTTTACCTAGTATAAATGATTTTTTAGTTTTTAGTTATGTTTTTTTTACAGACTTTGATATCATAATAATATTTTGTGTGTGAGAGTTTGTTTATACTTTATGTTCTTCATTGAAATTTTCTTGAACTTATCAAAGATCAACTATCTTTATAACGTTCTTCTTATACTTCCAGTTCATGATTCATTATAATAGGGTTGGAGTCTTTTTCATCCAATAACTTTGGTGCCTTAGTTCATGTAATTATTGTGTCGGGTTTTTTTATATCATAATTTGATTTTATCCTTCTTGGGTTGTTCTTGCTTTCTTACATATAGGTTTAGGGGTTATTATCCTCTAAATTTGCATTAATTGATATCAAAGTAAAGCTTTATCTATCTATTTATCTTTAAACTTTATGTGTTATTTATTCTTTGTTTTTCAGTCTTGATTTTTATAGCAATAGTGAAACACAAAAAACAAAAACAAAAGGTTTTTGTTCAACAAACCCACTTTCAAATCTATATAATAATAATAAAAAAAAAGAGGTTGAAATCACAAGTTGTCTATTATGACGCTAATGGGGTTTATAAAAAAAACAAATTTGAGACTTACCAAAAACACTTCAATTCATATCAAATCATGGTTATTGTTAGTTTGGTATTCATATCAAAACACTTCAATTATAATAAGAAATCATGATATAATGGTTAAGATAGATTGATCGGGGTTGGCTAGCTTTTATTTTTGCTTAAAAGTTGTCGTGATGTAAGAACTAAATTGATAAAGTGGTAAAGGTGAAATGAAATATAATGATATATACATGTTGGTACAGGAGAGGTCCCGAGAGATGTGCAGTAGTAGGGGGACACGACAAGAGCTTTGACAACAGGTAGGTGTTTAACACCTTAATTATTTTATTTATCAGATTTTTAAAAGTAAACCAATTATCAATGTAGAGTTTTAATTTATGCGGATAAATTGAAGAGAAGGAATTAACTTTCTGGTAATGAAATTAGTGCTCGATAATGAGTGAATGAACTAGTTTCCCGGTAATGAGACTAGTGTTTGCTAATGAGCAAAGGAACTAGCAATCATCCTGACTAGATTTAGGTCATTTTGGCATTTTAAAAAAAAAATTAATTTTTTTTTAATTTTTCCTTTAACATTTGATTTGCTGGTACTTAAGCTTCAAATTTTTTTTATTTTATTTTTTCTTTTTTATTCATTAAGATTGTTGAGACCTTTTAAGAATATTTGGAGTGTAACTTTCATAATATTAGCAAGCATTTACTTTTTTTGATTAGTCATTGTTGTTTTTATTTTATATTGTTGTTGACTTTTTAAATAATTACATTATTAAATTCACCGAGTGTATTGAATGGTTTGAATCAATGAATATGAATCCTAAAGTTTTCTTGCTCTTTTTAAAAAGTTATTATCGCCTAAGCTTTTTTAATGAAAAATTTTACTTAGCCCACGAGTGCCACCTATCAGTTATTACAAGAGTGGTGATTTGCGCTATGCCACAGGTCAGATTAAATTTTTTATAAAATAATAAGGATGCCTAGACAATGATAAAGTTAATCTAGGTTAATTTGACCAACACATGACTCGAGATATGAGATCATGATAATCCTGTAAAATACACACACACACACACACAAAGCTCAAAGTCTAATAATCAAATGTTAAAGGATGAAAGTAAAAAATAAATTAAAAAAACACATCAAATAAAAGACCCAAGTCAAGTCAGTTTAACTTTACAAACCCGTCAAATGCGATATGAGATCAGGATTTGAAAATTATTTAAAAAAAAAGAAACTAGAAAAAAAAGACCAAAGTTATTGAAAAATAATAAAAGAAACTAAGTCAACACATGTTAACTTGACCACCACGCACATGGAATAACCCCGCATAAAGAAAAGTGAAAAAAATAAAAACACTGAAGGGTCAATAATTTAATGACAAAGGATAAAATTGAAAAAAAATCAATTTTTTTAAAAAAAACAAGTCAACTCAGGTTAACTCAACTAATTTGCGACCCGAGATATGGAACATGGATAATCCCACAAAAAGAAAAGCAGAGCAAATCACGAAACTCAAGGCCCAGTAAGTCAATGTCAAATGAAAAAAATAAAAAAAATGAAAAAGGATTTAAAAAAAAAAACCAAACTTAAACTAGGTTAATCATCGAAATTGATGGATCGATTCATGAGACTAGGATTACCATGTAAAAGGCAGATACGAAAAAAGTACAAAGTAAAATTCTCAATCATAAAAAAAATAAAAATAAAAACAATAAGGACTAAATCTTGTACAAAAAATAATTGAAAGAAACTGATTAGGGATTAAATTGAAAAATAAATAAATGAGGAAAGGGATAAAAAAAAATGAGTAATAAAAAAATCAGGACCAAAATTGGAAACAAAATGAAATTCTAAAGGACAAAATAAAAAAAATGCAAATGATAAAAAATAGTAATCAAAAGAATGAAGACCAGACTGGATACAAAAATTAAATACTGATAGATGAAATTGAAAATATATTTTTAAGAAGCATTAAAATCAAAACAAATAAAAAAAATAAAGACCAAATTCAAAACAAATAATAACCGAAGGACACAATTGAATTTTCAAAGGCTTGACATTAATACCAAAACCCAAGAGAGAGAAAAAAAAAGGGATGAGAAAAAAAATTCATCGTTGCCAAACTGCTACCAGCCTGACCAAACGTGTTACTCTAACAGTTGCGCCGCTACTTTACATGTTGGATGAAATGTCGATTAACAGTTTTTGGTCACCAGAATACTCCTCATGCTCCTCTAGAATGGCACGGGGGACGATGATGCATTGTCATATGCATAGCACACGTCTGTTTTTTTATTGATTTATTAATATTTTAATAATGCAAATTACTAAACAAGCCCTAAGGGCATATGAATATTATATAAAAAAAAAAAATGCTGCAAAGAAGAAAACACCCTCTCAAGCTAGCCTTAGATTTTTTTAAATCAAAGGTTATAAATATATCATTTTACTGTACAAAAAATGTGTAAAGATAACAAAATCTTATTTTACAAGGGCAAAACCTTTGAGCTTTTAATGATACCAATGTTATTTAACTGTCCAAATAAATGGGAAAGGGTATAAAAACCTCTAAATAAAAGACTAAATTTTTTTAGCTTTTAAGAGTATTATAGTATTTTTATTGTATATAAAAAAACAATGAACAACTAAATTATTTCTAATCAATTGACAAATAACATTTAAATTTAAATACCCTAGGAAAAATAAATTTAACCTGCCTGTTATTAAGATAATTATTATGTATAACCATCTAGGTGGTGGTTTAGTGATAAAAGTTTAGGACTAAGAGGTTTGGTTCCTTTATGGTTTTAAGTTCGAGCCCTATAGTTGTTCATATGATGGCCACTAGAGGTTTATATAGTCGTTAACTTTAAGGCCTGTAGGATTAGTTAAAGTACATGCAAGTTAATCCGAACATCTACGTTAATTAAAAAAAATAATGAAGGCTAAAATGATTTTGAATCCGTTTCTAGAAAGTACTTTTATTTTATTTTTTTGTAATTATTTTGGAAGAGTACAAAATAGGACAATTGAACAAAAGGAACTTAGACAATATCAAGGAAAAGATCTAAGGCATAAGATGAAACGAACAGTATTGAACGGCAGATAAGTAGGTTACAAATAGACAACTGTGAGGCAAAATCACCTAATGAGAAACCTCTAGCCTCATCCTCCTTCCACTTGATGCCTTCTCCTCTTGCCTGCCACCACCAACACCACCTATCTCTTCCCCTCTCTTTGCGAAAGAGGCAACTAACAGGCAAGCCACTGGCACTTTAAAAGAGAGGAGGAGGAGAAGAAGAATACACAAAGCAGGTTCCTTTTATACAGGTTACTTTGCTTTCTCCTTAACTGCCCTAATTTTGCACTACTTTCAATATATAGTCAGAAAGATAAAGTTTGATTTTTTCATGGTTATGTTTTCTCATCTTGGTGTTTTTGTTATTGAATAAAGGCCATTTTTGTTGTTCGGTCACTGGAAACTTTGTTATTTTACATGAATACCAATTGCAAATTGCTTCTTTTTGTTGGGATTGAAACCCTAGTTATAGAAGTGATTTCGTGTTGTTTGGTTGACATTTGGAATATTTTAACTGTATTTGAAAGCTAAAAGTTGCATTCTTGGTTTTGGGAAGCATAGAGAAGTTCTTCCAAAATGTTGGCAACCACAGAAGAAGTTACTTTTAGGTATAGAATAGAGCCCCATAAACAATTGTTTTTTTAAAAAGTTGCCTTTTCTTTTGCTAATTGGCCATCGTCTTGAAGTCTTACATTGCTAGTGAAATTGTATGACATTCCCTTATGTGGGCCTGTGATGGAAATGTTAAAACATTAAAGTTTTAGCAGGAGCGTCAACTACAAGTCGTGTGAAACTCATGCTGTTGTTGGCGAAACTTCTCCGGTGATTTTCTAGTGTGTCTTAGTGGTTTTCATTCAAATTTTGGTTCAAGCATTGGTCAATAGGTTCTCTGCAAAGTTCTATGCTGATGACATGGAAACCCGTGACTTGGAATTGGTTTCACTTCCAACAACGGTTTGTGATTATGTGTTTGTTCCTAGTAAGTCTGCAAATGACAGCTCTTGCCTTATGTATATTAATTGGTTATTTGTGTCCTTTGGAAAAATATGAGCAAAAGCCTTTTGTAACAATTATTTAGTGTGTAGATTTGTATATGGTAAATGGTGCAATCAATTTACTGTGGATTATATTGTATATGGTAAAATAAAAGTTTTATAATTTTTTCAGCTTGGAGAGGGGCATTGATTTTAAACTAGAACTTAAGATCTTTTCTGTTGCTGAAATCTATTTAGATGGCCATCATACCTTGTGGAAGTACATCAATTGCTCAATGGGGTATTCGCCCTCAGTTTATGATAAGATCCTATATGCCAAATAGGATGTTGACGGCTCATTATGGGTGAGCATATCTATTTAATCTCTCTCTCTCTCTCTCTTAGTTTTTCTTTTCTTTATTTATATTTGTTGGTCCCTTTGGGCCACTGCAACTCATTATTTACTGCCTGGCACAAGTCATGCTTGCTCTCACACACACAAAAACACTAGGTCATGCCGGCTCATGAATCATTGAGAGAACACCTTGTTTTATAGAGATACATGCAGATTACTGGAAGTAATAGTACTAAATTTGCTAGTTTGGTAGTGGTCAGGCATAATAGTAAGCACCATAGCAGGTCCTTGATTGTAGACAGCAAATTCTGCTGACATGCTCTGTTGTGAAATTCTTACCTTTTTGGACTGATAAGATAATGAGATGAAGTTTTTAGCTCTCTTCTTAATTCGAGGGTACTTGAGGAGTCCTGATAATCTAAGATCATGAATGGTCCTTTACACCCTTAAGTCTTCCACAAATGCAAAAAAAATCATCTCCAAATAAAGTGAATTTATCAGTGATGGTTCTTTTGCTAATTGGACAATTTGACACAATTAAGTTTGGTGCTCCCCGAGGGCACTGGAGGTTAACATTTGATTTATCTACAGATGAAATTAGATGCTCTTTCACTTGGTATGGGTCCAAGCATCAGGTGCTTTTCTACTTGCTGTGAGCCATATAACTGAAAGTTGTGTTAAGTTTTTTTTTAATCCTTGATCAGTTTCTTTTAAAATTAGTCATGTGGCTGTTGAAGGAGTTCAGTATTTTTGGCTTTAACATTGCATAGCAGTGATTTATTATTATTGCTACCATAATTTTTGTGTCATGTGTTACCTTATATTTTATTAGCATCTTGCAGCACTGCATTTTGATTTGATCATGTGCTAAAAATGTTCTTAAACTGTATAGATAGATAGATAATTGACTGTATTTAAAACCACCATGCAGTATTAACAACAAGATGAGCTACTTGGCGGCACCAAGCTCAAGCTTATTTTCACGGGATTCCTTCCCTGTGTTATCTTATACAGGAACTTCTCAAACTTCAAATGGCCGTAGGGGAGCACGGTTTGTAGTCAGAGCGGATAGTGTGAGTGTAAAATATAGTTTTATTTTTTCTCATTGATGACAATGGAGGCAGTATTGACTGCCTTGTTATTTGATTATTTGGTTTTTAAATGTTTTTTGACTTAGAACTTGTAACATTTTCTCATTTGCAGGATTTCTATTCTGTACTTGGAGTGTCAAAGAATGCGAGTAAACCTGAAATTAAAAGTGGTATGTACTCGGTATACCTACTATCCTTTGTTAATTGAAGCCTAATCTCATTCTGGCAATGTCATTTTTTGTGTAGAAGGCCTAATGGAACAGAAAAGGTTTTAAGTGGCAAGCGATTTCAATAATATTTTGCATGCCCCATCTTCTGAACTTTATTAATATTGCCTCTGCCATTCAATTTTTAGTTCTCTACTTGTCTCATTTTATACTCGAGTAATATGCTTGTTTGGTTGTACCACATCCTAATTCCTGTGCCCACTGAAGCACGATAGAGGATAAATACCTTCCTCTCTAGCTGGCATTTGGCAGAATTACTATTCTTGGAGTAATGTTGGTATGGTATTTAGTAAGTGCACAAGTGCTAATCTTATATGACAATCTAAGAATGAGAATACCATAGCCCCATAAATTTTGTAGAACTTTCTACCATTTTACCTATAGATCGTGTAATGTACACTGAAAAGTAATAATCTTAATTCTGCCGCGAGCTTCTTTATGAAGCCTTGCATTACTGTAAAATGCATTTGTGCACATCAATGAAAGTTTTTAAAAGAGAGCATTAGGTACTCTAGCATAAAATTATTGTCTGACATCCAATATGTAGAGCAGCAGGTTTGATGTTGCTGCTTCAAATTGTCAAGTGGTGGGCTAATGCTAGAGCTAGGTTCTGATTTCATGCGTCTTCTAGGTGGATGAAGGAATTTAGGTTTTCAAATTGTTGTGAAAATATCCAGCTCTTGCAACTGATTTGTTGTTGCAAATTGAGAACTTGTGTACAGGAATTTTTGTACAGTGGCTGGAGTTAGAGGTGGTTGTTCCAATAGGGGTTATTAGGTGGTTTAACTTTTTAGAAAGAATATAGTGGGAGGTTGTGATAAGGCAAGAAGCACTGCACCATGCACTGAGCTTATCATCTGTGCATGTTGACTGTAGATAGCTTGTCTAAATTAGTGCAGCCATAACTGGGACAGGTACATGAAATCAGTAGCTAGGCTTTCAAAGGATATTGGATCTTCATGAGTAATCTTTTTTTTAGGTTATAAGCATGCTTGAAAGATTGTAAATACTTGTTTCTATGTGCTGCAAGCCATTTGCAGGATGGCCAGAATTATTGAAAAGAACAATGTTGAAATTGGCTGGAAATAGTTGAGAAACAAAGACAGTGTTTAGGGATATAAGCCTGAAAATATGAGCAATCACATATAAGGTCCTGGTGATGTAATCCTTAAATAATTTATGCATCACAGTCTATGTCCTATAAATCTGAACTACCAAAATACTCTTCATTTCTGAAATTGATTTGTTAATCTAAACAAAGATATAAAGAAGGCTCAACATTAACTAAAAAAGATTATGCTGTGAGCATCCAGTTTCAAATTTATGTCATAGTAATGCAGTCATGCACTTATTTGCTTTTCAAGCTTGAATTTTTTTGAGCTTTCCTTGTCGTTTATGATTTGTGCTTTTTGGAGAGTTTTTTGTACAAGTGTAATGACTTGATAATCTTAATTGCCTAGCTGTGCACTGGAGGAACAAAAACTGTTTTTTTATCTATCTTTGGTACTCTGATTTCTATGTTACATGTTTCATTTTTTTTCTCAAAGCCCTTATGCAGAGAACAATTAAATGCACTGTCCTGTCCATGGTGCCTATGAAATAAGTTTGCATTTGTGTTTTTGTGCACACTGTGAATTGTTTCTGGTGGATTTTATTGTTATCTTATTTGGAGTTGGTATGCTATAATGCTTTTCTGTCATGATTTGTGGAACTGCTATACCATCATGTGTAACTGAATAGGTTGAATCTTAGATGATTGTTATCCTAAAAACAAATCCCGATCTGTATGAAGTAATGAAATTAAGAACTGTTATGGACTGATTTTGATCTAAAGCTTATTCACAAATTAAAGATCTTCTCTAGTAGGACCATTTATGGAATTTCTGCAAAGGCTGGGTTTATCTACATTAATTGATAAGGTTACTGTGTTGTCTTGAAAGAGCAATTCTAGGTGATCCAGTTTGTTTCAAGATTGAACTTGTATGCTTGCCACAAATCAAACTGTATTCAGTTATTAATGTTTGGCATAGCTATATTCATCTTCTATTAAAAAAGTTCTGACTTCTTTTTTGTTTCAATTCCTGATGCTTTTCAGCTTATCGAAAGCTTGCTAGGAGTTACCATCCAGATGTGAACAAGTAAGTTTATCTTTTATTTGAGCATGACTGCTCCCCTCCTTCAGCTCAATCATCTTGTTTTCTTGGTCTTGTGACTTTGTTTATGGGAACTATGTACCATTTGGACTAGATTTAGGTGCTTGCCTTTTCCTTCTTTTAGAGACTGTCTCATATGGGCAAGCCTTCAGAGAAGGCATGGCCAGACTTCCTAGGATGTGTGAGTTAAGATGTGCTCAATTGTTGGACCATGCATGCCAATTGATTAGGAGAAGAACCCTGCATTGGAATCATAGGACCAAATCAAGGACTGCATGGATCTGCTATTATTGAAATTGGTTATTTAAATGATGATGGCAATTTGAAATCTAATTGTTAATGGATTTTAAGAATTGTCTATACTGTAATTTAATGTACAAGTGTCTTACTGCTCAAGCCACGTTTTAGAATTGGCTCAAACACATTTGAAAACTGGAGAAATCATTTGTGCTCTTAAGTGCAAGTCGAGCATCCCCACCAGCATGAAGGGAACAAATGAAATTTTATTTATATCCTCCTTACATCATTTGTAAAAGCAGCAATCAGTGTGGCAACTGTATTTTGTAGGCTACTAAAATGGGAAGCCTCTCACCCATTTGAACCTTGAGTACCATTTCAAGGCAGCAGCTCTCTCTTTTTTCCTATTAAATGCTGCCTTTTAAGCTCTCTCCTTATATGATGAAGTCAATATGAACAATTCTCAATGTGTGTGGATCTAGAATTTTGGTGATTGGTGTTTCATATTGAATATGCTCTAGAACTCGGAAGGATTTTGATTTCTTTAGTTGTAAGGCTGGCTCCAAATCCCAATAGTCTCTTAATCCTGCTTAGAGGATTTTAATATCAAGGATGGAAGTTAATTTCAAACTCGTTCTATGTTGTTAGCAAAGAATAGATGCATTATAGTGTTCTGTTCCATCCTTATTTAGCGCAATGGCAACCAATTTTGGGGTCTTACAATTATTTATTCCAAGTTTTATCTTAACCTGAACAAATTTAATTCCCAGACCTGTTTGATAATATTGCATTTTTGTGCTGCAGAGAACCTGATGCAGAACAGAAGTTTAAGGAAATTAGCAATGCGTATGAGGTGAAAGCTCAGTTTTATTGTCTATGATTTGAATTGTGATGATTTTGTATTCCATGGTCTGTAGTAATTGATCTGAGAATAAACTTGACTTGCAGGTATTATCAGATGATGAGAAGCGATCTTTATATGACAAGTATGGAGAGGCTGGACTTAAAGGTGCTGGCATGGGCATGGGGGTAAGTTACTAATGTCAATGATGAAAAAATCATTTGTTTTAAAGTTTAGAACCTGTCCATATATTTGCCTCACCCTCCACTTTATCATACCAGGATTTCAGCAATCCTTTTGATTTGTTTGAGTCACTATTTGAGGGCATGGGAGGCATGGGAGGCAGAGCTTCCCGGAATAGAGCAGTTGATGGCCAGGATGAATATTACAATCTAGTCTTAACTTTTAAGGAAGCAGTTTTTGGGGTTGAAAAAGAAATTGAGATAACCCGACTAGAGAGCTGTGGAACTTGTGATGGTTCAGGTGCCAAGCCTGGGACGAAGCCATCTAAATGTAGTACATGTGGTGGGCAAGGCCAGGTTGTTTCATCAGCGAGGACTCCCTTAGGTGTTTTCCAGCAGGTGATGACATGCTCGTCATGTGGTGGGAGTGGGGAAACGTTTAGCCCATGCAATACTTGTTCTGGGGATGGACGGGTAAGGAGGACAAAACGTATCAGTCTGAAAGTTCCGGCTGGTGTGGACTATGGTAGCCGTTTGAGGGTCCGATCCGAAGGTAATGCTGGAAGGAGAGGTGGATCTCCTGGTGACCTCTTTGTTATTATTGAAGTCATGCCAGACCCTGTGCTAAAACGTGATGACACCAACATCTTATACACGTGCAAGGTGTCATACATAGATGCCATTTTGGGCACCACAATTAAGGTGCCGACAGTGGATGGCATGGTGGATTTAAAGATCCCAGCTGGAGCTCAGCCAAACACCACACTTGTAATGGCCAAGAAAGGAGTCCCTGTGCTAAACAAAAGCAACATGAGGGGTGATCAGTTGGTTCGCGTACAAGTTGAAATTCCAAAAAGATTGAGCAGTGAAGAGAGAAAGCTTATCGAGGAGCTTGCAGATCTAAGCAAGGGCAAAGCAGCAACCAGTAGAAGATAGTTGCCAAGACACTGCGTTCCTTTTACAATATGTAGCTGGCCCCGTCACACCTGATTCTCCTTTTTGTTGGTGTAAAATCTTGAGAACCATGTTAGATGTTTAAAAGGGAGTTGAGCAGTTCTTCACTATTTGAACTGCGGGAGGGGTAAACAAGTGTTTGGAGTGGTAGATATGAACTGTATCTTCAAACGAAGGAGCAGATGAAAAATTGGAGACTTACTGCTTCGATTTTATTCTCTCTTTATGTTTTATTTTTGAACATGTAGTTCACTTGCATAGTAATTATTCTTTGGGATGATGACTAAAATACGTGCAACCTTTTGTATTTGTATTTCGACTAGTGAGGGCAGAAACTACCTCAGGATAAGTTCATCAGTTCAGTGTCTGTTTAAATACTTCAATACCTTTGTGCCCTTTTTGCTATCCTAAACTTTGGACAAGTCTTCATAGATTTGGAGAGATTCAAGTCTCAAATCTGGAGATGTCTTCGCACACATCGACTTTGCTTGTGGGAGGACTTGAACTGATGAACTTGAAAGATGGAGTGAGGAGATGGGTTTTTTGTCTCCCTAGTTTAGGTAGAAATATGTCCAGTATTTCAAGAGTACTTGTCATTTTGTACTCCATTCATTTATAATAAGCCAATATATCGATTGATAATTATTTGTGAAGTTTTATATGATTTTCATTTCTATTTCAATGTATTATTTTTATTATTTAAATGAAATCAATTTTGATGTAAATTGTCAGTCATTACATATATCTCAATTTCAATTGATAAAATAATGGAGATATTTCCATAACTTAGAGATTTTGTTATTTTTTTTAAAAAAATTTCTTATGAGATCTCGAAATCGTATCTCCATGTCAAATATTCATAGGCTCTTGAACGAAGACATAATTTTGGAGAAATTCTTCCATAACCTTGTACAGGCTCGACCTCAAGATAACTCGAATGTCATGACTCATGAGACCTTTTTTCTCCATTATTAGGAGTTGTCAAGTTTTTATCAAGCTTTTCTTCGAGTGATTGTACTTCTATGGTTCTTCTAAATTTTTGCAGTCCAAAGTTTCCCTTATATTCATCACTTATTGTTTCTTAAATTTTATTTATAGTAATTGATGGATAGAAAATGTACTTAAAATACTTTCTAGATAGACACAAAAAATCATTCAAAATAGACAAAAAACACCATTTGGGCTTGGTAGCCCGAGCCTAATGTACAGTAGGGGGCCAAGAAGAGTAGGCTCAGGAATGGTAACCCAAGCCCAACACTGGCTGGATAATTTTTTCGGAACTCCTCGTAGGTCTCTTAATATTTTATACTGATCCAAAAGGTATTATTTGAGTAAAATACAACTCAAAATATCACAAGGGTGAAATTATACTTTAACCTCTTCTCTTCACAAAAGAATAAGATCCATGGGCTATAAATATATCATGAATTCTTCAAGTTAAAGGTTCGCAATCTTTTCATTCTTAACATTTCGAGAATATATATTTTTATATTCTATCTCTCTAAAATATCATTATACTTTTTCTCTTTATAAAGTTACCGACTTTACCATTAAAAAGTCCTCACGTTCATAAAAAATGATCTTTTTACAAGTACCAACTACCAACCACCTAACTTATCAAACACCACTTACTACTACTACAAATATCGGTCACCTGACTTACCAGAAACCACTTACTAATAACACAAATATCGATCACCTAACTTATCAAGTATCATTTACTACAAGTTACCAACCTTATTAGTTCTTCATATCAAGTTACAAAATACATTGACTATAGAAAATGTAAGAGATTGCTTGAACTAGAAGATTAGTTAATTATTCAACATATCAACCTTATTTCTAAATATTTTACATTTTGAGACTCATTAGTAATACATATAAAATCATCGATAATTTCATTCCTATCATCTTAATATTCATATCTTAGATAAATTGATTATTTAGATTTCATAACACAATTCTTAACCCAAAAAAGAGGAGCATAATGTGTATATTATAAGCTATAAAGTACAAATTTTAGTGCACAATTAAAAATACATACAAATTACATTGCATTTCTAGATATATGCACCAATAACTTCAATTTATTTCATCAAATAAGTTTATGAATCATTTCTTTAATTCTTGATTGATTTCAATATATATATATATATATATATATATATATATATATATATATATATATATATATATATATATAAGTGTAGTGGTTCTTAGACAAGAAAAAATTAGAAATCAATTTATTTTTTTAAATTTCAATCCAACATTTATAATCTGGAGTTGGCCATTATAAAGGAAAATAAAAGAAAAGGTGTTGAATTTGGATTGAGGTTGGACTGTCCATGATGGATAACCTAAGTCCACAACCAATATACAAAGAATCTAAGGATGCGTTCACAAACAGAAAATAATTTTTCACTTTTTTTTGGTATTTTTTTATTTGTTGAAAATAAAAATAAACTTTTCATAAAAAATAAAAAGAAATACATCAAGATTACAAGAAAATCAAAAGTAATCTTAATATAATTTTTATTTTAAATAAATTAAAAATTTTAAAACTCGGTATAAATTTAAAAAACTAATTTATTACTTCTCTAGAGAGAGAAATATTATATTGGAAGAGTAATTAGTTGAGTTTTTCTTTTTCTAAGTATTACTCTGTACAAAAAATGTCTTGGACAGTTTTACACATTGATTTTGGAAAAGAAACTAACTGTGAGAATTATCAACAAGTAAAAAGCCATTCACAAATACTTCAGGTGTTTCTTAACACGTGCCTCAGAAGATCCGACCGTTATCATTAACAGACTCAAAACTAAAAACACAAATCCAAAGCCGTCGTTCCGGTTCCAATACAACGCCAGAATGGTGGCGTGCCCGCTAAGAATGGGGTGTGAAAAAGCCTTGCTTTCCACATTGAATTTGTTAATGATTATGCCTCTGTAACATGGATAGTTTTTTTCCCGTCAGTCATACATTTGTTCAACCCTAATTCCTAAACATATCATGCAGAGGAGTAGAGGAATATATATATATATATTCGTTGTAAGAATATAATTTAAATTCTTTTAATGACTTGGAAAAACTTTTTGAATAATTACAGGGACCAAAGCAAAAGAAACTAAAAGAGTTTTTTCTTTGGATAACAAGTTGTCCAGTCAAAATAATTGGGTCACAGCCCAATTTCAAGACAGAACAAGAAGTTATGCGGTCAAAACAACTGGGCCGCAACCCAACTCAAGATAAGACAATAGCTATCCATCCTTAACCGATTAGGACACAGCTCGATTTTAAAAACAAATAGTTTGTTGTCCGGTCAAACCCATTGGGCTGAAGCGTAGCCCCAAGGTATTCGGTCAAATCAATTAGGTTGTAGCCCAACTCCAAAACTAGATTGTTTGTTGTTCTCTCACGACTGTCTAGATAGATATTTCTCAACCGAGGATGTGATCTGGTAACTTATTGGGCCCAAAACAATTAACATAGATTCTTGATAAAACACTTACTTTTAGACAAAAGGCAAGAAAGAAGGAAAGCTAGCACACCAAACGATGTTTGTGTTCACTGCTACGACTAAGGTATCATTATGGTGCCGCCTAACGTCGTTAAGTTACCCATTTTACTTGTTTTTTCAAAATTACTTTTTAAAAAATTATTTTTTAAATTTTTTTGTGTTTGTTTGTTATTAGAAAAGTTGGTCAACAGAAAATATTTTTCTGTCAACAAAAAGCACTTTCCGATCAACAGAAAATTTAGCTTGATTTTCAGGAAAGTGTTTTCCTTTTATTTTGGACAGAAAACACTTTCTGGAAGTTATGAAAGATTTAAAAATATCATATTATTTGCTGATTATATCAAATTTGGTCCTCAAACTTTTGATTGCTAGATACATTTTGTTTTGAATATTTATTTTTTAATTTCATCTCTTAGAATTTAATTTTTATATTAATTTTGGTCCTTATTTTTATAATTGTTATTTGCTTTTTCCTTATCATTTTTTAATTGAAAATTTTTATCTATCAAATTTGGTCTTCATTCTTTTGATTGTTACTTATTTTATTTGAAATAATTTATGAAATGTTAATTATTATTATTTTAATTTCTTCATCTTTCAATTTTTTTATTTTTTAGATTTAATCTTTATTATTTTGATTATTATTTATTTTATTTGAGATAATTTATGAAATTATATTTTTTTTCAATTTCATTCTCATTCAACTTTTTAATTTGTAAGATTTGTTCTTCATTATTTTAATAAACTTGAAAAAAATAAAACATTAACAAGTTATTTTCCAGCTCATTTTCCATGACATAACTAAACACTAGAAAATGTTTTCTAACTTATTTTTCATTACACTACCAAGCATTGAAAAATAATTTATTTTCCCGGAATTTACTTTTCAAAATAAAACTACTTTCCAGCAAACAAACGGGGCCTAAATATGTTATATGCGTGATTCCGCGAGCTGAATAATTTTTTTAATATAAAATAAGTTACACGTTATAAAAAATTCAAGCTCCAAGTTATGGTTAAATTAATAATTTAAATATTTATAAAACAAAACTAACAATAATAAATAAATTGACTAAAAGAATTAAAAAAAAAAAAAGAACAACATTCGAGCTATTTTGATTATCAAACAACTCAATACTTACTTAACTGAAGGAAAACAAAACAAAAGGTCAAACTTTTTTTTTAAAAAAAAACATTAACTTAAAAAAAAAGAAAAAAAATAAGGCGAACCTCTTAAACCTAGTTCAATTTAAAAAATAAAAATTTTTTAAATTATAAACCCCAGTTCAATTAAAACATTTAAATGTCATCCAGTTTAATTTGAAGGATAGAATCGTTGAAAAAACTATTAATAAAAAAATTTTCAAAAGAAAAGGAACAATAAAAAAATAGAGCTAAAATATAAAAGGAAAAACCAAATAAAGATGAAAGTTTTTTAAAAAAAATATTGCAAATAAAAATAAAATTATAATTAAAAAAATTAGGACCAAACTGAAAAATTAAAAAAATCATAAGAATAAATTAAAAATTATTTGTAATATGATGGATTAATATTTATCGATTAATATTTTTAAATAACCATACATTCATTAGGTTTTAATATCTATTCAGATATTTATTATTTAAATATTATTTATTACTTAATATAAAATAAAAAGGCATATACATGTATACATATTTTAAATCATCAAATTATAAATATTATATTCATAAATACACACACACGTGTATATATATATACACACACACCCTACGTAAGATTTAAATTAGATTTGGGATTGAATTAGATAATATTTATACTTTATTAATTATTTATTAAAGAAAACAATTTTTTAAAAAAATTATCCATTTTATTTATATAATATTCATCCCGCTTGTATTAAATTGTGAATTTTACTATGACCTTATTAATTTTTCGTTTTAAAAATATTTTTTTTAATTAATATTTTTTGATGTTTTCAAATCATTTTGATACATTGATATCAAAAATAATTTTTAAAAATAAATAAAAATATTATTTTAATATATTTTCAAATAAAAAATATTTTAAAAAATAAACACAACTATATATATATATATATATATATATATATATATATATATATATATATATATATATATATATATATATATATATATATATATATAAGTAATGACATTATCCACCCTTAGCTCTATTCAAACTGATAAACGGTAAACAACAACTGCCTCTATCTTTTCCCCTCATACACGTCTCTAACGCGTGATTTAAATTTCATTTCAAGTTTCAACCCATCATTAATTGTATCCCTTCATTCTAATATCATTTTTCTTTTTGGAAAAGCACATAAAAATATTTGAATATTTTTTTAATTTAAATTTTTTATGTTTTTAAGTTGTTTTGATATATAGATATTATGAATAAATTATAAAAAATAAAAATAATATGATTTTAATATATTTTTAAATAATTTTTTTATAAAAATAACTATTATCAAAATATCAAATAAACACTAGTTTTCTAGCATTATTATAGGTGTAGCAGACAGGGAAAAAAAATGCTTAATATTAAAAGAAGTTAAATATCCTTGGGAAAACATATAGTTACAAACTTAAAAACATTGTTAACTTAAATAATATATTGACAATTTTGTTTCTTTACCTAAAAAAATTAACACTGGCTTTCAAGAGTACTGAAGTCTTTTCATATGGTTAATTAATCATGGACAAATAAGATTTTTTTCATTTTAATTGCACAGTTAAACAACTAAAATATCATTATAAGCAAACAAATAATAATTAAACTAGCGTCAAAGAGTATTTTTATATTTTCACAATGACTTTTTACTTATTTTCTCTTTCCTCCTCAAAAATTATAACTTGACCCTCTTTGTTATTGGTATTTTAACTTCCTTCCTTATTCTTTTTTTTTTTTAATTTTTGTTCTTAGTCTTTTTTATAGAAGTTTTATTTGTTTTTAATTTCATACTTCCATCTCAATTTGCTATATATTATTTTTTTCAATTTGATCCTCATTCTTTTGATTTTTAATTTTTTTTCTTTGGCCTTTTTATAAAAGTTTTATGGCTTTTAATCTCATCCTTCAACCCAAATTGACGGTATTATATTTTTCAATTTGGTCCTCATTGTTTTGATTTCTATTTTTTTTCTTAATCCGTTTATAAAAGTTATTATTCTTTTCAATTTAACCCTTCAATCGAAAATCTGTTTTTATTTTTTATATCAATCTTGATCCTTATTTTTTTTATTTTTTAGGTGCTTTTGCAAAATTGATTTTTCTTTTCAATTTCGATCCCCATTCTTTCATTGCTATTTTTTTAAAATCCTTTGTATAATTGAATTTGTTTTTTCAATTTCATCATTCAATATTTGATTGATTTGAAATTGAAATTCATGGTTTTTCTAGATTGAGTATTTCAGGTATAATGACTTAAAAAGTTACTCTTGTTTTTTCTTATAAAAAAAAAAGCTTTAAAATTCTCTTTATTTTTTTATCGGGTTATTTCAATCTAATGATATAGGATGTGGGTTTAGCGGGTTATTCCAGGTTGGCGGGCTTTGATTATCGAGATAACAAATGTATCATGCTAACTTAGATTGGTCATAACTAGTGTTTCTATGTTTTTGTTTACTCTATTTTGTTCTTCAGTATTTAATGAGCTATAAATTAAGATACACTGTTTATCTCGCTTTTAAAAAAAATAATTTCTTGAAGTTACCCTAATCATTTTTTTAAAACTTGATCTATCTATTATCATTTTTTCATCTTCATCTAATAAAAATAAAATTAATTTATTCAAACGGTTGAGTTTATAACCGATTCATGCTTGCGAAAGTTGAAAATATTTTTTACATATAAAAATTAACCCAGCCCCACGACAAAGAATAGTCACCATGGCAGGTTTATATCTAAAGTTAAAAATAATTCAACTAAACAATTAAGTTTTACTCATGGTATCTTTTTTTTTTTCAAACTCTAGATTCCAAAAGCATTCTAAGTAGTAATATATATATTAGAAAAACGACAGATGATAGACACGTCATGAATGAGGCTGGAAGCAGCCCACCCCTAAACGAACAAGAAAACAACTACTTAGAAAGTAACCGAGAACATTAATTATGCCATTATACCCCTTTAATCAGAAATATCTTGTCAGGATTGACACATCGGCGTGATTCGTTCTAGTATATTTTACGAATCAATTCAATTTTTCCAAAAATTTTTTTCTAGAGATTGAAGAGACGTCTAATAGCCAGATTAAAAAGAAAGAGGTTTTTTAGTATCTGGTTTTGTTAGTGAGCATTGGTTTTTACGTTTTAAAATCTCTTTTAAAAGAAATTAATTAATTTTTTATTTTTTTCTATATTTTAAATCAATTTTTTAGTGTTTTTATATCGTTTTGATGTATTAATGTCAAAAATAAATTTTCTTTTAAAAAATTATTTCGATATATTTCCAAACAAAAAATACTTTAAAAAACAACCGCTATCACGATACTAAATGGACTCTCAAAAGAAAACTTGTTCAAATTCAAAATCTTGGCTATTAAAATTGATCTAGAGTTGGGTTGGAAGAAAGGTTTCAAGTTTGTACTTCATGTATCAAAATAATATTTTTTTTATATATATATTTTATTTTTGATATCAGCACATCAAAATAACTAAAATTTTAAAATATAAAGGTAAGTGATAGCTTTACTTTCAAGAAAAAATGGAAAAGAAATCCCAAAATATTATTTTCAAAAAAATCGAAAGAACAATGCTCTCGTTTAATGCGGTTAACCTTGTTTGTTTTTGCGTTTCAAAAGATCTTTTGAAAAAATTTAAATTTTTTTATTTTTTTGTTTTAAATTAATATATTTTTGATGATTTTAAATTATTTTGATGCGCTGATATCAAAAATAATTTTAAAAAAATAAAAAATATTATCTAAATATATATCTGAGTAAAAAATACTTTAAAAAATAACTACAACCACACTTCTACTCGAATACTTTACCCCTTGTTATCACAATGCAGACAAGAGATAAAAAAAAATGCATAGGTGTTGGCCGGCAAAAGAATCATAAAATGATAATGACGAAGGACAAATCTATTAAGATGAAGCTAAGCTAACCTCTCTATATAAATAACACAAAAACCATCTTCATTTCTACAAAAACCAGGATTGTATTTCGATTATTTCCATTGATTTGCTAGTTATACAAGCATGGGTTCTCTCAACAACAAACCCCATGCAGTCCTGCTTCCCTACCCAGCACAAGGCCATGTTAATCCCTTGATGCAATTAGCCAGACTTCTGCATTCAAAAGGTTTCCACGTAACTTTTGTCAACACTGAGTTCAATCATAGACGCTTAGTCCGGTCTAATGGGCCAGAGTTTTTTAAGGGCTTGCTGGATTTTAGGTTCGAAACCATACCTGATGGATTGCCCCCTTCCGACCGTGATGCTACCCAAGATATTTGGGCCCTGAGTGATTCTGTCAGGAAAAATTGCTTGGATCCATTCAGAGAGCTATTAGCTAAGTTGAATTCATCACCTGAGTTGCCTCCTGTTACTTGCATTATCTCTGACGGGCTAATGAGCTTTGCAATTGAAGCTGCGGAAGAACTGGACATCCCTGAGATTCAATTCTGGACTGCCTCAGCTATTGGTCTGATGGGATTTTTGCAGTTTGAAGAACTTGTGAAGAGAGGCATTGTTCCGTTTAAAGGTACATTTTACTCCTTCAAAGCACTGTTTTTGCTTCTTCTTTTTCTCTTCTCTTGTTTTCTAGGGGGGACTATTTGTTATCAGAAAACAACGTATGGCATTGTCTTGACTGGCCAAAATCTCCTGAAATCTTTAGGAAGGATCTTGATACCAGTATTGTATTGTTCTTAGGTTTACGAGAATTCCAATGCTGTCAAAGTATGGTTTTTTTTTTCCTTTTTTTATTAGTTGCGTCATGGAGTGCACTCCCTTTATTTAGCCTCTTTTGTTTTGGTCGCAAGCAAAATTCCAACAACTATTCACATTTTGTTCTGTTCAACGTAAAGTATTATTTGGCTCAGCATCCTTGACTCCCCCCTGTGTGACAGGATTTCTTTGTTAATGTCTTTCAGATGAAAACTTCATTAATGATGGAACCCTCGACATGCCTCTTGGTTGGATCCCTGGTGTAAAAAACATTCGCCTCAAGGATATGCCAAGCTTGATCCGAACCACTGACCCTGATGACATAATGTTGAAGTTCATGAGTGATGAAGCACAAAATTGTTTGAAAGCTTCTGCTATTATCTTCAACACATTTGATGAGATCGAACATGTGGTGCTAGAAGCAATTGTTACCAAGTTTCCTCGCATTTATACTATAGGCCCACTTTCTTTGCTCGGAAGGAACATGCCTCCAACACAAGCAAAGTCACTTAGGTCTAACTTATGGAAGGAAGACTTGAAATGCTTTGAATGGCTTGATAAACAAGAGCCAAAATCAGTGCTGTATGTGAATTATGGTAGCATAACAGTCATGACAGAACAACAGTTCGAAGAATTTGCGTGGGGGCTGGCAAACAGCAATCATCCATTTTTATGGATAGTTAGGCCTGATGTGGTGATGGGAAATTCTGGATTTTTACCAAAAGAATATCACGAGGAGATCAAGAATAGAGGGTTCCTAGCACCCTGGTGTCCTCAGGATGAAGTACTTTCCCATCCATCAATTGGAGCTTTCTTGACACACGGTGGATGGAATTCTACCTTAGAGAGTATATCTAGTGGTATACCTATGCTTTGTTGGCCTTTCTTCGACGAACAACCGATGAATTGCCGGTACTTGTGCACCATTTGGGGCATTGGTATGGAGATTAACCATTATGTAAAGCGCGAGGAAGTTGAAGCCATTGTTAAGCAAATGATGGAAGGGGAGAAAGGGAAGCGGATGAAAAACAATGCTTTGCAATGGAAGAAGAAAGCTGAAGCTGCAGCCAGTATTGGAGGCTCATCCTACAATAATTTCAATAAATTCATAAGTGAGGTGCTGCATTTTAAAGGAAATATTCACTGATCTTAAGGAATTAAATCTACCTCACATTTCTGTGGAATCCATCCCGTTGATTTATTCCACAAGAACGAGAGAGGGAAGTTGTTGTACATTAATTAGCTATATCTGTGCATTATGGGAATTAATAAAACCTAGTACGAACAAAACCAGCAAAGTATTGTATTGGTTTTGGTTCGAGATAATCAATTATCTCTGCCTCCAAAGGACTGAGTCTGTATGGTTCTTGTGGTAGCAAGTACTATTCTATTCTTGTATTAACTATTTTGGGTGAAAAAAAGAATATGGGACCTGTTATTCAAATTCAGAAGCAAGGCACGTCTAGCCAAATCATACAGGACCACAAAGCCAATAATGTCTACCATTTTCGACGGTTCCAAAATCATGTTTGTTAGCACAAAATCAATCTTTAATCACTTCTCTCATTGTCTTCACACTTTAGGTTATGTCTCTTTTCATTACATAGGTAAACACTATAAAGAGTTGAGGCTGAGTTCACATTTTGTCTAATTCCAAGAAAAGAAATCCATTATTACAAGTTTTAAATGATAAAAACATGCTAAATTCCTCAGGGAAAAAATTAGGGGCAAACTAGAATTTGTCCTTAAATTGCTGAGTATGCAGCCACCACCATTGCAGCAGAGAATTCTGTAGACAAAAGGGATGTCATGCTTGTCAATGCTGGACAATAGAGATTGAACATCATATTACTCCTGACTGTCCCAGCCAGTCTTCAATGCTACAAATTAAGTGGAAAAAGCACAGAGCTATCGGACTACTTGAAGCGCACTTCCATCTCTCAGCTTTCATTTGTATGTGCTTTATATGGTGAAGCATACATTTTGTGAAATGCTAGAAATAGAAAAACTCATTATTACAATACCATGTTTTATTTTTCTGGTTTCTAGCCACAGCAAAAGGCCTCCATGAATTTTTCCAAGTTATTGTAAGATGATCCTCCAATATCGATAGCTACTTCTACTTTATTTTTCCACTCCGAAGCCTTTTGCCTAATTGGCTTCCCACCGTCCCCTTCTGTCATTTCCTTAACAAGACTGTCGGTCTCATCTCGCTTTACATCATGATTGACCTCTATTCTAATCTCCCATCTGGTGCATGATTATCGGCAATTGGTATGTTGATCAGCAAAAAAGGCCAGCAGGTTATTGGAACGCCACTGGATATAGTTTCCATCATGGAATTCCACCCGCAATGTCTTAGGAAAACACTAACAACTGATTGATGTGCAAGAACCTGATCCTGTTGAAACCAACTTACTAACAATCCTCTGCAATCAATTTGCTCCAAAAACTCTTCTGGCAAGATTGCAGAATCACCCATCACTACATCAGGAATGATTTCCATAAAAACGGCTGTTTTCTATTTGCCAGGCCCCAATTAAATTCTTTCAAGTGTATGGCTGTCATCACTGTCACACTTCCATAATTTATGTGCACGACAGAATTAATTTCTCTTTTATCAAGCCAATCAAGACAGTTCGAATCTTCTTTCCATAAACTTGAACCAAGTGACTTGGATTTACTTTCAGCTGGGATATGCTTTGCAAGCAAGGGAAGAGGACCTATTGCATAAATGTTAGGGGACTTGGTAGCAGTTATAGCCTCTAAAGTTCAATTAATTTTCTGCTTCTGATCCCATAAAATCAAACATTATTTCATTGTTTGAGGATCTGATAAAGGTTGGCATGTCGTTCAGTCGGGTGTGACTCAAACCAGGGATCCGCCATCTCGAATAGAAACTTTCTTTTGAAACAATGAAAGGATGAATTTTGTCCTTGCTTAATAGAGAAGTAGACAGGGGGGCATACCGCATGCCATCTTGGATAGTAGAAAATAGCTGAAGCAAGAAAAGTTGAGAAATACACACGTTTGAATGAAATGATCCCTCTTCTCGCGAGTTCACTGAGATGTAAATATCCCATGAAGCTACAAGCTGAGGCTGACCAAAACTGAACCTGGGGAGTGGTAAACTCTTCTGCAGCTTTTATGCAAAAGCTCACGATTCCAGCAGAGATTATGGAAGTACAGGAAGCACTTTAGATGATGAATTCAACTGCGTGAGTAGCTCTTTAAATGGGGCCAAACAATTTTTCCTTGTTGAATCACACAAGGATGGAACATCTTGTGTTGCTTCAAAATCAGATGGTGGCAAAGGCAAACCATCTGGTATGGTGCAACCAGAAATCAGGCAGGCCTTTAGTAGAATCTGGTCCTCTGGACCTGATTAATCGCCTATGGTTGAACTCAGTGTTAACAAAGGTTATGTGAAAGCCCCTTGAGTGTAAAAGCTTTGCTAGGTGCATCAGAGGGGTGACATGGCCTTCCCAAATTTTGAAAAAGAAGGGAAAGATTCGCAAACGATTTAGCACCACATGCATAGACGTTATCTGTGGATGGATAATGTAAAATTCAATGATATCATGTCGTAGAAAATAATTTTAGGTGTCTCAATCGTTCAATGGATTCCTAGTCGCAGAAGTTTGTGCGGTGGAATTGATTTCTATCCTATTGCCCTTGCTGTAACTTGCATGCTTGTGTAAGGTGGAGGAGCAGCTTCTTTTCTTGGCTAGCTGCTATCAATTGAAGCTTGGCCAGTCAACAAACATGAGTATGATAATTTGTTTGTTCTTGAGTTTTGTGATGTCTTCTTGATCTCAAAATTATTTGCCTGTGCATCTTCATTTGACATTGAGTAGTTGAGTTGTCGAGGGAAAATGACATGTCCAGAACAGAGGACTAGAACAGGTGCATGAATGGACCTTGGACAGTTGATACTCTCTGCTTCCTCATTGCCAGAGCACAGATTTGGCATGACAAACTCCATCACTAAATTCTTCTTTTTCATGTTAAAATGCGTGAGGTATTGTTCATCCAAAAATAATAGAGATACAAATATCTCTCTCTCTGGTTCAAGCAGTTAACATAGTTCTTGATCAGCAACATTGTAAGAAATAATTTTTCTGCACAACCAGATGCTATAGACTTGAAAAGAAAATGATCCCCCCAGCAATATAGTTCTTGTGTGGCTGTGTGCGCGAGAGAGAAGAGGAGACGAAAGTATGACCTGTATCACATCTTGCAATCAAATTTCCTTTTATCTTTATAATTGATGTGAATGAATAATTAAATACTCGACTATTTGTTGATGTCACGATTATTTCCTACCATCATACACTGTTTTGGAATAGACCAAAGGGATGATTTGAACGAAAATACAATACAATGGTTGATAGGAACCTTTTGAATAGTGATTTGCGGCATACAGCCAACGCTTTGCGTAAACTCTACGGGTTCTGAATATTTCAATCAAGCAAAATGCTGAATTTCCTAGCTAGCTGGCAGCAACAACATTTTGAAGCAACAACTCTAAGTCTTTTAATCTGCACAGTTGAATACTGGATTCGATATCAACGAGAAGAAAGGTGCAAAAAGGTCCACTGTATGCAATAGCAATTAAATACGCATCATACCTCACATTACTCAAATCAGGGTAAATTGCTATAGCATCTTTAAAATCCTGAAATGAATGAGAAGTTGACGTATTAATTATCAATTGCAAGCAAGTAGCAATGTACGTGACAAAGTATTTCTCCTTTTCCTTTTCAGGACAGCTACAGAGGAGGGAAACAACTAACCTGATCAGCTGTTGAAGGAGTGTAAGTGATAACACATGACATTCCAGCTGTTGTTGCCGCCTAAACATGCAAATTTTAGTTTCTTTTAGCTTTTGATTTTTCTATATTTAATTTTATCATTTATTTCTTTCAACAGGAGTATTGCATGCTAATGTACTTATTTAAGCTTCAAATGAGCAGTGGTCGAACAGAATGTCAGAACACAATCGTCATGTGTATAAACTAGTGATAAAGCAGTCTATCATTTGCATGACTAACTCAATAATATTTTATTATTTTTGTGAATCAATATGATTTTCCACCAAAGAAAAATAATATGTATAGCTATCTTTGACTCAAATCAAAATATCTTGGTTTGAAGTCAATCAAATCTTAGAATTTAGATATCTACCTGTAGACCAATGACACTATCCTCCACCACCAAACAATCCCTCTCCGACACACCAAGCCTCTGCGAGGAATAAAGTTTCAGAATAAATCCTGATAGAGTCCAAGTAGATTAAAAGACGACATGGCTACATGGATAAGCTAAATTGCTGAGTACACCTGATTTATGATTCATGTCATGTTAACTACCTCGGAAGCTGTCACATAAATTGATGGATCTGGCTTCTTTTCCTTAACATCATCACCTGCACGTAAAAATAACAAAAGAACACTATATGGATCATAATAATAATAATAAATAATAAACAAAAAAAAAAACAGAAAATGAAAGTGGTGAACACTAGAAAAAAACAGAAACAACCTAAAAATTGACTTATTTTACTGAAACCAGACAAGGTGGAATGAAAGCAACATGTTCACTTAAATAAAAAAATATCCCTGATGCACCAATTCACCATAAGGTATCTCATAAAGAAGTGAAGAGTTTAATTTAACGAAAAGTTTCCAAACACAAAAATAAATAATAATAATAATAATAATTCACTTGCAAGAAATAACAGTAAATTAAACCAAATAGATACCATCTAATGTTCAATAAGTCTTGCATATCCCATGACTAAGGACATTAGACATGCCAAATTTTAAAGTTGTCGATTGTTGACGTACCTGCAAGAAAGCAATCAAGGCCTTGAAACCGCTCCTATAACAAGGAAGAAACAAGAAATGAAAGAATAGAAGTGGTTGAAGCATAAAAACAAGGACACTTTCTAATTGTATAGTGGTGAGCAATATTAGAGGACCTACCATTCCTATAAGGTTCTCAAGACACAGTATAACTGAACTTTTAGTTGCTGCAGAGCAAACAGCCAGCTTTTTTCCCTAAAAAAGAAAGTAGTAAAAGAATTCAGTCACAGCATACAACACCAAGGAACATTATAGAATTCCTTAAAACCAGTAAAATCATGATAGAAAAAAAAAATAAAGCATAAAAGAGAAACAAATAGAACAAACTATAGTTCACAAAACACAACTGGGATGTTCTTATCAGAACCCATTTTCGTTACGAATGAAGAGATACATATCGAATGAGTTAACTCAATGAAGTTTGATAGAAAAAAGCATGTAGCATGACAAGCTATTACATTTCTCAAAATGGTAAAAATGCTAACTTACAGCAGCCTTAGCCTCATCCATCAACCTCAAAACCCCAGGCCTAGGCTCCACCTGATGAAAAGGATAATGTAGTCCATAACATCATCATCCCAACAACAAAAAATTAATAAAAAAGAAGAAGAAGAAGAAGAAGAAGAAATGGCTCCTTACAGTTCCAGATTTGATTATTTCTTTGTACCTTTCAGTTTTCCAATCCTGTAACGTTTTACAAAATTTCACTTGTAAGAGAAACTTAAAACAAAGGAATCTAAGCATTAATTAAGACCTGAAGAGTATCAATCAGCTTAGCACGGCTCTCATCATCCTCCGGTGGCTTCTCAAATAGGTTGGAAGACGGCCATCCATGCTCCTTAAAATACCTAATCATCAAAACCCAATTATTTATTTATTTTGTTGAATCTGGTAATAATAATAGTAATAGCAGTAATGAAAAAAATAAAGAGAAGAAGACCATCGCATCTTAGGTTTGCCACCACCGATACGATTCTGGAGCACATCATAGAAATCGGGAGACCAATTGAGAGGGAGAGAAGAAGAGCAGATAACATTGAAGTGAGCAAAAGCGTCATTATAAGCTTGGCGATGGAGGTGTTCAGATTCTAAAATAACTCCATCGCAGTCAAATATTAGAGCTTCAAGAGAAGCTGAAGCGGCAGAAGAAGAGACGATGTTGAGGTGACGAGAAGGAGGAGAGTAATGTTGTCGCCGTCGTTGTTTTATAGCGGTGGTTTTGAGGTGGAAAGGGAAGAGAGTAGGGGATTGAGAGGAAGAGAGGAAGTTGGAGTGAGAGATTAGCAGAGAAGAAGCCATGAGCAGCGAGTGACTGGCTCACTGGTCCGTCTCTGTGTCTGTGTGTGTGGAGGAAGGTGTTTGTTTTCTTGGGATGTGAAAGTGGCGGTCTGGGAGGCTTTGGCTTCTTTTTTCTCGTTTTTTTCGTGTGGCTGTGCTTTTGAGAACGCCTGCGAACGCGGCTGCCGCGCGTTATCAAGATTTTTGAATTTGTTTTTTTTTTTTGAATTAATTGTTTATATATATTAATGTAAGGCTGGCCCAAAAATAAAAACCCGGTCTAAAACGTAGTAAACTTTCCTTAAAAATGAGTTAATTTAGGAAAGAAGATTAGAACTGCAGCAACAGTCAAACAATTAATAAAGTTGGTTTCTGTTAAATGAGATGGGCAGTGCCCATTTAAACAATAAGGTTATTGTCATCTTTTTCTTTCTATTTGGACAGTGAAATGATGGTTGTGCCCTTAAAAAACAAAAATGGATAAACTGTTATTCAGGGACTATTTTGTCTTTTCACTTTATCACTTTATCTCTTTATTATATTTATGTTGTCTCAGAGAAAATTTAATCTTTTACTGAATGTAGAATAAAAATAAAAAAAAGACTAGCTAACGACTGCGTAGCACTCGTTAAATACTTTCACTGTTTTCAGGCGGCACGTGCATATGCTTCCAGCAGTCAACAATGAGCTTCTTTGATATGGTTGGATTCTTCTTAGCAGCCCCTCCCTTCCACGACGACACATGTGACATTCTAATCTCTGGTTTGGTGCCAATAAGCTTTTCTTTTTTTCTTTTCTCTTTCAACCTTGATTTTCATGAGTGACACTTCAGAACTTTAAACCAGCTCTTCAAATTATTTTTTATTCAGATTTGATCCCTTTTTTATTACTATTTTTTTTTATTTGACATGGTTTATGGATTTGAAATTGTTTTTCAATTCATCCTCCTTTAATTTTTTATATCAAATTTGATCTTCATTCCTTTGATTTTTATTTATTTTGTTTTAGATAATTTTTTGAATTGAAGATTTTTTACGATTTTATCCCCTTTCATTTTTTTTTCCAACGTGATTTGATCCCCAATTATTTTGGTTTGGCATATTTTTTTTTACGATTTCATCCTCTAACATTAAATTAGTTGGTAACTAAATTTCTTGATTAAATCCGGGTCTAGGATTTTGAAGGTTGCGAGTTTGGGGGGTTATTCCAAGTTTAGGAGATTCAGATAGGTTTGCTTCTTTTTTTCCCTTTTTCTAAGCCGAATTTTTTTTCCAATTTTGTCCTTCAACATTTATTTATTTTTCAGTTTCATTCTTTAATTTTTTATTTGGTTTTCATTCTTTTAATTGTTATTTATTTTATTTTAGAGGAGTTTTAGAATTAAAGCTTTTTTACAATTTCATCCCCCTTCAAATTTTTTCCAATATTATTTGATCCTAATTTTTTTTGTTACAATTGTTTTTACTTTGACAATGTTTTAAATTTAGATTTTTTTTTATGATTTTATCTTTAAATATTAAATTTGTTGGAAATTGAGCTTCTTGATTAAATCCGAGTTTAGAATTTCATTGGTTACGGGTTTGAATGATTAACTCTAGTATAGGAGATTTGCATGGCTTGCTTGTTTTTTTGTTTTTTCTTTTTTAAGCTAATAATTTTTCAATCTCATCTTTCAACATTTATTTATTTCTTAATTTTGGACTCCATTCTTTAATCAGACTCGAGGTCAGATGAGACCCAATTAAGGCCCAGTTAGAAGAAGAATCAGGGAAGGAAAAAGAAAAAGATAGATTATCCAACAAGGTTACCTCATTATGATCGTGTACATTCCCTGAGTCAATATAGTGTGTTGCTACCTTTTCATTTCACTCCCTAGATTATTTTTTTTTAGTTTAATCCTCTGATAGTCCATTGTTTCACATTTGAACCAGAGTTAGGCAAATGTTAAAACAATGATGATGTTAAATTGTTTTTTTAACCAGATTGTCATTTAAACAAAGCGATCAATTTTTCTTGGTTCGTTAAATCGAACAAGCCACAACAACATCTGTTTTCATTTTATTAACACCTATAATGGCTGATTAGTTTTTTCTGATATTGATATGCATCATGAGAATTATAATCCATCTCGTAAAGTTAAATATAATATGCAAGAGGATCTAGATGGTCCAATGACAAGAGCGAGAGCGAAACAACTACAAAGGGCCTTGACGAGTCAAATTGGAATGATTGAAGCTGCGTCGGAGTTAAAAATTAGCAATCAGTTTGAAATTGGTTCAAGGGTGCTTATTTGCCTACAATTGGAACTTAGAGATGGGAAAAGCCCTTGATGGTTCTTTTGATGCTGGACTATTTGAATTTGGGTTGATAATGCAAATAAGTGAAGGAATTGATGCTGTTTACGGTCAGAATAGTAAATGAATTTGAACCCGAATTTAAAGTCATCCATTGCATGTGAAAACAAGACTAATCTAGGTGGATTTCAAGTTCAGAACGTGATCTTTCTAGATTGTCCAACCATGATTGCATTAGAATTTTGTGCAAGAAGTTATAGTCATTTTAAATTTGATATGTTTATGTTTCAATTAAAGTCAGAAAATGTGTGCTAGTTAAATTTGTCTAATTACTTTGTCAAAGTCAATTTTTTGGGTTTGAATTCTGTCATGTTGAATTTTTCCTAACTTTGGAGGGATGTTCCAATTATAAATATAGTATCAGAATATGTAATAAAACACTTTTGGCCAAGATTTGAAACTTAATTCACAGAATTAAGAGTTGTTCTTTCAAATTGATTTTGTGAAGAACTCTACCTGACTTATCACTCTTCAATCACAAAGAGTGTGGCGTCGAAATCCTAGATTGATCTTTGTGGCGTCCTGATCGACTTATCAAAGTATCATTCTAGTCTATCCTTCATCTTATTTACCTTAAATCACTATAATCCAATCTAAACACCAAAAGAAAGACAACACAACCAGACCCATCCTTCATCCATTTTCATCAGATTCATTGTTGTCGATTTTCGAATCATTCACGGCACATCAGATACATTGGTCAAGTTTTTTTATCCTTATTTAAAATATGTTATTGCATATAGAAAAAAAAATAGCAACACTCAAATTATTTTCAATGTTGTTGTTGAATTTTTATCTAGCCTGCAGCGAAGCACATACCTTATACCTATTTACAACTAATTTACTAAAACCATATGTGAAATTATTGTAGCTATTGTAGCCTTTCTTAGTATTTATGTAGACAATAATTTTCAATAAACAATTATATTTTTTTATTTTCATAATAAATTTTATATATATATATATATATATATATATATATATATAATTTTATCATCTCAAGTTATGTTGATATTGTTTTATGTGTTAAGATTTATTTCTCTTTTATATGCTCCCACTAAGCAAAGTATATAAGAAAATTTTGACATTGAATTAAGATCAATACTATGAAATGGAATTTTAGCTTATAGTTTTAAAAAAATAAAAATAACAGTGACTAAAAATAAAAATAAAAAATAGAGCATTTTCCATTTTAAATGTTCCAAAGGAGTGAGAAAACCATAATTTAGTCCCTACAATCTTAATTTATCTATATTTAGTCCCTTTGATTTTAAGATTTTATATTTCAATCCTAAACCTTTTTTGTTTTTCATAGTCTTGTTTTTAAGTATTGAGAGAGTAGAGAGAGTCTCGGGAGATGAGAGGAAGGGGATGCTCAACCACATTCCAATAAGGAAAACAAATATATCTTCTATTCAATAAGTTTGTTTTGTAGTGAGGAGTTCTATGGATGTAATTTGAAACTATTATATTGCCATGAAATATAGATTGAGACTCAACACAATTTTTTATTTTGTTCAATTTTAAGTTTTATATCAATTAAAAGGTCTTTTAGAGTTGAAAATAAGTTTATTAAAATTTCTATAATGTTTTGTTAGTGCATATATATATATATATATAGATTAAAGAAAATTAAAAATAAATTTTTAAATAAAAAAATATACGCTTCAATTCCCATCCGAGTCTAGACCCCTAACCTCTCTTTTTATTTTGTCCATCAATATTTTTTAACTGTTTCTAAATTTAAAATACAATTTATTATAAATAAAATAATTAAAAGGTTTATAATCTTCTATGGTAATATTAAATAATATTTTGTAAATTATTATATTCAAATCTAATATTTTTTTAAATTCTCAAATGAGAATAAAATATTTACTTCATTGTTCATTATAAATTTTATATATAATTCTCTCAAATTAATTATCATTATATTTTTTTTCCTTCAATAATACAAATTATGATAATTTTTTATTTGAAAAACAATGTTTATAACTTAAAAAAATGTTTTCATAAAACATGAATAAAGAAAAACAATTTTAGTTGGAAAAGACAATTTTTCCTTTATGAAAATTTATTTTAATTGCTTTTTATATATGAACAAGAAAGAAAAATTTACCTAACAATATATATTTGCTTATCCGGAACTTAAATTGATGTCTATTTTACAAATATCTATTTTTTAAGTGCCACAATTAAATAAAAATAGATTTAAAAAACTGCCCCAACATCAAGCGGATAACAAGCTAGTATATACAATAACACCACCTCATAACTCATAATCCTGCAAGTGAACACAAATAATTACAGTACCCCTAATGTTATTGTAACTCAGCTGCTTCAGTTTTTCATCAACCTTGCAAGAGAATTTTCCAACAGAGGAAAAGAAAGGGGTCCAGGACCAAAAGGCATGAATCTGTTACATGGAGCGTGGATAGTTTGTGCTGCGTCAGTTCAAAAGAAGCCTTTTACTCACAGTCATGGAACTCTACAACATTGCTACAAGGTTGTGCCTCCACCATCTGACATAAGAGATGCAGCGGCAGCTGCGGCGGTAGGAACAACCCCTGTTGAAACACCTGGTTTTGACAAGTGCAGAAGCCTGCAAAACAAACACAAAAGTATCAGAAGAATTAGAATTCATCACCGACAAAATTCAAAAGAAAAGCCCTTTCTACACCAACTATGAGGAATGCTAGTCTAGGAAGTTTCCAATTGCACACCAATGACCCATGCTATTGGGTAAACATATAGGAAACTGTCCAGAAGGGATTGCAACTATTCATGTAAGGGTTCATAAAGCTTACGGTGCAAGATATTCGCAAAAAGACGACACTGCAGCAGCAACTTCGGAATAATTTTCAGACGTTGCAGGAGCTGTTACTTCTACCACCTGTATACCAAGGGTTACTGGCACAGTATCATCAATGGCATGTAGTTTTAGCATCTTATTAATAGAAGACACTGTGACAGTTATCCAAGCACCCCTTTTGAAATGGAAGGCGGATCCAACTCTTAGCAACTCATGGTCTAATTTGTAGCCAAGTGCATAAAACAATCGAAGCACATTCTTGCTTGCTTTGCTTTCTACCATATTCCTGACCAGAACTGAGATTTGCTCAGCACCAGCACCCCTCAGCGCGCCCCCAACATGTTTGACCGTCCTATGGCATAAAAGAGACTATAAAGAAAGCAAGAAGCACACAGGCATCTCGAAGCATAATGAAAACAACTACAAATCTCAACCATCCGGAAAAAAATCACTTATCTTACCAGGGTTCAGGATGCTCAAGATTACACAACAGTCGAACCTCTGAAGTCACATGCCCTGAGAAAAGGAGCACAAATTTCCAAGTTAGCATGGAAGATTCCATAGATATCTACTTAAAGAAAAAAACTCCAAGACAAGTCCTGATATTTGATATATATTCTGTTTCTGGGTCGACGAGCTTCTATTGATATCTTTTCAGCTAACTATTAACTATAGAAAGATGATTTAAACTATACAAAGAAATGAATATAGCAAACTTGAGATAATGATGCTGAGGGAAAAGGTTTTGACATCTTTACTCAAGCACTTAAGAATTGTAAGCACCACCCCTGGCAAAAATGTGAGCTTACCAAGGTTTGGACCACTTTTAAGGTATAATTCATGGACCCGTAGGTGTTCTTTATGAACACCACAAAGACCTTGAAGAAGAATCTCAAGGGCCTCTACATGCTGCAACATAAAACAAAACAAAAAAAAAATTAAGAACGGGTTCAAATATTTAAATTATAAATCAAAAGTTATGCACGTGTGCCTTCTATTTATAACAAAAAACTAATCTCTAAGGAATATATGTAACAACCATCTAAATGGAAAAGCTTAAGAGACAACTTGACAGTGCTGAGATTTTCAAGTAAGAAAGTAAATCTACAAAAATCTCTACCAAATCTACAATGTAAAAACACCAAAGATAGGTAAAATGATAATGCTCAGATTTCAATTGTAAATACAGAAAACAAAATTTTCCAAACAGAGGAACAAAAAATATAAATTGGTGTAGAATGATGGATCAGAGTCCTGGCTTGGAAACTCCAAGAGAGATTGCTCAGTTTATTCAGCGTCAATCATTTGGGGAAATAACCAGAAATTCCATCTCTAACATATGGAACCGGCTTCTATTTTTAGTAAGTTAAACAGAGCTTCTTATAACTCAGACAAAGCATGAATATAAACACAATATCAAGTAAATTATCCCAAAAAAGGATTGAGAAAACTAAAGACAGACTAGATAAATTTAAATAAATGTAAAATAATGGATCAGATTTGTGGCTTGCAATCTCCAAAGAGAAGATCGCTTAGTTTATTCAGCATCGATCATTTGGGGAAATAATAATCATCTCCATCTCTAACATGTAGAATAGAGTATCTTCTCAGTAAAAAAAAAGTATGCTGAGTAATCATTGATATTAAAAGAAAGAACATATAGCAAATACTGAACCGAACCCATTATGCATTAAATAAAATAAAAAACAAAACCCGGCACAGACACTTTATGAACTTAAATAGATGCGAAAAAAATGGATCAGATTCATGGCTTGGATTCTCTGAAAAGAGAAAGATCACACAGTTTATTCAGCATTGATCATTTGGGGAAATAATCATTACTTCCATCTCTAGCATTCAGCATCTACATCTCACCTTGGTAAAGAAAATAAAAACATTTGTACCAATTATAAATAACAGAAGCATTAATATGCAGCCATTATTGAAACGATTATCTGGTAAAAACAGACACATAAACATTTACAAATTACATGGATGCAAGACAATGGATCAGCTTTCTGGCTAGTAATCTCTGAAGAGAGAGATCACTCATTTTATTCAGTACCGATTATTTGGGAAATAATCATCATTTCCATCTCAAGCTTATTAAGTCTGCACCTCTACTTAATATTAAATAGCACAACTTACAAGTTGCAACTACCGATGCATGGTGAAGGTCCAAACATATATCCAAAACCATGACCAGTTATCCCTAAAAGTAAAAATTAGAAACTCATTATAAATTTGAACAGACAATAAATAATGAAAAAGATCCTGGATTGTAATATTTGAAAATAATCATTTAAGAAAACTATCAATGGCTGTATCTCAAAATTACAGAATCCACATCCAGTCAAAGCAAAGTTAAAGACAACTGCTTATAAAAACGGATGAAGCAAAACATATAACCAATTGGTCTCAAACGCAAATAAATTTAAACAAACGAATAACGAAGGATCACATTCCTGGGTTGGATTCTCCAAGAAGAGAAATATTGCTCAGTTTATTCAGCTTCGATTATTCGGGGAAAAAATGATCACTTCCATCACTAGATTTCACAAACATAAATCTCTTCTTATCAAGTTTAAAACTACTTCTAGAGACTAACCTTAATCATCAATAACCAAAAGGCGAGCATAAAGCCCACACCAAAACCCACTGCTCTTTTACAAAACAAAATTCAGTATTCACCAAAATTACCCAAATAAGCACACAAGAAATTTTCAAACAAGAAACATTGGAATTACACACACTAAAAAGGGTCCTTAAGGAACACATACCTGTGTCTCTATAATTCCCTGTACCACACACTCCATCGTTACTCCCTTTATTTCATGTCAAAAGCATTTCCTGCATAGAAATTCTCAACTTTAAACGAGAACCCAATTGCAATATGACAATGTAGAAACAAAAAAAATCAAAAACAAAAACAAAAACAAATGGGGGGGGGGGGGGGGGGTGTTGTCAAGGAGATGAATGGAATGGAATGGATTATTAAATCAGACTCGTCATCTTTTCTTTAATCATCACATAGAAACCCAGATCACCATACTCGCAAAACAAAGCTTTGAAAAAAAGAAGAAGAAAAAAGAATAAAGATGGTACAGAAAAGTTTGGAGGATTAGTTGGTTACCTTGCGGGACGGAGATTAGCGCTGAAAGCTAAGCTAAAGGGCAGCCTCTTTGAAGATGGGAGAGAGGGGTGGTTTCGGGTTTTTCTTTCGCAGTCAGAAGTAGAACACAGAAGTACGATAATAACCCGACCCAGTTTTCTACACAAGTGGATTGGGCTCATCAAAAAGCTAGGCTTTGGCAACCCTGGCTTGTAGACCCACAAGCCCGCAACCTATGTGGCCCAACAAGAAAAGAGCGCCTTTACCGATTCTTTTCCTTTTATGGCTCGAAAAGAAAAGTAAAAAGCTATTATCCGTGTGGGATTGTTGCTCAAATAAAGATTAATTAAAATTTAATTTTTTTTATTTAAAATTAATATTTTATATTTTTAGATCGTTTTCATATAATAATATTAAAAAAAATATTTTAATATATTTCTAAATAAAAAATACTTTCCAATAACTATCTACACCTCCTCCTCACTAGCTGTAGATGGTGTGACCATATCTTTGCATATATATAGACCTTGCTTGCTGCTCAAAAACTGTCATATAACACCCACAGTCCTGAGTTGCAGGTCACGGTGTCCTGACTTGCTAGTGGTAAGTTTATCTTTCTCTTAAGCTAGCTGAAAAATGACAATTAGGCTACAGAGAGATGTTGACCAGGTTAAATTGATGGCCTTGAAGACTTGGAAAAGCCATTGATCTTGGAGGAGAAAATTGTTGTGATCAGTGACAATGATGAAACTATTCAAGAACAAGAGATTGCTGGATTTGTTGGGATTTTTCTGAATTGACTCTGTAAATTGCAGGGCTTTCTTGAGCAAAAACTGGAACAATAGGCATTCAGGTATTTTTAATGGACAAATCTGAAAGACGACCGCTTATAATGGTAAATATCTTCTTAAAAAATTCTAATTGCCTTTCAAATATTAATTCAGTGAGACAACTTTTACTGACTACCAAACATGCCTTTTGTTCATGAAGACCTCAGCAACTGGGACGTTTCTAGGCTCTTTCTTTCTTGGGGTAAATCACTAAAAAAAAATTCTAGCTCAATGCATATTTTGTTCTTCCTGTTTGGCTTCAAAGGTCTGAATTTGTTTTCATGATCTTTGTGATTCAGGGAGATGGCTTGTTGCTTGAGTGAGTACCAATATTAGCTGTCTCAGGAGAGTGCTGGTAAATTTCCTACTATTTTACTGGTAAAATTTAACAGTTTCTTCTCATTTTCCAAACGAAATCAGATTTATGTATCAGCATTTTCAATTGGAACGGGTGCAGTTCCCTGAGTGATCATGTCCTAGGTAGCTGCCAGGAAAAGCGAAGAAAATTTTAATCTAATCTTAGTATATCGATCGGACTAGGAGTTAACTCCAAGCTATGGAAATCCAAGTTTTTTTATATCTTAGACTTTTTCCTGTGGCAGAATTTCCCAATTAACATAATAGGGATTGCTAGGAGCTTGATGGTGCTACTGAACTGATGGATGCTTAGGCAGTTTCTTTTACGTTCAACTTTCTCAAGGACTAGAGTTCCTCTGGTAAGTTAAAAACTTCTCAAGTCAGGCACAAACAGAAGCTGTATATTTTGCATTGCCATGATGCAACTAGCTTGATGGATATATTGATGGTTTTCACTTTTCAGGCATATTCTTTGTGCACTCGGGATTCTCAGTGCTGACAGTCCTATATGTAGGATGATTTGTACCGGAAATTCAGAAAAGCATCTCAATTCATACAGTAGAAAGTTTTGAAGGTTGAAAGGATACTTTCAGGAGATTCTTTGAAATTGTTATGTGATTTCGGCTAAATCGAAATCCCCATTCGGAAGTGAAGAGGCCAGATTCTCAAAGGATTCTTTGAAAAGCATAAATTCATAGCTAAGAAAAACTTCCTTGCAAGCCTAATGTCACCCTGCTAAATGATATGAAAAGGAAAAGGCCATGCACAAATTTCTTATCAAGAATGTCTCCTTCCTTCCAAGACGAGAGTCTTCATTAGTAATTCAACCATGCAAGAGACAGAATTGTGTGACAGATCATTATGTGCTAGCTGGGGTCAAACGCAGGTACACTCTAGATAGGCTCAATCTGACATCCCCAAAGCCATTGACAGAAACAAACCCAAATGCAGAAAAAATGGAACAACCAAAGAAAGAAAGGCAAACTCAAATGGTTAAACAGAATGTCTGAGCTTATCAACAAGTTAATTGCAGTTTTTACACTTGCTAAACGTTAACTCTTCTAGCTGGGACCCCAGATAATAAAGCCAAAAGGACTCGATAGTACAAGTCTTTTACACTGTATGGAAGTTTCAATATGTACAATTAATGCTGACAACGTCACGTGTCTAAAGAATCCCAGGAAGCTCCTTAAATCACAATTTCAAAACAGATTAAGGAGAAAAATTACGATTATGATGATCGACATTTTGATTCATCTCTAATTAATTAGTTAGCTTAAAGGATTGTAAAAATGGTCACCACAGCGACATTTCCAACCAAGTGGCTTATAATTTGAGTACCTGTTATTACCTGCAGGATATAGGTCAAAAAAGGGATCAATGATGCTAGTTTTGGTTGAAACCGGCTGCGCTGGTCGGTTTTGATTCGGCAGAGTAGGCACTTGAACTGCCATGCAAGGGTGGCAACCATTGCATTTGTTGTGGCAACTTGGTGGGGTTGAACCTAGCCTTGCCTTCTCCTCAAATGCTGCACCCTACTCGTGAAATTAAAACCTCAGTTAACTCGCACCATCAAAACAAACGAAACCCATTAACTAGAGAGAGGAGAGAGAGTTGTGATTTGAGTTGAGTTGAGTTGAGGCTTACCTCGTGAGAAGCAATTGGAGGTTGCAGGTCGTGTTGAGCAAAACAAAAGACCGTAGAGAGCAGAATATGTAACAAAAAAGTGGTACTGAACAGAAAACATTGGTGATAAGAACCCATTATAGTCTTGAAATAAGGCTTTTCATGTTTCATGACCAAGAAGCAGTAGCCATAGCAACAAAACCGCTAGCAAAGATGTTAAGGAAAGGTCAAAGTAGTGAAACCCAGTTGGCAGTTCGTTTCCTGAAACAGATCTCCCTGCCCACCACAATACTAAGCAGCTAAAGAAACAAAGGAGGGAGCGAATCTGGTTAGTTTTTGTTCATGGACATGAGTAATGAGAGTGGAGGGGTAGGAGTTGATGAATTAAATGGCGAAGTTAAGTGGTAGTTGGAGGAGATAGAGAAAGATAGAGTACATCGTGATTGGTGTGAGAGTGCTGGCAGGGAGTGAAAGGGACAACACAGGAGAGGAAAACAAATTGGGAGAATCCACATCAGAAGTGAAGGGCCCTTTGCTTAAATTCCACTTTTAATAAACATATAGTTTTGGTTTTCAGATCTCGGAATTTGGGGTTTGACTGCGATTGATTTACACCTATGAATAGTAATCCTCGAAGAGAGGAAGATTTTTTTTTTCTTTCCTTGTGTCTCAGGCATGAAAATGGAGAGCGTTTATTTGTCCCTAGTTGGTGTTTGCTTGTCCAGAATTAGGGTCCATAGAATCTGATAAAAATCATCCTCACAGTTATAGAATTTTTAGCAAGTGAGCTTGTAGCTCCGATGTTAAGTAACGAGTTAATTAGAATAAAAGGATATTTATGATTCGAACACACAAACAGGTTTAGACTTTCTAGAAGAGAAAATTACACTTTGTCCTTTAGACCAGCAAAAAGAAGAAGAAAACAATTTTTTTATGTTTTAAATCAATTTATATATTTTTAATTTATTTTAATAGATTGATGTTAAAAACAATACTTGAAAAATACCATGAAATAAACTCTCTGGAACATCTGTTGGAGTCATTGGCGTGAAATTACAGTGAGACAAACAACAAAACTACCAGCTAAAAAGTTCAAGGTCAAGTCTTTAGTGGAATCGAGGATAGCCCATTTATAGTCACATGCAGAAGTTGAGAAAAATTGAGGAATTTTGGACTGCAAAAGATCATAATCCTCATAAAATGGTGATACTTAAGTACAACAACTAGCTAGCATCGCTATACATGCTGAAATGTACAAGAATATAGATTATGACAAATCATCATTGCTGTAGTTTTATAATGAGATATGTACACTGATGAAATATACTGTAACACAAGGCACGAGTTAAGATTTTATAAGAAGAGGTGAAGGATGTAAGTATTGCAAAAAAATTGTTGCCTGACCTAATACATGAAACTTAAAAAAGAAAATAAAAAGAGTGAATCATGTCAGTGTTAAGTAGAAGTACAAAGGACCTAACATGCCATGCAGAAAAAACGAATCCGTGAAGTAGAAGGGTATTCTGTGCCTTCTTTCATCTTTTTCCTGACTTGTTGCTGTGATTTTACAGATATACAGAAGCAAGAGTCAAGCTGCTACCGATGGACAGACCTTCATATGGATAGAGATGGAGACAGTGGCAAGTGAGTTACCCAACGCAGACCGCACACGTTCCAAAAATGGATAGAGAGCAGAAAGTTAAAAAAGGGTTTCCGCTGAAGATCAAAAGGAGCTTTTTCTTGGACAGTTTTCATTAATTACATATTGCAGTCAAGCAAAAACATGATTCTCACTGATGAAATGAAAAGGCCAAACACCACTTTGTAACTTCCGTACGTATGAGGATCTTGTCTGCTTAATTTCCTAGCATAAAATCTTAATTACATGCTAACAATAAGCCAATAATATGGCAAAAGTCATAGTTGGATTGTACATTTTTATGATTCAGAAGTAACTATCGATTTATTACAATCCTAACTTATGATTCGAGAATCGATTACTCCTACGTTAAACATAAAAATAGTATATAATCTTGTCGGCACTTAATAAATGACAAGAATCAAGCAATGCCTTGTTGCAAATTGGTTTCTCAATTCACAACAATAGTGTTTATTATGTTGGATTCACGATTATATTGAAACGAACAATAGTCAACTGTGAATCGTGAAATATAAAAAAAATTGAAACAGTTAAATGTGAAATTAGGCGGTCATTCTCAGACAATTTGCAGTTATATATCAGACAGTTGCTCCGGGGTTGACTGATTTGTTTGCAACGTAAAAAAATAATACTCGAACGCTACTAATATATTTTAAAGAATTAAAAAAAAACTCATAATTTGATATTATAAAAAAAAAAATAATGATTACTAGTTCTCAAGAATTAAAATGTAGAAGTATGAAACTGGTTAATCCATGTTTCAGTTAAGAATGGTAAATCCAGTTAAAACTCATTGACTTTTTCTTTTTTTTTCAAAATAATATTATTTTGATTTTTTTTTATAAAATAAAAAGATTTGGTTGACTTGAGTTAATTCGAGGAAACCCACTCGACCCATTACTCACTAATTACAATTCTAAACTTAGAAAAATTAAAGAGTGACTTGATTAAATAAATTTCTAAAATTATCTTATAATTCATTTACAACTCTTCGATTTAGTTCCATATTCAATCCAATCCAAGGCCAATTAAGACCTAGTTAGAAAATAAAGGGTGAGAAAAGAAAGAGACATTGCCTAACTGGATTGCCTAACCCAGGTCAATTAAGACCCATTCAAAGTCTAATCGGGAAGAAAATAAAAGATTAATAGTTCTCAAGAATTAAAATGTAAAAGTATGAAACTAGAAAAAAAAATCAATGAAAACAATATTAAAAAAACAAAATACTAACAAAATCAATTGAGAAAAAATTAATTTAGAGTAAGAATATTAAGAACCTAGGTTGGCCCACGTTTCAGTTAACAAGGGGTAAATCTAGTTAAAACTCATTGATTTTTTTCTTTTTGTTTTTTAAAATGATATTATTTTGATTTTTTTTATAAAACAAAAGGATTTGGTTGACTTGAGTTAACTCGAGGAAACCCACTCGACTCATTACTCGCTAATTACAATTCTAAACTTAAAAAAATTAAGGAAGTACTTAATTAAATAAATTTTTAAAATTATCTTGTAATTCATTTACAACTCTTTGAATTAGTTTCATATTCAATCCAGTCCAAGGCTAATTAAGACCTAGTTAGAAAAGGGGTGAGAAAAAAAAGAGACATTGCCTAATCTAGGTTAATTAAGACTCATTCAAAGTCTAATACGGAAGAAATTAAAAGATGGAAAAAAAGAAAGATAAATTGTTCAAACAAGTTAACTTATGGTGGTTATATTTATTATCTGGATGATAAATTTCACAGGTTAACCTGAACTCATATATTATATCTTTGTTTTTTCTTTTTTATAATTTAATCTTTAAACAATCTATTGTTTTATATTTAACCCTGACAGGGTTAGGTAGAGATTGAAACAATAGCGGCGTGAATTTTTTTTAATAATTAGATCGCTTTTTGAAGACGATTTTCTTGGAGCCCATATATTATGTCACTGTTTTTTTTTTTACAATTTAATATTTGAATGATTTATTATTTCATATTTAAGCCTGGTAGGGTCAGGTAGAGATTGAAACTGCGTGGATTTTCTTTTCTAACCAGATCATCTCTTAAACGAGGCAATTAATTTGCTATTGACGCAATGATTTACTTATTTATTTATTAATATATACAATAATCAATTGATTTAATCTACTAAACTTGTCAGATTCTTAATCTTTATTTTAAATATTTAATCGGGAAAAACGACACTAACAGTTCTTTGTTATAGTAATCGATTTGTAATATGGAATATTGGGGCTCCCGGGCCTTGTGCACATATAATCCAGGTCCCTCCCTCCTCGATCTGTATTTGAACCGATGCATTGACGTGGAACATCTCTGGAAGTCCTCTTGAAGATGATAGTTCAATGGTGAGTTAGCAGTTGTCATGGAAAAATGGAAATAGCATTTCTTGTCCTTCAAAAAAAGACACAGAGGATACGAGTTACTCTTGTCTTGTCTGGAAAGCTAGGACTGAGCATGAACCAGCTACAACTTACTCTTGCCTAGCTATTGCTCCACAGCCATAGCCCAGGGGCACTTCACGCGTGCCATACGAACACTCTAGTTCACGTTTTTTTTTTTTTCCAAAGTAGAATAGAAAAAAAAATAACACCTTTCAGAATTTATTTAGAAAAATAATATGGTTTAATATGTTATAGATAACATCTATGATTCTTTTTAAAAAAACATAGTAATAATTTTTATCACAGTTTAATAAATAAATAAATAAGACTTTTTTATACAATTATGTTAAACAGGATATTTACTTTATTTTAAAAAAATAATATTTTCAAAATAAATAAATATTAGCCTTAATCTCAAGTTGTGATAAATATAATATTTATTTAAATTAAAAAAAAGATGGTGATTGTGGATAGATGGTGAATTGTGCATTTTTTATAGTGAACATAAAAGATACGGTGATTAAATCCTTATATAAGGTAAAATGAGATTAAAAAAAAGTTTTAAATTTTATTCAAATAATCAATGGTTATGGTGTTGGGAACAAATATGATTTGACATAGTAGATAAACTCTATTTTGTAATGTCTAAATTGAAACATTGTTGATAAATAAATATTAATTAAATTGAGAAAATTATCACTGAAAAGTTAGGTCAAACACTTATAACTTTTTTAATATTTAGAAGATCATGACAGGTTGCTAAACATTGTACCCGATCTTCAAATATAAATCAATTATTTGTTAAATCAATAATAAATTAAGTGTGACTTGATAGTAAATAAGTTTTAGAAATTAAGGACTAAACTGTTTTTTATACGGGGAATTACAATTCTAGACCTAGAAAAATTAAGGAGGGACTTGATTAAATAAATTTCTAAAATTATCTTGTAATATATGTGATGTTATTCAGGAGAAAAATTAATATTTTGCATTTATAGAATTTTCAAGTTTTTTTATAAATAGAATGTTATGCCTCTTATTTTTTATATAGAAAATACGTAAATTATAGAACACCTGAAAAACACAGAAAAAAAGTAGACACTCCCAAACTCCTTTAAGAGTTTATGAGATTTTTTATTGATGGTTCGTGTGAATTTTCGTTTAAAATTAGACATTTAAATAACATGTGGTTTATGATATCCATAGTTATTTAAAATTAAAAAGAACATAGGATCTTTAATTAATTTTTCTATAAACTTTAAATAAATCTAAATTTATCTAACATGATATTTGAATTCTTAAAAAAATTTATATTTATTATTTTTGTTGCGTGTATATATTTCAAGAAATTCTACTATTTATAGCCTTAAAAAATAAAAAATTAAATACAGACTACGAATGAATTGATAAGAAAACAAAGAAATTTAGCATTTGTAGATCAATGGATATACTTCCGTTAGAAATCCCGAGATGGATAGAAATTCCATATGCTCATCATTCACCAAGAAAACACATTTACCCTAATTACATAAAACTAACCAAACAATAGGCTACATGTTACTCGGTAACTGGCCGTATAATTGAGAACCGGACAGAAAGGACTGGCAGAATTGATTAATCAGTGTTTGGCATGAAAATTCGTGACAGAAATTTGTTCATGATCTTGATAACATCTGAGGAAAAATGGTTAAATTCTTGTAAGTTGTATCCTGGAAAGAAGATAAGGAATAATATGAAATATATATATATAAAGGATAAAATCACGAACAGACATGTACCTTTTCCCCTCTTAACTGCTACAGGAGAAGATTCAGAACTCGATAGTCATGGGATTTCAAATGAATTGCTCTAATTGCATCTTCAAGAAAAATACTTTGATATTTCAATCAGAAAACTCCCCAGCACAGTACTTAAACATGTAAATGCTCATAGATCCATCCTGTGACATTGATTTCAAGGTGGACGAGCTGAGGTCAGACCATTAATTCATGTTTCTCTAACTACTTACAGTGCTACAATTAATGGCCATATTTTTGCAGAAATGACAGCCATGGATGAACACAAGCCAGTATGGATAGAGTTAATTTAAGCAAAAATGCACCAGATGATAGCAAGTACTGCAGACTGGTTCATGAGTGCAGGACAGAGCTGTCTTTCCAAAGCCCAATACTGTCTTTCTCCCAAGCTGAACTCTTCGATGATCCTTAGTCGAGTAAGCAAGCAAAATAGCTCATATTCACATTCAAGGTTCCCCTCATTTCCCCAGACGTAGAAGATAACAGTAATAAGAGAAAACTATAACTCTCTGTCAAAAGCCATGACGCTGAAGCTGACCGACAGTGACCTGAATGGATCGTTTTTCAACACATTGAAAGAAGTGAAAATCAATAATAATAATAATAATAAAACAGTAACAAGGTTTTAATAGTAACTGTCTCTTGAAAACTTCACAGTTGCTCTTGTTGCCATGTGAAATTCTCCAGTCACAACTCCAACGCTAGTTTAATGATTCTAAAAATCAAAATTCTTAGAAACACATCAGCAGCGTTCATAAACGCTTCCTTGATAGTTTGCATGCCAATTATCTTTTCGTTCAAGCTATCCATCTACATTGAAAAATCCATTAGTTATCAAGTAAAAACAACTGAGAATAATGAAAAAAAAACCTGAACCGCATAGCTGCAATTTTGAGTTTCTAACTTGGTAAATGTAACTTCCAATAAATGAAAGCACAGGTAAATATTCGAATATTATTCGATTGCGGCTTCTTTATGTCCATCTCATGAAACATAAAATAAGATCTGCTTTATTAATTCCAAAAGAACAAGGTATAAAACCACCAGTCAATGCACAATTCTACAATTATTTAATAATGATAAAATTATAACTCTGCTTACAAAATCCTCAAGCGAAGAATTTAGCAATGGCCATATCTTCGAAATCACCATTATTACTAGTAATAAGTGTTACCAGTTCAAGTGATATGAGTAATTATTAGCATGGGAAACAAGCAAGATTTGAGACTGTCAAGCCAGAAGAGAAGGTCTAGCAGAAGTGCAGTAGCAAAAGCAGCAGCAGAGATGGCAATTGTCATTGTAACGAGCTTTGCATGCATTCCTTGTATAAAAGAAGATTGTACAGAAGCTTGAGGGAGGCAATAAGAAAATTACAGCTTGATGCATAATTGCATTTTCTCTTTTTCTCTCTTCTTTCTATTCTTCTTATAGTTTCTTTCTTAAACCTGTATCAAAGCTTGAGGTTCACGGCCATTAGAAGATTTGCATCAATTGGAAGTAAACAGTGTTGGAATACAACAAGCTGAAGGTTTTGGAAGAACAGATACAAAAACTTCATTGGAAATAGCTCAACCAGGGAATGGAAGCATTGAGGGTTACTGGGAAGTCTTTCATGGCCAATCAAGCAGCAATGAGACAGGAGGGCTCCAAAGATTAATCTATGGTGATTCTTTTACCCACAAAAACAGTACAAGCAGAAGCCAATTATCAGGACAATCCATTCCAACTTCTTTCAAAGAGGTAAAGTGCTCTTCTTTAACTAAACATGAGATTGGTTTTGGAGAGAAACAAGAAATGAGCACAGAAACAATAAGTATCTAACATTGCATTTAAATTATGCCAGTACTTGTAAGAAGAGTAAAGATTTCGAGCTCCCATTCCCAATGAATGAAATTGTTACTGTCAAGAAACAAAACTTGAACAGCAAGTACAACCTCGAATTACACAGGAATGAGCACAGCGATTGAACAGATTGTGTCTCAATTATACAAAGATATTTTAGGCCTTCATTTTTCTTGACGCTGCAGCAATAGCGTATTCAGATCAAGAAACGGGGATCTTCGCTCAGATGGCCTATGGTGAAGCTACAGTGGGAACCAAAAGAGCACAGCTGCCTTGCTGGAGAGAATGAAAGAAGAGGTCAACCTTGGGTGGCGGGAAAAACAGAAAAATCCGGCAAGTATTTACTGCTGATTTTTATGGAATGTCATTATTGCTTCCCTTCCTTGTAACTAAAGGTTGAGTTTCATGGGTTTGCAGCTGGTTCACCCCCTCCGTTAAATCAGATGTTTTAATCAATTCTTGTTCTTGGACAGGTTCCCGCCTGTTATCCCATAACTTCCCACTCTTCCCAATTGCAAGAATTAGCTCCAGTTGTTTTTGCTGCTGCTCCTGCAAAGATGATGACATATTGAAGTTAGTCTTACTGCATTTGATAACCTCCATTCATCATAAGCCATGGAACTGATCGCTTGTAACATGTTCTCCCATGCATAGAACCGCTAAGCTATGGCATGTTTTTTACCAACCCTAGTAGTTATTTTACTTACTTTCCAACAACATAAGAAGTAACACATTGCAAAAAATAAATAAGTTGAGAATGAATACATCAGCTACTTCTTCGCTAAACTTAGTGTCAGTAGAGATTCGTATTATGTTTCATTTACATTTTTAATGAGGGTTAATGCTTCCCTGCATCCTTGTACTATTTGCTTTGTATTTAAAGATCCCTCTACTATTTTTTATTTTAATAAGCCTGTACCTTACATGCTCACAGCAAGTATTTCACTAATATATATTTTGGACCCTTAAATAAAATTTTATTTTGGTCCCTATGTTGTATCTTTTTATAAATAAATTCTTCATTAAAAGTTTTTCGGTCCTTGCATTTTGCAGTCATATGTAATTTAGCCCGCGAGTGAATTTGTTTTTCAAAAAAAGTTAAATCCTTACATGTTATAGCATAACTTTGTCAAATAATTAAAATGGATTGATAGATAAGATAAGAGTTACGTTGATTTAAATAGATCTACCTATTTAAATTAATTAAAAAACTAAAGAAGTAAAGAAAATTCTTATATCATATATCAATTATGAGAAATGTTTTCCCCTTCTTTTATTTTAATTTTTTTCTTTCTCGGTTGTTTTAGGTTTATATCAAGAAAATGAATTAAAAAAATATAGAAAAAAAATTATTAGTTTTTTAAATGGTATACTTATTTAAATGCATTTTAACTCTTACCTTACCCATCAAACCCCATGTAGATCATTTGACTAATTTTTACTAAGTTTATATTTGGCATGTAGAGACTTAATTCAAAAAAACAAATCAGCCAAGAACTAAATTATATATGATTGTAAGATATGATGACCAAAAAACTTTCAATAAAAGACTTATTTGTTAGAAAAATATAATATAGGGACCAAAACATTTTTTTTAAAATAAAATGTAAGGACGGATACTGCATGCTAGCAAAAAACCCATGTTGTGAGCTCGTGTCCCCTGTAGTGACATGAACTGACATAAGGCTGTATAAATGACAAAAAAAGTCATCTAAAGGGTTGATATTAAGACAAAAAATAGTAGAGGGACCTTTTAATTACAAAATGAAGATTACAGAGATGTAGGGGAGCATTAACCCTTTTTAGTGACTATGCACAGCCTTTTTCTTCAATCACGTCCCTATCACACCTACATTGGTTTCAGACAGGTTTCACTGAACACCACAGAACCAATTTTACAATTCATATCACCATTCACCAGTCACTTGATTACCGAGATGTAATTACAGGAAAAAAACCTTTTTTAACCAAAGTTTGAACATGAACCACATCATGAAAAGAACAGGGGAACAATTGCAATAAAATAAACTTTATGACCTTTTTCTAATGTCTGCCATACCCCTATTCTTTACAAATGGTTTGTCATTGGCATAATCAATCTATCAGCTGAACTTACCTGCATTGCCAACAAGACCTTCTGAATTTCACCAAGCTCCTTTTCCAGAATATCTTCTTGCACAGCTAATGCTCGAGTCGCATCAGAATTCTTTTGAGCCAAAGCTGCAGTCTTCAGACACAGATTGAAAGAAGTTAATAGCTGAGTAATTAACTCAAGCTAGTTATAAAAAAAACTTGCACTGATTTCTAAAAGTATCAGCAGATATACATTACTTATGCAATCTATTTGAAGTCAGTGGTATTAGACCCACTGCACAACTATAAAACAGTATCTTCTTGTTTGAGGCTTCAAGCCACATGCCATGTTTATACAGAACCAAAAACCATATCAACCAGAGGTTCGAGATTCTAAGAAAACCAAAGAATAGAAAAAGGCAATATTTTCTTCCACAAGGGCAACGCAGGTTAGTTTAGCATGTTGAGCCTTTGAAAGAATAACAAAAGCAATATAAATGATGCACCCATTGAGAGAACACCTAGCCACTCTAAACTACGGTCGTTTATCACCATCCATTCTTTGGATGTCAGCACACATACCAGAGTCCTAAGCAATAGAATCAAGGAGACTTTTGCTGAACTTTTCAAAGAATAGAATTTAAGCAGCAGAAGTAACGAACCATTCAGACAATCATCAGTAAACCCATGCCCAAACTCATTATTAATTTGCAAAGGAGAATGGACAACCAGAATGGACAATAATCCGTTTTTCTTTCATATCAACCTGTTAGTCAAACCGCAAGAATGACACCAATTTATTAGGATGAAAATCCTCAGAGATGCAGTATATATCAATTTCAAAGATAATGCCAAACACAAACTCATTTTTTCTCAGGCATCTCTTCTCTTGCCACCGAGTTCCAGTTTTCAACATTCCAAACCTTCTTCATTTTCTCAAAATCTTCCACATTTCATGCATAAAACTTCAAGCAACAAAACTTGATAACTTCTACTAACAATTGCTTTCCATTAAATATGCTAATATTCCAATCCAATCCTCAAATTCATCTATTGTAAACAACTTCAGGACCCTTTTCTTTTTCAGTAATTAACAACATTAACAAAGAAAAGAAAAGAAAGAAAAGAAAATGGGTACCTCAGCAATGGGCTCTTTCAATGCCTTCCTAGTAACCCGAAACCGAATCCCCAACTTCTCAAGCTGCCTAGACAAAACCCTAATAATGGTAGCAGAACTCCTCAAATCCTCTTCCAATTTCTCAATCCTCCCCACCAAATTCAAACTCTCTCTACTCCCTTCCCTACCCGTCTCCCTACTAACCCGCCACCACTGCCGCCTTCTTATCCACGCACCGATCGCCACTCCACTAACCATCACCACCATTCCCCACGCAAACCCTGTATTACTCCCTATAACCCCCAACACTCCCCTTTTCGAGTTCAAAACCGTATAATTCAATGCGTAACTAATTGTGATTATAGACGACGAGAAGATGCAGAGTAACTCAGCAACTGAGAGGAATTGATCGAGGTTGAATTGATTGGAATCTTGGGTAGGGATCGTGGGGTCCGATTGGTAAGCTTTGAGAGTGAGATTGAAAGAACTTTTGGGAGTCTGGGGTTTGAAGTGGAAATTATGGGAATGTAAGGATGTGTTGACGTGGCGAGAGAGAGTGAGGTTTCTAAGTGAGAGGCTGGTGGAGGTGAAGAGGAGAGTGATGCGATGCGGCGAGTTAGTGAAGAGGAGGTGGTGGTGGTGGTAGGCTGTGAGAGACATTATTGTGTCGTATTTTGATTTAGTGACTGTCGTTTTCTGGTTTTACTGGGATTGGTTTGGGTTCTGCTGAGAACTAAAGAGAGGGAGGAACGGCCTGGCGATGACTTCAAGAGCTAGCGCGCTAGAGGCAAAGGGTGTGTTTGGTTTTTTGCGGTTATAATTTAAAAAACAATTATATATATATATATATATATATATATATATATATATATATATATATATATAATTCAAACTGATATATGAAAGATTTTTTAATACAAAATAAATAAAAAGATCTTTCATAAATAAAAATAAATTATTTTAACTTTTACACATTTAATATTTAAAATACAATTATATATAAAGTCCAATGATAAAATAAAAATTATTTAACTAACCAAATAATTTTTTTCTATGTATTTTGATTAAAAAGAACCTTAATTATCACAATAACAAAAAGTTAAAATGAGAATCTTAATCTTAAACAGTTGCAACGGGCTACGTTGTGAGGCAACGATGTTTGATTCTTTTTGTGCTTTTACAATTTCATTTTGTTTTCATATGCAATTATTATTATTATTATTATTCTTATTATTATTATTAATCAAGTTATGGTTAAAATTCAATACCGTTGAAAAATACATTTTCAGTTGAATCATTTTGCCACAATTTTTATCGCTTGATCAAGTATATACATAGCAATAAAATAAAATAGAATTTAAACAGGAATTGAATGTTATTGTCATGCATCTAAATTTGGAGGCAGATTCCACCTAAATAACTTTAAAAATTAATAAAGCTGATTAATCATGTGTGGAGAGATTTACTAATTAAAAATAAAAATCTTGCTAATGTAAAGTCAATATTGCTATTTATAGGCTGAGGTGCGAGCATTTTTAGATGTGCATGAGCAAGAAGGAAGCCATCCTGGAGGAATTCACCTAGAGATGACTGGCCGGAATGTGACAGAGTGCATTAGGGGGTCTCCGGCGATAACTTACGATGACTTGAGCTCCCTTTATCGCACTCATTGTGACCCAAGGTTTAATGCTTCAAAGTCTCTTGAACAAATAATAATTTTTAAAAAATAAAAAATTTATATTTTAATGTAATTTTAAAAGAAAAGTACTTTGAACCGCCACTGCTATTACAATCTCAAATAAAAATAAGTTTTATTTGAGATGATGATAGTAATGACGGTTCAAAGTGTTTTTTGTTTAGAAATGTATTAAAATAAAAAAAATTAAATTATTTTTAATATTAACACATTAAAATGATCTAAAATTATATAAAAAATTATTTTAAATAAAAAAGATTAAAATTTTCAAAAACATAATTTCCATCATCTTTAAAAAAGAATAATAGGAACTCAAAGCCAACTTCCTTAAGCCTCTAGGCAGCCCCGTTAATGTCTTGCATTAGTTATAAGTGGTAAGCATTCAGCAGTCTTGATGTATCTTAGGTAACATCGAGAGCATGGTCGTGTTATTTTTTAAAATAATTTTTATTTAAAAATATATTAAAATAATAATATTTTATTTTTAAAATATTATTTTTAGCATTAAAATATCAAATGTAATAATATAAAAGAAAAATTAAAAAATAATAATATAGTGTCAATAAATTCTTAGTGACGAGACCTATCATTTGATGGTAGTTTCGCTATCATTGGTGGACGAAGAGAAAAAATGACCTGTGGTAGAACATGTTGAGACACAAGGATCTTAGGGGCTTGATTTTAAAGATCGAAGAAGGATTGCAGAAATCATCCTATACATCGACAAATTGATTAATTTCTTAACCCTAAATATAAGAAAAGTGATGATGAAATAATTAAAAGGTATATGGGAAAATATATTTTGAAGGATAGCTGAAAAGAATTTTAATAAATAGAAAAATAATATTGGAATCTGGTTAATTAGGACAAATTACAATTACAATCAAGTATTATAAAACTACAGAAATAATTTAAACGTTTAAAAATATCACATATACCTCCTTTTCTAGCCAAAATGTTCTTTATATTTTAAAATTCTTCTGATTAATAGAGAGGATGATTTAAAAACATCAAGCGAACTATCTATCGATATAAAAAAAGAAACAAGATTTTTGCGATAAAAGGGATTATTATAATTCAATTAATCTATTTATAAAAAAAAGAATTTAAATTCTAATAACATTCTCTGTAGAAATTAATTTCTAAATAAAATAAGAAAATTTATTTTAAATGTTAACACCATTATGATAACACAAGATTATGCAGGCAACTAATCAAGGAGTTTGTTCTTCTTGTGATCTCAAGTTCGAGTCATGTGGTTGCTAATATGATGGTCACTGGAAGCTTACATGGTTGTTAACTTTAGGACTCATGGTATTAGTCGAGGTGCGCACAAGCTAACCTGAACATCCACACTAATAATAATAATAAAAAAGATTATGCAGGCAACAAGTAGGGATGAATTATGGAAAAGAGACTGTGTTTGTTCTAGAGTATCGATCAATCAGAGATAAATTGTCCAAAACCTCAAGAAGAAAAACAAATTAGCATGCCGAAAGTCTTGAGGACTCTTCACTGAGAAGAAAAGAAAATAAAAGAAGGAAAATTCTTAGTTTTTCTTTCCCTTTTCTAGTCTTGCTCTGATTCAGAATTAATCAAGCATGATTGTATTATTTTTTGTATAAGTTCTTCATTTAACAACCTTCTCTTAGCATCAATATAAGCTTTCATTGTACATTGCCAAAACATCCAATTAGTTTTATCTTGTTGTTAACTTTAGAGTTTGGAAATTAGTCGAGATGTGCATAAATTAACCCGGACACTCCACGTTAATATAATATACACACACACATACATACATACCAAGAAATTAAGCATCTCCTTAGACAAAGTTGTTAGCTAGTCAAAATCAATGTAAGAAAAACCATAGAGATGTGTACAATGAATAACAACTCCGAATCAATAATATCTTCTTAAGATGTTGAAATTTCATGATTATAATTTTGATTAAGAGAAATGATTGAATGAATATCTTCGTATGAGCTCAGAATCAAGATTTGGTTAGAAAAAAGGGATAGAAAGTCACATAATTGAAGGGACTTGGGAGGCCAGTACATACATGCATTCAATTCCAAAACATTATGAAAGGGAGATTCTATTGCTTCGTGTCATGTGGGCTAATCCCTGCTGCCATTTAACAACCTCACACATGCATGATATCGATCATCTACTAGTTAACAAGGTTTTTTTTATAATTTAATTTTTAAAAGGTAAAAATCCAAGACATAAGGTAAAAATCCAAGACATGTTATTGCCATCATTAAGTACCAACAACCAATTGATAGCAACTTCTTCTATCATTAATCCAAAGCTTGATTTCAACGAGATTTCATTAAGAAGTATATTAAAAGTATTCAGGTGCCTTATTACTATTTACATAGATACAAAACATATTATGAATTAGAGTAATGATAGCTCAGTACTTGACACAAAAAGTTACAAGGTTAACAAGAAAAGAATGGGAAAAAGTTGCAAGGGTAACGGGAAAAGGATGAGGTTAATTTTTTTATTAAGATGTATTTGATATTAAAAGAATGGTTAGAAAAAAAAATGATCAGCATAAGTTTTGGTACATGTAATCCGTGTTACTAGATCAAATATCTTTATCTATATGTATCTCTTAATTTTTCTATTTTAATCTTTACTTGTCATTACCAACATTTATTTTACATTTATTAGTATAAATAATTCTTAATTTATTTAATTAGATGAATGTATAATTTATTTTATTTTAAATAAAAAAACATTTTGATAAAAACCTAGATTATGTGTTCTCAAATCCAATTGCATTTAACACATAGTTACCAAAACGCCCTCCCCCACGTGGGTAAACAAATGTCCTCCCTATTGTTTTCGCGAAAATACCCTTCGCTCCTCTTCCTAGAAAACTTGAGAGCTCCTACGTTCGAAGCTACCGAACCTCTTTCTGTCTGACTCGCTAAACCCCTATAAAACCCCACCGTCATCTTCCTCTCCCATTCAAACACCACCGCCCCCCCCTAAAAAACTGTTTCAAGAAATATTTAGAGAGAAAGAAGGAAAGGAAGCATTAAACTTTAAGAAAAAAATGGCTCTTTCAACTCTCTCATCAAAATCTCTCTACAGCAATGCCAACAACCTCCTTAAACAAAACCAACAACAACCACCCACTTTCTCTTTTGTCCCTGGAAACAAAACCCACATGTCAAAATCCCACCTTTCAATCTCTGCCGTCGCTGCCGAGCCCACCAAGAATTCAGTGGCAGTGAAGGAATATGCTGCCCCAGGGACTGGAAAATGGTCCTTGGAGAGTTGGAAAACGAAGAAAGCATTGCAGCTACCAGAATACCCTGATGCTAATGAGCTTCAGTCAGTTTTGAAGACTATTGAGGCGTTTCCTCCAATAGTTTTTGCTGGAGAAGCAAGGAGTTTAGAGGAGAGGCTTGCTGAGGCTGCAATGGGGAATGCTTTTTTGTTGCAAGGTGGTGATTGTGCTGAGAGTTTCAAGGAGTTTAGTGCCATTAATATAAGGGATACTTTTAGAATTATGCTTCAGATGAGTGTTGTGCTAATGTTTGGAGGTCAAATGCCTATCATTAAGGTTAGATCCATATCTAAATTTTTATAGTTTTTATTCTCTTTTGATGATTTAATTGTCCTTGTTGTTTAAGTAGGACTAATGTTTGTTAATGGCTCTAATTTATGTGTTTATTTTAGTTAATAATGTTTCAAGAAAAATTTGAATGAATTTAAGATGATGATTTTTGTGATATTATGTTGGGGGTCTTTTGTTTTCTTATGATTTTGCTTCAAGGCCATTGACTATTTTGAGAAAGGATTTAGATTAACGATTTTTAAGGTCAATTACAGAATCTGATTTTTTGGTAACTTTTGAAGTTACAGGCCATGCCTTGTTACTTTATACTCCAGTATTGTTATTAACTTTATTTAGAGGCTAGTGGATTTGGAAGATTGAGGATTGTGGGTTTGCTTTTTATAGGTGGGAAGAATGGCAGGTCAATTTGCAAAGCCAAGATCAGATCCATTTGAGGATAAGGATGGAGTGAAGCTGCCAAGTTACAAAGGGACAATATAAATGGAGATGCTTTTGATAAGAAGTCACGAATTCCAGACCCACAGAGATTGATAAGAGCTTATAGCCAGTCTGCCGCAACTCTCAACCTTCTTAGGGCATTTGCCACTGGAGGGTATGCTGCAATGCAGAGAGTTACACAGTGGAATCTTGACTTCGCACAGCACAGCGAGCAGGGGGATAGGTATACAAAACTGAACTTTCCTTGGACTCATCCGTTGATGATTTCTTAGATTTGTGAGTTTCATGAAAGATGGAACAGAATCCTATTGGACGACTTCCTTTGCTTTTCAATTTACATTTCAATAAATGTATGCATTCATTTGTGAATTTTTTTTGGAGATCGAAGTTGAAGTTTATGAGCCATTTCACATTTTTAACATGGTGGCCACTGGATTGTTCCACAGGTACCAAGAACTAGCTCACCGGGTTGATGAGGCCTTGGGATTCATGGCTGCAGCAGGACTCACAGTGGATCACCCAATCATGACAACTACTGAATTTTGGACATCCCATGAGTGCTTGCATCTTCCTTATGAACAATCCCTCACAAGGCTTGATTCAACTTCTGGTCTCTATTATGACTGCTCTGCTCACATGCTTTGGTGTGGAGAGCGCACTCGCCAACTGGATGGTGCCCATGTGGAGTTCCTGAGAGGAATTTCCAACCCTATTGGCATTAAGGTACTTCGAATGCAAATTCCATCGGGAACACCATCTCTAACTTTATGATCTGTAATTGCCGCCACTGTCTAACTTATAGGTCCATGCTTGTACTTGATAATCATGATTTTTGTTCAGTTCATGGAAAAATATTATGAATATTTATGTTTTCATTTTAATAGCTGTTTTGGCACCACTTTTTTTTTAAGAGATCATGAAATGTTTTTCTTTTTTATGCTACTGCTGATGCAACATTGTTATGCCTGAGTATTTGCATATTGAAAATTAAAGACTGAAAGTGCAAGTTGTTATGAAGGTGAGCAACAAGATGGATCCAAATGAGCTAGTTAAACTCATTGAAATCTTGAATTCTAACAACAAGCCAGGAAGGATCTCAATCATCGTTAGAATGGGTGCTGAAAATATGAGAGTGAAGCTTCCCCACTTGATCAGAGCTGTCCGTAGAGCAGGACAAATTGTGACATGGATCTGTGATCCAATGCATGGAAACACCATCAAGGCACCTTGTGGACTCAAAACACGCCCCTTTGATGCTATTTTGGTATGATTACTCTCCCATTCATACGATTATATCACCAAGTATTGAGTCACTTGTAGCATTTGATTACAATTTGTATTGCATGTTAAGTGGAGGCATATTCTTTATCATAAGATAATATACGCTAAAAGAATTGACAAAATTAAAATTACAATTACATAATGCAACATAGATTGACGCCAATTCACAAAACTTAAATATCATTATATTCCTAGTATTGTCCAATTGAGGTAATTCATTTAAAGTCATGGCTAATCAGTGTGCGAAATAAGTTGTGGTTCAATAACAACTGGTTTGCGGTCCTTGAGATACCAATCAATGTCTGAAATAAGTTGCTGTTAGTTAACAACTGCTTAATTATTAACTCACCAGCCACTTGCTGTTGGTATATTAGTGAAGTTAGTTAATATCAACCACATACCAAAGAATTTAGCCGCAAAGAAGAGTTGAACTATGATCCACTGTCTTCAGAATTTTATGTCATATCAATAGGGGACCTCTTATGATCCTGGTTGCTGTAGCATTTACTGCTGGCTCTCTTGCCTTGAGAGCGCCCCAGAAAAATATTCTCTGAATATATAACGTTCAGAATCATCTTCTTTGCTTCTGTCACCCCCTCTTCTCCAAATCTTGGTGATCATATTGTCTTTGTTTGTAGGCTGAGGGGCGAGCATTCTTTGATGTGCATGAGCAAGAAGGAAGCCATCCTGGAGGAATTCATCTAGAGATGACTGGCCAGAATGTGACTGAATGCATTGGAGGGTCTCGGACAGTAACTTTTGATGACTTGAGCTCTCGATATCACACTCATTGTGACCCAAGGCTCAATGCTTCTCAATCACTTGAGCTCGCTTTTATCATTGCTGAGCGACTCAGAAAAAGAAGGGTAGGAACTCAACGTCTGCTTTCCTCGGGCCTGTAGACAGCTCCAAAACGCCCGTGTTATTTGTATGGGCATTAGACTAAATGTATTTTGTGGTCAATAAGTTTGCCATGGATCATCTATCAAACCTTGCTTTGTAGCCACCATTTATTGCTGCTGCACTGGTATAACAACGAAAGCAACTCGAAAAGTCTTGAGATGAACTGAACATCTGCAAGATATCTCTTCTCCCATTTCTCAAGCCAATTCTTTCTGTTAAGGGTTTTTGCTCCTTTGGCTGATGCGGTGTCCTCTGAGTGGAAGCTGCTATTTGCAAGGTGTTGCAGATAACTTGGTCAATTTGTTTTAATTTTTAAATAAGCTTTTAGTTTATGTATTTATGAACCTTTAATCAAGGAAAGAAATTTTAAAAACACGATGTCCAATGAAGATAGGTAGTGCTTGTGGCTTTTCAAAACATTGTCCTGCTACGCTCGCATGAAAAATTATATCATTAACCTTGAATGCTTCTCATCTACTTCACCAAGAGGAAAATATTGGATTATTTGCACCACTAACATATAAAAATGTCTTCATTTTGTCTGTACTTGGACTTGAAGATTGATGAACCAGATATGGACTTCAAGCCATATGAAATTGTTTTTGCCAACTCCCATCGCTTTGAAGACACTGAAAATACATTTTAAAATATGAGGTTATGGCCATGTTAAATGCCAGAGCTTAACACGAAAAATCTCAACATCTGTTTAGGGTTTTTGAGCGCTAAATTTTCTCAAAACGCATGTATCGTTTTGGAAAAAACGATTTTAACTCTTAAGATGAATTGCCTCGAGGTTTGGTACAAGACAGGAAGAAGCAAGCGAGCAACACACACAAGATTCCATTACTTGCATCGCACAGCAAACAAAGATGCAGTAGCAGCAGCACCTCAACTGATGAAAATTGCTGCTGCTAGCACAAGTCAAATACTGCAAGTACAAGAGCTTCGGTTGGCCAAGACGATCAGCTGGTCATGGTAGATAAAAACAGCAGTTAACATTAGTACAAGTTAAATTAAGCTGGTAGGACCACCATAAGATAGCCACCAATAAATTCATTATTCTTGTTTTATTCAGCACGTGTAGAAATAATGCTGCATTGCCTAAAAAGGACAGGACATTCTAGTCAGCATAACTCTGTATCATTGATTCCCGTACACTGCATAGAATATATTTAGTATTGTTATTGTGGTTGGTTTTAAAAAAAATTTATATTTTTTTTTATTTTAAAAATTATATTTTATATTAGTACATTAAAACTATTCAAAACATATAAATTATATTAAATTTTATTAAAAATAATTAAATCATTTAATAACATAGTTTGCAACACGTTTCTAAACAGTTTCTTAATTGAGTTTACTGTAAATTTAAATATTATAAAAAAAGTATAGTTTTCTTTTTTATAGAAATGTAATTTAATAAAAACCAAATCATGGGATAATAAAAATAATAATGTGAACTCTATAAGGCATCTCTTTAATTAAAAAAAAACTCTTCATCCTACTGATATAATTCCACTTTTGTCGATTTGTTTTGCCAGGATATTTATTTTTCTGAAAAAAAAATCAGAGAGCAAAATTTAATATAAAAAATTATTTTATTATTATTATTATTATATTGCAGACGTATTAAGGAATATAAAAATCTTTGAAGTCTGCTTTTTATGTAATCATTGGATAAAAAAAAAACATTGGGGCAAAAAATCCAAAAAACAAAATTTAAAAAAACAAGACAGACAAATAACGAAGGGTTGCACAAAAAAGGTGCTAAATAATTTTATAAGAAAAAAACTACAATTTTATTTTTAAAAATAATATTTTTAATATATTTTAAAGTTACTTATTTTAATAAAATTAAAAATAAAAAAATAGATAATGGCACATTAAACAAAGGCCAGTGTCTAGACCTTGGTGGCCTAATACGCTAGCTCATATAAAGAAAAGACCATGTGTGAAAAAAAAAAAACCTTATCAAATATCCTTATAATTTATATAAATCAATCTTTCCATTTAAAATACTTTTAAATTAGCTTTTTAAAAAAATCAAACAGGAAAAAATTCTTTTTCAACCTCAATTTACTTTTTCTTATTAGATAAATATTTAAAATCATATAAATAAAACTTCTTTTTTTAAATGAAACTCGTTAAGATTAACTTTTTTGATTGTAGAAATATGAACAACCAATAATTTTCTTCTTTTTTATTTTTATTTTTTAGTGAGTTTAACTCTCTTCTCTTGAATCCATTGACTAAAAAATAAATAAAATTAACTTTAATCCAAATTAATATTTAAGAAACTACATGGATTGAATTGAGAAAAACAAAACTAAATAGGCTGAAAAGCACTTTTTTCTTGAATTTGAGATTTGCTATGCATTTTCTCCATGGTTTTACATTGTCATCCTTTCTATTTTAATTGTCTTTCTACCACAGTTATAAGATTTACCATATGAAATCCAATCACAAAGGATTCGATAAAAAAAAGTCCTTCGGATGAAAACAAAGAAAAATTATAATTAGAGAAACAAAAAACTAGGCCTTAAAAAGTCCCTGAAGGAAATGGGAAGCAGCTTTTATTGTGCTAGCTAATTTCATGAATACAAGAGAGGTCAAATTCCCTCTTTTCTTGTCTTCCAACCACAATTTTAAACTGTACTTCAAAGAATGCGGTCACATAAAGATTCAATAAAAAAAAATGGATTTGGAAAAACAAAAAACTAGGTCTTTAAAAAAATCACCGAAAGAAATGGGGAGCCAGTGACAGCCACCGCAGTTTTTTTCGATTGTGTAACTGGATACAGAAGGAAGTTTAAACGTAACAAGAAGAAAAGGTGCTTTTGAGGGAAGAAATGTCATCTTAACTTTCAGTTGGCCCTCAAAGCGCCCATAAAATAGCAGTATGAATCCTGAGAAATTGGGAACCAACTGCATAAACTAGACTACCAGTTAAAAGCAAGCACAGTGCATCAATTGGCTAAAGCTTGAACTGCACAGACTTGCAGGCTTGTGCATAACCATGGTGGATTAAAATTACAGGAATCTTTTGTGTCATACAGATACAAAGTAGTCACAAACATGACACCAATAAAGCATATACTTGTCCTGTCAAATGAAGATGAAATCTGAAATTCTTAGATAACTATCCACCAGATATAAACTCCTTCGTCTAACGGAAACATCTTAGTAATAAGGCATGTATCGCATTGACCTTCTGAATCTAGGCACCTTCCTGCCACCATTTAGGAGGGTAAAATTAAGGAAAAGCGAGTGACAAAAAGCTAATTGCAACAAGCGAGAGCATGAAGAAACATACCCGTATCCATAAGGAGAGTAGAAATAAGGGGGCGCATATGGCCTCCTGAACCGGTTACCCATGTAAGGATTGAAAGATCTAGGATGATATTGCTTCATTCCAGGAACATTGGTCCTTTTGGGAGAAACCTGAAATGTAGATCAATTATCAAACCATAGGAACAAAATGATCTAAACAGCAGCAATCACAAGTTTAATCTACCATAGCAAATTCATGTCCAGCTCCATAACAATAAATCAAGCTTTTATATTTTCAAAAGATGAATAATGACCTACCTTCAATTGACGGCCATGTAGTTCAGATTCGTTGAGAGCCAGAGCCTCTTGAACAGCTTCTACTTCAACGAACTCCACATAAGCAAAGCCCTTTGGCTGGCCAAACTTATCTGTCAAAATAGTAACCCTATTTACCGTACCACAGGACTGAAAATGCTGCTGCACTTCTTCAGGCGTGCATGCATAATCAACCTGCAAACAAAGTTCAGCATGAGGTTTCATTGTTGAGTTCAGTCAGCTAGAAACAATAACTACAGGTTATGAATTTTCCAGAAGAGATTATTTCAATTCCAACAGTTTTATATAATAATGAACCATGCATTTCAGAGGGTTCTTTATGCACTATACATAATCAATCAAGTAATAACAGAGCAGGGCAAATTGTGCGCCTAATAAAAACAATGATGTTAGATGGGAAATGCTAAATCTGCATTCAATAAAAGAAATGGTCTCTCTTTTTCCTTTTATTTTTTCTTTGCTTCAAAAGCATTCATTAACTATAATTTACCAATTCTATCAATGGAACATCAATTTCACCAAATAACAAATTGCCTCCTAAAAATATATTTTTTTCTTGACAAGATCGTTTTGAGTCAAACTATCAATTTCCTAAGTGCATGCTAGCATCATAACAATTTCCAAATCACCAAGTATTGGCATAACAATAGTCCAAGTTTGTGGAAAATGCTAACGTCCAGCAGTCGAGCCACCTCTTCACAGTTATTAATATTCCAATCCCTTCTCATCACTGCATTCACAAAATCAACCTTCAACTGACAAAATAAAACCACCATGTTTTTCCAATGAAGAGCTTGACATGGTGTCTTTCAGATGCTTACTTCTAATTTAGCTTTTTCCTAGCACCGTCAACAATATTGATCTTTTCTTGTTTTTTTTTTTCTTCAATCAATACAGCAAGATAATTGTCATTTCATATGCCTCTTTTACATATCAAGAAAAAACAGTAACCAAACATTCTGGTCTTTCCTACAAACTTATAATCTCAGCTTTATTAGAATAAAGCCCTAATCCCAAATTATTTGGCACTCAGCCTTCATCCATATATTTGATCCTCTGAGAGAGTTTTATACACAGAGTTTCTTTCCTCGTGTTCTTTCACATGACTTTCAAGTGTTACATTGCTACATGTTCCTTGTCCAACTAATAGCACAACAGCAAACAAAGAGTTCAGTTAAAAGTTCTTTGAAATTTCAAGAGTAGAAAACCCTGAATGTTTGTTAGGGTAACATGCAAGACCATAAGACCACAAGCAGCTTACATAGGTATGATTTTGATGCACCAGGCTGTGCAAAGAGTTAGGCCAAGTACATCGATAAACCAAAGCTAAGAAAAAGGGTCTTCATTCCAAGATGACAAGAAGTATGTGTGTTTCTGTGTGTATAGAGCAAATGATGGTTTCATGTAAACAAAGATGGTTTAAGTATGTAACATCTTGAAATTCAAATCAATGAAAAAGACTGACAGATGTGTACCAGAACAGTATAATATGGTTTTAGTCAGACTGAAAAAAATAGAAAACGTAAGGTTTTAGATAAATGCATGTACAGAAATAACATATCCAATATTTTTAGTGCTTAAAATCCTGAAAGTGCTTCTAAATTACTGATTAATACATTTTAAAATCCTGCAATCACTAATGAAATGAGTTAATCTTCATTCAAAAGAAACACCATATCTAAGATGTGTCTTAAAATATACTATCAAATAACCAAATAAAAATGTGCCAATAATTTTCTTGAAAAATAGAAAGAAAGAAAAATGATAAATGAGCTAGCAGTCTTCAAAGAGCTCATAGCAAGATCACTTAAAGGAAAGAGTGAATATTGTCAAACATTTCCAGCACTTTAGATAAACCAACGGGAAGAAAAGAAGTTAGTAATTCTGACCACAAAAGGCAGAAATCCTACACCTTTCTCCCCATCTGTCCCATGATCACATGTTTTGGAAGCACCAAAGACCATCACCAGCAGGGTCGAGGCTCTGCAACTTAGATTGCATATCCCAACTTGCCCATGCTCCTCGAAAGCAACAGCTTTCTTCTCAAATATCATATTTGAAGCATCATTATTCACATCCTACTTGCATCCATTCCAGCAACCTCCAATAAGCCTTTTGCTGAGTTCCTTCACTCCATTTTTTTCTTTCAAATAGATTTTATTCAGACACCAATCTTTTTTTCTTTTTCTTGAGTTTCATACTTGACTTCACTTTTTTCCCCATCTTTCTTTCTTCATTTCTCATCTCTTTTCTTTCTCTTTTTTTTTTTTTTTCTGTTTCTTTTTGGCTAGCATTCCCCCCTCCATTTTTTTCTTTCAAATAGATTTTATTCCGACACCAATCTTTTTTTCTTTTTCTTGAGTTTCATACTTGACTTCACTTTTTTCCCATCTTTCTTTCTTCATTTCTCATCTCTTTTCTTTCTCTTTCTCTTTTTTTTTTCTTTTTTCTGTTTCTTTTTGGCTAGCATTCCCCCCTCAAATGTTTCTTTGATTCCTTTTCTTTTTCTCTTTTTTTTCCGAGTAAAATCGGACATACTTTCTTGTCATTTTCAGAGTATTTTGTTTTTTCTCTGTTTTCTTTCAAATTCAATATTGATTTTGTATCTCTCATATAACAGCCCTGTTTGACATAAAAAATGACTCTGGCCCACCCTCAAAATATAGTGTTACTATTCCAGCAATACATACAGAGAACTTGAAGAATAAGAGGACCCTGCGATCATAGTGAGACATAAAGTCAAACCATGATTCTGAATTACAATTATCCAAGTGCACCAAAAGCAATGAAATTAATTAAAACAACATTTTTTAAGTACTAAAATTGACCTCACTTGGCAGAGTCTGAAGCCCAGAACTGTTAGTGCACTAGTGGTTCCAAAAGGGCTATTTAATTACAAGTGTATTCATATATGTAGTTTATTCCTATCTTATGGAAGTAATTAAACACTTAGAGGGACGTTTCGGACAGCAATTGGAAATTGTGCCATGTCATCATTATATATTAAAGTAATTAAACACTTAGTGAGCATTAGTTGACGAGGTGTGCCGCGAAAACGCAGCCTTAGTGGGATGTTTTGGACAGCTATTGGAAATTGTGCCATGTCAACATTATATCTCCACGTCATATCTTTTTCCATTACTATAGGTACACATATACAAATATAAACAGAATATATAAAATGATTCAAGCATTCTACTAAAAGCAAAAGGACATTATATTTCTCACATTGCCAACAAACACAGAACGAGAATCTGCTTCCTCTTTGTTTGCTTGATTAGCTGCTGCACTAGCTGGATCTGTGGGTACATTATAGCCATGCAGATATATAATATGAGCTCAAATTTAAAGAAAGAAAACAAAAGAACCTTAGAGAGCAGCTAAAGATAGGAAGACACTTCCAATATGAATAGAACCTTTGTCAAGCACCACTTAAACAGTAATCTACAATAACAACAAAATTAAATGATAGAATACTTTTATGCTATAAATTAACCACAACATCGGATTTACAAACTTTAATGTGGTTGAAATCCTTAAATCACATGATACGCTTTGGCCATACATAACTGAAACAACAAACATATATCTATGTGTAAAAATACCATGTTGCAAAGGAATGCATAGAGAATTCCCAGTGCATATGAGAGAACGTCAGGACATTTCACAGAACATGGACCTGGACAAATTTATTATTACTCTACAAACAGAACTTTCCCCATTCCTAAAAGAAAGTTTGAAAGTATTTCTAGAAACAATGTGTAAAACACAACTAAATAGCACCCCAAATTTCAGAGCACCAAAGTGATGTCTGCTAAATTTCCAATCCACTCACAAAATGAAGATTCGCATAAACTACATAAGTACAGAGTCCTACTTGCTAATTCCATCAATTACATATCCCAAGTTCCCACCTGCTCTTTTTTCTTAGTAAAATCACAATGTAGCAAAAATTGCCTTGCCTTTTAATCTTATCAGAATACCCTCTAACAACTTCCACTTAAACATCAGCAAATAAACGAACAAGTAAATTTCAGCTTTAACATTCCAAACACCATTCCTCAGTAACCCTCTATTTGAAGACAACGAAAGGTTTAAATCATATTCCGAATAATAAAAAATAGCAGTCAATCAAATCCAATCCCAAATCCAGAACACATCATAACAGTTTACTTCTCCATTCCTCTTACAGGGGGGGGCGGGGGGCGGGAACCCAGTACCAGAAGTAAATATATTTAAAAAAATTAAAATTAAAATAAACCTGGAACAGCGCCCATTTCCTTCTCAACTTTTGCTTGCATCTCACGAAGAGCAGCCGCTTCCTCTTCCATCTCCTTCAATCTCTTCTTCATCTCATCCAACTCCTTCACCATTACAATATCATCCAATAAACTAAAAATCAGTAACCGATTATTCAAGATTATAAATAATTGAAGATCCAATTTAGATTTCTAGGGTTTTGGTTCACTGTACAAGAAAAAAATAAAAAAAAACTGAAAATTGAATGGAGAAAAGGTTTTAGGACCTTGACGGCATCATCTTCGGCGGCGGACATGTCAACGTCGGCGTTATGAGGATCCATATCGCCTTCCACATCGGGAATCTCTCCACCGTAGACCTCATGCTCTTCTTCCTCCATCTATGTCTTACCTTTTCTTGCTTCTAGAAACCGGCAGCTTCTATTTTTTGGAGCTGTATATTCGGGATTTTTATATAGTGGTTGAGGTAACGGGGACGTGGAAAATAGATGCTGTGATGCTGCCTCTTATCAGACGAGATGTCGTTTACGCTCATTGTAAGGTTATTTGAGAAACCTCAAATTAGGCCCTAAAGTTTTACCTAATGCAGTTTACTTGGATAATACACTACACATGAGCTTCATCTAAAAGTGAGGAAGAGGGATTCTCTGAGATCTGTCTTGGTTGTTTTGTAGCAGCAGCAATAGCAGCTTTGATGATTGGTTTAACCTTTTCAACAAGTTTTATAATTCCCCAAAACATGAGGCGATAAAGAACCACCATTCCTAATTAACATGATACCAAGACCAATCCCTTTAGAATAGCCCATCTCTACATGCAAAGTATTGTTCAGAATTTCTTCACCAGTAATGGTAGGTGGCCCTCCTGCTAGATTGTTAGGGAATGCCAACCCTTCAAAATCGTTCTTGTAGAACCCTTGGTTTGCATGCTTGTGGAGTGCATGGATGGATATCTCCGGAGAGGCCTAGGAATAGACGATCTGGCGACCGAGAAAAAGCTTCAAGTAACATCATCACGCCTTGAATCCCAGCACCTGTTATAATACCCATCAAGAAATCTGGCACAGTACTTGCAACGATCATCATTAAGCTTTCAATACCAGCATCATGCACACGAAGAGTAGCAGAGCAAAGTAGACAAAGTGTTCCAGACTCTTTTGAAGGCCAACGATATAAAAAGCTATCGCGCCAGGGATTAAAGAGATCATGAGCAGGCAAGGAATGGAAGACCGTGTGTTTCCAAGACGAATACACCAGCACCATATTGCCCGTTTAATCTTTCTCGTCCGATAATCTGGTATGGATAAAGTAAAATCAGCCCCATTACTCTTCATATGTGTAGCAAACATTAGAGATTAAGTAAGAAAATCGACGTTAATATCATCTACGAAAGAGGGGAAATCCGCCAATTGCCATGAAATTCAAGACTGCTGCAACGAGCATGAGCATTAGTTGAGCCTCTTGCCTGAGAATTCACAAGTAATAATGTCAAGGCAGTTTTCAGTAGCACCAATGCCGCTGAAATGTATTGCTCTTAGATGCAATAAATTACCTGTGTTGTGCCAAAGTGAAGCCAACGTCATAGAAGATTGTCTACACATAAGCACAATGCAATGTAGATTGGCGAAGCCAGTAATAGCATAGATCACAATACATGTCTACGAAAGATCTCCTTGTAAGAACAAGGCACTGAGTAATGAAGCTTGCCTGGCTTCCTCTCTTCCCTAGAATATCTCCTTTCTTAAAAAGTAAGAAGCTTATAACTCACCCTTAGACACCAATCAGGGCAGAGACAATGGGAGGCTCGTAGAGCCCGGACCTGTAAAAAATTTAAATTTTTCTAAGGGTGTATACGTATTTTACACTTGAGGCCCCTACCAGAAACAAAAGATAGAGTTATAACACCGCACATGTTTTTGTTTTTTTTTTTAATTAGTTAATAAAAGCTGGATAATATTTTTTTTATTAGATAGTTTCTGAGAGTTATGATTTTTATTTAAAAATATATTAACATAATATTTTTTTATTTTTTTCTGAGAGTTATAACACTTGAGGGTGTATATGTTTTTTATTTGAAAAAATATTAACATTATATTGTCTGGTAGCTTGTCAATGTACGAATAGAAATCAGCCTTGGCCCAATTTGATTTTTATGCATGGGCAGCATAATATAATTTATTTATTATCTTCGGTGAATCAGGTGAGAATCTCTGGCTATGAACAATAAAATCTAGTTATATTGTAACCATCTAGGTGGTGATTCAATGATAAAAGCTCGAGATCAAGAGGTTTGTTTCCTCTGTGATCTCAAATTCGAGTCATGTGGTTGCTCATATGATAGCCACTGGAAACTACATGGTCGTTAACTTTAGGGCCTGTGGGATTAGTCGAGGTATACACAAGCTGGCCTGTACACCGACGTTACACTAAAAAAAAAAGTAGTCATATCATGCATAAATGCTAAAGGTTTTTTTATCGTCCATAAGAAACCCATATGATATCTTTGCTTCGATAGGTACTCTGGCAATGATTTTTGGCTTTGAGAGGTTGATGCATTACTTGCATCACTCCATGTTGTGATTTTTATGCATGGGCACCATAAAAAAAGTTTAGTAATAGTTGAGTATGGTTATTGAGTTGATATATTTATAATTATAATTTATTAATAATTACAAGAGTTAAATAATAAATTCAGTAAAAAGACAATCTACCATTTTATATTGAGCATACCTATAAATTATTTATTGTTGAAGATATATGCAAGCTTGTTGATAAGTTATATTATTGACTAAGAAAAAATTCATTTGAGATTTTAGTTGTAACTTTATAAACTTGACGTACCCAATCATCCAGAGTTAAAGAATTTATATGTTAAAGATTGGTAATGCAACATTCATGCAGCCAACTATACCAAGTGTTCAAAGTCAAGAACCCCACTTCAATGTGGCATTCATACAGTTGATTATATCTATACTCGTCTCAACAACTGTAGATGTATCTGCTAATGAGTTCCACAAGACAAAATACTTTAAGAATGTTGAATTTGCTAAGATAACAACATTAGAGGTAAGAGTGAGGGCCATCGAAGATTATGATCATGTCTGAGCTGTCAAGATGTATATGGTTCCAAATACAGTCGTGCTGAAGAAATTCCATGTATTTAAATTCATAAAGTATACTGGAACTCAATGTCCTCACGTGTTTTCCAACCATTTTATTTAATAATTAGGTTGTAAACTTATATTGTACGATACTGATCTGGTATTTAATATACTTGTTTTTTCTTCAAAATTTCATAAAAACATAAAAAAAATATGAAATTTCTTATTTGAAAAAAAAATACAAAAATATATATTTTTTCTGTGTGCATACAACCAAGTTCTAAAATTTTCATGTATATTTTATAAAAAAATAAAAATTGTATTTTTATCCTACTTTGAAAAATACAAAAAAAAAATCATTTAATGAGTATTACAACATGTTTGTGATTATCTATTAGTATTTGGCCAAAATTTTAAAAACACCACAAAAATCATTTTAAAAAAAATTTGGGGTACAAATTTCCCATAATTTTTAGGCTTTGTGATAGTTAGATTTTAACATGATAGGTACCTCTTTACTAAGGAGAATCTTCCTTGAACTTTAAACAAACCAACGAATAAAAACATGATTTAGAAAAAAAATTCAATTAATAATACAACTTACCATAGATAAGGTGTATTAGAGGTGATGCGTCTTTCTCATACATAACTAATCCTCTTACCCGAACTCCTGCATATCATTAGGTTTTTTAATAATCATAATATCATGCAGTAACTCCTTAACCCTTCAAATCATATTCTTATTATTTATCCCAACATATATAAACCTCCCTCAATCCAGAAGCTATATCTATCATTTGATGTTGTGTACGCCACGATAATTATCATAACGGTTAATTAGCCTAATAAGTTAAGAAATCCTAATGAAATTTAAATTGATTATAATTAATATTTTATTATAATTATCACTATTAAAAATAAAATATCATCAGTAAATCAATAATTTTACTTTATAGAGGATAACTATTGTTTTAAATTTCAAATTAAACTAAGAGATAAAAAACAAAACTATGTCTCAATAAGTTATGACCGCCCTCTTATTTTCATAATTATTTTTTCAATTGTACCATTTCACCAGGAAAATCTGGCACGTGTTACTTAATAATAATAATTAAAAAAAAAATCGAAGGCCTTAGGTGGCATCATGTGCAATAATTGTCGATTATTGGAAAGCACCCAACATTTTCTACTTTGGAGATAAGAAGATTTTGCCTGCCACTGCCAATAAATATCACCGGGCTGTTTAGGCGGACAACTCACCCGAGACATCCGCCCCCTCCACCTCCCTACTTTCACTGTTACCGCTATCATTGCTCTATCCTCCCTGTTTATTATTATTTTCAAAATCAGCCATAGTCCTCTGCATGATACCCCACAGCTACAACCAGTTGAATCAATCACTATTGGCCACATCACCAGCTCACTACGATTTTTTTTTTCAAACATGACCGCAGTGTAATTCGCAAGGAAGAACATGCATCTTGTTTTTTTTTTTATTATTATTATGATATGGCTTTTTTTATCTTAATCTTATATTTCTACTTGATGTATTTATAAGAATTTAATAAGTTTTATATTAATTTTAAATTTTATTAATTTAATAAAAAAAAATTATAATAAATTATAATCGGACTTTTAAATAGTTTCTTAAAGTTTTCATCGTATTTAATATTGTTTAATTATATTTGATTACCATCACTCGTTAATCCTATGACCTTATGCCGGTAAATTTCAATTGAAAATGATGATTTTAAAAAAATTATATATTTAAACATGGGGAGCTTTAGCCTTGTTTTTGTGTTTTTAAAAAAATTTAAATTTTTTTTATTTTTTTCTTTTAAATTAATATTTTTTAGTGTTTTTAAATCATTTTAATGCATTGATGTCAAAAATAATTTTTAAAAAATAAAAAAATTTTATTTTGATATATTTCTGAGTAAAAAGTATTTTGAACAGCAATCACAACCACACTTTTAAACACACTCTTAGACAATAAGCAAGTCGTTCTCAGGTGCAAATTGTTTGCTAGATAAAAGAAAAATACAAGAAAAGTAATAACTATAAGAACACAAAATCATGCTGAAAAATGAATTATACATTAAATCTATTTCAAGATGTCTGTCTCATCTAATTTATCTAAAAAGTAACCTAAAAAATAATAAAAATCATAAACATACTAGAAAAAATAAAATTATTAAGCATAATATTAAGTTTTTTAAACCAAATAAAAATAACTAAGAAATTATTTTTTCTAAAAATCATTATGCATCAATCTTCTCAAATTAAAAAGAATTCATCATCGAATTTAAACCGCTCTCACCTTAATCTCGTAGATGTCCAATAAAAAATTCTAACCCTTTATGTACTCAACTTTTCTATTAGAAATATCAAATCTATCAATAACACACTCAATCTCTCTAATAATGAAACCAATCTTAGAGTTAGAAGGAGATTTGAAAATTTGTTTCATAACTTTTATCCAAAATACAATAACATTAACTTTGACACAACAATAACATTTTTCACAATATGCTTCATCAAAAATCATATCTGAAACCACATCTAATTTGATTCTTTACTCCTGGGCGGTTTCACCGTTAAGATCAAAGTTATTATGCTTGTTAGCATGAACATTTTTTAAATGCTTAAGGTAATCACATATCAAGATTTCCATATTGAAATCTTTTTCTTTAATTTATTTTTTCTTATTCTCATAGATTTTGGTGATTGATTCAATTAAAAAAAATAAAAAATTTTTAATTTTAATATAATATTTATCCCAATCAAGAAATTGTTTTATTTGTTTACGCATGTGAAACGACTTCACAAAATTAATCACAAATTCATCATCACTTTTTCTCACCAATCCCTGCTGGCTCCTCACCTTTGTCAATTAATAGGTTAATTTTCCCGTATGTTCTCTATTACTCGTTTCTAAATATCTCTTTTCGATTTCATAATTTGTCTTCGCATGTTTTTTATTATTATCTCTTTAGCGTTTCTCTCTAAGAGGAACAATTCTTATCCCTTTTCACCTAAACATGTTTTGCTTTATGACATTTTCCAACTATGATTATTTAGCAATACACAATTAACAAAATAACCTAAAATCTCATGGCTTTGATACCAATTAACACAAATATAAACAACAAAAGAAAAATAACAAGTACAATAACATAATTATGCTAAAAAAAATCACACAAAAACTCCAATTCAAAATTTTATTATTGAATATTTTATATTTAGGTAGTCGGCATCACTAAGATATTTATAATTCCCTAAACAAATCCAAAAACTAAACTAAACAAACTAAAAACCTAATAATAAAGAAAAACAATTAAAATTCTAAACAAATTAGAAAAAATAAAATTATTAAGTATAATATTTAATTATCTAAACTAAATAAAAATAACAAAGACTTTTTTTCCTAAAAATCATCCTGAATCAACATATAACCATGACAGAAAAAAAAAAAAAAAAACTTCTTAGTCCTTGTAATAGGCTAATAGCTGTATTTCATTTTAGCTCTTATACTTGTAATTCTTTTAATATCAATCCTTAAGTTTTAAAAAAGTTTTCATGCATATCCCTTGCAATTGAAATCTTATCTATTTTTCAATAGCAATTTGTTTTTTTTTAAAAAATTTTTTTTTCTAACGTGAACAATGACAATTACTCCTAAATAGCATGACTCAAATGAAATTTATAGCTTTAATTAAAAAATATATATTAATAGTTATGATTTTTTCACAATCACAAATCACCTGACACTTTCACTAATTAAAAACTGAAATCAATCACATTTCTTTGGTTGGTTTATTAAGAGATCCATTGAACTTAAAAATAATAATTTGTTAGTTTCTCCCTAAATCTGCGCTCAAATTTCAAAATGTCAACTTAAAGGTCAATTTTACTAAATCTTAGCAACTAGAAATTAATTACAGCACCCCCCTGACTCGTATTTGCACTTGTTAAGAAACACCCTAGACAAAGGAGTCCCCACTCAAAGAACCCATCAGAATGATTGACGGACCAGATTGCATGATGCGCTAATATAAATTTGCCATGCGTTGCACCGGATTATCGCCACACTCACTGATTGTCTTATTAGCCTTCGCCTTCAATTCCACACCAAGCAAAGCAAAACACTACTGCTAAGATCTACTAGCTAGCCATAGCAAAGCATAGCAAGGATCGCTCTCTTCTTTAGCAGAAACAAAGGAAACCCATTTGAAGAGAGGGTGAGAAAATGGCTAGTGGGGGTGGATACGGAGATGCGAGCCAGAAGATAGACTATGTATTCAAGGTGGTGTTGATAGGGGACTCGGCAGTTGGGAAATCACAAATACTTGCTCGATTTGCTAGAAACGAGTTTAGTCTTGACTCTAAAGCTACTATTGGAGTCGAGTTTCAAACTCGGACTCTTGTTATTGATCATAAGAGTGTTAAGGCCCAGATCTGGGATACTGCTGGTCAAGAACGGTAACTATTCATTCTTTCATATTTTAATTTTAATTTTCTTTTCTTTTGGTTGGTCTAGAAGTCTAGATGTGATATGGATTTTCTTCGTTAATAACAGACTGCATGTTAGCTGCATGTATATTTGGTTTTAATGGCTAAGTTGTCTTCGGGCCAGCTTATGCTCACCTGGCTGGCTATCCATCGCTTGGTGTCTCTTGATCCGTGGCTTTTATGGTTTTTATATACACATTGATTTGGAAAGACGGTTTTGCTGCAAATGTGGAATTGGTTTTGTAGTGTTAGATTTGGAGGAAAAAACGTTGTTGATGTTATAATACAAATGGACATTGTGTCTGATCTGGGAGGAATCAAATGAAAAAAGAAAAAAAAAAGGAAAAAAAGAAAGAAGATGAGGTATATGGTAATGCAATTCAAGTTTTTCAAGTATCTAATTATCGACATTTGATTGTTTTTTTTTTTTTGCACAGTCTGTTGTTTTTGATTCATGATGAATCGCAAACTTTTGGATGCAAATTGATCCGGTTTTAAGTCTGTGATTGAAGTATGGATATGTTAATGAATTGATTTAACGTCGACTGTGCGGGGGATCTGAGGCTGGGTCATAGTGATACTTGTTAGGATAGATCTTGATTCTGGGCCCTGCTCAGCTCATATGGGTGCTGTGGCTTCAGGCCATCACCCACTATCCCTTCCTAAAAAATTACTGGCTTTTCTTTCTCTTTTTTTGCGTCCCCGACTGCCTTTTTTTGCTGGTTTTCTTGGGGGTGGGGATTATAATTCTTTTGTTTAGTGTTGATATTTGACTGGAGAAAAGGTGGCCTTTGGTTCGATTCATGATGAAAGAAGAATTAATTACCTTGCTTAAAGTTGCTTTTGGTCTAGGAAGTGAATCCAGCTCATGTCACTGTTCTTTTGTTTATCCTTACAGAATAAGATATCTCTTGTGGCTTTTTGTCTTTTAGACTATGGGGATTTGTACGCCTCAGGTTTCTCTTATTAGTTGATATACAGTTGTTAGAGCAATGAGAATTTAGGAGTTCCAAAGAAATTTGGGCTATTCTGAGGAATGTTATTATATTGTTTGAAAATCTTCTTTTAGTACCTAAAACTTTATTGTTAAACAAGAAATATCTTTATTTTGAAGCATCTTTTGAGCCATAACTTTTGGACCGTTTATTGAAATATCTTTTGTTTATATCATGGTGGTTAGAGATGAATGTTATATTTGATGACTAATACTTACTTTAATAATCTCTTGGGACCCAGGCAGACTACATCTGGTAGGAGAAAAGGGAAAAACCCAGTGCTCACCTGATTAGATCTGACTATGTGCTTTAACACAAAAATTTCAGAATTGTTCTGTTAGTACCCTGGGAAGCAATATTGTTTCTTTTGGACAGAATCAACGTTAATTTTTGTAATTAGCAAATGTTGATTTCTTCTCTGCTTTTGGGGGTTCAATGAGCAGGTATAGAGCAGTCACAAGTGCATACTACAGGGGTGCTGTTGGGGCGATGCTGGTGTATGACATAACCAAGCGTCAGACCTTTGATCACATACCACGCTGGCTGGAAGAGCTGCGAAACCATGCTGACAAGAACATAGTTATCATTTTGATTGGGAACAAAAGTGATCTTGAGGACCAGCGCGCTGTACCCATTGAGGATGCCAAAGAATTTGCCCAGAAGGAAGGACTATTCTTCTTAGAGACCTCTGCATTGCAAGCAACTAATGTTGAGAACGCCTTTATGACTGTGCTGACAGAGATCTTCAACATTGTAAACAAGAAGAACCTGGTTGCTGGTGAAGATCAAAGCAATGGTAACCCTGCATCGCTATCTGGCAAGAAGATTATCATTCCAGGCCCTGCACAAGAAATTCCAGCGAAGAGCAAGTGTTGTAGCTAATTGTGATCTGATCAGTCTTGGCTTTGAAACCGCGTGCTTCCCCTTAATTCCCAATAGCAATTTTTTGAAAGGTGTGATGTAGTTCCTTGTAAATTTTACATTCTTATAATTTAGCTTGCATGAGCAGCTGATTAGTTTCTTATTTTGAGGAAAATCTGAGTCGCATATTATCTTCTCCTCAATCTCATTCGGAAAGAAAAAAATTCATAATGTCGATGAATGTTTTGAATACTTTAAATACCTTTCTTTGTAGTGTGGAAATTGAAGATGGAAGTGGAAATGTTTCTGGAGAATTTTCTGTTGCTTGAGAGGCTTTTTAGCTGTTGCTACCTATTTTGAACAGAAGTTTCTTTAACTATTCGATATATGGTGTCTGTCGGTCCTCAGACCACAAGATTTTAGCAGGGACTATATTAATTGTTTCATAAGTTTTTGCTCTAAAACAACCTGTTGTCTAACAATTATAAATCTTTGCATCTGGTCTCATTGATGATTGTTCCAAGGGAAACTTAAATTTTTTACTTTTCTGTTTTATATCAATAATTATGATTCCCCAAATTTATGAAGCGAAATATTTGTACTACATGTCGGTCAGTAGAAACTGCTATTGGCAAGAGTTCGAAGAAATCCTTTTCCGTTGAATTTTTATTATTTTGATAACGTTCAGTTTCTAAAATAATTGTAGCATTTATATGCATGAAGAACGGTTTTTCCTCTGAGAGAAGGAATTAGAAGTTTGATACTAGAAAAGATTAATTTTTTTTTCTTTTTATTAGTGACGGTATTTAGATCAGCTTGCGTATACCTCGACTAATTTTATGAACCTTGAAGTTAACGACCATGTAAGCCTCCAGTAGCCATCAACCATAAAGTTTGAACCTAAGATCTTAACGAGAACAAACTTCTTGATGTCATGTTTTTATTATTAGACCACCTATTAAATGGTTAGAAAAGATTAAACTTGATATGCTCACGCGAAATTAAATAGAGATTTCCAACTAGGTCTATATTAATTAAAAAAGTTATAATATGAAAAACTTATAATTTATAATATAAAACAAATAAAAAGAAAATATGTATAAAATTTAATACAAGTTCATGTAATATAAAAAAAATAAAATTTTTAAAAGATATGCATTTCACAACAAAATAACAAATCATAAATATAAATACTTCTCTATATAGAATATGCGAACAATATTAACACTTAAAATAAATAAATAAATAAAATAAAATATTTAGGGTTTTTAACAGTTGTTTGTACTATTATTCAACCACGGTTCCTTTTAAAAAAATCACCATGGATTACAATAAACATTCACAACAATTTTTACTGTTCATAGACGTGTAAACATATAATTTTGTTCTTGTATTTTTCTTTTTTCATGTTTGATCCCTGTAATTTTAGATTTTCACGTTTCAATCTCTTTTTTTTTTTTTTTTTAATGTTTTAGTTTTTAATACTGAGAGAGGAGAGTCATTTTTTTTTTAAAGAGAGGGAAACATTTCGAGTATCCTTATTTTGACTACGAAAGACCATTTATCGTGGCAATAAATTCATCTTGAAGAGAAAAATTTCATGAAAGTGATTTAAAACTTTGATCTTGCAAAAAAAAGAAAGAAAAAATAGATTGAGGCTCCAGGGGTGTTTAGGGTAGTAAATGGGATTATTGAGCTTTATATGGTTTTTTTTTTTGTTAAAAATGAGTAGAATTTGTTTTTTTATTTCTTTATCTAAAACCCCAAAATCCACTTTTCTACCACTAAAATGCCATAATTAATTGTATTAGACATGTTATTCGCTCTGATGGACGAAGTGTTATCCATTTAATAGTAAAACTAAAGTGAAAAGAGGGATGTTTGCTTGAGTTTTTTTTTTTTTTTTAAATATATCAGTTATGCAATCTTGGCTTACTAGGCCTCTCACTGTTTGTTTTTGTATTTTAAAAGTATTTTTTTTAAAAAATTAAATTTATTTATTTTTTACTTCAAATTAATATTTTTTGATGTTTTTAGATCATTTTGATGTACTGATATCAAAAGTGATTTTTAAAAAATAAAAAAAATATTATTTTGATACATTTCTAAATGTAAAACATTTGAAAAACAACCGTAACCACACTCCCAAATAAATTAGTAACACCTAAGCTTTTTTATGTGTCAAACGCACGAGCCTTGCGGTCTAGACGCCTCTCTTAGCCATTATCTTGTCTTTTGTTTTTAATTTTTTTATATCTTAAAAATAAAATCATGTTTATTATAATGATGTTTCAAAAAGCAATCAATCATGGCATGCTTTTTAAATAAGATTAAAGCTTTTTATGATTGTATTTTTAATTTTTTAACAATTATAATATGAAACTTCTATGCAAAATATTTTTTGAAAAATTCACATGAATATTCAATGATGTTAAAATATATATTTTATTATTTTTATTGTTAATTTTTATATCATTTCCTTGAATTAATTATTCTTCAATTTTTTCATGTAGTCGCAAGAAAATAATCAAGATATTATTTTTTGTTTCTTGGTTTAAAATTGCTTTACATGATAAGTTTTTATATGAGAAACTATGCTTATGATTAAAAAAAAAGAAGGAATTTTTCATCAAAATAAAACAGAAATAAAATATTAACAGAAATAGAGTTTTGGCTAAGATTAAGATAAATTTGATTTTCAATTGTTTTAAAGACAAAATAAAAATATTTGGTCCAATAATACTTAGAGATTAGAATAAATTTGATTTTTGGTTCTTTTAAAGGCAAAATAAAAGTATTTGGTGAGATTCTTGGAGAGATTGTGAGGGCGTTGTTCAATTTTTAGAGAGAAAGGATTTGATTTGGTACAAAGCTTAGACAACTACCTTGCCACACTCTGAAGTCTCAAGGACGATAAAATTAAAGTATGTTATTTTACCAAAAAACCCTTTATTTTCCTATTTAGCTTCTTCCTCTCCTTGCATTTTATTACAGTACAATGCCCAAAACTGCCACCAACATCTACCGTTGCCTTGCTTCATTAGTCATTTACTTGCACGGCTTTCTTACCCCTTTTAGAACAAGAGTCTTTGTTTTTCATGGAACTCCAGCAAACAAAAATTTGCTGCGAAAATCATGTAGCTCGTCAAAATTGCATTAGCTTTAATACAGCAAAAAAGGTTTAGTCATTCTGATAAAATACAAAACCTGGAACATTATAAAATTGGTACCCAGAAGAAGCTAAAAATAAATGATATGTTGTATCTATTAAAAATAAATAAATCCAGAACTGGTAAAAATAGATTAGAGACAAACTCAAAAGTTGTTGTAAATTCAAGCATCTGCAACCAGCTGAGCAGTTTCAGATTCCTCAACCTTGCTTGCTCCATTAAGCTGCAGTTCATCAACATTGAACTTGTTTTCTTGCACTGAAGAGCCTTTTTCGGCTTCCATGCGAACCGAAAGCCTTTCTAGCAATTCTTGGCAGTCAATTGCTGTGACCATGACATTCAAATTGGATCTACCCTTCCAGCAGCCAATGGCTATTGTTGACGCATCCACCTTGGTCGGATCCGACATGGTTTTGCTGTCTGCAAACAAAGATGGTGGGGTAAATACACATTCATACACTGATAACACGAACATGGTAGGAACTGCTACATACCTCGCATGACTATTACACAACAACCCATCATTAGCTTTGATGCCTTCTCGCCAAACTCAGCATCAACAAAGTCAGCAAACTTTATTGCTTTATACTGCAAAAGATGCTTGAAATCTACCGAGGATGCATATAGGATCTGATTAGTTATGTGTGGAAGAATCACCGGCAATCCTTCTGATGATATCCTGAATGAACAGGGGGTAGAGGTACCTTCTCTTGAAGTTTGTCGCTCCTTTAAAAAAAGAGGGCAGAATCAAATCAAGAAATGAACAATTCTTTGTTAAATAAAGCCTAGGCAACCACCTTTTTTGGGTAAAAAGAAACATATAGTAGAACTGGTGGTGGTAGTTATTTTTGACTGACTTGATCTATTAGCACAAGTTTTGGCAATTGATGCATCTACTGTTTTCTAGCAACGTAGCTCATGGCATAGGGTTGTAGCCTGGTAGCTAAGAAACTTCGGAGTATGTCAATCAATATGGAAAGAGCACTCACAGGCCAAAAGATGGGAGGGAATGGGGAAAAAGCTATGATTGCGGCTTTTGAAAAAAAAAAAAAAAAAAAAAAGTAGTGTCTAAATAGCATGTAGATTACTTACAAACATCTTCAGGCCGATAGAAGCAATCTTAAGTTGCTGACCAACACGGAAATTCAACCCAAGAACATCCTTAACTGACTTTGAGACATAGTAAATTCTCTTCACATGGTTCTTATCACTATTTCTTGAGATTAAGTGGCCATCAAAAGGAAATGACTCGTCAATCCCATAGAACATTTTTATGCTATTGATAATGGATTCATCTTTAAAGAAAAGAACAGGGTCAACCCCTTTCCATTTGCCTTGAAGTTGCAACTTTCTCTTCCCCACAGCCTTCCCAGAATCAGTTTCCCCATTAACCAGTGCTTTGGTTTCCTCCGAATCTTGGTTGGATATATTAGAAGGATCAGGTTCCATATCAGCTTCATCTGACTCATCAACAATTAAATCTGCCTCTGTGGCTGCTTCAGAAATTTTTTCTACTGCGACATCTCTGGAGTCTGGCTCCAGCCCACTATTATCTTCAGTAACCTGATCCAATAATTTTCCTTGCAGTTCAGGATTCTTTTTGAACAAATTCCTTTTCTTACTGGGTTTCTCCTGAATGGCTGCAGGGAAATCATGAAGTAGATATAACATTATAAACACCTAACATGCAAAACATAAGAATGAAGTGACAGAGACATCCTCAAAAATAGATCTGAATCAACATTTATTTCAAGTACTAATTCAGCATTTTGTAAGTGGGAGATGAAATGAAAGTGGTAATGAGCAACGGGGCAACATCTCTAGAACACGGAAAAAAAAGGGGGGGGGGGGGGGGGGTTATAAGCAGTAACCAATGAATACTGGTTACAAGGTTCAACTGCTTAGATTCTTCATAATAGTATGATGCATCAATAATGCTTAAATTCACCTGGTAAAGGAGAGAGTTTCTGGAGGACAGCAATGAAAAAGGCCCCACTGTTCTGATCATGAGGCACTATCCTCATACAACGTTCCAGGGGGAGATCAGAAACTTCCTCAATCAAATCTTCGGTAGAAGCATCTTCTGTTGGCTGAATCCCATCTTCAGAAATTGCATTTTCACCATTCTCGTGCTCAAGATCCTTGTTGGCTGGGGCAACATAGCTTTTGCCTGAAGGAAACATGCTGGGAAGTATATGGTATCTCTGGAATTTGGAGACGTCTTTGTGGGAAGCTAACCAGAGATCTTTGTCACGTACCTGCAGAACCAATAAACATAAATTATGTCATATAAAATTAAGAAATTGAAAGCAGATCCCATTTCCTAACACCATACAGAATTTTTTCCTAGCAGGGCAAAATCCAGCCAAACTGATATTCAACCAAACACAACTATGCCTTTGGTAGAGTGAACATCAGACAAAACACAAACCAAAAGATGGATATCTTTCTGGGATGATGACAGTATTTGATAGCATTAAAATATAAAATCTTAATCCAACATTAAAAAACAAAGGAAATATCAGAAACTCCTCTAAACTTCCTGTCAAACAACTCAATTTAAATGTTCATTTGGTTCAATTATTCTCTAAAGGAGACCAATCATTCTATTGACAACATCCAAAGCGAGTTGAATATGCTAAACATCAGAATGTCTGAGATTTTTTTTTTTTGGCGGGGTCATCATATTGTGGAAATGAAGTAGCATTGCCAGAAAGATTAAATAAAAAAAATGAGGCAGCATTGCCAGAGGAACTATGCAAAAATCTTTTCAACATCCGTGTTACTAGCCTGTAAAGGCTTCAATAGAAAATGGACTTGGCAGAAATAACATACCTTCCATTTTCTGACACCAGGCCGACGAACAAGTTGAGGAAGTTCACTGGAGACGTCAACAAGTTCAACAGACCCTCCACATTTCCGTAGAATCTTAGGAAAAACAGACATAGGCACCAAAATTAAGCAAGATTTAGAATTATTGTTTTTTTTTAATGAAAAGTCAAAGATGTCTAGTGGTGATATACTTGTGAATGGGTATTAGATTACCTCAGCAACAACAGCCTCATCCTCAACTGGATTCATTGAGCAAGTTGAGTACACCATTCTTCCACCAACTTTGAGCAATGATAGGCCTGTGCATCACAATATAATGTATATTAAATCTAGCTAGTTTGCACCTCTACTGAAACAAATCTGGGCAAAATCCAAGAGTGAATGACTGACTCCACTAATGCAGAAATAGGGGAGAGCAGAATTCTTTCAGCTCCTCAAATTCACATTTAATCATCATAAACATTTGGAGTGAAGCCAAAACCACAATCCAGTATGCTTACACTTTCTAATGTACCATGCTTAATACAAGATGGATCATATTTCATTCAAACGAGAAAAAAATAAGTAGATTAGAAGCTTGACAATATGCCTGTCTTTATCAGCAAAATGCTGAAATTATGGATCCTGCAGAAACATGCAAGGAATGAAATTGAACGATCCCTTGTTATCCCATGTTGAACTGCAGCTACTACATGAAGTTCAAGGCATCAAGAAAGACCCATCATGGATTTCGTTGTCCACATCGATGCATACTATAATGTGAGCCAGCTAAATGTTAGTTGGTGATTTTTGGAGGGCCATTGCCAATAAGGGTTGCCCATATGCTTTCTGGGCCAGAAACGAATTGTTCCAGGTCAAGGAACAAGCAACCACAGTATAAAAGAATTACTTGCTGTAGTATGTAGGTAAATTTCTGTTGTTCTTATGTGAGAACATTGCAACATGAAATAGAGATGATTTGCTACATTGCATCAACCTTAAGGTGGAGGCTAAAATACTTCGTTTGAGAGTTTATGTCTAGAGTTATGAACAGACTCTTGAGCAGGAGAGCATCACAATCCCTGCAATTTCCTAAAAAAAGTGTGTTTAGGTAAATTTTCTAGACAATAACAAACTTTAGGAGCCTTATTTTTATTTTTCTAAAGTTCAAATTAGTTTGTAGCAGTCCTTTAATGGCAACAGAGAGTTCCAAGACTTTCTATTAGCATATTGTTAAACTTTGGGAAATAGAATTGTGTATTTTGGCAACAGCAGGGCATGCTGCCCTATATTTTCACACCTATTCTTCAATCTATCTCTGAGTATAGAAACCACAGCACCCAATCCACAGTCGTAAAAGCCAACAAATTGTCATTTCTCATTTTCATCAAATCCCAAGTTTTACCCCATTACTGTACTAGACACCAGCATCATTCCCTTTCCCTTTTCTCTTCAATTCACTAAGCAAATACTGGCTAGGAACCTAATTCTGCAGCTACCATAAACTTCAAGAAACCAAAGTCTTCAAATCTAAGCTTCCTGTTGCCCTTAAATCTCACTCAATCTAGATGCTATTTAAATCACAAGCCCTTTATCAGCTCTTCTGAAAGTCAAAGCCTTGAAATCACAGATTGTCTAGCTATAGCACGAAAAAATAACAAAAGTGGGCAGACTAGACAACCCTGTCCGACATCAAGAGAAGCCTTTGGGATTAGAAATTGACAACTATCAACCAATAACCTGTCAGGACATAATCATATGGAAGACTAGTGCTTCCTTTGGCAATACACTGATGATTATTAATCTTAGAGCAGAAAATTTGAAATGACATGCTATTTATGAGCAACATAATATCAGCCAAAAAGGGCCTAAAAGCTAAGGTTTTCAATTAGTAAAGAAACGTCAATTCAAGGTTTTTCATTAAGGTACCTCGCATCGCTATCTGAATTTGTAGACTATGGAGCCCATTGCCCATCCCTGGATTCCTGTATTAGAGGGGAAAACAAATATAATCCACTCTGAATGCTCGAAAAACATAAAAATGAGAAAGTACACAAGAATTCCAACCATTTCCTCCACATATCTGGAGCCTTGCGTAGGGTACCATCTCCACTACAGGGAACATCACATAACACTCGATCAAAGAGAAGCTGACTAATCTGTGGCTCGATTTCCATTTCAGAAGCTTTAGAGCCATTTTTGTCTGCACGGCACCCAGGGAAGTGTTGGGCTTCATTATTTGTGACTATCAAGTTGGCAGTGCACATTCTTTTTGTTTGATGGATGAGAAGATTACATCTCTGGACATCCAGATCATTTGCCATAACCTAGACAAGTAAATTAATATTGGTAATGGTGAATCGATTTTATATTCTAACATTACAATGAAGTAAATGAAACAAATCAACTAGGAGGTCGAAGTACTGATACAATTCAAGGTAAAGAGACGATTAAGCAAAATAAAACAAATAGATGAAGACAATAATAGAATAGAGCAGAGGGTGAAACAAGAAAAAGTAACAAACCATTCCATCAGGAAGTGATCCTGACTTTGTTGATTGGTATATAATCTCCAGCAACTGAAATGTTTTTGAACCTGGTGCAGCACACACTGCATACAAGGAAAGAGAGCAGTGAGGAAATACTACAGGGTATTGGATATTTTCCATGACATGCAACCCATTTCAACTTTATAAGCAAACTAAGGGGTGAAGGGGAGATACATATGTCTGCTACTAGAAACTTTAGAAAGTAAACCATTAGGATATCAATGTTTTTTGGTAAGAAAGCTGCTGTTATAAATACATCAAGCTAATTTAGATAAAGAGATGATGAGTCACTTGTATTGCCAAAGGAATAAAATAAAGAAAAGAATTAGAATGCACTATAGGTAACTTACTATCAAATACAAAATGATCCGGACGTACATCAAGGAAGAGTGGAGGTACCTTTATCACAAACCAAAAATTTAGTTGTAGGATTAACAATCAGTTAGCAAAATGACAAAGGGATGAGAGTCCAGATGTTCATTCTTCAAGGACAAAACAACCAAAAATCATTGAATAAACCCAAAATCAGACTTGCTCACCATGCTGACAGCCTCCTGTCTGGTAATGTTTCCAATTTCATTTTCTAGCTTTAAGAACTCATGGAACCTGAAATAATTTTATCCAAAACAACATTTGGTAGATAAAAGGAAAGCAATCGAAAACAAGTGCATTAATTGCGGGCAGCTTGCACATACTTTACATATAATGTAAGCACTAATTATGAAAACCAACAAATCATATACAAGTAGGAGAACAATGGGTCGAATTGGTTGCAGAAAACTTTTTCCATTTTCAATCTCCCTTTCTAATTTTTCTTTTCCATGAATAACTAAACACAAAAAAAATTCATTTGTTAAAAATAGAAGAGCTGTTTCTCCAAACAGTTACCCTATAAAATAATGCATGAATTTTTTAAAGACTAGAAAGCATTTTTTCCATTGAAATCTGTATAAATTGAAATTGGTTGGATCATCATGACAACTAGACTGATTTTCAGAAAAGACTTTAAGAGAAGTTTGAAGTGTTTTCCAAGACTATAAACTTGATAAATTATATAGCAATAACTCCACTTCTCTGAAGGAAAAACATTAAGTTAACTGAGCATAGTATATGTACCCCTGGTGGTAGGAAGTCATTTATGGCACAGTCTACATCAATGATAATATGTAAAATAAATGCATTGCACAGGTCAATTCTGAATGACTGAAAATTGCAGAATAGAAAACCTTCTGTGTAAAACAGATCTTTGGAACAAGAAAGGGAAGAACATAATTAAGCAATGTCAGTATTATCAGGTACACGTATCTGTTCAGAAAATATGATAACACGTTCACAACACTACCCAAACAAACAGAAATTGCACGATTTACCTCTCAAGGGTTTGGTTCTTCCTTAGCTGCATCCTGGAAAAATTTGAATGCCAGGCAAGATTATCAGGGTACCAAGGCAATGGTCTAATAGCCTCAACTTCACCACCATCAGTGGTCTGTCAAAAATGACAAAAATGAAGGGAAAAAACAGTAAGCTATCATCTGTAACAACCAGCATTTGGCAACATAATTATCAAAGGTGTTATAGTCTCAAAATAAATAAATGTAACTTACCTCTGCTTTAAGAGAATTCATAAAGTCATTCTCAAGCTGTGATTTGATATCTTCACAAAATTGGCTACTGCAAAATTGAAAAAAATAAAAATCACAAGGTTAGTAACTTTTCCCCATACTGTAACATGCAGTTTCAATGTTCAAAGTCTAGGAGGGTGTGAAGAACACAGGGGACCTTATATATAAACCCTCAAAATGCAGTTCTTATGCTCGTTAATTGCCCATATACATCTTGCAGCATCTGAATTCAACCCAAGACTTGGGGGGATAAAGGACCTTATTACCACAAATATAATTTCCCATATTTCATACTCCATACGACCATATTTTTTGTCCAATCACAGTCGACCATATTTCAAAAATCCCACTTCCCTTTTGATCTTCCTGCAATCCCTAAAGCAACCTCCCTTTGAAAAAGATCACTAGATTGACATATGCTGCCAAAATCACCATTTTCATTCTTCATTCACCTAATCATATCCAATTCATATCAAAGAGAACTGGATAGCAACCTTATTAGGATATTCATCTTATGTGATTTTATCATTCTTACCTATCTTGGCTAGTCTGTTGCTTGTAGACAACATTGAGAGCTACAAAAACCCAACCTTTTCGTGTCCCAACTCTTAACTTCAAATTTTGCCTCATAAGCTTGAAAAAATAATTAACTTTATATCTTTTTACTGCTACAGCATGCAGGAACAACAATTACGAACACACCCAAAAAGCCAAAACAAAGAATACCCGACAATTTAAATAGCATAAGAAACCAAAAAATTTACCTTGAATTGATTCTAAAAGCAGCAGGCAAGGGTGTTCTAAGAACTTCGACAAAGGTATCCCATTCTTCTGCTGTCACTATCCCTTGCTCCTGCAAAAAAATAAAAAAATTAAAAAAATTAAACCCCACCAAACCAAACAAAATAGTATTTAATCTTAAACAAAAGAAAAGCAAGTGTTACCTTGTAGTATTCATCAAAGGCGGGGTTTTGAGTAGCAAAAGGCTGCCAATGAGTCTTGTTCTCAGAGTTGTTGTTGCTGTTGGGATCAGACGAGGCACTGTCAGATTTGGGGCGTTTCCAAACATTCTCTCTGCCATCACGAAAGTGCTTTCTTTGAGTTCGTGACCTGCTTCCTCTTCCTCTCCCTCCCATTTCTTTTTGGGGTGTGTTGAAGACTGCTGCTGCTGCTTAGCCTCTCTGGACCTTTTGTTAATGGACTAGGTTTCTGTCCAGGTTTGATGTTTTTTCGACATGTGACTCCAGACGACGTGTAGTTTAGAATTAATCTCAGATTCTTGGACTATAAAGATATAGGGCCGGCCCATTCATTAATGAACCCATTATAATAGCCCATTGTCACTGCATATGTCTCTATCTGAACCCATTGTTTGATAACAGGCTTTATCGTATTCTTGTTTGGGCCGAAGTTGACGAGATTGTGGTATTTCATAATTTTCAGTATCATCATCGTCAAGGAATTTCGAATTTTTATTAAAAAATAAATGTGGTGGAATTCTTTTAAATGTGCATAGATGTAAAAAAGTGTAACGTGCGGTCAATTTATTATATGCATGCTAAAGTTTACAGACCAAGGGTATTCTATATTTTGTGTAAAATATTTTCTCGTAAAATATTTTTTAATAATGATAATGAAGTAAATTGTAATATTCGGTGATGATGAAAATAATAATAATAATAAAAAATAATGATGACATAATAATAATAATAATAAAAAAGATAGTTGTGAGGTGATTACGGTGAAAGTAAAAAAAAATGATAGTGAGATATTATGGTGGTGATTGAAATAATTATATGATATTATAAATGGATTATTATTTATAAAATAATTTATGGAACTTCATGAAAATATTTTCTAGCAAATAAACCAAGTTTGAAGGTTAGCTATAAAATATTTGATATTAATCAAATTTTTTATAAAATATTTTATAAAAAACAAATATAAGAAAATATTTTTAAAAAACAAACACAAAAATATCTGAAAAAGATTTTTTTGTAAAATATTTTAAGCAAGTAATTTAAACGAGTGTCTGTATTCAAGTGGTCTATATATATAATATTATTCAAAGGCTTCTGGGCATAAAATAAACTGTTAAAAAAGGATTTTACAGTATCGTAATTTCAAAAAAACAAAATAAAATCGTGCCGAAGTATTCAAGAAAACCATCCAATAATAATCATTTACAAACCTAAAATTAACCCCTAGCCTGGTTAAAAAGATTGACTGAGTTGAGTATGTGTTTACGAAAAGGGGACATGGCACGGATTTAACTTCCTGCTATAGCTTGTAGAATATGGAAACGTGTTCAAAGAACCATGACAAGTTGTTGGCTTTTTTAGAGATATTTGATGCGAAGTCAGACTGCATAAAACGCCATATTTTGTAACTTTCCTCGCAAACAAACACCACATGCCATGATAAAAAAAAAGAGCAGAACCCAGGAACTCTGCTGTCAGTGTCGCATTATCGAATGAAATTACCAGGTGTCCTCGGGTAGTTTTTTTTTATTATTATTTACAGTGTATAGTATTTTTTTTAAAAGAATTTTTTTACTTCTTCTATTAGATGAAGATAATTTTTTTTAGATTTTTTTTATCTTTAATATTAGTATATTAAAATTATAAAAAAAAATTAAAAAATATCAATTTTATTTTTTTTGTATTTTAGGAGATGATCTCGTCACTTAAAACAACAAGAAATAAAAGTTGTTGCATTATTTTTGAGTTAAGAAGATTATGTCAAGGAACCATTTCAATTTAATAGTTTAAGCTGTTAGGTGAGATCGCATGATATGATTTATATTATTCTATAACACATTCCTTCAAGTGAAAGCCCTTTGAGTTTGAAACTTGCAGATATCCACATTACCTTATACTTAATTTTAATCAAATAAATGAGGAATTGTGAGATTCAAACTCGTGACCGCTTGGTTATCAAGGCTCTGATACCATGTCAAGGAACCATCTTAACTTAATAGCTTAAGCTGTTAGGTGAGATCTTATAATATTATTTATATTATTTTCTAATAAATTATTAGTAAAAATAGCAAAGATAGCTGAGAAATAAACATGTTTTGTGATAATAAAACAGCCATTAATATTTTTTATAATTCTATTCAACATGATGGGATCAGATTAAGCACATTTAGGTCGATGAGCACTTCATTAAATAGAATCTTGAAGGAAAAAAAATCATTCGATTTCCATTTGTCAAGTTAGAAGACCAGCTAGAAGATGCACTCACAAAAGCAATATTCAGCAGGAGTTTCTACATCTCACTCCACAAGTTGTGCATCAAAAACTTCAATGCACCGAAAGTCTAATAACTTTTATTCTGTCGTTATATTTTGAGATAATTGCAAAAAATCTTCTAAAATATAATTGTGTTCTTACTTCACTGTTGTAGTTTGAGTACATTTTATATAAAATAAAAATTTTAAAAAAATAAAAGATGAAATTGTCCTTTGTAAATAATATATCACATATAATTAAGAGCTATCATGTCAATTTCTTCTTTTAATCTTTCCCTTTCTTTCGTTCTCCTCTCCCTTTCCTTTTCAATTAGAGTTCTATGATTAAAAAAAATAATTTGGTTTTTTTCAAAAGAAAAACTTTTAAATTGTACGAATCTCAAAACTCTGAATCTTTCGTTATAGAAATGGTCGTAGATCGGTGCTAAGCAATGTAAAAAGAGGTACAAGTCTTCTCCCCGCACAATCCAGACACTTTAACAAACCACCATCACAAAAATGTTCAACGCATGTAGTAGTGGGAAAGTGGTATTATACTTTCATGTTCATCAAGGAAGGGACAATACTTAAAGATCAGGTGAAATATTCAATTCAACCTACAATGAGATGACACTCAAGCAACACTGAATGAAGAGGATGACACTCAAGCAACACTGAATGAAGGGACAATACTTAACTGTTGAATGCTACAGTTGGTGGGAAAAAAAGTTGTGGCTGAGCAAGAGGATGTGTGCTGTGGTTCACGAGTTTCAACAAAGTGACAGGAGAAACGAGCGTGGGATTGAGAAAGTAAATTGTGGAGAGAATGAAGTGGGAGCAAGGAGGAGTAGGATGGGCCAGTAAGGGTGAAAGGGAAGTGAGGGTGAAGAGAAAGATCAGCTCTATTTACATTAAACTGTATTTTGCTTCTGTTGTTGCTGCTTGCGTTCATGTGGAGAACGAGCTGGATAAGAGACAGAATTACACGGTAAACACTAAGAGAAGAAAATTTATGAACATAATTTCCTCTCTATTAGTTGCGGTGTAATTCATTTGTTAAATACGTACTGGAATGTAAAACAAAAGTGAAGATCGATCAGAGGAAAAACTTTCACCCTTAAACAGATCATTGATGCAACTAAAAATTTTATCCCCAGGAACGAGCATGGTAGGGGGCGTTCTGGGATAGTATTATACAAGGTTAAACTCTTTTCTTGTTCGTTAATTCTTGTCTTTGAAGGAATAGTTTTTAATTCTCTTGGATTTTTCTTCGTTTCTTCATGTTGAGAATGCAAATTACTAACCTGCCAAATCTTACTGTGCCATGACAAGGAAGGTGGAGGAAATTTGGTAGCTATGTGTTGATTGAGAGGTTTGAATTGAAGAGGATGGATGGAGGTTTGGTGCATGATGAAATATATTGTTTAAAGAAATTTGTGTTCATTAAATTATGAATAATATTATTGTAATTATACATTTAAGATAATAATTTTGTTATTTTAAGGTTTTATAGCCTCTTTAGTTATATATATATATATATATATATATATATATATATATATATATATAATGACAAACTTGTAAATAATTAAATATTTTTTTTTATTGATTTTAGTTTTTGAAGGAAGTTAAATATCGGCGTGGATATACATAAAATTCATGATGTAAAATATAATTTTTTAAATTATAATAAGAAATTAAAAATACAATGAAACTTAAGAATTTATTCTATTGATTATCCCTTGTATTTTAGTCATTCTCAATCTATCTTTCTCTAATAAAATATTCTCGGAAATTTTTTCACAGAAGTAATTGAAAAAAATTACATATTGTAATGTGTTTTTCTTTTTTCGGTTCCAGAGTGGGATATCAACGCCTGTAATTCTTGGATGATCTCAACAGACTCCAAGCCTTGCTTCAGAGGATCTAAAGACTGCCTCTCAAGGTCAAGGGCGACATTCATCATTAAGGGTAACTTAATTTAAATTTGTGTTTTAAAAGTGATTTGAAGTTAAATTTTTTATTTTATTTTTTTTTAAATTAAATTTTTATATTAAAATTAAAATTTTAAAAATAACTATTATTACACTACCAAATAATTATCCCATCAACACGAGATTTCTGTGGGCATGATAATCAATATGTCTCGGTTAAATATTGAGACCATTAATTCTCACAGGCCCCAAGTAGAATTTCATTCGGTAATACGTAATTTCCTTTTGACTTAATGGCGATAAATGAATTCGAGGCCAAGTTTTTATTTTTTATAAGCATGCAAATGCATAAATTTCCTCCCTGTTAACATGCCATTAAAATCTTGCCCATAAAAGTGACAACAATCCCATAACACAAGAATTGTAATTTCCAACCATATAATATAGTAGGTGGTCAAGAATAAAAATTAGGGATTAAAGAGTTTATTTTCCTTGTAATATCAGGTTTGAGTCCTATAATTGTTAATATGATGGTCACTGGAGGCTTATATGATCATTAACTTCAGGACTTGCGGGATTAGTTAAGATGGATATAAACTGACCCGAATATTTATATTAATAATAAAAAAAAAATCCATGGTGGCTTGGAAATCAGGTAGCCAAGGAGGAGGGTTTCCCCCGGATGAAAATATTTAGGGTTTCCCCCTGATGAAAATAGGAGACATAATTTCTTTGTTGACTCAATAGGCACACGCACGACACCATAATTCTTGCTAATATTTGTTTCGTTACTTGTACCAATTTAATCCGACATTGACAAGCAACTCCCACTATAAAATGTTTTTTTTTTATTAAAAAAACATTAAAATAATTTTTGATATTAAAACGGCATAAAAATATTAAAAAAATTAATTTGAAACAAATAAAAAATAAAAAAATAATTTTAAAAACCACGAGTCTCTTTTAAAGTAACTAATTCAGAAACTTGATGAGTAATATGTAATTGTGGCACTTTTTATGGAGAATGAATTGCTAAAATATGTTCAAACCATCAATAGTTTAAGGGTTAAGAGAAAACTCAATAAATCAAATATGTATTAAACCTCAAATTAATTATAGAATTGTCGTAAGAGAAGGGTCAGTCATTAAAAATTAAAATGGTAACCTATCTACTAGAGCAGCACCGGGCTCGGCAAATCAACTAGCTAGACTCAACAACGCGTATTTGTTTTTCCTTTTCTGGCATTTTGCAGAGTGCAGCTGCTTTATTTCAGAAGGTGTAATGGTTTTTGCACCATATTTGACTCTTATGCTAAAAAAAGGGTGGCTGAGCTTGTTGATACCAAGGAAGATAAGGCAGGGCATCTGTTTTTTTTTTTTTTAAAAAAAAAAATATTTAAAAATAAAAACAAATAAAAAACTGTTTAAGAGATAATAAAATATTATTTTAAAAATATTTATTTGTCCTAGAGACAACACCTTAGAATTTAACTAAATCATATGAACATCTAAAAAAACAAGAAAAGATAAAAAAAAATATTTTTTTTATATCTTTTCTCCGTATAATAACAAGTTTATATAGATTTGAAATATTACGACTGTTAATGAAACAATTGTTTTGTGAATTAAACTAAATAATTACTCTTAAGTTTTATCTCAACGATTATAAATATTAAAATTAATTATAAAAATTAAAAAAAAATTAACCTCACTTTTCAAATACCATCTTTTTTATACAAAAACTAATTAGAATTATCACTGAAGTTAACACTGACAGAGCACGGGGGGGCAATTGTTGAGTCAAGAGGGAGTAAGGACCCCCACCTTGCTAAGGACCCCCACCTTGCTCTACCCTCCCATGGGACACTTTCAGTTCCTCACTCCATCTTGAATAGCCAATTGCCTTATCTTGCTCCTCTCAGTGTCCTAACAAAAACTGTAATATCCTGACACCCACACCACACGAGAATCTAAACCCCTTTTTCCATGCCCATCATCATTCCATTGTCTCATACATAGATATGTGCGCATGTGTTACATGTTTTTTGTTTTTTGTTTTTTTTTTCCCGTTCATGTCATGAGAGAACTTGTTATAAAGTATGCTAAATTGCGTGTATAACTCTAGATATAAATATAGATTGTTGTGTATTGTGATAGTGAAAATTATATGGATATAATATGTAATTAAAAGAATTATGAGGGATGTTTTAGTATTTTTATATTGTATATTTTATTTTTTAATCGAAAAATTATAGGCATGTGTTCTGTACATCCTAACGAGTGGGTGGTGCCCGTGCCATTAAAGAGGCGTCTGAGACGCTTCCTAGTGGCTAAATTTGGTCATATGTTGTGTCACTAGATATATAGACATGCCATCTTCCACATGGTGCGGCGCGTGTAAACATATCATGGTGGGATTGCCGTCGATGATCGATTGTTTGAGTTTTTTCTTTCTTTTCTCTCTTGACAACTAAAGTGTACAATTATCTTCTGTTTGTTTATTGTTTGCTTGGATCTGGTATTAATTGTCAGACCCAAACATCTTGGGTGTGGCGTGATACCTTAGGTCTGGCAACCACGTTAAATCAAACTATTTAGATCTGATAACATTGTTGACCCAAGAATTTTAGATCTGACAACTATGTTTGGTGCTAGACCAATATAGCTATATCACACTAACACATAGATCATCCTAACGTGTGGACGGACTTTTCAAAGTATTCTTACGAAAGGCAATCGCCTCATCACAATAACATCAACATACCATGAATAGATCCCCATCCATGATATATACATGAAGGCATACGGCCAACTAGTTTAAAAGTCCTTACGCCAGACACCAAAATTAGCCCATATCTCTCACTCACAAACTATCAACTATACTATAGTGCCTGAAAAATAAAAATTATAAAATGTCCCCTCTCCTTGCAGCCTTTCTCTTGCTCGTATCCATGGGCTTGACCTCTGCCTCTACCGTGCCACTCCGGCCTGGCTTTTACGCCGAGACGTGCCCGGAAGCTGATTTCATAGTCAAGGATGTGATGAGGAGGAACATGATTAGAGAACCAAGAAGTGCTGCCTCAGTCATGCGTTTTCAATTCCATGATTGTTTTGTTAATGTAAACTTTATTATATAAACCAAAAACTTAATACATGTTTTCATGTCAATCTTGCATTATTATTAGTTTTATTGTTATTATTATTATTATAAAGATATTAACTCATTTTTCTTTGATGGGTTTTCTTTTTTCCTTACAGGGTTGTGATGCTTCTGTGCTGCTTGATGACACACCAAATATGCTAGGAGAGAAGCTTGCTCTGTCCAACATAGATTCTTTAAGGTCTTATGAAGTTATTGATGAAGTTAAGGAAGAGTTAGAGAAGGTTTGTCCAGGGACGGTTTCTTGTGCAGATATAATTATCATGGCCTCTAGAGCTGCTGTTGTCCTGGTAATAAATTTGCTCCTGTTATGTAAGACTTCTGCGTTTTTTTGCTATAATTCTTCACAGAACAAAATTATAACCAAAAAAGTCACTAGCAACATGGCCATAAGAAGACTGGGTCTTGTGTTGGCTAGCCACCTGCGCACTAGGCCTATCTCACCGGATATCCTGCGAAATGGGTCCTTTTTGTCCAACTTTTGTCCTCTTCTGTTCATACAATATGAACAGAACGACGGCATAATTATGGTCTTTACAAAAGGTCCTTTTTTGCCCTTTTTTCTTGATTCATTTCGGTGGTGACTATCGAGGATTGTATTTGTACTTGAATTTGAGGCCTACCCTCTCCCCTTCTTAGTGGAGTAATACTATATCCAACATTCTGCTAACGTTAAACATCTGGTCACAAACATTGCATGTGTGGGCGTGGCCCTTTAATCTAGTCTTCTTGTGAAAATTATAGAGGGGCAATAATTGTAGCTTTTTGAAGCTCGCAGTTTGACAATAATTGTATCCTAGAAGACCATCCCTTTGAATCCAGTACTGGGTCTCTTTCACTGTTCAACATGGAAATCTTGCAGTTTAAGGTTTAGCTGATACCAGCATTTTTCCGGATATGCCGGTATCTAGGCTTTCCCGGATGCTGGAATTATAGACTTCCTCTCAAGACAATCTCATTGTTTTTAAGTAATAAAGAGAAAAATCTCAGAAGATTAGACAAGACTTGGTCAGACAGAACTCTTTGCTAAAGAACTGATTTTTAGCCTCTCTTTTTTATTTGAAATTTTTTGTTCTATTCATTGTATTGGATTAGAGTGGAGGACCAGATTGGGACGTGAAGTTAGGGAGAGTAGACAGCTTAACAGCTAGCCAGGAGGACTCCAACAATATCATGCCAAGTCCAAGAGCTAATGCAAGCCTTCTCATGGACCTCTTCGAAAGATTCAACCTCTCTGTCAAGGATATGGTAGCCCTCTCAGGGTCACATTCTATTGGCCAAGCTCGGTGCTTCTCCATAGTGTTCAGGCTCTATAACCAATCAGGCTCCGGCAGACCTGACCCAGCAATTGAGACAAAGTACAGAGAGAAGCTAGACAAGCTTTGTCCACTTGGTGGAGATGAAAATGTAACTGGAGACCTTGATGCAACACCAGCTACATTTGATAACAGATATTTCAAAGACTTGGTTGCTGGGAGAGGGTTTCTAAATTCTGATCAGACCCTTTACACATTTCCTGAAACGAGGAAATACGTAACCCTTTTTAGCAAAAATCAACAGGCATTTTTCAGGGCCTTTGTCGAGGGCATGATAAAGATGGGCGACCTGCAGTCTGGGCGGCCTGGAGAGATTAGAAGCAATTGTAGGATGGCCAACAGCCGGCCTGTTCGTGTACTCATGGAGTCTTAAGTGAGAGATTAGGCCTAGAATACAAATATAATAAGATTAAATATAATTTATATAGTGGGAAATGTGTCTTATGGGATAATGTTAAAGTGTGGTGATCAAATTTGTAAGCGGGGTTGCTGATTACTATCAATTTTATCCTAATACGCAGATATTGCCCTCTGTTGGAATCCTTGAAAATCAAAGGGAAATTAACAAATATTCCTAGAAGACTATTTTGTTCATTCTGCACCCTCCATTTTCTTGTTTGTGTGTCTGTGTTCTCTTTCATCTATGTTTATACGAGCTCACATCTTTTCTTTTTCTCCCACAATCATTCGTTCATTAGGAATCCTTCATTTCACTAACATAGTTTAGTTCATAGATACTGTAAGTGCATCTTGTTCATTCACTCACATTATTCTTATTTTTATGTGAGTACAAGTAAGGGTGGTCACTTTTGGCTAGCCAAACTAGGAATTTTATTTTTTAAATCTCAAAACTTGGTTGAATTGAAAACCGATTGATTGGTTTCAGTTTAGTTTTTTTTTTTTTTTTTTTTTTTTTTTTTTGTGAAAAACTAGCAAAACCTATTACTTTTTTTAGGTTTTTTTTTAGTTTTTGTTGGCTTTTATGGGTATTTTAGACTTTTTATTCACCTACTTCTCTTGAATCCAAGTTTTCCGCTTTGAGAATGCGATAGCTTTCTCTTTTAAATGCTTTTAAAAAATACGTTTACCTCAAATTGATGTTATTTCTAATGTTTTTTGATGTGATTATATCAAAAATAAAAATATATATAAAAAATATTTTAATTTATTTTTGAATGAAAAACACTTTACACCATAATACTGAACATCACACAAGTGTCACCCAAAGCCAAAATACTCCAATTAAACAACTAATAATCACATACATAATACATTTATTTTTAAAATGCATAATGGTGCAAAAAGGTAACTACTCTTTAAATACAAATATACAATGCAAGCTTTAAGAAGTAGGAATATTCAATTTGATGGTATAATCAATGGATTTGATTTCATTAAAAAATTGCATGAACCTTGTGTTTATAAAAGGTTAGTGAGAGTAGTGTCGGTTTTCTAATATTATATAGATGATATATTATTGTCAAAAAACAACATATTTTTACTATAATTAGTAAAGTTTTGGTTATTCAAGAATTTCTTCATAAATTAATTGGGAGAAACAATTTATATATCGAATACAAAGATCTATAGAGATAGATCTAGAAGTTTTTTTAGATCATTTCAATCTCTGTGTATAGACTAAATACTAAAATAATTTAACATGAAAGAATTTAAAATTGAATTCTTATTTATTTTGCATGGAACGTTTTTTTTTTTTAAAAAATGTGTGTTTTAAGGCTTAATTTAATTAAGGGAAATACGGTGGAAATAATATCTTATACTTGACTATAAAATTTATCAAAGAAAAGATAAACTACGTGTTCAAAATTATTTGAATTAATTTTTCTAATGAAGTATTAAAAAAATAATAAATATATACCATTCAATTACTTGGCTCGTTGATGCTGCTCACAGGTGTCAGGAAAAAAAATGGTAAACCAAAAGGATAATTATAACCCTAGACCAAGCAATATTCGGTACATGGATTCAATACCTCCGCAAGACTAGGGCAATCTTTTAAATAAGTAATTACAATGATATTTAAAAAAAACACTAGATTATATCATGCTTTTTGGATAAAATGATAGTTTTTATAATAGTATTTGAAATTATTTTATAAATAATTAAATATAAAAATAATATGGAGAAAAAAATTAAATAGTTGCACATGAATAATTAATTTTTATATAATTTCTTGATATTCTTTTTTTTTCATATAATCAAATAAAATTATCAAAACCTGATTTTTTTTTAATTAAAACTTGTTTTTTAAATCATGATAAATGTTTTTTTTTAAATCATGCTTTTATTCGAAGAATAAAAAGACATTTCAAAATATAAAAGAAATGAATGAGAAAAACAAGTTTTGGCTCAACAAATATGCTTTTTTCTCCTTAATTTAAATCATTTAAATTATAATGAATATTTATTTTAAATTTTTTATTAAAAAAATCATACAATCAATTAAAAAAACCATGTTTGATCATAAGAAAAAAAAAGAATAAATAAATAAGGAGTTTTTTTTTAAAAAAAATACATTTTTCTTCTGGAATTAAATCATTATATTTTTCCAAATATTTATTTTAATGCTAAAATTAAATAAAAATATGTTTTGAAAATTACCCCATTTCATAATATACACTGTATGGCAACTCGTATATGTATATACGGGGCATTTCGAATTCATGTACAAGCCAGTACGAGTTACCATTCAGCCAGAACTGTGAATACAGAGCCACATCAAGCCATCTGTCATCAAGCCAGTATGATGAGTCATTTTTCAACCAGAATTCGCCACAAAACTGAGAATTAAAAGTAACCCACCTGCTCTCAATTTCAAAATTGTTTTCTTATGTTTTTTTTATGCTTTTCAAAAATATATTTAAGTATATTTAACATGAAAAAAATATTAAATTAATATTTTTATTTAGTGTTTTTTGAAAATTTTAATATACTGATATTAAACATAAAAAAAATAAAAAACTTTCAAAGATTTACAAATACAGTTTAACGCAAAAACAAAGACTACTTCTAAGATTTAAAAGGACAGCCAACAAGAACCAAGGAGAATTAACGAGATTGAAAAAATCCCCGACATCAGCTTATAAATCAGGGGATGACCAAACATCTACTGACCAAAACTAAATTTTGAACAAAAGAAAATGGTTCCTTACTTCATTGTAAGGAGAAATAGATGAATGTGATATAAAGAGAAACCCCAACAAACACAAGTCATGTTCAGATGAGGTTTGCTCCATGAATGTGCAACGAGTAAATTTGAGCTTCAAGTATCAAATAACATAGAATCCAGAATCAACATAATATGCCAAGGCATCAGAATGTAGACAATTACGAATTCCACAATACAACGGAACCAAAACAAAAATCTCAGATGCTAAAATTGTTGAATATCTAAAAATTCAAACTCACCTCAGCAATCCAAAGAACAACCAAAATTAAATCGAGCTAATGAAGAAATTTAGCACTGTCATTACTCATGGTCCAAATTACAAAACATTTAAGCCACAACTGAGGGCTTTGAGGCAACAGATAATCTAGATCTCTTCTTTGCCAAGCTCTCACTGCGGCGTTCACGCTGCTCCTTCAACCTGGTGGCAAGAAGCTTCTGATACTCTGCTGCCTCGGCCTTGGCCTTTGTGATTCTCTTCTTCTTGTCAGATATTCTTGCACGCTTCCTTTGCAAAGTCAAGGGAGTAACCAACCTTTGAATTTTGGGAGCCTTGCTAACCTTCTTACCTGCCAACCCAGAAAAATGGCATTGTTATTTTTGTTAAATCAATACTTAACTTTATTGGATTATTATTTAATAAGTAATTCTTTGGAGACCTCATTGAATTCAAATAACAATAATAAATAGTCAACAAAAGGAATAATGATAAAGCAACTGACCAGATTTGGTTGTAAATGTTCTGCGGTAAGTGTTGACATACTTCCGGACATCGTCCTCCTTAGAGAGGTTAAACAGTTTCCTGATCTTTGATGCCCTCTTTGGACCTCTCATCCTTGGCTTCTCAACATCTGTCAGGCCAGGAAGATCATTCTCTCCCTTCTTCACGATGACCAGGTTCAAAACAGAGAGATCTTGACTAACAATGCATCCACGAACAGACTTCCTTCTGCGCTCTCCATTTCTCCTGCCGTATCCACGGAAGCAAGGAGTACCTATTAATGAGCACTGAGTGCAAATTAGCTGAAACACACAAAACACCAAAATCCACACGTCTACAAACACAAGCAGAGGAACAAAGCTGCAAACCTCTGTGCAGCAAGAGACGAACACGGCCTGGAGTTAGAACTCCTTGCTTCATTGGGAAACCCTGCTTGTCACACCCTCCCATAATCTTAAAAACATAACCATTGAATTCCTGTATAATACAACCAGATGTGTCAATAAAAGAAAATAAAAAAACACAACATCACTTTGAAAGACTAGCTCAGCCAATTAGCTCCTGGCAAACACATACCTCGCCCAGTGCATCTCCACTGACTTCTTGTGAGATCCTCTTGTCAAAGAACGCTCGGCTGCCATAAAAAAGAATGAAAAATTAAAAAATAAAAAGAAAGTTTTGACATACGTTCACTAAGATGAAGAAAGTGAAATGATAATTCACAGAGGAAATAAGGCCAGGCATAAAAGACACGTTTCGGAATACACTATATAAACCGTGTTTCATTATGCATTATGCTAACTAAGCCATAGTTTTCCCCTAAAACGTATTCTACGAAAAACCCAATCTCGCCTATAAGGTTCAAACCCAAAGCGAGAATCATAAAAAGCCAAAGATTTCAAATTTAAGGACCTATAATGCCCCCAAAGAAAATCAACACCACTTCTTAGTTCCATGATATTTGATTGCCTAGAATGCAAACACAAATAAGTTAAACCCAAATCCCCATTTAAGATAAAAAAAATCGAAAAAAAAGGAAATCAAACTTTCCCATACCTATACTATAATCCCATATCTAACAAGCTCAACTTCATTAAGTTCAGCTCACAATTCACATCAAATTCAAAAATTTCAAAACAAACGCACCACACGAGATAACAAAACTAATAACACATTAGAAAGAGAGAGAGCCATACAGTTTCTGATCATCATCGATTTCAAGCTTCTTCTGGCACCCAGTAGTCGGATTTGCAATGTTAAACTGCCCACCAAAAAAACAACTCAGAAAAAAAAAGGTTTTGTTTAAGAAGAAGAGCAGTAAGAGAAATTGAAAACTGAACCTTCATTTTGAATGGAGTCTCTTACTACACAGCACCCAGGTTGTGTTAACGAGACAGTATCTTCCTGCTCTATTAGGGTTTCTTCCTCTGTATTGTTGCAAATTAGGGTTTTTGATTCTTTTTTATATTGAAAGAGGGGGTTCTTGCGTGTGGTTTAAATAAATTAGTTAAATGTGTGCTTGTGTTTAGATGTGAGCACGTGGATTTATATTGGTTTGATGGGGAATGGAACCGGTGAATAGGGCTTCTGATTTTTGAGCTTATCATAGAGAGATGTATTATAGTCTTACTCCGTTTTGGGCTCTTGTGCTTGATAGGTTGGGTTTTTGGGCTGTGGTGGTCCATTCAATCTGTCTAGTTAGGGTTGAAATTTATGTTTGTGGGGAAATCATGTAGCCCGATTTCGGAAGAAAGTGATTATTTTCATTTTCCACCCTTAAATCTTGGGGTTTCAAGTTATTTGCCCACTAATGTTAATTTTGTGTAATATTCTTTTCAAATTACCTTCTGAAAACTTTCATTAGTTCTTGAGATTTTACAAGAAATTCCATAAATTTAGTAGTTGAATTCTCTTAAAAAATGATTCCGAGAAGAACTTTTAATAAGATTAGCATTGTTATTATTTTCTATCTTGACTTTCTCAAAAGTTTCATTTCCCCTAATCATACCTCGGTGATTAAAATGTAAAATCCAAAAAATTCAGTAGTAATTAGAAAAAAAATATTGCATTATTGTGTTATTAATTGATATTGTCTATTGATATTTGAGGTAAGCTGTATTATTCAAATTGAATTTTATCATGCTAAATTCTCTATCCTTGAAAGTTCGAGTACTGGATGACGATCTCATAGGTGGAGGGTATTAAACAAATTCTTTACCTTTGATGGTCATGAAAACTTATGTGAGCGTGTCATTTAATAGAGTGGTGTGTATTTCATGGTAGCTCTTGCATTCCTGATCGACATCTTCTGATTTTTTCTAGGGTTATTATCCTTCATAGGAGAACAATCTCGCATGGAAGACCTCTCTGGTAAATTTTTCTTAGCGAAAAAGGGGAGGCCCATAACGTAAAACACTTGCTTCTTCCACCTGTATGTGGTTTCATGGCCTATTTTACTTTCAACAAGCTTCTGTTTGGTGGAGTGTACAATGTTTTCTACAAAACTATTCTCTTTACTCCATTTATCAATGCCTTAAAAGCCACTTGCTTGATTAATTCCTTAAATTTAAGCATTTCTTCATTAAACCTTTTTAAATATACTTGCGTGGACTTATCACTTGTCTGAAAAACCCCAAAAAGTTTTGTGAATCTTTTTTAGCTGAAATGCTTTTATTGAACCGCACCATTAGCTTGGTACAAAGGTCACCAAAGCTTATAATAGATCCTGACTCCAAATTATTATATCATACATGTATTGACCCCCTAAAAGTTGTGGAAGGTTTTGCACATGGCATAACTATCATAGATGACCAATTTCAGGTTGCTTCGTATATTTTATACATGTTCTCTTAGGTTAGCAAGACCCTCATAGTTGTCTAAAATCATCTTGATGGAAATATAATTCTTGGGTATACAAGTACGCAACACTCGTCTTAACAATGAAGAATCTCAAATTTGATTTGGGGGGGGGGGCATTTTCATGCATATACTCCCCTGCAGGCTGTTTTCAATTCCTTTGTCTATAGGGTTCTAGGAGTTCAAGGTTTTTAGCATGAAATGATAGGATCGATGGCTAGCCTCCATCTCGTGATGGATATATGAGCGTCTAGAATAATTGCTATGTGCATAAGCATAATGATGATACGAACACCCTGTGGAAGGGCTTGATAACCATTAAGGCTAAAAAATCCCCAAACACTTTATTTTGCCCAAACTCCTCTTAATAATGCAATTGTATATAGGCATTGGGTATAACTTTATGGTTGTAGAGCTGCAAAGGAAGGTGTAGCTGTCAACATAACCTGGGTGAAGAGTTACACTTGGTTGATGAGCTGTTGAAGGTTTGGTTGGGCAGAAGTTTTTGTTGTGGCAGGGAGGTCTATCACACGTCTTATTTCATGAGTGCTTGATTATTTTTCTTTAATAGTGATTAGGGATGTTAATAAACCACTTCTAGAAGAACAATTAATGGTTTTTTTATTATTAATTTATCATAGACAACACAAATTAAAGATGTTACAAAATCCAATATGCTCAAGAATGAGGTTATTTGGTATTTGGATGGTGGTTAATAACACATTCAGGTCAATATTCATTTCTACAGAGCTCACGAAGTAGATGGTAGAATGCCTAGACATATGAAGAAAAAAAATCCTTTTTAATGGGGTTTAAGAACCCTCCTATAATAAAAAGTGAGTTACTTTTAGTAAGAGATTGTAATAAATACGAGAATGAACTTTAAATTCTAAGAACAAATGTGTTTATTCTTGTTTTTGTATGGTAAATGCTTTAAAAATAGAAATATGAATATTTAGAGATTAAAAATTATGAACTCTTTACCTTGGTGGTTCGTGGAGTATTTATAATCCGTGAACCTTGTCATTTTGATGGAGTGAAGAGACTAGAGAGTCATTTTCTTCTGATGACATTAATGAGAGATAAATATTTTTTACATAATATTAATGAAGAATAAATATCAATTATACATCATTAATGAGATGAAAATATGAGAGACCATTGAGAGAGTTTTTATACATCTGTTGATGGAGGGAGATAAATATCCTTGACAAGAACATTTCATGTTAAAATTTTTAAGAATAAATAAACAGAGTCTTATGGCTTTAATATGGACTTATAACGACCGCCAAACCAATTTGGCTTGGCGCGTAGCCAAGCCTAGAGGCAGTGGGTCTGACGACTCGCTACACCTAAATTCACTTACTCTCAGCACGTGGTTGGTTTTATGATGCTGGGTTTGGTAGCTTGTTATACTCATGTTCGCCTGGACTCAGAACATAGCTGAATCCAAGTATGTTGGGTCTGACAACTCGCTAGATCCATGTTTGTTTATACTCAGCACGTGGACGATCCCAAGTATGTTGGGCTCGGGATTTTGCAAGACTTATGTTTGCTTAGGCTCAGTACGTAGCTGAACCCAAGTATGTTGGGTTTGATAACTCGCCAGATTCACGTCCACTTAGACTCTGTTATTAGATTTTTTAGATAGAGACTTGATTTTTTTACAAAGCGTATAAAATATTAATTTATTAGTTCTTCTATGGGGGGTTTTGAAAGCCAAAGTTTACACCTATGACAACGATATTGTCTTGAAATAATTGAGATTTTATGGTAATTAATTAATAATATGATTCATGAAAGAGGTGAACTGAACAAATCCAAGAAAAAAATATTATATGATCAAAGATAATTCATTTTAAATCATCAATGTTACAGTTAAATAAAAGAACAATTACCACCTATAATTAAGTATTGATAGACATGAGAATTCAAAAACTGATGAGTAGAACCTATCTAGAAGAGTGGGATCGTCACAAAATAAACCAGTAAATATAATAAAGTATACTAATTAAATAAGAAAAAAAAACAAGATCCGAGTGAACTAATTAAAGATCAGTCATATTGTAAGAGCTTATGTAGCTATGCATTTCAAATAGAACATTTCTTCTTCTTTTTTCCTTTTATTGAGGTTGACTCGCACTAAACTATGGGGCGGGGGAAGAATGTCAATTCAGACCACCCTTATCATTCCACTAATTTCATGAAAGCCAATACAGACAAGGGTCCTAATCCACTTTCCATTTCATGTCTTTGTCTATGTGCATATAAGTAACCCCTTGCTTCTGCCCAGAAGAAGGCCTCTTTTTTTTTGGAATTGGTTTAAAAGATGAAGAAAATGCGCTTGTATGCTATATTTTAGAGGAAAAAACAACGGATATGATGGAACCGTCAACCATGTCTGTATTGCTAGGATTCATACACAGATGCAGCTGCAAGATACATGGCAAGGCAAAGAATTGTGGCGTTTGACTTGACCTAACCCGATTAAAAACACTGGTTAACCTGTGATCTAGGATACAACCTTACCCTCATATATTTATTTATTTTTGTCAAGACAATCCTGTAAAAATAAAAAGTATCAAGCACTACTTGGAATCCATCTATGCAAATAGGTACACACTGAGGAGAGGAGTATTGGCACACTTGTAATCTTAAAAGAGGAAAGTAAAAATAAAACCTATGGGGTTCAACAATCAGCAGCCTCCCACCTTGTATTACACAATTAAATAAAATCAAAGCTATCCACTAACAAGAATTGTAACTTGAAGAAATAAAATATTAGCATTATGTCCATTCTGTATATTATACTTCTGTAACTAACCTTTGTTGTTTAAGTTATCCATCCGCTTATAAAATGGAGCTCCTGAACAATGTTTATGCAGATCTTGTCATCCTTTAACAAAATTCTTCGTTTATCTGCCAATGTGCTAATCTGATGAGCGTGGGTTCATGGAATCCTTAGCATTAACTAGGTCGATATTATTTTATGACATCCAATAAAGTCAGAGGATTTAGGGTTAATACAACTTAACTAGAAACAAGAAACAGAATTCAAGAGAGATTTTTCACAGTGTTCAAGAGCAAGAAGCAATACAGCATATCAAGTGCCTGAGACCAACATCGCCCCAGTTTTGTACAGATCATTTGATTCCCTTAGACAAGAAAAGGATGCCCTTATCCTCTACTGGCTTTTTACTAGGATTGGGATAGTAAAGCAAAGCTATGCAAGATTTTAAAGCTGGCACTTCACAATGCACAAACAAAATCACCACTTGTCTCTACATCATCTATATCAGCATCAGAATCTATGTCATCAAGATCCATGCTCCCACCAAAAATATGACCACCAATTTTGTGCCCCTCTGCAGGTTTCCTAGCCTCTTGAATTATAGCTAATATCTCTTCAATACTTTGTGATTCTTCATTTCTATCGTCGATTTTTAAGCTACCATCCTCTTCTTCCTTTAATTCCACAGGGAAGCTCCTCAGAAACCAAGAGTGTGTTCTAATTTCTGGGATGGTAATTCTCTACAAAATTTAAGCCAAAAGGAATAAAAAAACACAGTGAGTACCGCTTAATAGAATGCTAGCAACAAAATTACAACAAAAGACAGTTTTTCCATCACTTTCTCAGGGTCAGCTACAAAAATCCGAGATAGAAGATGTTTGCATTCCTTGGAAACTCGAACATAGTCCGGAATCGAGTAGTGGACACTAAGAATCCTCTGCCATTGGTCAAAGAGTCCAGTTTTACTAACACATCAAAGCATATGATATTAATTAAAAGGGGTCAATTATTATCAATGCTGTATGTTAACTAACCTGAATTGTTTTTCTGAAGTTCCTTGAATCTTCAGGATCTTCAAACGGATAAGCCCCAACCAGCATCACATACAAGGTAACCCCACAAGACCAAACATCAGCTATCTACAATTTGAATAGTCAAATAGTGATGCTAGATGTTAGGTGATCAAATAGGTCCAGGAAGAGATAAACAATAACAAGATTGAAATGGTCTTAAATACCTTCCCATCATACTCCTTTCTTGAGAGGACTTCCGGTGCAATATAGGCTGGTGTTCCCACAGTAGATTTGGGTTGAGAATGTAACACAGAAGACTGCATAAAATGGGGTAAAACATTGATCATGTGGCTCTACAATTAAATTTACTCCATGTAAGGTAAATTCGTTAGTTCATTACCTTAGAATAGCCGAAATCACATATCTTAAGACGCGGCGCTGAGGTTCCATCTAAGAGGGTGTTTTCCAGCTTAAGATCTCTGTGGCAAATTTGCTACAGAAAGAGGAGGGTAATTTATCTATACATGGACTTTATCTATACAAACTGAGAATGAAAATCGGCTGAGATTAGTACCATAGAATGGCAGTAACTGACTCCTGATATGAGTTGTTGAAAGAAATATCTTGCCTGGTAATATTTGACAGCCAAAAATGAAAAGATCAAACACCACACAAAGAAGTAATTGAAAGTTGACATTGTTTGGTTCTACACTATACTTACCTCATCTTCACTGAATCTACCAGCATTGCATATTCTCTCAAAAAGTTCTCCACCAGCTGCATATTCCATTACTATGGCTAAATGGGTTGGTGTTAGCAGAACCTGCACAATGAATTCACCTTTCTTAAAACCTGCAAAATGTAAAGACCTGTCGAAAAGCTAAGGCAAGGCTCTTGTTTTCAAAATTGATATCTAAGAGTAAATTGGAGCTTGGACTTAAAAATCCCTTTCAAGATTCAAAATCTTCAAGTTCTTATAATTCTTGACATCAAGAATGAGTTTCTTATTGACAGAGTGTAGATTAAGCTGGCTCGGCTTGGAAAGTGCAGGTCCAAGTGCATTCTTATATATCTAAGCCTCCTTTTAAATGAACAAATTGGATTGCAGCAATGAAAACTGAACTTCCATATCAATTCAGATTCTTTCAAAGTTTCTGAAGCTTGAGAGAAGTACCGAGACCTTCTAAATCCATCTTTACATTGAGTAAAAAGACCTAGTCACTCGAAATTCTTTTACATTTCATAATCTAATAAGAAGGAAAGACATGACACTTTGCATACCTCTTTGAATCTAATTATATTGGGATGCTTCAATGACCTGTGGTTCATAATCTCTCTTTGAACATGCTCATCAATCTGCAAAAACCAAACAAGACTTCAAAATCACTACTACCATCAAATAAAAGAAAACACCAAGTTGAAAAAAAAATTATAAAAAGAAAGTCTCCAATCCAGATTAATTAATATATAAAGAAAAATAAACTAGCACAGCCCAGCCCAGATAAGACCACAAAGAACAAAATATACAAGCGTAACATCCACTAGACAAAATCTGGTCTTCAACACATATTTAACGTCTTTACGAAATTCCAACATCCACCCAACCTCAGAAAAAAGAATGAAAGAACATTGCTCAATGAACAGGAGAAATTCGAAGATGAATATATTGAGAGAGAAAAAACATGAAGTTAAAAAAAGATCACCGTTTGGCCTCTTTCAATATACTTAACAGCAAAGAGTTCACCAGTCGTTATCTCTCTAACTAGCTTAGCAACACCAAAGTTTCCTGACCCGATATCTTTCAAAATCTCATAACGCTCCATTGTTAGCTAGCTAGCTAACTATAGTATAGCTTCAATATATGTATGAAGGAAAGTAGCAAACAATGAAGAACAACAACTTCTGTGATTCCCTCTATATTCTCTCTCCTTTTCTCTGGTACTGTCTGTCTTCTCTTTATATGTTAGCGATGAGAATCTCCATAGTTTTCATGGCCAGGAATGAAAAGGCTGGCTTTGCCTTTGTGGGGCTAGTGATTGTGCGAAGGTGCCCTGCGCTTAATGGACTGTTAAAGGAGATTGAAATATAATTAAATCTTTGGAAGCTGAGAATGGTGTCAACGGACAAGGACAAGAACAAGACGATGACACGTTACACGTGGCATCATGTTAGAGGTTAGAATTTCAAGGTGTACTAACACAAGTTGTTAGCCAACGTGGTTATATTTGGGACCGTCCTCTCGTCGAGGCTACTTGAGCCTTAAGGGCACTTGCCGTCTTTCATAATTGTTTTCGGTTAAGTAGAAGAATAAGCAATCTATGAATTATGATGATGAAGATACTTGGATGACGGTATCTTGTTGGTCTAATTAATCCTTTTCAATATTCAACTATCATTGTATAAGTAGGCTTCATTAATCAATTGTGTACTTAATAATTTCTCTTAATAAAAAAAAGTTTAGGTCTTAAAATGCTCTTGTTTTCTAACAATTTAATATAATATTTTTTAAAAAAATATTAAAATAACAACATATTGGATTAACTTAGATGAACTTGAATTGATTTGTTAATTTCTCAACTTGAATCATGATACCATAATAACCTCATATAAAATAAATCAAAATAAATTATAAAGATTAATTCTCAATCAACAAAATATTAAAGTATGAAATTAAAAAATAAAATCAATTAAAAATTGACAAAAAAAATAACTTGAGTCAACCCGAATTAACCTACTAAATCCACAATTTGAGCCGTGAGATAAAGATAACTATATAAAAAATAAATCGAAATAAATTATGAAACTCAATTCTCAATTAATTCAATGTTGAAAGATGAAAATGAAAAAAAAATCAATTAAAAAATTACCCTAGTTAACTAGCTATACTCATGTTTCGGGTCATGAAATTAGGATAACTTCATAAAAAGTAAACAAAAAAAATAACCCGATTCAACTCGAGTTACTTTTCCAAACTCACGACTCATATCATGAGACTGAGAGAAACTTATATGAAGCAAATTAAAATAAACTATTAAGCATAATTCTCAATCAACCCATTATTGAAGAATAAAAATGGAAAGAACCAATCTACAAACAAGAATTTAATAAAAGAACATAAGTCAACACATGTTAACTCGTAAACTCATGATTTCGGTCATGAGACTGGGATAACCCAATAGAAAATAAACTGAAATAAATAATGAAAGTACTTAATTCATAATCACCATAATATTGAATGATTAGATTAAAAAAAAATTATTAAAAAAAATGACTCGATTGGGTTAACCCACTTAACCAGCAGTATGAGTAATGAGATTAAGACAACTATATAAAAAAACAAATTATAACAAATCATGAAACTCAATTTATAATAAATCAAATGTTAAATGATTAAAAAAAACAAAGATAAAAAAACATTATTATAATAAATAGTGTTTCATGTGGTGGTGGACCGTGAAAACACCACATCTGTTAGTTTTTGTTAATAGCTATCTTTTATTATTTTGTTTATGAATTGTTAGGATGTATTTGATTAGTGTTTTGAAATTAAAAAATAATGTTTATTTGAAGAGATAAAGATACAATCATAAAATAAACATATTGATATTTTAGTTTTGGAATGAATTTATGTATTAAAAAAAAAAAATACAATGGATATGTTTCGTTTCTTTGACTATTATTTGTCTTGACGAGACAATAAATAAACATTATCATCTATTTAAAAAAAATAAGTATTATTGAATCAATCAATTGAGTTTAGACAAGTGAACAGGTAAATTCCTTAAACTTTTTTTTTTTTTTTTTGTTGATAATATAGCAACATCAAATCGACCATGGCAAATTAAATGCCACATAAACTGCATTAAAATTTAATTAAGAAAAAAATAATTCACCTAATTTTTTATTTTATTTCAAATAGCGTCGGAGAGTACACGGCGAGTAGCAGAAAAGGACAGTCCTGAGAGATTGCAATTTGCATGTGTAGTTTTCATTAGAATAAATAAAAATAAAAATGGTAGCAAAAATTCTTCAGGTTACGAGGAGGAGGAGCTGACAAGTGGAACAGAAAGAAAATAGATTGGTTTGATCTGATGGTCCCCATTGGCCAAGATGGGTGGCCTTGCCTTCTTCTCACCCCCTTTCTTTGGAAGCGTGGTGCCCTCGTTTATAAGATGTTTGAGTGTGAGTTTTAATAGGGTGTTTGTTAAAGTTTTATTTTTTTAAATTATTTTTTTTTAATATTTTTTAATCATTATGATGTTTTAATATTAAAAATAAATTTAAAAAAATAAAAAAAAATATTATTTTAATATTTTTCTAAATAAAAAATACTTTAAAAAATAATTGGTATAACATTCTCAAAAATCCTTTCGTTTAAGTATAATTATTGGAGTGCTGCGGGCATCAATTACTATCATCTTAAATGCACCAACAAAACAAGTGGTTGCTTTTCTCATTTATAGTATTAATTTGTTTTAGGTTTAAAACATACTTTTTATAATAAAAATAATTTTTTAATTTTTTTTTATAATTTTAGATCATTTTGATATGTTAATGTTAAAAATAAATTTTTAAAATATAAAAAAATTATTTAATATATTTTTTAAAAAATAATTTAAAAAACAATCAATACTATAATCCCACATATCTTACTTATATGCACCCTTTTGTTGATTTCATTTTCATGGTGTTGACCGATTTTTTCTTTCATAATAATATTTATGTGGAGGGGATGAATGTTAAGCACCATATATCCGTATAAATACCAATATATTTTCGTATTTTTATTGTCTTTTGTCCCTTATTTACCCACCAAGCGTCTAGTTTTCATGAAAGTTGAAATAATGAAAGAGAGTTTTTTAAAAAGCCAACCTGTGTTTTCAGCCAATGTTTCCTTTTGCTTTGCCGTGTGGTTGAGGCAATCATGATATTTATTTTCTTTTTTCGTTACAAAAGCCATCATTAACATGCATGAACTAACAACGGGCCGATCATATGCGTTTTGTGTTTTCAATGCGTCTGTCTATACGACAGGCGCCTTGGATCATAGTCTGTTAATTGTCTGTGCAACATTCCTATCGGGGCCATCTTTTTTCATTTTTAATTTTTTTTATTAACGTTAAAGTTTAGGTTAAGTTGTGTGTATTTTGATTAATTTTACGGATCCTTAAATTAACAATAATATAAATCTCTAGTATCCTGAAAAGACTCAAACTCTCATCATTGAGCAACGAATCTTCTCGTAGTTTCTTTCTTTCCTTTTTTATTTTTTCATTGCTAACTAAGTGTATTATTAAAGTGACTTTTAATTTAAACCGACACTACTAAGTGTTAGTTTGCTTGGAATTTTCAGCGAAATGTCTAGTGTGATGATAGAAACTAGTTTTACTTTGAACTTGTAACTTGATCCACGTCCCCCCTCTCTCATTGAATACTAAAAAATGATGAGACATTTATGTGCGGTTAAAGAGACTAAGAATATGTTGAATAGCCATTAATTTGACATGAAAGCTACTGGCGAGACAAATTATATGGAATAACACTGTTCTTGAAGAATCACATTGTACAGAGAAAATAAAACTTTATTAACTGCTCTCCTTTGATTCTAAAATCCATTTGTTTTCGGTTGAGAAAGATGCTGATGTGATTGGAAAAAAAGAGAGAGGATATGCTGGTTTGATTGGCACCTTACATTATATGAGTGGGCATACAAAACCTAGCATTTCTTTTGGCTGTTGGAGCACCAGCTAGGTTTCCCAGAAAGCCCAGTAAACAGCATTGGCATGGCACTGAGAGGGAAATAAAATACTCATTTTTAATCAGTTCCAATAATTATAAAGAGTTTATTGCAGTGCATGAATATTTGAGTGATGCTGATCGGAATACTTGGTCGGTCGTCAAGTGGTTCTCTCTCTACCTCCTTATATACATTCCCTTCATATGGGATAATGGGCCGGAGTGCTATTTGTTGGAAATCCAAAGAGGTAAAATATTATTGCTAACTCATGACGATGGGAGCTGAGCTAATTATTTTAGCTTTAACATGTGAAATAGCAAACTAACCGAGAGATTTTTTATTTTAAACCCTGCATTGAAAAAAAAATTTGTTTTATCAAATCTTAATCCATTGTGATAGCATTACATAATAGCTGAAATAAATTAAAGAATTAATAAGCTATTACAACAATTAAAAAAAAACAGCTATTAAAGAATTAAAAAGTTGTAGCTGTTAAAAATTTGTTTTTAAAAAAATTGTTAAGATCTTTTGACGGTTAGAAAATTGATTTAAAGTGTTTAAAAAATTATGATTTCAGTTTAAAAAGTCAAGAACAAATTATTGCTAGAGAAAAAGTTTTAAAAAATACAAGCGTTATCTTGTGCATAGGGATCATAAGTTTTCTTTTTACCCGGTTTAACCTTTTACACGTGAATCCACTATCTTTTTTTTGTTGATAATATTTCATGTCAAAATTCACAATATAAACATTAAATAAAATTTTTATTTTTTAATGTAAATTAAAAAGCCTTATATATATATATAATATATTTACAAGAAATAAATTGTATTTCTTCAATATAGAATAAAAAGATTCCTAAAATAATATTCATTGTTTACAACAATCGTTTCGTACAAAAAATGTTCTTGATTATAACGGTAAATAATCAAGACCTATAAGTGAGCGTTGAGAAACGCGGTTATACCCGTGTTTTTTAAAAATTTTAATTTTTTATTAAAAATTAATTTTTTTATAAGTTTTGGATCGTTTTGATGCGCTAGATGTCAAAAATAATTTTTTAAAAATAAAAAATATTATTTTGATGTATTTCGGCACGAAAAGCACTTTAAAAAGAACTACAACCATACTTCTAAATAGGTCATAGAGACTTAATTTATTAATATAGATTAAATGAAAATCTTAATATAGATTATATCTAGTGAAAATTTTGCAAACCCATCAACTAAAGCCTTGGTAAGAAAAAAAGAAGATCTAGAGAGGTAGACGAGATGTTCGTAAGGGATGTCCTCAGGAATTAATTTATTTAATTGTTATATAATCCCTCCTTATGAATTTCTATAGCTCTTATGAGCGGGATGTCAGGGTTGCAAGAATATTAATTCTTCACATAATTCACCTGCATGGGTGTCAGAGTGGAGCCGTTCTACACATAAACAAACAATGATCTTATATTCATCGAAAACGGTGTTTCCTGCACATAAACAAACAATTGCTTGATAATTTTGTAAAAGCATGCATAGTTTGACACGTTACAAAGAAATTGAACGGGTCTGACAATGGTAACATCGCTGACCTCATTAACGTGCATCTTTAAGCATAAGAGGCCTAATTGTATTATGGCTGCAGGATTCGCTCACTTTCTTGACAAAATGTTAAGGAACTAAAAGAATGATCTCGTTCATGAGCTAATTGGTTACGTATAAGCATCTTTTTTCTTGTGCTTGTAGTTCTTAAGGTCTTCATCACCAAGTCATCTTGCTTCTTGAGGAATTTTAATTTTCTGTATATGAACTCGTACGAGCATCCTTTTCGAACCCACTTGGTGAATTAATCTCGATCTTGCCAGCGAAAGCCTTACCAAATGCATAAAGAATTGATTACAATTTATCTCTGTAATTTATCAAAATCAATTAATTAGTTCCTATGGTATCAGAAAAGATTAAACTATCTCTTGAATAGCGTTGATCATCCCCAGTTTAATACATTTTTTTTTCTTCCAAAAATGCCTTTTTTTCCTAACCAAATTTGCCCAGGTACCTCTCTTTTCTTTATTCTACTCTTGAAGAAAGGAAAAATAAAATAAATTTGATAAGAACACAAAATTGACCACTCCAGTCCACCCCCTGTCAACTTGATCATTCTCCAAGCTCCACGGCTTCGATTTGACTTAAGAAAAGAAGGGTTTGATCGATGCTCATGTTAGATCATGGTTTGATTGACGACCCTTTGGATTTATCCCTATATATGATCAGGTTCAGCCTCAACTACTTATGGTTTGGCTTAGTCCCACCAGCACCAAATTATGTCCATTCACATCTTAAGTGGCAAATCATAAACAAGTGACCCAGAAGACAAGAAGATTGAATTATTGATTAGGAAGTTTCATTTGATTTGAGACCCAACACTTGAAACCCTAAACAGTATTCTTAGAATAGTACAACAGCAGTTGTTCCAATAGTATGGCACCATGCATTCCAAGCAATGTGAATGGCACCAAGTCATTTCAATAAACATTTCTAGCAGAGCTAAAAGGGAAATAGTTTGAAGAGCATAGAAAGGAAAAAACCAGGATTAGATAATGTTTTTGGTCATGTCTAATCTTGTCTATGTTGCGTATCGATGGGGTTATCAAACAGTTGTAAGACAGGATAAGTGTTCAATGTTTCTTCTCGACAGCTTGGCTTTCCGTTAGTTATCAGTATAACCTACCAGGGAGGATGTTCAATATGTTCAAAAATATGATGCAATAAGCAACGCATCACCAAGAAACCAATATAGAACTAGGATGGCACAAATCGTTACTAAATAAAACTTTGGATTGATATCTATACCCAAGTTTTCTTCAAATTTAGAACTAGAGCGCTTAAGTTACACTCTTATATACATGAAAGGCTTAAATTCCATATAATGTAAATTTCAGCGTTTCACTTATAGTTCATACCCAGGGAATCTGGAACTTTCAGGCTTGAGAAGATCAAACCAAAGGCAAGCTGTTCCAGCTAGTCCTTGAAAAAGAGAATAGGCATGATCAGCTCCACGAGCATGACCTATGGTCACGAGTCCACTAGCATTATGATATAAGAAGCTTGCAAATGCGTTTGCTCTCTCCTCATATATGCTCTCTCCAGTAAGGCGATAAAGGGAAAGGAAGGCATAAGCGTTTCCTGCCACACCATCGGCAAGGCCTACCTTCTTCACTAGCCCACTCTTCCAAACAACTTCCCCTGCTTCTATAGCAGCATCTCTGAACTCCCTATCATTTGGAAACATCTGCCCAACACAAAAAAAAAACAAAAAAATAGTTATCACCAGCGACTCAGCCTCAATATTTGGCTGATAAAACTAAGGGTTTCGAACATTTGAATTGAATATGTATCCCATTATGATAGGTAATTGGTTCATTATACACGAGAACAATTTACAATATGTTTCCCACTTTTCAGGTCTTATTATCTTATAACTATCACAGTTATAATACAACCGCGATTTCTAACTATTTAAGTACTTCCGAATGCAGTTAGCTTGTGCATAGTTTGCCACATGAATCACCTTTTAGGCTTAAGCAAAGTACCAATCAAGTAAGTAACTATTTTGCAACTTACCATGCAATGTTTGTAATTAAACCAGTGTGATAATGATGAAAGAAGTTGTGCTGAGCATGAGTAAGTGGATATAATTCTGTAAAATTGTCACAATAGATGGATTCTCGTGTACAGACACTCAAAATAAACTTGACTTAGTATGTAATGCCTACCTCAGATGCCTTGCAGAGGGTGATGACCATGCCAGTTGCACCATGTGACCATTGCACCAATTTGTCCCTCGGGTTTCCTTCGCTTGAAGGGTAATTTCCGCTATGACGGAACCGGTTGCTCATCATGTACCTTAAAGTTGCCTTAACATCCTCGGCATCCTCTTTGGAAAGAGGAAAGTTAAGTAGCACTTGCAAGATTCCAGCAAGGCCATTGGCTGCACCCCAGTACCGTGTGCCATGCCATCTGTACATCAGTGGACAGGCTGCATTGTCAGATGCCCCTGCTCTGCCCCCAGCTAAAACAGCGTCAACAACAGGCAAAAGAAGATCACTAGGTAACGTCCCTTCGCCAAGATGCTTGTTTATGAATAAAGCAGCCCATAAAAACCCAGCTCTCCCATACATAAGCTCGTATGACATCCCAAAACCACCCTCCTCAGGTCCAACTGGGAGGGCTCTCTCTTGTGCTACCTATAAATCAATCAAACAAATAATAAGATTTTTGTTTTCCATTGGATTGAATTGTTGACAATAACTACCCCGGTTATTAAATGAATCATTATCAAATAAGATTACGATATGAAAGAGAGCTGTTCAAACATTAGAAAACTCTTTACAATTGTGATAGAGTTTAAGCATATCCGGGATTCCGGGTGGGTGAAAAATCATCATCACTTTTGAACTTAGTGCTTAAAAGAAAGCAAGGCCTATTGCTCCATCAATGATTCCCAGAGGTACTGTACTTCTAGGCTCTAGCATAAGAGCAAGAGTCCTGATAGGGGAAAAAAGTGCAGCAGCTCATGAAACAGCAGAACACGTTCAATTTGTGCAATTATAGCCAAATGCATCTTATTTTGTTTGGACTACTATAGCTCCCAAATTAAGGAATGGAAAGGGAAGCATATGTGAAAGAGCACTACATCATCATTATCCAGTGTTCAAAATCGAAGCTACACTGCTAAGCACTGAAGTGAATATGAAGATGCAAACACAGCGGATCATATTCTTAGTTTTCCAGTGGGCAGAGGCCTGGATAATAACTCAACGAAACCGACCAAGACCAACAGCTGGTGGTATCTTATCAGATTGTGTCACTGAAGCTCAAATTGACGTCTCATGAGCCATAGGCGTCCCCACCCACCATGTTGAAGCTACAAGCTTGTATCATAGAATGAGTCATAACAATGCTCGAATTCGAGTGAGGCATCTATCTCTTTGAACATTAGGAAATAAAGGCAATTTGACCCTGATAGAGACACTTCGCATAAGACCAGTTGTTCGCTGGCTTTCTGGCAATGGGCTCACCAATTACCATTCACGCTAAGAAATCCCAACAAGACTACTGGGCCACATTCCAAGAGAGGGGGGATAAATACCTACCATAGACAAGATGACAAGGACGGGACCGTGTCTGGAAAGCATCAGATGCGTTTGCTTTCTGAAGTTAAAAGAGATGCCTTCCACCATATAATTAAGCATATCCATAATAACATTTTAAAACAGTAATCCTCTCGTTAGTGTTAGGGATGAACTTGTAAGTTGAATGACAATTTTCTCATATTGGTTGAAAGATTAAATTGTGAATGTCCAGACTCAAATATGCATTTTTACGAATGCTCAAGGCAGTCTGGAAAATTCAAGAAATCCATGTCCGACAAGTGTTGCCAACTGCAGTCGAGGCTTTCCAATGACGGACGAATATGAAATGTAACCCACAAAGAAGAAGAAATTTAGAAAAACCTCTTCTCTTTCATGGCCGACAGCAGATATTCCATATTTTAACAAATATCTTTAAATTGTTCTCTCCTGGGCAGGCAAGAATTTATGCTACGTGCTACCATACATTTGACAAGGAAAATTAGACTCTTATCAAATGTATTGATAATGATGAAAATTGAGAGTACCTCAAGGAAGAGATTCAAAAAGAAGTCACGTCTTTGATGGTCCCCCTTGTAGTTAGCGGCCACGGCTCCAAGGGCATATAATCCTCCTCTCCCACATAAGAAGGTCAAGGTCATTTGCCTGTGCATCCACCATTTCAACCGTTAAACGTCAAAGAAAGAGAGAAGAAATAATTTTATATTGAAAATCCCACAATTGGTTGTATCTTTCTGAAAATATTTTTTCTAATTTAGGAGACCAAAAAAAAAGTTGCAGAAATTAATGGATTTATTTTTTGAAAAAAATTGTCATTTAAACAAATTGGACCGCCGTAATTAATGAAAGTGTTTCCCACATGAATGACATAGACACTAGACAGCTAAAAAAAATCTGAAACTTTATCTTCTACGAATTGACATACTGATGCAAATTTGGAAGACCTTACAACCACCAAAATATTTGCAAGATATTTTTACAAAAATGGTGCTCTAGTAAAGCCACATTCACCGCTAGAACAAGACTTGAAAAGGCTGTTTATCTTAGCTTTTCAATCTATTTTTTATTATAAAAATGTTGAAAAGCTAAGATAAAATAAAAAAATATGTTGAAAAGCTAAGATAAATGTATATTTAATCAAATAGCTTCATGTCAACCCACGTGTAATTGTATTTTAGATATTGTTTTTATAAAAGTTAAAATAATATATTTTTTATTCATACATGCTTTTCATTTATTTTACAAATAAAATATAAAAAAATAATCTCAAAAATAATCTCAAACCATAGTTATTAAACCTGATCCAGGGTTTAACCCAACCAAGCGGTCAGGTCACATAGGTTGAACCGGGTCACCTAGAAATTTTTTTAAAAACATTATGTTTGAGATTTTAATATCCCACATATAGAAAAGTTTTGAAACGATACATGTGGATATATATTATAAAAAAATATAAGGTATAAAATGTCATAATTATCTCATATAGAAAAGTTAATAAATAATTTATCTGAATGTAAATTATATATAGTTATCTTATCTTGAAAAAATTAAGAAACAATTCATATGTATATAAACTACAAAAAAAAAAAAATATAAGGCTAAGTATATTTTTAATTTGTCAAAATAAATTATCTATATGATTAGAGGATTTATGATAATTTAACTTAGTAAGATTGAAACTTGATGAAGGGAAATCCCTTGTTTTAGAAAAAGTATTTATTTATTTTAAAAATTATTCTTTTAAGATTTAGAAGATATTTAAAACTATGGTTACAGTTGTTTTTTAAAGTATTTTTTATTTGAAAATATATTAAAATAATATTTTTTTAATTTTTTTTAATATCAGTACATTAAAATAATCTAAAAATACTAAAAAAATATTAATTTAAAATAAAAAATAAAAAAACACTTTTAAAATATAAAAAAAAAACAATCCCTTAATTCATATTCTTCATGCAAGTATAATAATTCATGTATGCATAAGGAGCCAATGAGGTACAGATAATTGAATATCAGTCAATAATTTACCTAGAGGAGGCATGTGCGGAAACGGAACACGTGTCAACAATGTTGGAGCACAATAGCAAGTCCTGCTCATTACCGGTAACCTCGTACGACCTCAAGCAGGTGAAAGCTGTCCCCAGAAGACCCGTATACACTGTCGGGTCAATACCCGCACCCATATTGCTATCTCTTTTCCACGTCGCCTCCACCACCTACACGGTGCAGCACAATAATTCACCTTCCTTAGCTAACCCAATTAACTCGCTTCACGGGACACAATATATTTTTTATATTTATAATTCTCTTAAAAAATATATTTATTATGGTATTTGATATTTTCCATGACAGTGACGTGTGGTAAAATTCTTAAATATTACTGGGAAAAATCCAGTTTTTACATTTTTAGTTTTGATTTATAAAAAGGAAAACTTTTAAGGGTTAGTTTGATTGCTAATTATTAAAGAAATTTATTTTCTTTCTCCAAACCAAGGTAACTCTTACAATTGTACCTAAATATATTATATATATACGATGAAGAAAAACAAATTTTTTCCAATCAATTAGAGCATTCTCAGACTAGCTCGCCGGCCTAAAACTCTTAAGGACAAGACAATGGAATGCTTATTTATTTATTTATTTATTTATTTTGCTTAAGTCATAACACATACATGAACTCAAAGAAAGAGGTCCTGTATTAAGAAAAAAAATAAAATAAATGCATACCTGATCCTTGAGAGAAATGGCAGCTTTGAGAAGAATTTCATTAGGGATTAACATATCTGCAGCAGTTGGATCTAGATGGTGAATCAAATCTAGCCGTTCGTTGCTGCTCTCCTCATGGTTCTCTTGAGAAGTTGCCTCCACCGCAGATGACATGGTTACTTTCTTATTTATTTATTAAAGTTTCAAACTTCACTTTTGCGACTAGTTTTGATTATCTGGGAGTTTTTTTTTCTCTCTTCGAAGAACACTAAGGTTGAAGGTTGTCTGAGAAGTGGGAAACCCAGAAATGAAGGAAAAGAGGAGCAATGGAAGTGGAGTGTTCTCTGGTGCTGGGTTATGTTTTCATATATTGGGAGTGTAAACACGGAGACATGTTGTAAATGTGCCACGTTATCCGTCTTAAATCTTAATCTATTGGACAAATATTGATAGCATAAGAATCACGTTCTCTCTTCTTCTTGTTTGTTTTTTTTTCATTTCAGGTATTTAATTAAAACGTGTGGACCAGTTTTTTTTAACCTATATGGGTCAAGTGGTCGGAGACGTTGCCTCACATAATAAATTTGTTTATTTATGTTATTATTTTAAGAACATATATTATGCGTGAGTCACAAAATCTAATTTAATATCTTTAGAAATAAGATTGATGTGTTAGGTAATTAGTTAAATTTTTAGTTTAAGCAATCTCATTCTTTCTTTTTGGCTACTATGTATGGTGGATTGATATGAAAATTTCAAGTGGGCGGTAAAGGCAGGTAATGTTTGGTAAGTTAAGGTGGCTGGTAGCTGTGGTAGTAGCAGTTGATGTTCGGTAAGTCAGGGTGGTTAAAAGTTGTGGTAGTAGTAGGTAATGCCTCGTAAATCAAGGTGGCTGGTAGCTGGTATTTACAACAGGTTCTATTTGATCGACGTGTGAACTCTCCGATAGTAAAGTTAGTAACTTTATAGAGAGAGAAAGTGCAATAATATTTTAGAAAGATAAACTCTGAAAATATATGTGTGATGAAAATGTTAAGAATGAAGAGATTGTGAACCCTGAGTTTGAAGAATTCATGGTGTATTTATAGCCCATGAGTTTTGTTATTTTGTAGAGAGGAGGGGCTGAAATGTTATTTCACTCTTGTGATATTTTAAAGTGTATTATACTCAAAATAATACGTATTGGATCAAAATAAAATTCTAAGAAACCCGCATGGAGTCCTAAAAAAAATTCATAATAAAAATATATTAAAATAATATTTTTTATTTTTAAAAAATTATTTTTAACATCATTCTATTTAAACAATTTAAAAATAAAAACAATATATTAAATTTTCATAAAATATCGTTTAAAATGTAATTTCAAAAGGCATCTCTTTGATGACAAGCATAAGAACGTAAAAAAAAAATACAGAGTTTCTTAAACTCAAATCTAATCTAAAATCTCTCTCAAAACTCTCCCACTCTCTCAACCTCACAACTCATAAAACTATATTTTTCGGACTTATGAACACTCACTCATGTTCACCAAACTTGAATCTTGCTAGTGCTACCTCCTCTTCCTCCAGGACCTCTCATTACTTGCGCACCCATTCAACTTGATCGTGGACCGTTGTTTCTAAATTTCACATGTTGTTTATTTTTAAGATTTGTATTTTAAAAAGTAAGTTCTAAAAAAATACAGTTAACTATAGCTAAGTTAGTTAGATTTAGATATGTGTTAAGTAAAAATTATGATTGAAATTTATATATAGCAAAAAATATATATAAAATGTTTGGCAGAAGTATGGTTGCAGTTGCTTTTCAAAATACTTTTTACTTGTAAATGTATCAAAATAATATTTTTTTTATTTTTTAAAAATTATTTTTGATATCAGCACATCAAAATGATCTAAAAACACAAAAAATATCTTAATTTGAAGCAAAGAAAAAAATAAAATAAATTTAAATTTTTTCAAAAAAGTTTTTTAAACGCAAAAACAAATAGGGTTTTACGAAACTCAATTAAAAAAACATGTAAAAACTGCTTCACAAAAACTGCATTTCAAACTTCATTTTTAGGAGGCCCCATATTACAAAACATAGTTTAGTTTATTACTAAATATCTTACTGTATTTGTTTCACGCAAATACAAAAATGGTAAAAAACAAACGCAGTTTTCTGACCAATTTGCTAACCTGTCTTTAACTTGTTCTCAAAAACATATTAAAATTTGAATTAGTAAGAAAGTCGAATGTAAGAAAAGAAAAATTCATTACATAGAAATAGAAAGAAAGGGCTTTTTTTTTATCAGGTATATAAACATTTTAATATTGAGGAGGAAAAGAGTAGCAGAAGTTTTTTTTAAATTTTTTTTTTTTATCTCTGCATCCCCATTTGTATATAATTTGCTCAATTAGAAGGCGATGGAAGCAAGAGAATTAAGCAGTATATGCCTCACATTGTATTATTAAATAAATATACAAGGAAGTGATCATCTTGCTTTTTAGGTTAGATGTTCCTTTAATTTAGTATTCTGTTTTTTAGGTAACAATGTAATGAAAGTAGATAATGAGAAACACATTCACAATGTGAACTCAGGCGAACCTTTGCCTTGTGAAAGGAAGAAAAACTATCTATGCTTCTGAAACAAGCTTAAAAGCATGCAGAAATCAAGTGGATATGATTATTCACCTATAATGACTGTTCTTTTCTGTGACCATCACCACCAACTGGTTGTCCCCTTCTGTTAGAACCTCCTCTCCTCAGTAGAATATCACCAAATCTTCGTAAATATGCTCGTTTTCTCATAGAGTTTCTTTCGTTCTCCGGATCATCTAGATGATCATGGTCCTCTGGTTTTGCTGTTGGTGATTCTTCTTCTTCATCATCAAATATTGATCCCCTAAGTGGATCAGAATTTTCAGAGCCCTCATCCTCATTATTATTGTTTTGTTTATCAGGAGTTTTGCTGTTCTCATCTGCATCCTTGTGTTTATGGGGAGTTATTACCTCTTTAAGATGGCAACTGCATGCATGGCCAGGTTTCTTGCCATCTTTGTGCTGCTTCTCCTGTGCACTCTGTGACTTTTGCTTATGTTGGTTTTCCTTATATTCCACATTAAATTCCTTTTCTGATGCTTCAGAGAGAAGTTGCTTCAACTCTTTGATTTGTTCGAGAGCTGCAGCTTCATTAATCATAAGGTTCTCGTTCTCTTGAGTAATGAAAACCAAAGCATTGTCTTTTTCATCTAAGACATCTTTGAGTTGGGAATTCTCAGCCCTGGCAATTCCTGCAGCTTCTTTCGCAACATTAGCTTCATTCAGGGCCTGTTTAAGTATATCGCGCACCTTCTGAGTCTCTTGCTTAGATATCCTGTTCATGTTTTCGGCTGTTCTAAGCAATTCAAGAAGTTTACTGTTCTCTTCCAATGCACAGGACTTCTCGTCTTCGGCTCTCTTGATGCAATCAACAAAGCCAGTCTCTTTCGCATTCCATGCCAGAAGTGATTCATCAGCCTCTATTCGCAACCTCTCAGTTGTTTTTCTATATCGATCAGCTTCTTTCGTTGCTACATTCAAAAGATTCCTATACATGTCCTCAATGCTATTTAAATTCTCCCGCAAGTTTTCTGCCTCCGTTTTGAAGTGCTCCAGCTCTTTCTGGGTTAACATGAGCTTTTCCCTTGTTTGGCTGGCCTCTGTTGCAACTTCAGATAGGGCTAATACCAAGTCATCCATTGCCTTCTTGCTATTCTCTTCTGCCTCAGTTGCTAGCTTCAATTCATGTTTAAGCAACTCCGTCTCCTCAAGTCGATTCTTGGTCTTTGATGCTGAATGTTTTTCGCCCTCCTGTGCACGTGTTCGGTTCTGTCTTGCCAACTGAAGTTCAGACTTGAGACTTTCTAGTTCTCTTTGCAATGAAATCTTATCCCCATCATGTTTTTCCCATTTCTCAACCCTCTTGTGAAGGGAGGTAATCTCAAGCTTCGACTTTTCAAGCAATAACTTGGTCTGTTCAAGCTGCTTTGTTTGAGCAGCAAATGAATTTAACAATTTCATTTCTGCTTCTTTCCCTCTCTGTGCCTCAGCCTCAAGTTCTTGAATTCTTTTCTTACTCTGGGATAATAAACCCAAAGCATGTGCCTCAGTTGATTTAACTTTAGTCAACTCCTTTTTCAGATTTTCCATTGAGTTATCGTACTCTAGCAATTTGGCCTCCACCTCTCGTAGCTTTCCAACTTCAACTTTCAAAGATGTGATTGTCATTTCTTTGATCTTCAACTCTTGCTTTGATTTTGACAATGATTCCATTACTGAATTGAGTTCCGTAAATACATCAGCAGTCTTCCCATTAGACATTGCTCCTTCTAACCTGGCATTTGACTCATCGGCCACCATTTTCATCTCTTTAAGCTCATCACGCGCTCTATCTCTTTCCCTTTTCGCTACAGTCAATATCTCCTTCATATTCCTCAGCTCCTCTTCAACTTTACCCTTATCTTGCTGCATCTTAATTTCAACTCTTGAGACTGGTTTCTAGCTACAACAAAGAACAACATCACATGATTATGATGTGAACCACCTGGTCTCAAATTCTGAACCATTGCATGGTAATTGGAAAGGAGAATGAGATGTAAAACAAGAAAGATATTGCAAGGGAATACAGAAAAAGGAAGAAGTCCAAGGAATAAAACTCGAAACTCAGCAATCAAGTTTTCTAATAAAACCTACTTTAAATAAATTCCTGAAAGGTGCTGAAAAATATAATTAATCAAATAATATCCTACAAATCTTGCTTTCTATCAGAATTGTTAAATTTTAGCCACAGAACTCTAATTGCCCCATTTTAGACATTCGTGTACTGTCAAAGAAGAATCCAAATTCAACCCTAAAGAGGTATATGAACCTTGAATAACAACAAAAGCTGAAGAAAACAGGATCGTTAATTACCTCAAATAAGATCCTCGAGGCTGTTGTTGGAGAGACTGGTGGATTTTGGATTGATCTGTGATGTTCGCTCGTTCCCTTTGCTAAGTTTTGATGCAGAAAAGGGCTTAGATTACACAATCAAAAAAAGGTTCTTAATTTTATGAAATCTCAAAGGGCTCAATTCTTAACCACACCACCAGGTACATGAAAGAACAGAATTATATACAAGAAGTTACAAGAAGGAAAGAGAGGAAGAAATAGAACAAAAGAACCATTCAAAGCCAAATATTTTATAAAACATGAAAAGATATTGCACATATATAAAGAGAGAAAACTAATGCAAGGAATTAAAGAGCAAGGGAGGCAACAAACTACCCAGACAACAATCATGTAATGCATAGGTTCTGCTTGGAAGACAGCATTATGGAATTGTTTCTTGTTAGTTATCGTGTAATATCTTCCAAATTTGGAAAAATGAAGACCAGGATCTCAAGATCAATATTGGTCTTTGAGAAATTCTTGGGGAGAGAGAGAGAGAGAGAGGGTTTGGTTTGGTTAGATATGTAAGAAAAATCCGAGGTTGGCGGGTTTTCCAGCAAGACAAGCTAACGGCTCTAACGGTTCAAATCTTTTTGCCGTTGGGGCAAAGGGGAGAATGTTGTAACCCAAGGTGGTAGACCGGTTAAGTTCCTTGGTTATTTCTTTTGACTTTCCAAGTTAATGTACAAAGTTTGTATATTTAAAATTGTTTATCTAGATACGTGGAAGGTGTAAGAATACTTAAAGTTTATTTTTAAAATTATTCATATAAATTATTTAATCTCGATTAATTAATGAGTGCGGCATAAAAATACCTTTTATTGGGGGGGGGGGGGGGGGGGGGGGGGGGGGAAGAAAATAAAAAAAGGAGAATAATGTGTGTGTATTTTATGCATTTGTAAATCCGTCCATTTTGCTATGTTCTTATTTATTTATTATTGTTGCTCGTAATTGATTTTAGCGTCTGTTCCGTCAGTAATTAAATCCGTCGGTAATAATATACCAACGAATTTACCGATGGAAAAAACATTACCGACAAACAATTCACCGACGGATCATTCTCGTCTGTGATGCCGTCAGTAATATAATTACCGATGAAATATGTGTCTTATACCGACAGAATTTTTTCATCAGTAAAACTGTTAAATCATGTAGTGATTTATGCAACTCATAAAAATAAAAGTTGATGTATAGGATTTATATGGAAGATAATCCCTGTTGTCGAAAGGATCTAAGATTAAAGAATGACGAGGGATAGAGAAGCAATCATCCTTCAACATCAGCAACCAGAAGTCGAATCGTGAAGTTGCTATAATGGATTGCCTGAACGTAATATTTTACCGTCTTATTCTTCAAGTATAAAGCTGGGCGGTTGTTTTCACAAGTAAGTTCATATTTTTTGTTGCCGCAGCTATTATTGGGATCAGTACTTAATTAGTCGAAAAGGGTAGCTAATATGGATGTTGCCACAAGATGGAGCACAGTAAACAGTACTGTTCTTTCTAGCACTGCAACTCTGGTGGCCTGCTAGGATGACTAGAAAATGAAGGGCTGGGTATGCACCGAAAAGCTGGCGCTTCAAGATTCCACTCAACATCGACAGAAAACTTGCAGGGAAATAAAATAATGGCTTTGTTTTGTTACTCTGCCTGCATATGTATATATTATGTGGACTTGAGAACAATACTCTTTTATAAGTACCATCAATATTAGCAAGTGATCGATCATGGGTCAAGTCTACGAATTAGGAAATTACATGAAGAGCTCGCACCAATGAAAAGGGGAAGCCAACTTTGAATATTATTGCAATGGGAAATTACACGAAGGGTTCCCACCAAAGAAAGTGAAGGTATTAATATATGACTTTGCCGCAATTACAAAATCAAGGTATTAATATATGAAAAGAATTTGACCTATACAAAATTATAATTTAAACACAGTAAAGGGCAGAGTACTTTAATATTAGCAAAGACAGGGGTCACTTTTATTGTTCATGTGAACACTCAACCATTTAATTTTGCTTCTTGTTTTATTTGAACTTTTTTTTCCTTCTAATTTCACGCCAAATTACATTTGAATTAGGTTCAAATTATCATAAAAATACAAGATTACAAAAAAAAAAAGGATGAAAAGTGAACAACAAAAATTACTTGCCTCACATCAAATTCATGACAATTTTTATTTTGATTCAAAATTTTATTTTATTTATTTATTAGTTATTGTATTTGAAAAAAGATATAAAATCGCTTGAAAAAGTTGGAGAGAGAAAAAATCATCATTTAAGCTACTTTTTAGAAATGATACTTGTCATTCTTGGTGTTCCATTTAATGAGGAAAGTTTGATAGTAGTGATTGTTTTCCTTAAACGTCTTTAAAAAAAAGATTAGGTTTCATTAATTTAGAGAATTTTACTTTAGTTAATTTGCAGTTTTTTAAATGATTTTGAGGTTTTTTTGAGTTATTATGTGATTTGGGGGGGTGTCTGTGGTGTTTTAAAGTGAAAAATAAACTAATCTCTTTTTTTATTTTAATCTTTTTATTGTCCAAGAAAAATTATTCATGTACTAAAAAATAAAATGAAATGGTAATTCTAGTAGGAATGATACAACTATAATTGTTTTTTCCTTCTTCTTTTTTTGTTGTAGTAGTTATCCTAGTGATGGCAAAAATATATATATATATATATATATATATATATATATATATAGACATTTTTCTTGGATTTTTTCCCTCTTTATACTTGGCATATGGCTTGTTTAATTTATAACTAATTTTTTTATTTGTATCTTCATTGTTTTGTAATTTTTTTTTAGTTTTTTTTCTAACACTTTTTTAAAAAAAATATTATTATTTATTTCTTATACTTGGAATATTTATCATTATATACTTGTTTATTTATACAATTCCTTTTATTCTTATATTTATTTTTGTATGGTATTTATACAATATCTAGAAAAATAACTGTGATGTGAAAGAGCTGAAAAATTTTGCATTCCGTACTCTTTCGAATCACTTGATATTTTTGTATACAAAACCATGACAAATAATTAAAGATGCTAGGACCACTGTACTTAATTACCAAGTCAATAGAAGACTGTAGCTAGGGATTCTTCATCCTGAATTTTCCAAGTCAATAGAAGACCAGATGGCCAATATACTTGAATTGGGTCTGGGTATGGAGTTCTATCTAATATTCTTGGATACGTCGCAAGAACCAGACTCAATATTTTTTAATTAAGTCCGGTTATGGAGCTAGATTCAATATTTTTAAATCTCATTTTAAAATTAGATTTAATATCAATAAAAACACATCAAAATATATTAATTTAAAATAAAAAAAATAAAAAATTTTAAATTTAAAAAACATGTGAAACCCAATCCAAATCATAAAAAAAAACTGAGTCATTACAATTTGATCGGCTCGAATTCGATTGAATCAGAACCTAGCAGACATTGGTGTGGTATAGAAATAAAGAACACATCACAGGAAATGTATAAAATAAAATTAATAAAAGAATCGTAAATCACCAAGCCTAAATCCATCTACAATCTAGAACAAAATGGAATTACAATGCAGGACTTTGGTTTCTTAGATCATTTTTCTTCAGAGTTCATAGCTATGACAATAAGCTCCCAAAGACAAACATGTTCTTGAAAAATTTGATAAACAAACTTAAATCATCTGTAACAATATTTACAGACTCTGATGACAGATTGGTGAAACTTCATTTCTTTAATCTGTTTGTTGAGCAAGTCCAAGCAAGCACTAAACATTTTATTCTATCTAGAATATCTATTTCGAGTGGAAAAAAAATAACATTATTCAACTTGTTTCAATTATACCATGAAAATACAAATAATAAAGAAAACACAACCAAACTGAAATCACTTCAAAATTGATATACTAATTATTTGGGGGTGAAATCGCTATATATACACTAAATTTAGGTTTTTTTTATATTGTTTGATTGGGGTTTCAATATTAAATTAAATTCTGCCATAAAGTGATCTTACACGAGTTTTTGATACCTGGACATAAAAAAGAAATGACCTATAAACTGAGATATGTTGTTTATTTGATATAAGTGTACTACATATTAAACTTGAGATTATTCCAATATAGTTTAGTCTGTGTTTTGATTTTGGTGCTTAGAACTGTAAAACGGGTTAGATTTACGTCAAGTTACAAAAACATATTTACTATTGTTTGTTTTGGTCTAATCAGTTTATTTCTGTTAAATTTAAATTATTTAGAAGTTAAATAAGTATTTTATTTCAGTCTTCATATCATTTGTATTTTATACTATTTATATTTTAAAGTAGTTTTGTTATATTTGGATTGCCCAATGGTTAAAGGAAAATTGTATCCGTGATTGTGTAGATTCAGCTGAACAAGGTGCACCCAATATTATTTTGATATATTTTTAAATAAAAATATTTTAAAAAATAATTATTATTATATTCTCAAACATCCAAAAATTATTTACTCGCAAATCATAAGTAATTTGGTTTTTGCTAGGGTCAGCTCTCAAAAAATTATTACCAAGGTTAACAAAAATTAAAGGAAGCTAGAGAGATCACAGTACCCAGGAATTACTTTTAACAACAGATTTTGAATGGAGAGGAAGCATGTACTAAATTAACAGAAAAGTAGGGTCCTAAAACTGGTCACTTTGTAATTCTAAAACTGTATAATAAAAATGTTGAGAAAATAACATTTGTTAAAAAATTATTTAAAAAATAATATAGTTTTAACATAACAATTATTGAGTTGTTTTCAAAAGTTATTTCTAAGCTAAATTAATTAATCATTATAAAAATCAATTCAAATTATTATAAAAATCTAACGGACAAGTGTAATTCAAATTTTTATAAAGATTTAATGGTCAAGAAATAAAATTTAAAATCTAATAGTTAAGAAAAAATAAATTACCAAGAATACACTGGAACTCTGTTTTTAACATACTCAATAATATTTTAAAAGAATTTCAACGTAACAATTCTAACCACTTTAAAATTTTAAATACCATCAAATATAATCTTAACTTAAGAATTTTATTCAAAGTTAATTTAGAATTAATTATAATCTCATTTTATTTATTTAAATCGTGTTTAACAATAATTAATATGTTATAAAATGTTATAAAAAAAACTTTCAATTTGGTATAATTTATTATTTAAGAGTAATTTATTTAAAAATATGATCGGGGTTGCGCATAATACAGTTGTTTTTTAAAAAAATTATTTAATTGATACTCATAACTTGTTCAAACAAACCCATATCATTCTTCCAAAAAATTTACCAAACTACGTCAATTTTTCAAAACACATCACCTAAAAGTTTCAAAGAACGCAGAATCAAAACAAAAACCCACGACGCTCTCTACCAGAAGGCTACAGAAGCACGAAATAAAAAAAGCCAAATAATCAGAGAAACCAGAGACCGCCCTCAAAGAAGGAAAGAGCGTCGGTCAAATCAACCATCCACCTACCCGCCCACCAATTTTGACATCGTGTGCACAGCCGTCTTAAATCCTTTTTACCAAACTATCAACGAAATTCGTTTCATTCTGACATCTCACAGACCACCATTATTCAAAATGCTGAGAGTATGTACACATGAATTTAACAAACTAAAAATTAGATCCAAAATAATAGCATATGTGTTCAAGTACCACTGCGCTGTGGCACCAGTCACGAGAAAAGAAAACATTCAACACAGTTTAACAGAAGAAAATATACCACGAGGTTCACATCCCCAGAAGACAAGATTAAGGACACCACCTTCTATTAACCCAACATCACACAGCCTAACACTACAACCCACGAACCTACCTATCTACTACCTAAACAACTTGGCTTCTGCTGATCAAAAGTCCACTAGCCTCCCATTTCAACATGTCACTTAGGCACGCTCGCCCCTGATCCTCCTAGCCAGCTGGATATCCTTGGGCATAATAGTGACACGCTTGGCATGGATGGCACAAAGGTTAGTGTCCTCGAACAAACCCACAAGGTATGCCTCAGCTGCCTCTTGCAGCGCCAGCACAGCATGGCTCTGGAAACGCAGATCAGTCTGCAAGGCACAAGTGTAATCATTAGCATCAAAACACCACCACTTTCACTCAACAAGAAAAACCATTGAAATAATTATATAAAACATACCTTGAAGTCCTGGGCAATTTCACGAACAAGCCTCTGGAATGGGAGTTTCCTGATCAAGAGCTCCGTACTCTTCTGATATTTACGGATTTCACTGCATTGCATGCATTAACATATAAGACTAGGAAATTTATCAGTAACAAGAAATCCATTAGTTAGGAACCATTGACTAACCGAAGAGCAACAGTTCCAGGGCGGTATCGGTGAGGCTTCTTCACTCCACCAGTGGTTGGGGCAGACTTACGGGCAGCCTATAATCACGTATCAAGATTTATCAATCAAAAGATTATAACAATTTAAAGAAAAATAAGCTGGCCAAAAGGCAAATCATTGAATCTTATTGGATAAAAGAGAGATAATACCTTAGTAGCAAGCTGCTTCCTTGGGGCCTTTCCTCCTGTAGATTTACGAGCAGTTTGCTTGGTACGGGCCATCTATACACACACGAAACAAATAATCAGAAACAATCATTCAATCAGGAAGGCCAAAGTAGATAAAACATTTTAATATTCATTAACACAAGTCTCACTTTTGGTCTCCAAGAAAACAGTTGAAAATATTAAGACTAAAGCGCTTATCTGTTTGAACAATAAAATAGATTAACATGTTAACATTCATTAACACAACTTCATGCACCTTCAGGCCTCACTTTTGGTCTTCAAGAAAACAATTCAAGATCTAAAGACAGTCTTGTAAAGGGCTTATCCGTTTGGTCGAACTAAATTGGCTTTCCTAGCATTTTCTCAGCAACCAAACATAACGCTGTTCAACAGATCTTAACAACTAAAGACGTAAAGATACAAATCATTAGAACTCAAATGCCAATACAGCCCTGAATCTCAAACCAACTACTCGAAAAGTTCAAATCAATAATCGTAATTATATCAAATCAATTACAGAATAACAATTAATTGAAACTAAACTGACAAAGAAACCCTAAATTTCGAAGAAGACCCATCAATTTCAGAAACAGATTCAGGAACCCAAAAATTCAAACCCTAAAAATCCCAAAATCCCTCAAAACAGTTTTCAATTACAAACACCAGTAAGCCCTTATGACCAATCAAGAAATTTAATTAGAAACCCTAATTAAGAACAGCAGAAGAAGGAAGTCAAAAAAACGCACCTTGGAATCTCTTCAAGAAACCTCTCTCTAAAACTCTGAAATTTTGGTAAAGATTGAATAAAGAAGCAGTCGAGTTATATTTATAGAGATTTAGAGTAGGAATCGGATGGGTACGATTGGGTATCTTTGTGCTTTCTCTCTTTATAATCGAACGGTTCAAACAATGTTAAGTTGTGTTTTCTCTACTTGATGTGACCGGCTTGGATGTGGTTTTAGAGTAATGACGCGGATCGTTGAGGCTTAATTCTCGAATCTTATTGGCTGAAGGACGAAGCCCGTACTTTCCTTGTGGCTAGGAAGTTCAATGTGTGGTTGGTACCATCATGTCTTTTGTCAGATGTCCATTCAGATTTAGGAAATTGCAATTAAGGACTTTATTATGTGTAATTTCTCAAAATCGGGTACTATATGCTATGTGTTATCCACACAAGGGATATTTATTTATAAAAAAACAAATATATATATATATATTGATAACGCTCTTATTAAAAAATTAATATTTAATTCTCTTTCCTTGTCATTTGAATAAGTTGTTATTGTTAGACTTTTGGCCCTCGGTATACAAAGGCCGGATTAATATTTTTAAAAAAATTAAAAAATATCGTGACTCAAATTATAATATAAACTAGTTCAATAAGCAAGCTTTATTTAATTATTTAATAAAATAAAAAACAACCATAAAAAATCAATTAAATAAAAAATGATAACGGAAGAATGCATAAAAAGAACTCCTGACAATATTTTAAAAAAATTCCTGGCAATTTTATCAAAAGTTTTTTACAGTCTTATAAGTTAACATGAAAATTTAAATGACAAGCAATAAAATATTAAAACACAAAATTAAAAAATATTTAATTTTAAAAGAGAATTTATGAAATAGTATTGAGTTAATTTAGGTTAACATGTTCAACCTATAATATAAATTTAGAAAATTAAATTTTAATTTCAAACTAAATCAATATTAAATGATGAAAATAAAAAAAATTAAATCAATTTTATAAAGTGTTTTTTTATTGGTATATCAGTGCTATGGGCGATTAATTTACGTTATAAGTCAGCAAAGCTAAGTATGGAACCTGTATTTAAGTACGGTGCCGGGCTAGAGTAAACCCACAAAACATGGTGGGAAATATCTTACAAATGGCATTGGTGTATTTAATCACCAATCTAAGATTGTTTTTAACACTTTTGATGTGCTCCCTGGTATGAGATAAGCCATCTTATTTTTCCAGGTTCATCTTGGTGACTATAAAATCTTTGGAAAGACTATTTAACACACTTTGACATTGGTGTTTTTATGTTAACGAGATAAGCAAAAATACATAGAGAGGAAAAGGGAGATTTATTGGTCGTTGCCACTTGCCAGGGCAACTAGGAGGCCTTTCCCCTGGACCTGGACAGGACAATCAAGATTGTTTGGGCCTTGGCCCAAACACCTTTTCTTTATATATATATATATATATATATATATATATATATATATATATATATAAAAAGGAATCAGTGTTTTACTGTTACAGTGCAGTTCACAGTAAAACACTGATTTTTTAGTTGTTTTTTTTTTTAAGTTGCCTAAGTTTTTTTAGCTGTTTTTTCAATGCTTTTTGGGATTTTTTTTTGCTTCTTCCTTTGTTTTTTTAATTAATTTTTTTTTAGTTTAGTTTTTTAATGTTAAATTTCTTTCTATTTAGTTATTAGACTTTCATGACATATATCCCGAGTTTTACGGGTTAACCTAGTTTTACGGGTGAACCTAGTTAATTCCGGGTTGACCCGATAATTTTTATTATTATTATTTTCATAAATATTTTTGTTTAATTTAGTTTGTTAATGTTAAATTTTTTTTTATTTAGTTATCAGATTTTCATAACACAAATACTGGGTTTAACAGGTTAACATGATTTGACGAGTTAAGCCGGATTTTTTTTCTTTTTAATTAATTTTTTTTGTTTAGTTTAGTTTGTTAATATTCACTTTTTTTTATTTAGTTACCAGACATTCATGACACGGATCCCGGGTTTAACGGGTTAACTTAGTTTGACGAGTTAACCTGAATTTTATTTTATTTTATTTTTTGCTTTTTTTTATTTTTAATTATTTTTTTCATTTAGTTTAGTTTGTTGATATTAAATTTCTTTCTATTTAGTTTTTTTTCTTCTTAGAGGCTTTTTTTCTTTATTTTTTCTTTTTAATTAATTTTATTTAATTAATTTAGTTTATTAATATTAAATTTTTTTCTAAGTAGTTCTCGGCTGATGCCTTTAGTTTTTTTTTTATGCCTTTGACTGTAAACTGCACAGTACAGTCCACAGTGAAAAGGCTGATGCCGTTTGTTTTTTTTCTTTTTAATTAATTTTTTTTGTTTAATTTAAATTGTTAATGTTAAATTTTTTTTCTATTTAGTTATCAAACTTTCATTACACGGATTCTGGGTTTGACAGGTTAACTTGGTTTGACGAGTTAGCCCAGTTAATTCTAGGTTAACCCATTAATTTGTTTTTTTCTTTTGAATTATCAAACTTTCACGATGCAAATTCAAGGTATGATGGGTTAACCTGGTTTGAAGGGTTAACCCAATTAATTCATATTTTTTTCTTTTTTTTCATTAGTTTTTTTCTTCATGTTGGTTTTTTTTTAACTAATCTATTTAATTATCACACTTTTATGACACGACCATGCAGTCAGACACACGTCAAATGCTATTGGGTCTGGTATTACAGTCCAGACACTTTTATGCTAAGGGTTAACCCAAGTTTAATGTTATTATTAATATTATAAACATTACTCCTGGGTCAAGTGTTGCAACCAAACCTGAGACTTTTAGATATAACTTTGCCAAAAAACCTAATACTTTTAGATCTTGACTATTTTTAAAATACAAAAAATAATTGACCCGCGGCATCGCGCGGGGCATGTAACTAGTATATATATATATATATATATATTATATATATATTATGTGGTTTTATGTATCAAAGCTAATTGCTAAGTCAAATCATTTGAATAATAAGTGAAAATCATAAAGAGTAGACTCATAATTATAATTTTAAATATAAATTCAACTCATACAAATGAGTTGTCTTTAGATTTAGATTCATGCATGCTTCCACTCACTTAAAATTACAACAATACAAGAATGAATTACAATAAGTGAGATTTATTTAAAAGATAGAATTATCATATAAAATATGGAAGTGAATTAACAAAAAATAATTAATTAATTCCTTCCTTCAAAACCAATCCTTTCTTGTGTTGAGAGAGATCTTTTTATTTTTCTTTTTTGCTTCTATGTTTTTTCAAATAGATATGATTTTTTTTATCCAAGATAACTTTTGATTATAGTCTTGAAATAAAAGAGATATAAATAAAGACAATAGAAACATATCTAAACTATCTCTAAGACTATTTTAAAAATAATTTTATTATAATATCTAAATTAACTCTAAAACTATTTTAAAAATAATTTTATTTTATAATTTTATCTTTATCTCTTCAGCTAAATATATTTAAATAATATGAAAAAAAAAAAGTAAAAAAATAAAGACGCTAATCATAACATGAAGCGCGCAACTGGAGCTACAACACCAAAGAACACAAAAGCAGCCGAGTCAAATTTGTAAATTGTACAGCTGAAAGGATCCAGAAATTTCAATTTCAGGACCCATTTACATATATGCCTCCCCCACAGCTTCAACAATAATGTATGAATCCATTGCCACTATAACTCTTTTTTTCTTCAAAAAAAAAAAAAAGAAATGAAAACATATATCCCATTCGACTAACCTGATTTTCTTTTACAAAGGTACAAAACTTAGCACTAGCTTGAAAACAACTCTAAGAAGGTGTAAAACCAATTAGATTATACACTGATAACACCTAGACAACTAAGCAGCTATATTCATACACAACTGCAAATCATCAAGTACCACCTAGAACAGCAAACCACAACATGCTGACCAAAGAATTAACGAGTTCGCATGTCAGCAGAAGCAACCATGCTCGGCCAATATTCTCTTCTTGACCACCAGCTTAAGCTCTATCACCAAATTATAATACTCCTCCTTTGAAGTGCCCTTAAACCAACCGATCGAGTTCCAGGAGTTATTTACCACATAAAGTTAATGGAACTCGAGAGCCAGAAACCTGCATTTTTATAGTTTTATCTTCCTTATCTGTCATCAAATTGAAAACAATCTGCAACCTTCAGGTGATTTGCAAGCCGAAATACAGCTGACTGCACAACTTCAGATCTCGCGGAGACAGAATTGGGAAGCTGGGGCAGGCAAATGGGTAGATATTGCTCATCTTCAAGAGGGCAGAAGACAGAGAGCACAGATCTGCAGAATATGAATCTGAAGACGCATTCCGTCAACATATGTTGGTAGATTAGCTAAAATCCAACAGTATCCAGACTAAAAACAATTACTAACAAGTTTCAACGTTTCATAGAAAGGAACATAGAAAAAGGGGGGGGGGGGGGGGGGGGGGGGGGGGGGGGGGGGTTGGGGGATGCTGCATCTTCATTGAAAGCCTATTATTGTAAGATAGCATTTCAGCCACAAGTGAAGAACCAGCAGATAGTATAAAGAATATTGAATAATTTCCCAGTTTACGACTAATTTGCTTCTATTGAGAGATAAATATACCTAAGAATAAGCCTTCTTAGAAATGGATCGGATAAAACTTGTGCCCAAACAAGATCCAGGCCTTTTGATGTACAAAGAATAACCTCCCACTCAGAGAATGCAATGGAGAGTATCTCCTCAGCATCATTGTAAAAATCCTAAAAGCAGTCCCGTTAGCCATAGGAGAGCAAATAGGAATGAGAAGATTATCATAAAAATTTAAGAACTTAGGCCAACAACTTACCATATCAGAATCAGCAGAAGTGAGGCCAACCATCTGGCAGAATGCCTGCAAAGGAGCAGTCAAGAAAAAAGTAAACTGACTTCCACAATGTGATGTATCAACAGCAGATAGGTTCTTGAATGCTGGTTTTAAAGGTGAAAGAAGCAAGGCAGCTGGCTCTCCCCTTTCTGCACCATGCAGGACCTGAGCAAATGATCCACAATTCTCAATCATGCAACTTGACAGATAAAGCAGAACTCTAAAATGCAATGCTGAAAAGCAGAGTGTTAAAGAACCATCTCAACCCAATAGCTTAAGCTGTTAGGTGAGGTCCCAGAATATGATTTATATTATTCTCTAACAGAGAATCCTAGGTATGATGCACCCCTTAGATAACAGAAAAGAAGTTTTGAATATTTGCCTCATAAATCCCTTCGCAAATATGCTGGCAAGACAATTTGATCTCGGAAGAAGGGAGTCAGATCTAAATACATGTTACAAGGCGAGGCTTTAGGCACCCAGCTGCTTCCTCCCCAATCCATTAAAGATTAATAAATTAATGAATCCCATCAAACTCGCTAGCAAAGGAGGTCATCAATTAAATCAGCTCTAGAATATTGCTTAAGGGATTAAAATTGAATCAGGTGGAGGTGTAGTCTGCGTCAGTTGAACATATCACCTCAGCTTTTGCATCTACTGTGTGCACCAGTCAAACACACCAGGTGTGGATTAGAAGTAACAAAATTTACTGCATAGGTTTTGTAGATCAATTACTCTGGTTCACCTAAAAAAGAATTTCTTGTATAGAAATGTGTGGCAATTTTCAAGTAAATCATACCAATAGGTAGTATCGTCTATGCAAATAGCTCTTCAAATAGGATATTGATCTACTTTAAGATTCTAGTGCAATTAAAATCCAACAGTTTGTTTGACGATAGCTAGTGCAATGTTTCCCTGCCTATGTATGTAAACAGCAAGTTATTCCAATGCATGCACTGATGCAATATTTGATGACGAACAATCCTCTGCAATGTATCCTCTTTTTTTAAAAAAAAACAATCTGCGACTTATTGTCTCTTCCCCAAAAACACACACAAATCAATGGACAAGCATATGCAATCCATCATGTTCAATAATATTTGTAGACATGAAAATCTACCATGTTAAATTTAAATGCAACCTCACTCACAAGCCAGAAAAAATCAATTCTAAAAACTGTAGAATGGTACGATAAGTCCAAATTCTATGACAAGTCATACACAGGTTATGACAAACCTGCCTTGAATGCATGGCTGCTGTCACTATCAATAATCAAGAAAAGAGGTCTTCGAGTAAAAGGAATTATATCGCCAGGGTAAAGGGCATTTGACCCTGAAAATCCAAAAGCATCACACCTTAGAGTGGAACAGCAATATAGGAAGGTCATAAAAGTAATTTGGAATAGCTGTGAATGATTACACCTGGAATAACAAACTGAGGCTAAACACTAGGAAGAGCAACAATAAAGAGAAGTAACGTACCACCATATCCCCGGGGACCTAACCAGAGATAATTGTCGTAGTAGTCACTTGACTCTCTCTTGCCATTACAATGAGATTCAGGTGCAGAGCTTTTATCTTCGCCATATACTCCAGAGACAACCTTGTCTTTGGAAGATTTCCTTGATCCCCCAGAGCTTCCTGACTGAGAAAGATTACTATGAGCAGCCTTCCCTGAACAATTGATTCATTGAGACAATTAGCATAGGATGATGAGATACAATTAGTTGAATTTTACTGGCATTATGGAGGATCATCAACCTGAGGCAGATAGATATATTAGCACAATGGTCTCGGGAGGGAGCTCTTCGCAAATTGTTGCCATAACCTGTGCATGATAGTCAAACTGAAATCAGCCTTCTATCCTTAGGAAGGAAATGAAAAATAAAAATGCCTTAGAAATATGAAATGATCACAAACTTATCTATGAGCCCTAGCATTTCCAATGGGAAAACTATTCCATAAGTAGACTTGTACCATGGTATTCAACAAGTAAACTGCATGTTTTTGTACAAGATTTTGCTACATTGAGCTGTGTTCTACCACTAACATAACTGTGCTTTACATGAAAAATATAACCACCCTATACAAAGTTAACTTGCAGAAAAAAGTTATGCCACAACATACATTGACTATACCTGCGCTCCACACTAGGGAAGGAAACACAAATTTTTCTATAAAGAAATGTAAAGATTCAAATTAGGCCTGATTTCCAGGAAATCCTGATAATGCGTCACTCTGAAAGCAGAGCAGCCTAACTGTGAATGCAAACAGAGATGGGTAACATAAATAAAATCAACATGTAAGAGTTTCAGAACTAACTGCTAGCAAATGGGTAACCGACGGACGATAAAGAACAGCTTTCCTGGGATTTGGTGGTAAAGTTGGATCAGTCAAATCTGCAGCCAAGTTTATATCTATCAATCCAGAAGCAGCTCCAGAATGATCAATTACAGTGCCATTTTCATTCGATTCCACGGGATGCTTTTGGTAAACTGATTCAACAGGACGCTTCTGGTAGAAAGATCCACTAGGTTCCCATTCTAAACATTGCATCATCCTGTATGTGTCTAAAGTAAGTTCTGCAAATTTTACCTGAAAATGACAAACAAGGTTGGTTATAAAAAAAAATCTCTTATTGGGAAAATTCTCAGTTCAAGCTCCATGCAACCTTATCAATAAACAGTCTTACAAACATTAAAAAACATTTACTTCGTTTCTATGATAACTTGTCAAGAGCGCATCTCTAAATTTTACAATCTTCCTCGCATGGAAACGAGCCAAATAAGGACGAGAAGCTGGATGGGAATCAAACAGAGCACAGTACCGCAAAGGCCTGACATTTGTGAAGGCAGTACCAACTTCCATAAAGCGGAAAATTTCTTGCACCACTAGCTTCCATTCTTTGAAGTTTGTTTCCTGAGAACAAATAATCCATTTGTTTTTATTCATGCAAGTATCAACAGAAAGCTAAATGCAGTATTTGAACTTCTGAATGGTATAGAAAAGTGTTAGTTTTTTCTAATTAATTTGGAAATATTTAAGAAATGCCTCCGAGTCCATGTCTCATATAGACACGCATAAGTGTGTAAATTATTCATTCTACCATATAATAAGTATGACCTGGAATTGCATCCATCGCCTCACCCATCATAGCCTCGCTAATTCTAATGCTTAACTTCCATTCTTGGCAATGATCCATCAATTGTCACATTGGAAAAAACAAGGCAACTAGGCCAACTAAACCAACTTCCAATGATTATGTGCATTGTCGGGTCTCTTGACCATGTGAACAAGATGCTCCAAGATGGTCAATAGGAGAAGGAAAAAATAAAGGATGCCAATATGCACCCACGTCACCCTTTTAACCTGGACAAATCAAGTTTAAGGTTATATATAAAGACAACTTAAATGATTATTGTTGTCTTTTATTTTAAGAGTTAATTTTTTGAATGATCCATGCACCCCACCACATTTCAGCTTTGGCCTTCAGGTGTCTAAGTCTTTCAATGTAAGAACTCGCTGCTTCAGGAGTCAAAACTTTTGAACCAATTATACATCACGAAGACCATCATCAGTACTGCCACAATTTATAATGGAATAGAGACTGGATTTCTTTCTGTTCATTTCTCTCATTTTCCCCCTTTCCAGCCTTTCTTTAGAACTGGAAGCCACTCATCTGAGTCAAGCAGTTGTCAGCCAGGCAACTCAACTGAAGTTACCACCACTTGACTCAATAGTTCTGCAAATGCCTTAACCCTACATTCAGAAAGACATATTTTCACTCCTGCCTCTACCTTCACCAATTCTCATAACAGTAAAATAATTCAGCAACCTCTACTAAAGTTGAAAGGCCATGCTTCCTTTCCATCAAAAAGGGTATTTTGTTTTATAAAAAAAGATAGCTACAGCAACTAAGCTTACCATAATATGTAAGGCATATAGATTTCACATACCAACTGCAATTAGAAAAAAACTTTACACCTATAATCACATAAAACCAGATGCCACATCCAGTTGGCAGGTCCCACGATAATAACTTTACTAGATCTAAACCATGAAAAGCTCCGGTAGCAGTGTGTCAACTTTAATAAAAAAAATTGTTTAAAGTAGTTGAGCATGGAAATCTTTGAAAATTCATACACAAAATCCTCTAGGTCTGCCCTTTATCTCCTGGGCCCAAAAAGAACTGAGCCTCTCTAGGATTGCTACTGCTTTATCTGCAGCAGAATTTAAAATAAATCTCTGTTCCAAGTTCTTTATTTCCATAAATGAAAATAGAAACCCAATTCCAGTGTTTTGCAACAACTTCTCTACACTAAGATCGAAACCCATCTCCAGAGAAACAAAGCATTAAATAACTTCAGAAATTTTAAACATAAGCTCAATTTTCATTCTGTCACCCCAAAACATAAAAATTTTTAGACTTTCACCAAAAAAACCCTAAAATTCAGCTCCAATTTTCACAAATTCAACAAACTGACTTCTAGTTAACCCAAAAAATTGCCTTTCAACATCAAACAAGTTCTTGAAAATCACGGTCAGCATCTCCTATTCCACAAATTCCTTCCTTACCAAGCTCGATTAATAAATCCCCCCCGGCAAAAAAAAAATTAACTTGAATCAAAAAATTCGAAGTCAATACCTTACTATTAAAAAGAACACGATAATCCACCAAGAAAAAAAACGAAACAAAAAAAATCCAAAAACAGAGACAAAACATTTCCAGCCAAAATTCTCCCGAATAATCAACAAAACCTACACATTTTCTCCTTCCAAAACCAAAAAAAACACAAACAAATTAAAACAAAGCAAAAATGAAATAAAAAAGGCAACTTACACGAAACTTCGTCATGCTATCATCAACAAGACCTTTAAACCTCTCAGCGAGCAATCTCACCATATCAACCTTGTAAAAAATCAAAGCAACAAGCAAGAACCGAGCATAAAATCTCAACTCCTTAAACCTAACACCAACATCAACCTTCGGTTTACCACTTCCGCGGGCATCAAAATACTTCCGCTCCAAAATCGCCTCATAAAACACATACGCTTCCACTAAAAACCTAGCTTCACTACTCCTCATATACTGATTAAAATACAACTGCCCGATCCGACTCGCGATCTCTCCAATTTCCCATCGATTCAAGCCGGAGTCAACTAGCTTTGACCGGTTCTCCTGCTGGTACTTCCATAACCTCATATACGCCTTGAATACTTTCTGGAAGTAGTGGTTCTGCGGTGCGCGTCCGTACAATGGTAGGTCACGGACTCGGCCGAATTTCCGGTCTGCGCTTTCTACCAAGGCGTGGAAGGTTTGTGAGACGACGTCGTTTTCTTTCTTCGCCATGAAAAAACCGGAGTGGATAAACACGACGTCGTTGTAAGTCACCGATGGTTGCCAGTACCGCTGCTTCTCATGAGGAAATGCAGAGAGAAAGGGATAGAATTTCTCTTTAGCTGATGAGTTGTGTGGCTTTTATATTTATTTTGTTAAAAAAATAGACTGATTAATTTTTGTTTTTTTTAATAAAAAAAATGGAGTGAGTTTCAGTGAAGTAACGATGGCTGCGTGGAGAGAGAAGGAGGGGGGGGCGTGGCTTTTGAGCTGGGAGTGACAGGAACTGATACCGGTATTTGTTAAAAGGACAGAGAGGGAGAGAGGGAGAGATTGAGGTGATGATGTCAAATTGTCAATATTTTTTGTGTGGTAGTAATCAATTATCATTCCCATACTATTTTATTTCTCTTAAAGTGGTCGTTGGATAATAAATTATGCAATTGTGCCCTCTAAGTGATAAGCATACAAATATGGTTTAGATTTGAGTTTTCACAGCCATTTAAAGAATATCCGCTATGTGATGTACAATGCCATTTATAGTAGAGAATTTTCAAGGCTAAGGAAGAGCACAAAAGTAGAAACTCAAGGACTTCATTGGCTATTTCCGTAGTATACAGTTTAATATGTCAAAAAGCAGAAACTCAAGGACTTCATTGGCTATTTCTGTAGTATACAGTTTAATATGTCAAAAAGCAGAGCTGGTAGCAAAAAGTTTTTTTAAAAAAACTCAATATATATATATAAATGATGAAATATTTGAGTTTTTTATTTTTTTTTAGTGTTTTGCTCGTGCTTATGCGGTGTTTGAAAGTGCAATTATGGTTATATTTTTTTAAAAAAAAATTTAAAAAAAAATTATTTTTAATATCAATAAATTAAAATAATTTAAAAATATCAAAAAAATATTAATTTTAAATAAAAAAAAATTAAATTTTTTCAAAAATATTTTTAAAACATGAAAAAAACTTGCCTATTAGGCATAGTTTGGGAACGCGGCTGCGGCTGCGGCTGCGTTCCCAAAAAATTTGAATTTTTTTTTGCTAAAATTGAGTGCGGTTTGTACTTTTTGGATCGTTTTGATGTGCTGATGTCAAAAATAATTTTTAAAAAATAAAAAAATATCATTGGCATGTATTTCGGCACGAAAAACTATTTGAAAAGTACCCGCAACCACACTGTCAAACAGGCTTTTAATCTTTAATAGGTAGAACCAGCGGTTGATTGTCTTTCTTTTTTCTTTAATTGCTTTATTCTTAATCTCTTGTATTGTCTTAATAATTTCATGATTCGCCTGATTTCATGGAATTATTTCTGTTTTTTACGAAATTCCCTTCGCCGCAATAATAAAAATAAAATATTATTCTGTTCTCATCTATCAATTCAATTAGATGGTTGGGTTTGCACGGATAGTAGTACCTGGGAGTGAAGTGATTTTTATTTTTGAATGTGTTTTAACTTGCTAAGCACTTTTAATAATTAACAAGAAAAGAAATTACTATTTTTCTATTAAATACTCTATTAGAAAAGATTATTAGAAAAAAAACGGTTAATTAAAAATACTTTTAAAATATAAAAATAATTAAGCTGTTACTGTTAGCAGGCACCCATGAATAAATCGTTAGGTTAGTAGGTGAACAGAATTTACCATACAAGTAACATTAACTTGTGTGTGGTTAAAGGTTGAAAACAATCAACCTAATTCTTTTTATGGTTTGACCCTAACAAGGTTGACAAGTGATCAGTTTGACTACGCGCGTACCCAAGGGAATCCAACGCAATAAAAGCTTTAAAAGAAATATCATCTCAAATTCAACAGATAGTGAGATTCGAACTGTATTTTTTTAAAATTTAAATTTTTTATATTAATATTAAAAATAATTATTTTTAAAAAATTATTTTAATATATTTTTAAATAAAAAATCACTTTTAAAATCAACCACTATAACCTAATCTAAGTTAATAAAGGTTGGTGATTCAATTAATTTGCATAACAGTAGATGCAGATTCGTTGCCAGTGCTTTTACACTGTGATTTGTTCAATACTTTATATAAAGGATTTGATCGGTGGTCGGTTGATAATGGCTGGCAAATCCTAGAGGAGATGGGCGTGCATGGGATGTTTGTCAAAGGCTTTTTTCCTTTTTCTTTTTCTTTTTTTATCGAAAGGTGTATTTATTTTCATTTTTTCTTCCATTTAGCCTTTAAAATGTTCTTTTATATACATATTTATCTGATCATATTAGCTTTTAATTAGAAATCGGGAGATCATAAATAGGAATAATTAGTATATAAGATACTCCCTAGATGAGTTAGCATTTTTATAGTTTTATAACATCTAGATAAGAGTTCCAGCAGCTAGGGACATGAAAAACATGGCATTTTGAGCCTGGAAAACTAGGAAAATTCAGAAAAATGATAGCATGTGGTCGACACTCTGAGACCAGTTCACGTCAAGGAGTATCACAGCTAGCTAGTAGCTAGGATATATATATATATATATAGACACACACACACACACACAAATACATGGGATGTTGTGAACACATGGCTGTGGCTCTGTTTAACCTGGAAGGAATGTTTATAAAGGTGACAAAAATATATTTTATATGAATGTAATACCTGGAAAAAGCATCACAGGAGTCATGATCCAAAGAATTTCCCACCCAATGAGACATTATTTATTAATATCATGGTATATATGGACTGGCATATTAGCTTGGACATGCTTGCTATTTTATTTTATCTCTTGTGATTTATTGAAATGTACAATACTGGGTCATGGACCACGATTATAAAATCCAAGGATCCCTTTGGGGATATCCATATATGGCGCCTCTATATCAAGCCATGCCATGTCTTCATTTTCTTTGACCCCCCCAGAAAGATTCCTTGAGCTCTCTTGTTCGTGTTATCCATGGCCTCTGATATCACTTGTTCTTTAGTTGCATGACGATATATATATATATATATATATATATATATATATATATATATATATATATATATATATATATATATATATAGCTCTCGATTTTTCTTGATTTCTCTCGTTGGCAATTATATTAATATATGGTTTGTTCAATGTGAATGATCATAAGCATAATGATTTTCAATCTTTCTTCTTTTTTCCCTATTATTTTTGTTTATTTTTCTTGTTTTAAATCTTTAATTGCTAGCTGACCTGTACAGATATATTTAAGTACGGTCTTAGGTTGCCTTTAATTAATTACTAGTAATTGATATTTGATAGATGTCTTGTGAGTTGTGTTTGTGAGTCTGTAGATATATATGGTTTGTTTTTTAAATTGTATTTTACTTGAAAATATATTAAAATAATATTTTTTATTTTTAAAAAATTATTTTTGATATTAATATATAAAATTATTTTTAAAATATAAAAATAAATTATTAAAATCATAATTCTGGTTTCGATTTACTATGATGCAACTAGAAACCGAGCCTTTGCTCTTTGATAGGAAGATGCTAATTAGTAATCTCTTTTACGAGGAGGCACGAGAAAGAAAAAATGAGTTCCAATCCAATTTCAAAAGCCGTAATTAATAATAATAATAATAATAAGGGAATCAACGACATTACAAAAAAAGAATTGCAACAACATTATCTTCTTCCAAAAAAGGAAGTCAAGAATTATTATGAAATCCAATAATGTTAGACAACGCCGCAGTCTGTAATGTGGTCTTAATTATTGTAAATTGATTTAGAAAAAAAGAAAGAAGTCAGAGGAATTAATATTAATTTTTGGGTCTCAATTAATTTAATTGTCTTGTTATGATCAATCATTCAACCCTGGGTCGGTCATGTCGGTTGTGATTAGAGGTGAATAAAAAAATTAAAAAACCGATTAAACCGAGAAAACTGTAAAAAAAATAACTGAAAAAACCGAACCGTGAAAAAAACCACCGATTAAACCGATTAAAAATTTGAAAAAATCGAACGACCCGAACCCATACCGGAAAAAAACAGAGCCAAACCGAAAAACTGAGTCAAAACAAAAAAACCGAGCTAAACCGGAAAAAACCGAGACAAACCGGTTTGAACCAGTTTTTGTTCTAAAAACCAAACCGAACCGAAACTAGTCGGTTTGAACCAGTTTCGGTTTTAAAAAAATAATTTTGGTTTGGTTATTTTTTTTATAAAAATCAAATCGAATCGAAAATAATCATTTTTAATTGTGATTTAATCTCTGGGGTGGAGAAAAGCTTTGCTGAGATGTATATAATTTACAAAAGCTTAATATGTGACGTTTAATAAGTAAATAAATATATATAACATGATTAAACTTGTACATAGTCTTTTATTAAAAATAAAGAAGCTTGTACATGGTCTAATGACCTCATAAATTATTAGAACATGTTTATACATAGATTAAGCTTTCGCTACATTAATCAATCAATCAATTAAATTATTTTGGTCTATATGAACCAGGTTTATAATATGATTTTGAGCGTAAAATCATATTTAAAAAATGGGCAGAGGAATACTGTTGGTGAATCCAATGTTCTTGCAGACAAGTCATGATGTTTTTATCTAGAATTATAACTATTTGATGTCTTAAGATGTGTTTAATTATAGATTAGGTTGGTTTTTTTTTAAAAAAAATATTTTACTTAAAAATATTATAAAATTATTTTTTTAGATTTTTTATTTTTTTTACCTTAACCCATCAAATGAAATTATTAAAAAAATAAAAACTATCAACTTAAAAGTTTTTTTAAGTAAAATATATATATTTAAAAAATAAATAAAAACTAGGACGTTCTCGAACACCCAATAATCAGTAATGGTTGACCTTTAAAAAAGGCAAAGGAAGCCTAAAAATCTAAGAATGAGATGACTGATATGATATGTCGCATTGCTCAAGCCAAACACTCACACTGTTTGTCTACACGAAATAATTAGTACTTTTTTTCCCATCACAATCAGCGGAAAATGAATCGCTTTGATGTCACAATTTTCTTGATTTATATTTTATTGAGCTGCAGAAGGTCAAGACATAATTATCTTATTGAAGCTTTTTTTTTATTTATATAATTATTGTGGTGTTTGAATTAACTTGTGATATCTTAACTAATTTTACATGTTTTAAAATTAATAACCATACAAATTTTTAGTGGATTTAAAGTTTGTGATACTTTAACTAGTGACTTTTAAAAAATAAATATAAAACCTAGCCAGTTAAGTTACACCCTTTAAAATTATATCTCTTGTATTTTTTTTTTAGTTTAACGTGGGTGCCCGGGTTAGCTTGTGTGCACCTCGATTAATCCCACGGGCCCTAAAGTTAACGACCATGTAAGTCTCCAGTGACCATCATATGAGCAACCACAAGGCTCGAATCTGAGATCACAGGGAAAGCAAACCTCTTGGTCCCAAGCTCTTATTATTGGATTACCACCTAGATGATTGCTCTTGTATTTTTATACTTCGGAGAGATGGGCATAAATAATTTTTGAGCTATATCTTACGTGATGGATAAATATTAATTACTTTTATCAGCTTGCGGTTCTTACAAAGATCTTAGAAAATAATTTTTTATCACCGACAATTTATAGTTTATGACTACTAATTTATGGAAAGAAAATCCCACTTACGATTCTCAAAGTGTATATCATAGTTAGTGGGGGTTGTTGATTTTGAAAAACCTTTGAAAAAAAACATAATTATGAAGAAAAACTCACCAATTTTGTTAAATTAAAGAGTTGATTTAAATATTTTGATCTACTGAACTAAGAGGTAAACAAATAAATAAAATAAATTCAAAATATTCCTGATTAAACAATGGTAGAATAAATAAATAAAACATATAAATCAAAAGGTTGATTTGGGCATGATTGGAAAATCAAATTATTTAAAAAGCTTGGAAATGGGTCTTCATAATAAATTTTCATCATCAAAATATCATCTACCCGCTCCATGATCATCCCTTGAATTGCATATCTTCGAATAAGCTTTTTAAATCAAGTTTATAAATCTCAATAAAATATCAAAATAAAAAATCATAATATGTAATCTGAAAGGTAACTCAACTGGTTAGACTTTGGGTTTGCTCCTAAATAGTCACGAGTTTGAGTCTTTTCATGATCACTAAAAGTCTATGTGGTCATTAACTTCAAGGTCCATGAAATTAGTTAAGGTACAAGCAAGTTAACCCGATCATCCATATTTGTAATAGCTAAAATAGTCTCATGGATCGGCTGGAGCTTAACAATTTTAGATATAGAGTTAAGACATGCATTTTTTAAGTACCAAGATAACCCGCTTGTAATGCAACTTCTTCTATTAATTAAAAATAATTCTCCACAAATCAAATGTATGGATATTTAATATTGGGGTTACATTAAAAGAGAAGAAGTAAGAACAATTCTCCTTGTACCATTATTTCCCACGAGTTTTTTTTTTAGAATGATTGATAGTCATATCTACAAGTCCAATAAAATCATTGATCTGAAGTACACAATCTTTCTAATAGGCTGTCAAAACCTATACAGGTAGAAAATGTTTTTTTTTTTTTTTGTGAGAAAGAGGATCATGATTTCCCATATTTTAATTCAATCCCCTTTCGTACATTATACGTATAATTAATAAAAGAAACAAATAATTTCTCCCTACAAGTTATAATTAAATGCCATGTCTTTATCTAATAAATTAATTTCACGAGGACCCCTAGCCATGACCACATGTATCAAAATAATAATAGAGGATGATGAATTATTGTAGGAGGGAGTGGTTGGAGGCTAATTGTCTGAATTCCTTCGATTTCTTGCATAGAAATGCTTCACAATTTATTTGTAATCTTCTGCATAACGTTAAAGTCGTCCCGTCTCCAGTCTCCAGTCTCCATTGCATTTGCCTTTCGCAAATTTCAATGGAAGTCATTTTCTTTTACTTTATTAGGTAGAAGATTTCCCGACTCACTGATGTTGTTTCCTTGAGCCTGGGCATGTTGTGTCATGAAGACAAGCTGTGCTTTGGATTTCAGCGGATAGATTTTGAACACTCCCATCTGTGCAATTTCCTTTGTTTGTCTAATTGCATACACTGCCACCGACTAAGATTATGAGTTTTTTTTTTTTAAAAAAAATAAATATATACAGACAACATGTCATCATAATGTTTTTCTCACGTCAACATATACCTTAAGATATCTTTTCCATCATTTTAATCAATTGTAAAACTTGAACTTTAGAAATAAGTTGATTGGGCTGGAGTTAGCTAATTTAATTGAAGTTTATTTGTTTATGATATTTTAGCTACATGTGTCTAACATATTTTTTTTTTTAAAAAAATCTCATATAAAAATATTCTCATATATTTTATCACCGTGTAATTAAATAAAAACTAATTTTTAATATAAAAAATTATTAAATCTAATAATGTGTATAATTTGCATTACGAGTTTATTTGATTGACTTAATTTCATTTATATTTTTTTCTTTTAGTTAAATGCTTTTTTTTTGTCATTTTTGTTTTTAAATATTAAATTAATTGAGAATTTAGCTTTCTACTTTATTTTTTACAAGATTATTCTCACGACTCTTGCATATTAATCCGGGTTAACCTAATATATTTCTATCTTAATATTAAATAAAAATATTATTTAATACATGATTAAAATCTAATTTTTTTAAAAAATATCTTACCAATACCTGAATATTTCTTTATTGCTCTAACCCATAATGCAGTGTGGGAAAATATAATATACTAGGGAGTGTTTGGAAACGCGGTGTAAACTGTATTCTAAAAACTTTTGATTTTTTGTTTTTTTGTTTAAAATGAAAATTTTGTTATGTTTTTAGATTTTTTTAATGTGTTGATATTAAAAATAATTTTGTAAAAATTAAAAAATTATTTTAATATATTTCTAAATAAAAATTTTAATATTTCATTTACCATTCCAAACAAACCTAGGTTATCTATTTCTAGGTTAGGTGAGTGTCGGATCTAGCCTTACCTTTACTTCTGATTGATTATAGAAGTCAACCTTTTTTTTTAATTCAACAGCAATTCATGTCCGGGACAACACAAAAAAAGAGAGAAGAACTTTTCAAATATAAGAATCGAACCCTTGTACACCTGAAGCACGTAGAAATTATAAATTAAATTACATGTCACTGCAACCTTAACATTAAAACCTAAAAAATAAAATAGCAACCTATGTATTATCACAAAAAGAAAAAAAAAAGTAATAAAATTAATTTGAGAAAATAACTGGGATCGACTCCTTTTGCCCCATGGCTGCTTATATCTGAGCAATTCAACACGAATGTCCTAAGAATAAACACCACAAATGCCTGACTCATATTTGCAGGAGTTCTGAACCAGGTCTAAAATTTCTAAACTTGGGATTGATTAATCTTGAAAGTCATGGAACTTCAAAGATTTTTTTTTTTTAGATTTTTTGATATAATAATGTTAAAAAATAATAAAAACAATAATATTTTAATTCATTTTCAAGCAAAAAAATATTTTAAAAAGTAACTTTTATCCCCATTTTAAACACATTGAAGAGCTATTGATGCCCAATTTAGTAAAGAATAAACTGTCTATAAAATTGGTGGAAATTTATTTCTCAACTCGGAGTAGACTCCTATTTCAAGATCTTTTTTCCCTCTATACCATGCAGATTTTAGTATCTGATCATGTAACCATGCATGGTAGGATATCAAGGCATGTATTCTTGTCTTTCCTCTGAAGGCTTCATCATGGGCTAAAAAAAGAGTCCAACTTGTGGGGAAAAAAAGTATTCAAAATGTTGAGTTCCATAAAGTAATGAGGCCTATATATATATATTTGAGCAATTGAGATGAGACTTCTTCAATTTAGGATTTGTTTTGCTAGACAGTTTAATTTATTTTTTATTAAAATTAGATATTTTTTATATTTTCAAGTTATTTTGATGATTTTTTTTTATTTGTTTTAAAAGCGTTTTTGAAAAAATTTAGAGCCCGTTTGGAAACGAGGTCCAACCCGCGTTTCTAAAAAAATTAATTTTTTTTATTGTTTTTAGATTGTTTTGATGTACTGATATAAAAATTAATTTTTTTAAAAATAAAAATACATCTTCTTGATGCCTTTCTAAGCGAAAAGTATTTTGAACCGCAACCACTACCACAATCCCAAACAGGACCTTAATTTTTTTTATTTTTTTTATTTTAAATTAATACTTTTTTGTTTTCTGATCATTTTATACGCTGATGTCAAAATAATTTTTAAAAAATAAAAAATATATTATTTTAATATTTTTTAAGTAAAAAATACTTTAAAAAATAACAACAACCAACCCAAAAAAAAACAAAAAAAACATTTCTATTTCCTTCGATAATGATAACCTGTTTAGTTAATTAATAGACTTGTAATGGATAGATGCAAAACCATTTTTTTAAGAAAATGAAGTCACAGCCACGTGTGGTGGTGATCACTACCAAATGAAGATTTTTATGAGGCAATCGAGTACAAGCAAATAGCTTTGGGAAAAGAGGATAAAAGCTAAAATGGCCCTCGATTTCACAAAAGGAGCCCCGATGGACAGCCACCAAAGGAAGTGCATTCATAAAGCTTTCTACCTGAGCATGTCCTGAGAATCTTCTAAAGTATTCCCATTAATTCAAGGGTCAAAAGTGGGAGGCCGAGGTGATCCGAAGGTAGAGAAGAAAAGGGATGTGCGTAATGATGAAGAGAGGGAAGGAAGCTTCAAATTTTGACAGTTTCTTGTCTGTGTGATAGTGCTTTGAAGCTTCAAGGTCGTGTGGATCCCTAGTGGCCCAATCAATCCCTGCGCACTCAAAATAGTATTTGAAATAGGACACTGACATGGATTTAAGGTTAGGTGGATGGAACTTAGAATTTGGAATTTGTAGAGGTAAGGAAAAGAAGAAAAATGTCTCTGGGCGACAGAACTGTCAAAGAACATGAAAACCACACAAGTGGGGTTCAGGCGCATTGAGCATCCTTCATAATTGGCTAAGATAGGCCAACTCTGTGTAAACAATATTCCTATTCTATGCTATCTTCTACCTTTTAAGAGAACTGAAGGGCCTAAGCTGATCGCTTGTTTCAGGATGTCACTGGGCAGCTCTTTTTCGGTGTGTAGAGCTTAGTTCTTTTTTTTTTCTTTTTTTTTTCCTGGCTTGGGCCACTTTTATACCATAAAAACATATGGCTGGTGTGAATCTTGTCAATCAAACATATAATAAACCTTGCTTAAATCTTACCTAAGTCTGAAGATCTCGATTTCGTGTCGCGGAGAAAGATTTTTGGATGCAAAAGATAGTTTCTCTGCTGTTTTTTCCAACAAAATTGCTGTTGATTTATTCACTTGAAATCATTACTAAATTTTTTTTATATTATTAACATGGATGTCCGAACCAACTTGCGTGTATCTTGACTAATCTTACAAGCCTTGAAGTTACTGATTATGTAAGTTTCCAGTTATCCTGAGGTTTGTAAGACTCAAATCAGTGATTTCTAAAAGATTAATTTAGAACTTGATCAGTTAAATTATATCTTTATAAAATTAAATTATTATTTTTTATTATAAATTTGAAGGTTGATTGATATTTAAAAGCCCATAAAGAAACCCAATACAGGATCCCATCCCAGTTATAAACTTATTGGGCTTCAAACATCCATAGCCCGAGTGAATCTTATTGTAGATCTCTCGTTCCAAAAACGATAAATTCAATAGTAATTTGTTTTTTTTAAGCCCAAAAACTGGAGATTCAGCAATTTGTTGCGGAGCCTAAAAATTCAAGGGAGCAGGCTGGGACAAAGTCCCATATCATCAAATGACTGGACTGGCCAGCATCCTTAGCCCGGTAAAACCCCATCCGTCAATTCAAAAGAAAAACGAAAAAACAAAAAACTGAAGAAAAAATAAAAAAATATATATTTTAATATATTTAAATATTTTTTTTCTTTTTTTAAATTTATTTTTAAAATAAACACATCAAAATAATCTAAAAATACTAAAAAAATATTATTATTATTTTTTAAATATTAATTTAAAAAAATTATAAATTTTTAAAAATACTATTAAACTACAATGCTAAATACAGAATTCATAGTTTAAATTCAATCTCAAAATTCTATCGGCTATTAAAAAAACTTATTATTCGAATCAGTTTATAACAATATCTATTTAAATTCATGTTAAGTTGTTATCCTAATTACAAAAATTGGTAGTGAAAATCAGTAGTATAGCATGTCAGCCTCCAGTTCTCCATTAACTAAACAAATCTGCAAATTAACCTCCATTTTCCCATTATAAGAGAGAGGGAAAAACAAACGTTATTGAAGACGACATTAACTGAAGTAGTTAAGGCTTGGTTCGGTATTTATTGTCACAGAGAAGAACGTGTTCAAGCAAGATGAGATGAGGATGTTCCTTCCAGGAGATAAATGTTGAAGGGGCAGTGATAGAAGATATATATAGATAAATTATAAAATTAGAAAGAAATGTTTAATAATTGTTGATAAAAAACATGCAGAGATAAGTTGCATTAGTGAATTATTAGTCGGGATAGATAAAAAGCCCTGGAAAACATGAGAAGAATGATCATGAATCCATGTTTAACTCTAAAAACTTGTTTCAGAAGCATTTGTAATGGCAACAACTTCTTGACTAGGATGAATATTATATAAAAATTAAAAATCTTAATAATTTTAATTTTTACAGGGATTGGAATCAACCATAAGAGAAGAAGGTATAAAATTTTTTAATTTGTGATTTACATGAGAATTAAGTCGAATTCGTAGTTGATATCTTATGAAGCAAATCAAGAAGAACATGACATGATGGAGTAAAAGTTAATGTTTTTTATGTTTAACCATAGATGGTGGTCTAGTGGTAAGAGTTTGAGATCAAGAGATTTGCTTCCTCTATGATCTCAGGTTCGAGCCCTATGGTTGCTCATATAATGGCCACTGGAGACTTACATGGTCGTTAACTTTAGGGCCCGTGGGATTAGTCGAGGTGCGCGCAGCTGGCCCGGACACCCACATTAAACTAAAAAAAAAAGTTAATGTTTTTATATTTCAGATAAAAGCTGTGAAGTAGTTTTCAAGAATTCTGATGATGCCAAGATTGATTTGAAGTAGGTTTTCAAAATAATACGTTAGAATTAAAAAAAAATGGAACTTCTTTTTTTCTTTGTGATCTTACAATATTAATAATTTAAATTTGACTAAATAAGTTAATTTTCCCACAACATGAATAGACACTTTGGAGTTGTATGACTGCAGACCAAAAAGACCTCAACATTTCTCAATCAAGTATCAAAACAAATAATTTTATCAATTAAATCCCTAATGCCCCTCACATTTCTCAATCTGTCCTTTTACCCATCACTATTAATTCTTCCAAAACTCGTCTTTTTATATAATAAAACATGAAAATGAGGAAAACCATTCACAGAATCACCCAATTAAAAAATGTCTAAGACGCTGGGACCCAATTGATAAAATAGTTTGTAAACTCAATTGAGAATGAGTCTACGGGGAGCTTTTCAAACTTTTTAAATTATTTTTTTATGTGTCTTTGAATTTTTTATATATTAATATTAAAATGAATAAAAAATTATTATTTTAATATATTTTTAAATAAAAAATACTTTAAAAAATATAATACAGATTATAGACATGTGATTCAAGGAGTAATTGAGGTATTTCCAAAAAGTCTACACAGCGCGCAACGTAAGACCAAAACGCAGAATAAGAGAGGGAACCTGAAGCGAATGTTAGCTGAGGAAAAATAAAAAACAAAAAGGAAAGCGGAAAACTAATAGAAACAGAAGCAGAATTATAATTTGGAGCGATCGGGATCCGTTTTACCGGGTCCATCATCTCTTCTATTCTCTTCTCTCTCAAAGAAACACAAATCGCTTGAGAAAGAAAAAGAAAGAGAGATGTGGGTGTTTTATTTGATCTCGTTACCTCTAACCCTAGGCATGGTGATTTTAACAGCCAGATACTTCGCTGGACCCGAGGTTCCTCGTTATGTCTTCTTCACCGTTGGATACACCTGGTTTTGTTCTCTCGCCATCATCACCCTCGTCCCTGCCGATATCTACACGGTAATTTAATTGCACGATTACATCTCTATTATTTTCCGTTTTATTGAATTTGATTTTTCTCTGCCAATTAATTCCATAAATAGAGGAGAAATCTAGACAGAGGAACATTAGATTATAATAGTCGTAGTTATAGATAGGGATTGAATTTTGTTGCAGTTTTTTGAGATTGATTCTTCCTTCTTGTTTTTATATTATGTTATCTACAGACTAAATTTGATCTTGATCGCGGAGGCATTTCTTTCTATTGGATTTGGTCGTATTGGAGTACATTTTTACTTACCTGGTAAGTCGCTGTGTTTTAATGCCCAGAATTGTTGGCATAATTTCAGATTATCTGTGAGCTTTTATATAAATTATCAGTTGATGTCCTTTCGGTTAGTATTTTGTATACAAACGCATATACAATCTGTTTGATAGTCATTTGACTCGTGCGCAAATGGGAAGTTGTAATAGTCGAATGTGTGTTTTGAACTCTTACTTCATTTGGTTTTAAAGATACTTGTAAATGTTGTATGTTGTTTTTTCCTAGTTTGTAGATGCTCGATTCCTCATGGATTTAAATTATGTTATCTCTAAGCAGGGCTGTGGTGCCCCTTATTCAGGGTTTTGAAGATGCAGGAGACTTCACCGTTGTAGAAAGATTAAAGACTAGTGTACGCGCGAACTTAGTCTTCTATTTAATTGTGGGAGCCATTGGCCTCTTTGGAATTATACTTCTCATCATCATGCACAAGATAAGGTTCCTTTCTTTCCCTCTTAAAGGTTACTTTCTTTGAAGTGCATTATAGTTTTTTCCTTTATATTCATAGAGTTTGCTTTCACAGATTTTTTTTTTCAGTTCTGTTTTCTAACCTTGTTCGTTCATTTCATCACTTCAGAAGCCCTTATTTTATTCGTAAAATCTTTTGCTTCGCCTGCTATCATATTTTACATCTTGAGATAATTTTTTATCAGCCAGTCATGTTGGATGCGGTATAGTGGTGGATTCTTGTAAATTCATGAACAAAAATATGAATCTGTGGATGCTTTTGTTTCTTGTTAGTTTTTTAAGAAAATCTCTCACTCATTTTGTGATTTGCCATCTTCATCAACAGGATCGGAAATGTGCTTGCTTTTGCCATGGCTTGCTCAAATACTTTTGGACTTGTTACTGGTGCATTTCTTCTTGGTTTTGGTTTGAGTGAAATTCCCAAGGGCCTATGGAGAAATTCAGATTGGTCCACCCGCCAAAAAAGTACTTTCTCATAAAATTGCCAAAATGGCTGTGAGACTTGACGATGCTCATCAAGATCTTTCAAATGCTATTGTAGTAAGTATTCTTGTGTTTCTCATTTCAGATTGGTGTGAAAAGTTATACAAAAAGTAGAGTTTTCAATCTTACTGCTCTCTGCTATTTCTTAAGTTTGTATTTTTACTAGTTTTTACCACAGGCTGATCCTTGTCCATGTCTCATATAAAGGTTTTATATTTTATTTCCTCATCCGTGCTTAAGTAAATTTTCTCTATCCATATCCTTGGTTCCATTGAAGTTGGTCTAATTCAGAAACTGTGGGACAAACACATTGATCCTTTTTTCTATTTTGGAAACTTAATTAGACATGCTGGATCAATAGCAAGCAGTGTATGGTGCTCTCTTTGTCCTGCCAAATGAACATCTAGTCCTTCTGTCACCTGTGTTATTACATTTTCTTTTTCTGTTCAGTAAGATTTTCATGTCATAAATATATTATGTGATGTACTTGTGCGCGTGCTTGCAAGGTTTTCATTTCTAGATCACCAATACTCCAGAGCCTGTTACATATGTATTGTATTGGCTGCTACAGAATGTATCTTTAGTTTACCAATACTTTACAGTCTTTTATAGCGTTATCAGACAGACAACTACAATCATGGTTAGCTATGATTGTACGTGCACACTCAACAGAGCCTGCTTCTAAAGCACCATGGCTAGGATGCTATTTGAAACCCTAGATAGATAGTAAGTGCTGGACGCTATGTGGTCCATTGCAGGGTTTCCAAACACAGAATTAACCATAGCTGCTTTGATATCAGGATCCTTTTAGTGGGCAGTAAATACCTCACAGTTTCAACATCTATATTTTTTAGTAAGCAAATTATCGAGTAATTGTACCTGTCAGTAGTTCGTTCATTCTTTTTAATTTTTTAGGAGACGAGGCATTGTTAGATATGCATTTTGGTCTGCATTTTTGAGAAATCTTTTAGTTTCTTATTACCAAGTATGACTGTCTCACCTGATTTCTTAGTGGTATTTTGTTTATTATTGATGATGGTTTACTTAATAGGTTGCTCAAGCAACATCCAATCAGATGTCCAAGCGTGACCCTTTGAGACCCTACATGGATGTTATTGATAATATGCTAGCACAAATGGTATTTCGTCTTCCTATTTCTTTTGTTCTCTTTCTAGACTTTGCTTGTTCCAGTAAAGTGCTCCTTATAATAGCATTTTTTCAATTTTTCAGTTTAAGCAAGACCCATCCTTTAAACCGCAAGGTGGTCGGTTGGGAGAAAATGATATGGACTATGACACAGATGTGAGATCAATGGCAACACTCAGACGTCATCTTCGAGGAGCTCGGGAAGAGTATTATCGTTGTAGAAGGTGAACTGAATGCTAAAATTTAATATTTGATATGTGTTCATCTGTAGAGGATTTGCTCATGCTTCTCAAAGTTGTTCTTATTAAGTTTGCTTTTGCTTGACATGCAGATGCACCTTTTAGTTTCTCTGTATAGGAACAGTATCATGTATAAATTCATATTTTCATCACCTGTATACCTCTTTTGCAAGAACTGCCATGCTACTTCTTTAAGGGGATGCCCTAAGCTGTTCACAGAGGGTTATTTTTCTTTACTGCATAGATGAGATTATGAACTCTTTCAGAAAATTTTCTTCTTTTCAATTGGTGGGGCTGGGTGGTCCTTAATTGGCAGAAGGCAGTATCATTAGATTCATTACCTTTCATTTTATAGAAGAGATCGAGAAAGAGTACACAAATTCTTGGAGTCACCAAGCTGCAAGTCAATTGAATTAATGGAGAATGTCGCTTTATATGAGCTGGAGAAGGTAACTGAACATGCTAGGAGGGAGAAGGATAGCATAACAAATATGCTCTTCTCCCGCTACTCGACTGGTTGATGATATTTTGTCATGCTGTTTATGCATCTGTGGTCACATGACGCTTTTAGCATCTTTGGGATTTTCTTTTTAGATACTTGTCCTCATTCTTTAACAAAATACTTTGAGTGAATGCTTTTAATGTTCTTGCTACATACATATAATTCTCTCTTTTTTGCAGTGAGTATATGACCTATGTCATGGAAGCGCTTGAACTGGAAGACACTGTTAAAAACTATGAACGAGGCAGTTCAACTGGATGGTTTGTCCTAATTATGTTTCCTTATTCCCATTTTTCCATCTATTTCCTTGAATGTCCCAAGTTGGATGCTCCGGACTTGAGATGTTTGTATGCTGTCATGCTAGGCAATATATTTCAAGCTTCAAGCCTGCTCGCACTGGGAAGTTGGGTGCTTCCTTTGATACAATGGGTAATTGCCAGATATAGTAACCCGTTTCTTTCCTTTGAGTTTCAAAGTATCACGACGAGGGTTCTCTCTTGGTTTGTCATAAGTCTGGGTTTTTATATTAGTTTCATAGATGGCCTTGCTATCAAGTTCCTGATGTGAAATCCATAGAAAATAACATGGTTTTGCAGTGATTTTATTCTCCAGTATAATCTTTTCTGCTTTATTTGAGGAGGTTATGATTACATATGCTATGTGTATACGCAGACACTGCACACACATGCATGCGTATATGTATAGGTGTTCTGTTGTTTTGACAAGCCTTGAGGCTGAAACCTTAGAAAAAATCATGCAGAATTTTTGTGGCGATGCATCTTAAGAAAGCAACTTAAAAAGGTGTTGGCGGTCATACTGTGTACCATGTCAGCTGCAATTCTTTTAGCAGAGGCAACTCTACTAATTGGTGGAGTTGATCTCTCTCTATTTTCAATCCTTATAAACTCTGTAGGAAAACAAGAGTTATCCATGCAGGTATTTTCTTTTCTTTTGTCAACAATTCTTACATGGCTTTATGCGGTTTATGTGCTTTGTGCTAATAGTATTGGAGTACACAGGTCTTACTTTCATTTTGCTCTACTCTTCTATTGTTGATCTATTCCAGGTTTTGGCTTTTGTACCTTTGATGTATATGTGCATCTGCACATACTATTCTTTGTTCAAAATTGGAATGTTAATGTTTTACTCATTAACACCCAGGCGGACAAGTTCAGTCAGCTTGCTTATGATATGTTCGTAAGTTTTTCCACTCAGAGTTATGCTGTCATAATTTCCCCTTCCCCTGCTCCCTTTTTTGGCCCCTCCTCTCTATTGGGAAAAGTTGGTTTATCTTGTTGTATCATCTGTGCTAGGATGGTTGCTCGATATGCTCCTCCAATTTCATACAACTTTCTCAACCTCATCAATCTTGATTCTAAGGAAACTATATTTGAAAAGGTAACTTTCCTTCTATCTTCTCTATTTATATTTAGTCCCAGCTGTAAGAGCAAATAGAATAAAGTGATATTTTAGGTCTTGCTGTCTCATCTGGTGCCAAGATTAGCATTTGAGGTATAAAAAATATTAGATTTCCCAGTCTTTTCCCTGTGGCTGAACTTTTATGAATGTTCTGATTGAAGCTTAACCTTTTGATTTACTTTGTTTTTATACTGGGCCTCTTTTCACAGTTTTGCTTAGAAAAACTTGACTAGTTGAGTATGTGAGAATGATTTAATGGAAAATTCCAATATATGCTCAGTGTGATGTTCCTGTTTTGGGGTTGGATTTTAAGTGGGATCTCTTTTGTTTTTTGTTTTCCCTATTAGTAAGGGGAGCAGATCAAAAGCTCCGAAATGGATCTCCATTCTTGTTTCTTTGTGTTCTATTTCACGGCCAGGATTTTAACTTTCCATGAACCTCCCATTTATCACTTAACGATGGAACTTTGCTCATTTCTATTTTTGAGGATCAATGAATCTGTGAAAAATTGAACCCTTGGGAACTTCACCAACCAGCAACTGTGGATGCTCTCAAGTAGTACTTGTCTGTATATCTTTTCATATAACATATGGGAAGGACTGAGAAAGGAAATGCCCTTTAGGGAATGGGTTCACTACTTATATTTTTCTTTCTGAAGAAATTATCTCTTATGGCTGCTCTATCTTTATAAGAATCCCTGGATGATCTAAGTTTGAAATATTTAATTTTTACCCCCCAAGTTCCAAATGTTTCTGTCAAATCAGTGTTCCAGTTTTTGAGTTGGGCTTCAATTGGCAGCTCTTTTGTTCTTTTTAAGAGAAAAGAGGTTGTTAACACATGATATATGTCCCTGTCTCTATATGAATAAGAGAGTTTCTACTTGTAATTTTATTTTTCATTTCCTAGGTCAGTTGATTAACAAACTATTATAATCATAGAATTTCTATAAGATAATTTTTATCCTTTACCTACATGAAAATTGACTGTTTTACTTTGGCCTCTGTTGATTCTCTGGTTCCAGCGAATGGGGAAAATCGACAAAGCCGTCCCTTTCTTTGGAAATGATTTTAACAGAATCTATCCACTTATTATGGTTATATACACCCTGTTGGTTGCAAGCAATTTCTTTGATCGAGTAATTGGTTTCTTTGGAAGCTTGAAGAGATTTCGGTTTCAAACCGAGGCAGATGATACTGATGGATTTGATCCTTCGGGATTAATTATCCTACAAAAAGGTAATTGCACGTAAGACTGTTTGGTATTGTGGTAGCTTCTGCTTTTTTCCCAACCGCAAGGAAAAAACTGTTTGGTTAGTCAAATAACTTCAGCTTTGTGTACTTGTCCCCCACATAATTGTGTTGCAAATGTTGGTTTTGTAGAAGCTAAAATAACTTGTTTTTCATTCACGGAGACTTGTTTTTTATTTATTTTGCATGCAAAAATCTATTTCAAAGTAGTTTTAACCAAACATATTTTTTTAAACCTACTTTTTTAAAACCACAACTAAAAGTGTTTTTCTTAAACTATTTTTTTAAACCATAATTGCAAAAGCTACCACTATGCCACACAATCTCTGTCAATGGTTTGCACTTACAATAGTACATTCTTGAAATTTAAGAAATTCAATCATTCCTTGATAGTTGATAAGCGCTATCCTTCACCCTCTTATATTTTTTTTTCCAGAACGATCTTGGTTGGAACAAGGACTAAAAGTTGGTGAGCATGTTGTGCCACTGGCAAGAAACTTTAACGGTGTGGATATGGAGTCTGGAAGCAATAGTATCGTATGTACTCTTGTTAAACAATGAAATCAATCTATTTTTATGCTATTCTTATACATGTGTACATCTGCATTTATTTGCATCACTTATAATTTGTCTGGATTAGATCCCCACTTGAATGACAGATTTGCAACTGATGTGGAGGTTCATTTATGTGATACAACCATAAAAGCATCATTATTGTATTTCCCAGTCATCTTAGAATGATAGCTGGATTTTTTATGTTCCTTCTAACTCATAAGCAAAATGCTCAGGAAAGGACTGCTGTTGAAATGAAGGCAACAAGCAGTTTAGGCATTGAGGACAGAAAGGGAAGCCAATCCAAATCCTTGAAAGAAGAAAGTCAGAGATATGGCACAAGCAGAGAAGCCGTCAGTAACAAGTATGCTGCCTTTAGAGAACAGAACAGACAAGCCAATATGAGGCTGGTGGAGAAGAACGTTGCCGCTGCAAAAGTGTCATTGCTTGATGATGAGGATTCTCACTCCAACAATACAACAGCTGGACCGCCAGCTGGTTTGGCCTCAAAATGGGAATCAATGAAGAATGGTTTTCAGAGTTTTAAAGCAAACATAGGAGCCAAAAAATTTCTTCCTTTACGCCAAACTCAGGAACCACAACTTGTCTCTCGCAATTCATCATCTCAATCCCTTGATGAGATATTCCAGAGACTGAAACGACCATCTGCAGACCGGGGAAGTCTCAGTGATGATGATGAAGATGGGCATGGGACCGAGATCAAGATTTCAGGTCCTACCAGATAATGTTAGCCTTGCCCATGACACTAAGAAATTTATATGCCTGTTGTATACTGGAATACAAGGTGTACAGATAAAGGGCGATACCCAGCTCATATTAAACATCTTGATTGAAGGTTGGGGGGCTACATACGTATAATACGATAGCAAAAGTAGGATTATGTTTATGAACACTACTGATCTTGTGTAGGCAAAATTTTGTCTTGTGAATTGTACCATTAAAACAGATTTCGTCATAAGCTTCCCTTGCTGGGTAGTGTGCACGCTAATAACATTTGAACACAAATTTCTTGATGTTCTGATAGTTGAAAGTGAAAGGCTACATACTGGCACGTTCCCCATGGCCCGTTGTTTTGGAATTCAAGCAACGTTGAAGATTGATGAAAGGTATGCCTCATTGCAGGGAATGTTAATTAAAGTTTGCTTGTTGACTTTATGCTTTATACTGAGCGATCTTCAGGACAAGTGAAGAAAGCTACTCTGTTACCCTTTTTAACTCTTACTATCACTACTATTTTACCTAATCTCTCCGAATGCTATGAACTGCGGGAGGATGGCCATGATAATTGATTGAAAGAAGAAAAAAGGTTTTACTTTCGCCTTCTAAAACTAAATTAAGTCCCAACTTGGTTGGGTAGTCAGTATGTTATTCATAGCTAATCTGGCACTTTCACGAGAAACTTCTTGCTTCCTCTCTTAGAATTGCTGGATGATAATGACTTGGATGCATGTACAGTTACCATCCAAGCTAAGCCAAGTGTCCGTGTGGCGTGTGGAATTGTGGTCCAAAATGAAGTTGGGTTAAAATTTAAATTTTTTAAATTTTAAAAAATAATAATAAAATATAACGAAAAATATTTTAAAAACAATTGATATTGTATCCTGATATTCAACCTGAAGATGTAACAGCCTTGATGTCGTTAATATATATGTGATAAAAGCATTGAACCTCAGCTACATTTCAGAATAAATAGCGTGTGAATATATATTAGTAATCAATGAACGGTCTTCAAGTCAATCTTCCACATTTTTTTAGGTGGCCAAGAAATTCTCAAACCCGTGATGTATTAAATGAAGTGAGGAAGTCAAAGAAATATGGTACCAGAGATAGTTAACTTACTTGTGAGGGAGCATTAAGCACTTATCTAACCAATGTTGTCACAGTACCGTGATGGCAACTCCATCTACTACGTACTACTGGTGATCTCAAGAAGAAATTAAGTTTAATCATTAATTTTAATTTGAACTCCTGAATCTAAGTGTTTGAGTTTCAGATTCAAAGGTAGGGCATGTGGGGGTTGGGTGATAGAGAAACACTACCGTCCAATGCAATGGCCTCCTAATTTAGGAAAAAAAAAATTGAAAAGAATTTCAGATGTATTAAAAACAAGAGATTCATGGCAGACGAATTCGTCGATTTCTGCACTCTGAAGCTTTCCATCAATGACTAAAGCCTGTTGCGCAGAATGAAAAGAATCTATCTTAGGGAAACAATTTATAATACCACGAAGATGGATTCTGTGCAAAGAAATTAGCCTCTCACAATTCTTCAACTAATCAAAATCATCAGGGAAGTAGATAGAGATTAACATTTCATAACAAAAACAAAATAAATCAGTTATAGTTGGAGACAAGTTTATACACATAGCAGCTTAATTATTTCCTAATACCCTAATCTCATATTTTCTTCTCAAAGGAAAGAAGAAGAAGAAGAAGAAGAAGAAGAAGAAGAAGCAACTTAATTTCATATATATTGAAAACCCTTGTTATCAATTATACAACCTTTCACTCATAGAGACACCAGAACGCATCAAAACCTGATCCTTCTTTCCCTTCAAATGAAGCAACTTCGTCCAAAACCCATTATTATTCTTCTTCCCATTCTTGACCTCTCCAACATGGTTTCTTGACACAAAAGCAAGCGATCTACTCTTCTTTAACCGATCACCAATACTTACCCTGAAGGATATTGAACCCATACTATTATTATTATTATCCGAAATGTTCCGGTTATGGCGGCGGCGAGACACATGGTCTGAAGAGGAAGCGGGGGAGTAAGGATCATCAGGAGAAGAAGAACATGAAGCAGGTGCCATGATTGCAGCTTGTGAAGTGTTAACATAGATTAGTTGCTTTAATCTCTCTCTTAAACATGATGCACAAACCCCTTGTTTCTGATCATTATACGGATGAATCTTGCATACTTGTTTTTCTGGCTCATACCCTCCCATGATTTGAATCTTGTCTGTGATGATCAAACCTAACTTCGAATTTGCTTTTGATTGAGCTCTCGTGATCATCTTCCTCTCTTTTCTTAATGCTCGTGTCGTGTCTCTGTGTCTTTATATATATAGGATATGAGGAACGTAGATGATTGGTCACGTAGATAACAGACACACACGTACGTATTCATTTCCACGAAGGTTCATTGTATTGAATATATGTTTGACCACTCCAAAATTACATACGTCTGTTTTGCTAACAACCGTCGTAAGAGAATATTCCATGAGACCTCCATGAAATAATAAAATGGGTTATAATGTAATTTCCCTTTTCTTCCTTGTTAAACTATACCTATCTTTCTTCTAATGAATATTTATTTTATTGGCTGTTATTTCCTAGTAATATAAAACTTTTCTCCCGGTCAAGGCTCTCTTGGATTGATTCTTTATTGGATATATATATTTAGAATTGTAGAATAAAGCTGGTAAAATTCACATCTTTCCACCAGGATCATGAATAACCGGATTAATATTTGTCTCATCTTACTATATATCCAATAAAGAATGCTTTTCACGGGAAAAAAAAATGAATTAATATACCCACGTACCTAGTGTACCGACAGTATTTATATTTGTGGTGGCTATTTGACTACTAACCGTGAAGATCAATATAAATTTTCATCTTGTCTTATCTTATATTATTAGGATATTGATCATTAATTAATTTATAATACGAGATTTTTTAAGTGTATTTTATTTGAAATTTTGATGATCTACCCTTTTTTCTTGTAAAAAAATTAACACTTTATTTTCGTGTTTTTATCTTAGATTTGAGAGTTTTTTGTGAACAAATCTTGTATGTTTGGTGTTGTAGTTTATAATATATTTTTAAAAATATTTATATACTTACATTAGTATATTAAAATAATAAAAAGCACTAAAAATATTTAATATTTTTTTAAATGAAACGTTTTTTTAAAACATAATAAAAAACAAAAGTTACTTCACCCCAATTATTCTACATAAATGAGGTTTTTATTTTTGAAATAGAGTTTTTTACATTTATATATAAATCCTGATTATTAAAAAAATATATAATATTTTAAATTATAATATTAGCACATCAAAAATAATTTTTTTAAAAAAACTTTTCAAAAAGCGTGTACGAAGCACAATGACAAACAACCCACGACTTAGAAGACAGAGTCAGCAATATGGACGGTGAAGATTGGGAGTAAAGCCAAAAATGGTGGCCCACATAATTAATTAAAGACAGGTAGTATACCGTCGGTGTCACTTACTGATTGTACGTGTCGGTAATGCACGTGGAAAGCAAACTCTTATAGTCTCGAGAGCCACGTGTGGTTCCAAGAAAAGGTCAGTCGCACCCGCACGAGGATTTTTGATATCTACGCTTGTCTGAGATTATTTTAATAATCCCTACTTAGCATGCATTACCTTTGGTGTTGAGACAAACGTCCGCTTTCCATTCTTGATAAATTATTATTATTTTTTTGGCTATAATAATGGATGTAAATAACTATTCACACTACTTCTAATAAAAAAAAATTATTTTGATTTTTACACCAATGTATATTGAAAAGAATTCAATATTTCGCACTTGAGGGTCTAGCTCAGTGGTCAACCGTGTGACTTGTTCCGCTCCCGTCCCAAGTTCGATCCTCTATGTGCACGCCTGTCACCCCCGCGGTGCCTTACCTGCTCACTGGGCTTGCAGGATGTTCAGTGGGCCGTGGGGAATAGTCGTGGTGCCCGCAAGCTGGCCCGGACACCCCACGATAATAAAAAAAAAAAAAGAATTCAATATTTCATGTTGAAAACAAAATTTAAGATACTTACAAATGGATATAATTAGATATAATTAAGTATATCTTGATTAACTAACTAATTAATTAGTGATTATGTTATTGATAAGCAGGTTGCATTAATCTTTATATAGAATAAGACTAAGATTCATGCAAATAGATTTTCTATCCCTTAATTTCTTTTTTTTTTTTTTTAATTCCAACAATTGTTTATTTTGAGATTTGACTCACATGATTATAATTGGCATTTTTGGTTGCATCACATTTTGCTTTGTTCTTAGTTTTTGTCTAAAATTTACATCCACTTACACTCACAGCAACAATATAACACTTAAAGGATGTCGGCATATAAATTACACCATGTTATAGAAACTATCTAAAAAAAATGTCATATCTCATATTATTAATTAATAGAATTACGCTAAATTGATATAGTCACATCAATTGGGATAGTATTTCAAGTTTTTTTTTTAATTTTACACTTAATCAATCTAATTTTCTTTTTCTTTTTTTTCATTTTCACTATTTAATATTAAATTACTTGAAAATTATTTTTTATAATTTTTTTTAAAGTCAATTTCAGCCTTCAATATTAAATCTATAGAAAATGGGGTTCTGTTTTATTTATTTATTGTTTTTTTTATGAATTTATTATGATCTCATGGTCTAGATCGCAAGTTTAACAGGTTAACCCGAGTTGACTAGGGTAATTTTTTTAGGCTGGTATAAGGCTATCCTGATATTATAACTTGGATCGTGGGTTGACAGGTTGACCTGAGCTGACTATGTTTATTTTTTATGGGCTCGTTTTTAATTGAACAATTTTTTAATTAGGCTTTATACATTTTATTGATATACTTTCTATAGGATTATCCTAATCTTATGACTCAAGTTGTGGGTTTGACAAGTTAACCCTAATTGACTCGATTTACTTTTAGATCATTTTTTTATTGATTTTTTTTTTAACTTCACCCTCCAACAATCTTCTTCATCTTCTTTTTTTAGCCTTTTGTTTTCAATTTCATCCTTCAATATTAGGTTATTTGATAATTAATTTTTTTCAATTTAGTTTATGTAGAATTATCATGGTTTCATGGATTTAGTTTTTTTTTTCTTTTTGATTTTAACCTTCAACAGAGGATTTGTTGGAAATGAAGCTTGGTAAGTTTTTTTATGAAGATATCTCGATCTCATGACTCAAGTTATGAGTTTAACAAGTTAGCTAATGTTGGCTTGAGTTGTTTTTTTAATTTATTTTTTGTTATTCCTTCCTTCAGCATTGAGTTTATTGAAAATTAAGTTTTATAATTTTTTATTTTTTTTCATGGTGTTATCTCAATTTCATGACCCCAATTACTGATTTGACAAGTTAACTAATTTTTTTTTAAAATATGTTTTTGAATTTTATCCTCAGTAATCTAGTCAACTGTCACATGGCATGTAGGTAAACGAACAACCAGGATTGGCAGGTTTCATAATTCCTTGTTTGATGGAGCATGGATGTCTGTAGATGCTAGGACAACTGCATTAATAAGAGATTGTATACAACTATCCAGACTAGGAGGACAAATCTAAAATACATAAAAGGTGCCATAATATTTGCCTTTGGATAACTCTTAGGTTTTACAACTTTAGGCATTGTAGTAGTAGATTATATTATTAATAAATGGTAGAATCACATATATTTTTTTAAAAATAAATAATACTAATGTGTTTTCTAGCTAAAAAAAAAATACACAATGAACTAAAAAATCTAATATATATTTGATGATATTTTTTAAAATATTGAGACTGTGATATATGTATTTGACTGTGATAATCTTATAAAAAAATCAAAATAAACTATAAAATTTAATTATGAATCAACATAGTATTGAAAGATAAAAAAAAAAACTTTGTTAAAAAAAAATATAAAAAACAACCTAAGTCAACCTAGGTTAATCTGCTAAAGTTGCGATCAGTTCATGAGACTCGGACAACCCTATAGAAAACAAATAAAAAAAAATATGAAGCTTAATTCTTAGCTAACTCAATGTTTAAGGATAAAATTAAAAAAAATCAATTAAAAAAGAACAAAAAAAGAAGACTCGAGCCAACTAGGACTAACCTGTCAAACACGCAACTTGAGTTATGAAACCAAAATAACTCCACAAAAAAAAATTACAAAATCTAATTTCTCCATATCTAATATTGAAGGTTGAAATTAAAGGAAAAAAACTAAAACCATAAAACCATAATAATCTCATTTTAAAAAAATAAAGAAGATTACAAAATCCAATTCTCAAACAATGTAATATTGAATGGTAATATTAGAAAAATACTAAATAAAAAGAATTGGGTTGTTAAAGGGTGACATTGAAATAAAAACCTAAAATAAAAGACAAAGCAAAGCACTACTCCAATGAACAATTCTTTGTGAGTAAGCCTATATTGATTTAGCCACACCTTTTAGGTTTTCTTAACTAGATTGTGGGCTTGCACTACGTCATGGGTCATAAAAAAATTTTATCAATAAAAAAATATTTGGACGATGCAAGCGTGTTTTAAAAAAGCTTAAAAAAATGAGACTTGGGGCATAAACCCAACCAAGAAAAGAGAAAAGGGGACTGAAAAAAAGGAATGGTTAAAAAAATGTGACGAAATTAAAATTCTATCTAATCAAATGTTGATGAAAAGAAAAGACAAATAAAAAATAAAAAAATGATCTAGGTCAACCTCGACGAGCATGTCAAATATACAAGTTAGTCACGAGACTGAGATAAGCAATTAAAAAAAAAAAGTCAAAGTTGAATCCCAAGCAAAGCCAACATCGAAGGGCGAAATTGAAAAAAGAGTCAATTAAAAAAATAACCCAAAATAATTAAGCAAACCAAACTCTACGATTCAAAACTTGCAAATGAGATAAACGAATAGAAGAAAAATTGGGAAACATCACACAAATCAATTCCAAAACAACCTTATATTGAAGGATAAAGCACAAAAAATATTAAATTTAAAAAGAGTGACCCTAAAAAAAATTATGTCAACCTAAGCCAACCCGCAAAAAACCGGTTTGGCTCTAATTGATAGGACCAAGATTGACGAATAGAAAGAAAATCAGAGAAAATCACAAAGCTTAATATAAAAAAATCTTAACCTAGAAGGATGGAACAAAAAAAATTAATTCTCTACCGATATAATGTTAAAGGATAAAATTGGGAAAACTTGCAAAAGTAAATCTAACAAAAAATGACAAATAAAAAGACTCAAGACAACCTGGATCATTTTAAAAATTCACAAAACATCATATAGAAGGCAAATAAATAAAAAAAAATATCTAATTGCTAATGATATAAATGTTGAATGATAAAATTGGAAAAAATCAGCTTAAAAAAGGAAAAAAAATAAATCAAGCATACCCAATTGAACCTTTTAAATCTGAGTTAAGATCTCAAACTCGCAATCCATAAAATCATAAACCTGTGTTGAATTAAGAAGCTTGATTCTCAACCAATTTAATCTTGATTAGCCAAAGTATATACAATAATGAACAACAAATAAAAAGACTTGAGAAAACCTTGGTCATTTTTAAAATCAACAAAAAATTCTATAGAAAACAAATGAATAAAAATAATAAAATCTAGTCTCCACTTAAATAAATATTAAAATTAATATGAAACTTAAAAAACATGAGCTTAGAAAAAGAATCTCCCTAACCTGGATCAAAATCTAAAATCCAAAGCCTATGAAATCGTAGAACTAAATTTAGATAAGAAGCTCAATTCTCAACCAACCAATATAACAAATGATATAAATATCAAATGATGAAATAAAAAAATAACAATTTAAAAAAACCTGCCAAAACAAAAAAAAAATAGTAATAAGAAAACTGAAGATCAAATTTGACAAAGAAAAAAAACAAGTAAACCCTGCGCCCTGTTAAACCTGGTCTAGTCTCTGAAATTCACTACCTGTGAAATCCTAGATGCAGGTTTAATCAAGTAGTTTAATTCTCAACCAATTTAATGTTGAAAGATGAAATTGTAAAAAAAATATCACTTTAAAAAACTTGTCAAAGTAAAAAAAAATAACAACAAAAAGAACAAGGATCAAGTTTAATAAGAAAAAAAATCCAAAGAGAATCAAATTGCAAAAAAAAATAGTTTAATAACAATTTCAAACAAAACAAATAGTAATAAAAAGAATAAGGATCAAATCTGAAATATAAAAATAAAAATAAAAGGGGATGGAATTGAGAAATAATTTTAATTTTATAGTTTATTCAAAATAAAAGAAATAATAATTAAAAGGATAGGGACCAAATGTTAAGGGAAAAAATTTGAAGGGGTTGGTTTTAAACTTTGAAGTGGTTGACATGAAATTCGAGATGAAGAGAGATGAAAAAAAGAATTAGTTGCCGACACTAAATTGGAGGTGCGTTTGCCGCACGTGTGGTCTAATGGGGGGGGTGTCAAGACCTTTTAAATGTCACCGCAGAAGGTGTTTGTTAACCGGACGACCCCGCTCTTACCACCCACCTGTTAGCACATGCGTGGCTCCTTTTTTTTTTTTAAGAATTAAACGTTTATTAAAATACAAAAGTGCTCGAGTTAACTTGACATTAACAAAATCAAGATGAAAAGACCAAAACACCCTGAAGAATAGTTTGGTCAATTGTGAACCTAGGGGTAATTAAGTAATTTTACTTTAATTAAAAATATAAAAAAGACATAAAAAGCCTTTAGGCTTAAGCTACCTTTATTTTTGTTTGTGGGGTATTTAATTAATTTAATTGTTCTAAAAAAAATTAGAAAAACTAATCCACCCCCAAACAATTTAAAAATGACAATGAATTATGGTTAAAAAACCATCTTGCCCCTAAATCGTAGCTTAATTTTTTTTTTTTAGCTAGGGGCAAATTCATTAGAACACTATTCCAATGAATAATGCTCATTGACTCGCGCTTTGCTGAGTAAAATCAAAACAATTTTTAACATAAAAAACTCTAGGCATTGCTAATGTTTTTTCCAGTAGAAAAAAATTTAAACCTTGTGGGAATTGACTCGATGTGACCCGATCAACTTGACGAGCCTCAAAACGAACCTTGACGACCGATGAAAATATAATTTGACACAAAATAAATATTTAAGATGATTATTTTTTATATAAAAATATTAAAACGATAATTTACTGGATCAATTCGGGTCAATCCAAGTCAACCTGTCAATCTACATGCTGAGTTATAAGATTATGATAACCATATAGAAAGAAAATCAAAACAAATTATGAATCCTAATTTCCAACAAACCCAATGTTGAAGGATAAAATTGATAAAAGAAATTAATTAAAAAATGACAGAAAAATATAACCCGAGTCAACTCGAGTTAACATGCCAAGCCTGCATCTCGGGTAATGAGACCGGGATAAAAAATAGAAAAAAAATTAAAATAAATAATAAAGCTCAATTCTTAATAAATCTAGTGCTGAAAGATAAAATTGAAAAAAAAATAGAGTAAAAAAAAGGATTAAAAAACAACTTGATTCAACTCGAGTTAATCCACTAAACTCGTGACCTGAGTCATAAGATGAAGAAAAGCTCATAAAAACAAACCGAAACCAATCACGAAGTGTAATTCCAAATAAACCCAATGTTGAAAAATAAAACTGAGAGAAAAATTAAAAGGGGATAAAACCTCGAGTCAACTGAGTTAACGTAACAAATTTATGGTCCAGGTTATGAGACTGAGATAACTTTAAAAAAAATTATTAATTTCAATGCTCAATAAATCTAATGTTAAAAGATAAAAAAATAATTGAAAAATAAATTGTAAAAAAAAAACTACTACAGTGAATAATGTTTTTGTAAGAAAAAGTATAATTAAATCCCCTTTAGTTTTTTTTTTTTAATTAATATGAGTGTCTTGCAAATAGATATTTAACCCTTCTTTTCATTATGAATAGAAAGATTATCTTTCATGGGAATAAAGAGGTGAATTTAGTCCTGCACACAAGCTTGTTTTAAAATATCATATCATTTTAAACTAAAAAAAATATGTGTACATAAACTGGCCTGGATATCCACGTTAAACTAAAAAAAATTTATCATATCATTAAACTGGGAAAAGAAATTTTTTTTTTCCTGGCTTTTATGGTTATTTTGTGTTTAGCTTTGCACTGTACCTGCCAATATAAACTTTACTAGTCTGGGAGCTCGAAAATATTCATCTAGACTCAATACAAAGAAGACAGCTTCATGTCGAAATCAGAACCCACATTTCCGGGCCCGGTGTACAGGCAAGAATCTGTTATGCACACCGCTGGGCTTATAGCACATTGATCCGAAAGCCATTTGAGGAAAAAAAAAAAAACAAGAAAAGAAGATGTTTCAATACGTAAATTGATCTCAGAATCCCTAAACAAAAAGAAAGAAAGAAAAAGGTTTCATTCCGGCAAAGGATATGGCCGAAGGCGCAAATCTCAAGGCCTAAACAGGGCTCCTATTAAGGTCTCATAACGTAAGATTACTACGGCCCAAACTAAGAGTGCGAAACATTTTGCAAGCTCTAGCCTTGGAAAACAATTCCTTCAAAGTAGACCAGTCTCTGAAAACCAGGTGTTCTACTAAGCAATTTAGCCTATAACTAGCATTGCTTTCCTCGCGGGTCTGAAATTTTTTTTTTTTTGGTAAAAAAATAAATTGAAGTGCTGTAAGTGTGCTTTAAAATAATAAAAAAATGTGATTATAATTAAAGATATAACTGGATTGAATAAGTTAATTTTATTTTAATGAAAAAAATAATGGATCAAATTTTAAAAAATAATTAAAGTAACCTTAGAAAAAAATATTTTTTCAAAAGAAAACAAACGGTGTATCTCAATTCACATCTCATTAAATACAAAATTACAAAATAGAAAAAAAAGGACATGAAAACAAGGTCCTGATCAACCCGAGTTAACATAACAAACTTATAACCCCTGCAATTAAGGTTAAGCCAATCTGAAATATCCGAGTTAAAAAAAATTGTGTTAACTTTTCAAACCCGTAACTCGGGTCAATAGATCCGAAACATCCTATTTAGACAAATCATGAAGTCCAATTCTCAATCAATTAAATATTTAATAATGAAAAAAAAGCAATTTCAATTATACAAAAAGATTCAAAAAATAACAATTAAAAAAATGAAGATAAAAAATAAAATACAAAATAAATTTTATATTTAACTAAAGGGTGAATTTTTTTTTAAAATCAATTTAGTAAAAGGATAAAAAAATTAAAAGAACAAGAATTATTATTAACATAAAAATAAAAAATAAATTTTTGATTAAAGGTGAAATTGAAATAAAAATAACTTTCATAAAAGGACAAATAAAATTTATTCCCTGATGCCGGTATTGAAATTTCCATCATCTTATATGATACTAATTAAAAAACTATATTGAAAGTACTAAATTGCCCTTTAATGCCAATATTGAAAATTTTGTTTTTAAGGGCATTTCAATTTTTTTTATTGTGCTTTTGAATGGGAAAAAACTTGCTTACCCCTGATTAATCTAATAATGATCAATGCTCCATATAAAAAAAATCTTAATGCTCTCAATAGTTAAGTTTAAGTGTTTTTATGTGAAGGGCAAAATCATCATTATATTATCATAGGGAACAATAATCATCAATGTGTAAGTTTAGTGTGTTTTTTTAAGCGCTGCTTTTGTTAATTTTTCTCACATAGTATGAGAGGATTTAAGGAAGGAAGGAACCATCAAGCCCTTTTTTTTTAGTTCTTAAATGAATAAGAAAAGCCTCATTAACCTTGGAGTATAAATAAATCGTGTCTTAATAATTTATTTATTTATTTATAATGGATGTGAGACTTTTATTTATAATGGATGTGAGACTAGTGTGAAAGAAATTTAATTTCTAGCTAGTTCTTTGGGATGATAGCTGATGACTTGAGTAGCTCAATGACTCAATAATTCTAATTTGATTTTTAGTATTGTCATCAAGAATATAATTACTCTCTACTTCATTAATATCGATGCAAGTATTAGATGCATGATGACCATTATTAATAAATTTAGATAACTAAGCCAAACCAATCACGTAATAGAAACATGTATTACTACAAGATTTACATTTCTTTCTTACAGTAAATTGTATCAGATTGCCATCTCGACATGTTCCTCAAATGTTGCTTCTTCATGACACAGTAAAACCTACTGTGGATGACTCTTTTTCTATAGAAACATAGCTTTCTCTTCATGTGGATTCTTGTGTGCTGTCTTGGCTTTACCATAAATAAGTTAGCTAGAGTGTCGTATCACCTCAGCAATCAGATCAAATTGTGCGATTTCTGCTAGCTAGGGTGTCCCAACACCCCCACGAGTCGCTCACTGTTCTCTGCAAGTTTAATGCCTTGCGTACCAAATAGCATGGTGAAGGAGCTTTCATCTTTTAGTTCATACTATAGCATATTGCCATATGTATTGTTTTTTAATTTCTTGAGGGTCCTAGCTCTGTGTGACCTCAGAGGGATGGACAGCTTTGATCCATATGTCTATCCATCTTCGACCAAATCCACAAATGAAAAAAGTGAGCCTCCTGTACTTACTCGGCAAGGTAGGCCAGCACAAGTGACATTTACAGTAGCATGTGCTCCATGGGGTTACGTTTGAATATTCAACTTGTAATGTGTACATATTGGAATTAAATATTCATCACTATTTCATGTTTTGGCTTCATGTTCAATCGTAAAGACTGGAAGCTGGGTTTTTTTCCAGTTCTAGGTAGAACATTAAATCAATCGATCTTTCCCGAGAGAAGGAACTTGTATTTGTTTAAATGCTCAATTCTCTTTTACCATAGCATGTCTACATTGAAGTGGCTTTGTTTTTCTTGATAAGACAAGGGGAAATAACAGATGTCTTTAATCCCGTAAGTTCTTCCTTTTCAAAATTCATTTTTCTTGCATGACATATCTCTATCAACTTTAACTTGATGTCAGACATTAGCTCGATTAAGGGAACGTTTGGGGACATGGCTGTAGTTGTGTTTTTAAAAAATTTAAATTTTTTTGTTTAATATGATTTGTATGTTTTGAATCGTTTTGATGTGCTGATGTCAAAAATAATTTTTTAAAAATGAAAAAATATCATTGGCATGCATTTTGGCATGAAAAGTTATTTGAAAAGCACTCGTAACCACACTGTCAAACATGCTCTAAGAATCTTCATGGGCAACCGCTGTAAAAAAAAAAAAAAAAAAAACTAAAAAAAAAAAAGAATCTTCATGGGCATGGTTTGCACATTAAAGCAACCGCTCCTAAATCATAATGCCTGCGTAAATTTGATGTTTAAATGAATTATAAGCGTTCAATTCTTGTCCATTCTAAATGTTTGAGCAATTATATATATGGGCGAGCCCCTTATTGCTGTAAACGAGCCATAGCACTTCAGGGAATGGTGTATTCGTAATCGATCGCATTTTGTTGTAGCTTAACTATCTATTAACAAAAACAACAAAGGAAGTCGTTGTGCAAACAAACACATAACACTATTCATTGTGTCGGTTAAATTATGATTTTATCCTTTGAAAAAAAAAGAAGATTTCTTGATTTGGAGGGTAATTCGATCTTTTCCAATAACTAATTGGTCATTAAAGAATTATCAGGGAGTATTTTCGACATCTTCACTTCTTTGAAACAGTAAAATAATTTATTTATCTTTAATAAAAAAAAAAACTAGATCTATTTACAAAGGGTATTTTAATATTTTTATTTTTTCAAACAGTTAAATAATTTTTTTGCTCTTAGAATCGAAAAAAATAAATGCATGTGTTCAAGAATGATTTCATCCTTTTACATTGATTTTTCTTTTTATTCCAGAATCATGAAGAGTATTTTAGATTTTTTGCTCTTAATAATGATTTTTTAATAAAAAAAACTGCAAACTTGTTTTCCTCACAAATTAGTGCATGGGAGGCACCTGCTCTCTTTCTCCTAATGCGACGTGTAATGGCGGTTATTAGGTAGTTTGTCATTGATAATCGTTTTTTTTCCTTCATTCTTTTTTCTCTCTTCCAGAGAAAACGCACTCTTATCCTTATATATATATATATATATATATATATATATATATATATATATATATATATATATATATATATATTTTAATTGCAGTCCTTATGTTTTTTATTGTTTATTTTCATCTTTGGACCTTCTAGAAAAGTTTTGAATGTTATCAATTTAATCTTTAAATTACAATTTGTCATATATTATTTTCTCCAATTCGATTCTTATTCTTTTGATTTCTGATTTTTTTTTTTCTCTTTTTTAAAAGTTTTGTTGTTATCAATTTCATCCTTCAATCAAAGTTTATATTGTTTTATTTTTTTTTCAATTTAGCCCTCATTCTTTTTATTTATTTTTCCTTTTGTTAAAGTTTTTTTCTTTTCAATTTAACCCTTTAATTTTTTTATGCCCTCTAATTTATTTTTTATTTTGATTGTCACCCTTATTCTTTTAATTATAATTTTTTATGTGATTGATTTTTTTCCCGGTTTCATCCTATGGCATTTGATTTGTTGGGGATTGAGCTCTGTGATTTTTTCATTTTTCATACTTATGATCTAATGACATGATTCATGAGTTTTAAGATGATTATAGATTTTTTTTCTTATTTTCTTTTATGATTTGGCATTATTCTTTAAAAGATTCATTTTATTGTTATCTTCATTTTCTTTTCTATTAATTTATCTCGGTCTTGTGTCCTAAGTCACGGGTTTGCAAAAAAAAATTAGTAGAGGTTTTTTTTAATATTTTGTTTCGTATTTAATTTTTGAAGTTTTTTTATTTTATACAGATAAGCTTTATTTTATCAAAAAAAATATTATTTTGAAATAATATGTCTGATATGTTCAGCATTATATAGTATTTTTTTCTATTTATTTTAATAAACAAATTTAGTAGACACAAACAGGTAAATATCTTATTTTATAAAATTAAATATCTTGATCCACATTCATCTTTCAATTTTTCCAATTTCTCTTTTAGTTATTGTTAAAGACTTGTTTTTGTTTATTTACATAAATGATTATCGATTTATTTTATTAGATAGCTGATAACTTTTTGATTTACACTCTGAAATATCTTGTATACCTAGTTTTTTTTTTTTTTTTAAATAATCATGACTCGCGACGGAGCATGGGTTAAATAGCTAGTATGAGCTTATTGGACGTAGGCTTGCACACTGACAACAATATACATGAGATGCAAATGTAATGGGAATGTAGATAGTGGTGTTGTTAAACCTGATTTGGCTCCATTTAATCAACCTAGTGACTTGTTAACTCAGTTTCTAATTCAAGTTAGATTTCAAATTAAATTGATTGAAAGTTGATTTGCTATGATTCAATTAATCTAGTAAAAATTTAATTTGATTTTCTTAAAAACATTTTTAAAATAATACTATTTTAGATTAATTCGGGTCAGACCAAATTCAATAACTTTGTTAATAAGGGTTATTATGTACAACAAAAAAAATAAGTTGTTGCTCTTATATTCTCTGGTTACTATTTTCTATCTTATAAATTTATTAGTATGTTATGCTAGTGAACATGGAGTAACTCATTGGTTTTGGTACAAATTTATTAGTGTTATGCTTGTGAACATGAAGTATCCTAAAAAAATAATTTATTGGAGTTCAAAATATATATATTTTTTTATGCACGAGACATTTTCTCTTTAAAGATAGGTGCTTTGACATGTTCGACTTCAATATACAATATTTTATACAAACCTTGTATATTTTTATTTAACAATATATTAACAAAAGCTAAAACTAGTTAGGAAATCACTATAGTTGTAAATTTATTGGTACTATTCACTAGAATAGTGTAATGACATCTTTACCCCTCCCATAAAAAACCTTTAACTAGCTATTAGGGGCATTAAAATCTTTTCATGATGTGCTTTAATCATTTCCAAATTGATAAAGGGAAATTATGTCTTTTCCCATTTTAAAATTACAATGAAAAGACCGAAAAGCCCTTAAAAGCAAAAATCTCAATGATGGCATCAAGAAACAATTTGGTACTTTCAAAATGGTTTTTTTTTGTTATTACAATGTAAAATGATGAGTAAATTTGTATTTGAACAAATATAAAAAATAAAATAAAATAAAAAACATAGTAAAATGACTAAAATGTCATTGGAAATCAAAAAAATAAAATTGCACTCAAGGTGCTTTTTAGTCTTTTACTAAAGGTTTTTATGATATTAACATGTCAACTCACAAGCAATCTAGTATTTAGCTAAAAAAAAGGACAGGAGCATGTCGCGCCTCCTAGCATAAAAAACATCCCTTATGATATGTCGTTAAAATGTCGTTGTAAAAGGATAGCTCACAACTAAGACTATTTTTTTTTTACCTCATTTTGGCATCTGAACATTATTTTTGCACAAAAAAAATAATCAGGCCCGAGGCAAAGCGCGTACCATGACTAGTTTCTCTATAAAGATAGGTGCTTTGTCATGTTAAATGTACAAGACTTTCTATAGACCTTATATATTTCTATTGAACACAATTTTTTATACTATTCACTTTTTTATTGTGGTTGTTATTTTTAATACAACTAAAAAACGTGAGGTCAATTGAACTATTCATATAAATAATAAACCAGGTTTATATACTAGTTTAATCGTTTAGTTAACAAATTCATGTTGTAGCTGAGTTGATTGATGTGTTGGCTAAAAAAAAGGTCTCAGGTTTGAGATCTGTAACATGCAATATTTGCTTTTAGGATCTTTTTGCCCTAGATCTTTTTTAAAAAAAAATTAAAGGGGTGAGTATCATGTCGTCCACTTTTTATATTAAAAAAACTAGCTTGGACCCGTGTTCTTAGGCTTTGTTCTGACTAGCCCTTTTTTTTTAATTGACCATTTAGGTTTTTTGGCTCTTTTTTTAAAAAATATTTTGAATTTTGTTTTTTTGAATTTCATTGTTTAATATATATTTTCTTTGATTTTTTTAGCCCTTTTTTTCCTTCAAATTCTATTCTTTAATGTGAGATGTTTATTAAATTTGATCTTTTAGTATTGGATTATTGGTAAATTGATTTTTATATTTTTTATCATATAATAAAAGTTTTTGACCTCTTTTTGTATTATCTTTTTGTTTTTCAATTCTATCAATGGGGTTTCATTTCCTTTGGTTTTTTTACCTTTTCTTTTATCTCTGTTTTTTATCCATTCCAATTCCATCTTTATTATATGGGGTCTTTTATTTAATTTTATCTTTAGTATTTAGTTGATAGTAAATCATTTTTTATGTTTTTTTTATAATGTAATAAAATAAAATAAAAATTAATTCAACCTATTGAAGTTAATAAATCGGATCTCAGGTTTGATGGGTTTATTATGGTTAACCTGATTGATTTTTTTTTATCCTTTGATATTTTACTTTTAAATCTGCATAACTGACAATATAACGTCGAGGCAATTCCAAAACAAAATTATTTTATTTTAAGAGGTAAGTAAAGAGTTAAGATGAGAATTTTGAATTATTATACTAAATTTAATAAGAATAAAAAAATTATAATCTAAATATATTATTTTTTTTACGTTTAAATTTTTTATATCTAACCGGCATATTCATAATCTAATTATATAGCTCCGGAATTTAACTTCATTGACGACTTGGTCGATCAATAACATCAATTCCACGTAGAAATAGATGTGGATAAATCGCCAACAAAAACAAGGGATTCGGCTTATCGGCTCAAGCCAGCTGGAGCAGGGTTTCTCAAATCCCAAGAACAGCGAAAGAAGCCGATCCAAGTTGTCGTTGAACCCCATAACCCAAACAGTGGGCACAGAATTCTAGGGGTACCCTAACATACAGAGATGCTTATAGGGATCTGTGCAAGAAAAGAAAACTGCCTCTGCTAAGTAAAGAGTTTTTTTTTAAAAAAAACAAAATAAATAAATAAAAATTGAGGTGATGGTGGGATTCTGTGGGCATTAGAGGAGTCGTCCCGGGGTGGCCAAGAGAGTCAAATATGGGTGACGGGAGACTACGAATACCGGGTCCCACTTTCTGACAGCAAGAAAGCCTAAATAGTCCTTCAGTGGGCCCCATGTCCAATCCCCCTCCATTTCAGCTTGTTTAATTTATCTTTACCTCAGTTTCATAAAAGTTAGTTTACCTTTTAAAAATAAAAATATACTTTTCAATTTATCCTTCTAACGTTCAATTTTTAGATCCATCACGGCTTTATATATATATATATATATATATATATATATATATATATATATATATATATATATATCAAGTCATTTTAAATTATTAAATTCAAACTGATGGTCATGAGATTTAGAATATATAATTTATTATATTATTTTAAAAACATAAAAATATCCAAATAGCAAACGGGTAATTTTATATATTCCCATTATATATATATATATATATATATATATATATATATATTAGTCTTTGAATACGCAGCTTATAATTTCCATATCCTGAATGATTTTTTTATCTAGTAATTTCCATCCCTCTTCTATAAATATATGGAGATAATAAACCAATAGAGTTATAAAGGATGGGAGAATTAAAAAGAAGAAAAAGAGTGGTCGTTCTGACATAATTTTAGATTTACCCTGTATATATATATAGTCTTTAAGAAATACTGCACTGCCACTGTAATCATACCATAAATTCACCATTTAATCTATAAAAAAAGAGGATCTCGATTGGGATAGATGAAGGTGAAAAGAGAAGCACTGTTGTTAACAGGGAAAGAAAGCTATTGGATTGATCCAAAATCCAAAAGCAAACCCTAAAATGTCTTCTTCTTCTGATGGTAGGGGCCTATATATATATAAAAGGTTTAATTGACGTATACGGGGGGGTGATGGTGGGCTCTATCTCTCACCAACCATGTGACCCCCTTTCCCTTAATTTACATATATATCCCACGCGCCGTCGTTGAGCTTGAATTGAACCCACCACTCTCTCTTCTCTCTCTCGTAATTTGGATACGAGCATGTTCTTATTTCCATTGCAGATGTTGCTTACCTTTTTTATGCAAATTGCCATGAAGAAAAACATGTTTTTTTCCCTACAGGTTTCATCACTTTTCTACGTGAGATGGAGGTTGATAAGCAAGTTTTTTTAAAACAAAAAAAAACTCGATAGAGATGGGCTAATCATGATTAAGGATGGTATTAATTCTACTCTTGATCTCCAACCTTGTGTGTTTTAAGAAGAAAAATTCTAAACAAGCAGTTAATTAAATCATAAAAATAAATTATTTTCTTTCTTTTGTCAACAAGGAATAAATATTAGGTTATAGTTTATTTTAATACACTGAAGGTGTCTTGCACGCTTGTATGATGCAAACCATATTGCAATTCTTGTGGCCAAAGAGAATCCTATCAACCATTGCTTTCATTGGGCCATTTTGTCCGGGCTCTTTGGGAGTGGGGGCCCATTTCCCCCCACCTACGATACTGACTTTTGAGAAACCCCTTGAAAAGCACACTTTCTGTATACTACTGGCCAAACTTCTGCGTCAGCCACTGCCTGCCCTAGCCCCTACGAATCCTACCGTTACTGTTAAGCCTTTTTTATTTATTTATTTTTAGCACAACGTTCTATCCCTGTTTTTTTTTTTTAATTTTAAATTAACTTTTTTATATATTTTCTTAAATTTTTTTGATATATTAATGTCACAGATAAATTTTTAAAAATAAAAATATATATTATTATATATATTTTTAAATTAAAAACATTTTAAAGAAAAATGTTTACACAATATTATTTTAGAAGAGGTGTATATAAGACTAATCTTCCGGTCCTCCACAGCTACAGCCATTTGCCAACATATATAACACCACCAGGACCATTATTCTGCACATTTTGTGCCCAGTTTTGGAGGTGCTATAGTATGGTGACAAGAGGTCTTTCAGAAAAAGAATTACACTATAGCAGCCTAGGATGCTTTTTAAAGTATATTTGTATTAAAAAAATATATATTAATTTATGTCAAAATCATCAAAAAAAAAATTAATATTTAAAATGAAAATTGTTTTCAAATAACATATATTAAAATATATCACAAACATTGCGTCAAGTAGCTCTCACAATGTGTAATTAAACCATCCACCCAATTAATCGAGGTGCACGCAAGCTGATCCGGATACCCATGTTAATAAAAAAAAAAACTTCCACATTTGTCTGTAATAATAATAATTATATTTATTGCGGTAATTTTCCTGAGTAGAAAATGAAGGCACTTAATTTGTATTGCAGGACTCCATGACCTATCGTGGTTTTATTGATGGTTACTAATTTGTTTAAATCCCAGAGAAATTCAATCTTGGAAAGTGCCTTTTTCTTCTTCTTCTTCCTTCTCCAATCAAGGCCGCTCTTTTGTGATCTACGGATTTGAAACTAATACTTCTCCAACCAAAACTTCTTTAAATTGAAAATTGAAAGAAAGTGATGGGGTATTTTTTATTTTTAATAAGAAAATTGCTTGGAGCTACGGGGTCAACTATAATATTTAATTATCTATCTATCTTTCGATATTAATTTGGTCGACAATGGTAATGGAAATTAGAAAAACTTTCTAAGTCTATTTTGGAGTACTCTTCTATGTATTTTCACGCGTTGAATATGTTGATCGATGTACCTATATAATTATAATCTCGCATGAGACATGGAATGCTTGTCCCACACAAGAAAACACAAATTTAATTCATGAACTGTTGAATGCCTAACAATCACACAATTATTTTCCTTTTTTTTTTCTCTCCCATGCGCGCAGGATGAATGATATTCAAGATAAATATGGGGAAAAACCAAGAAAAGAAAAGGGTTTTGTGGAAACCATTATGTTGGTTTTTTTCATTTAAAACAGGTGGTCTAAACTCTTAAGACAAGATTTAAAATTTGAGCATCTTCAACGATCACTTAAACTTTTTTTGTGTGTATGAAAAGGCAGAGGCCCAAACAAAACTATGAAGCACAAAAGTTACCTCAAGTCATTGTCGCATTTTCTATTTCTTGAGAATACGTGGAAGTCACTGTTATTTATAAGGGTTTAATATATATTACCCTTTTATTTAATTTCTTATTATCATTATTATTTTCAAATTAAGTGAGTCTCTTATTCCATGTTACAAAACACGTGTTCTTTTTGAAGAAACGAGATAAAAAAGAGAGAAAAATGTTGGATGAGATTTGTTATATTATGATTGTCTCTTCTGCCTATGACAAAGATGCATATGGGAAGCCTAGCTTAGGTCTAGATTAAAAAGAAAAGCATGTTTTATCTTAATTAATTAGTGGGGCATCGTGGAGTTCACATGAGGTTTAACATAGAAAATTGATGAGAATAATCCTAGGGATCGGCTGTTACGAGCTAGACACTGAGATGTATTTGTGTGAGAATATATATTATTGATAAAATAAATATAATTGTTTTTATATACTCTTAATAAACAATAAGAGATTCAAAACGACTACAAGCATCAATTTGAGGATAAAATATAAGATATTATGCTTCCTAAAAAGATCTTCTCTAGGTATTTTATGCACGTATTACCTGTAACTGTATCGTTCTTCTTCTCCTTCTCTCTCTGTTTTTCCTGAAACAAATTTTAGAAGGCATATGCTAATGCCAATGTCAACATTTTTTCATGAACATGTTAGGAATGTTGCACATGCCGAGTTTGGAGGGTGTGAAGCATGGAGATGACGGTCCAAAAATTATTTAACTAAAGAAGAGAGGCTTATCCTATAATATCGTACAATTAATTTTTTTGCTAAGGATTTTAACAACCAGCATGCTAATCGAATCCAAGTATACCAGCGAAGTGATAAGCATATGCTGATTGATTTCTCGCGATGGTACTTTTATTTCATGGTCTTCTCTTGACGTGTGGCTCGATTCGCGCAGATGCAATCCACCGCTGCACAATTTTAAACCTTTTTATTCTAGATTTTTGTTATGTTGATCAAGTTTAGTTACTTGTGTTTGATTGATCAAGTATTCTGACGTTCAAAACCTATCATTCTCCTTTTTGTTTCAATTAAAATTAAATTAACACAAGATAATAACGTGTGTTTGTACAAATTTGATATTCAAAAGACTTTTGTTTAAAGGAATCTCAAACTATTTTTGAGATCTTACTAAATTTTTGGATGAAGTGTTCCCTTAAAATCTCAAATAAAGGGGGATGAATGGAATTAAACTGCACAAAACAAGATTAAAAACAAACAAAGGGTGATGATATTTAAGGGTGTGAAACCGTTCTTGTTGCTGACCGAGGGGGGTTAATTGCTAATCCTAATAATAAATGTGAAATCTTGGTTGGTTGGGAAAAGCCCAGGGAAGAATATTGGGTCCTGCTAAAAAAGGATCGCTTAAGCAAGGGCGCCCGGGAAAGACAGTTGACGGAGGCTTGCAATTTGTGATGCTGGTGGTCGATGAGTTCACGGTTTTGTTGCTAATTTGGAAACCTGTTCTTCCCTGCAAGCTGCGTTGTGGGGAGCTTATTACGGATTGGATTTAGCATGGAATTTAGGGTTTCTCAAGCTTGAGATTAAAGCTGACTCGACTGATCTTGTTGCCAGTCTTCACATAGGAGGTGCTGTTTTAGTGGATCCTATTTCTTCGTAGGCCATTTGCGATCGAGCTCATGTCTAGGCACTGGTTAGTTCATGCTTGCCATGTCTTTTGCAAATATTGGACGGCTAATCCTTCAAAGGGATGCCAACGCTGATACGAGTTGTTTTTTTCCCACGCCAGTTGTCTATAGTATGTTCTTTCTGGCTTTGGCCCCTTCATTACCCGATAAATAAATAATAATAATTTGAAAACCAAGTAAAGTAAATGTTGTTTACAATTAAAAAAAAATTAAATAATTAAGATGTAAATATAATTTACAAATAGACAAAGACATAACTTATTTAATAATAAAATAAAATAAAAAACATAATCTTCATTCTAATTCTAATCAACTTAATTGGTATTGAATATTTCATTTTTTCCAAAATAACGTTGAAAGTTTGATTTGACTAAATGTCAAAAGTAAAGGGACCAATAGTGATTTTTAGCCAATTCTAAGAACATAAATGTATACTTTTTTTTAACGGCAACTGTGCGTTATCATTGGTTCTAGCAAGGGCTAACCTAGCTAGGAATCTACGACTATATTACTGCTTCATGTGTTTGTCTGTCCAAGAGAAAATTATTTTTTATTTGTATAAAATATTTACGAGAAGTTCCAAGCCGGTGTCTTACCTATTTATCGGAAATATAAGAGAGTACAAACACCAAATTTGTTCATAGATTTCAGTTGACAACTGATGATCAATTCTTATATAAAAAACCAAGGCAGATCTATATGAATTTTTAAATTCTAGGTCCTTGCAATCCCATCGATAAATATTACATGTTCTCACTATCAGATTGCATCATAAGATTCTTCTGTAAGAGCATGATTAATCTAATAAGTAAACACGAGTTTTCACAGTAAAATATTATAAATTACGTAACTTCATGTTGGATTTCAAAGCTTGAAATGATGCCTGCCCGTTGAGTTGTTAGATTACTTCCTTAATGGGAAAAAAAGTAAAAGAAATTAAAATAATAAATAAAATTAAGAATAGATAATATTGAATTATATATAAGATCTCTTCAATATACCGAGCCTGAGACCAACTAATCTTAATTACTAGTTAATTAGTTTTAAAAATTAGAGAGACTATTTAATTCATTTTATAATTTACTCCACAAAATGGCTCACACCTTAAATAATACAGGTTAGCGTTAAAAAACAAGGAAAAAAAAACCTGAAGCATCAGCACATCGCAGGATAATAGCCTGCAAACAAGAGAAAGTGAAAGAGAACACACACGTGTTCGACACGGAGGGAAACTACCCTTGTTCATTGTCTTTGAACAATTAAGTGTCTCCCATGTTCCAGCACCAAAATTAAAGTAATAAGGTGAAAAAAATAGTTTAATTCATTTTCAACTGCATGAAATTTAATTTTTTAGAGAATAATATTTATTATATTTTAGGATTAATATTTTAAATTTTTAAATTAAAATTTATTTTTAATATGATACCAAAATTTTAATAACTAATTAGTTACAAGTTTAAATATCAAAATTTATATTTTATTTTTTAATTAAAAATAATTAGAAATATAACAAAAATCCAGATCGGGCAGTATTGTCAATAAAAAGAAAATCAAGGGGCGGAGGCTAGAAAATACTTTTAAAAGGGCAAAGATTAGGAAAAATTTTATGGAAAGGAAATTAAAATTAAAATTTTACTAGTTTTGATTTTATAATTTTAAATTATTCAAGGAGCGCAGGAAAACAAATCCAGCAGCCGAGCCCTTGCCGGTCTTTCCTAGCTTCCATCCCTGAGAAGATCCTTTAAAAAACCCCAAGAAAATGTGTCTTTACATTGATAATTAACCTGTGGAAAAAACTAATAAATGACTACCCTGCTGATTTAGTCCGTATCATAATTATGATTAATCGTGGAAAATCGTGCTTCTTTAATAATATAGATCGACCCTACCTTCGCTTAAAATGGTACGCAATGACATCACAGGATGTGAAAACTTACACACATTTCACAAATATTCTTCATGTCGGGACCATGGATTAAAGTAACCCATCACAAAATTTAAGTTAGTTTTGATACATTTGCCTTACGTTAATAGATAATTAATTACTGAAAAAATTGTACTTGATTAGTCTTGCATCAGCACTCAATTTAGGGATAATTGTAATATAGCAACACCATAGCTCTCTCCAGTTTCTTTATGTGTTAATTTGCACTGATATAAAGCAAAAAAAAAGACTTGTGATGAGCAGCTAGCTTAATTAGGCTGCCATTTAGCCGAGGCTAATGAAGCATTAATCTGGCTTAATATATATGATTAAGACAGCATGGAAAGAGACACAAGTGTTGCTTTCTTAATTTAATCTTGAAAGAAATAGATCCAAAATGTCAAATGTAGATCCATGAGTATAATTTTGGGATATATTGCTTTCCAATGTCATTTCCCCACCCCCGCCACGAATATAAGACGCGTACCAGACTGCGATTTTTTTTAAAAGTTGATGGGGAGAGGCCTTCTTGACAACATTTTTATAGTACGAAATATAAATCGAAAAACACTTAAATTACCTACCTACTGTTCGTTAATTCCTTTGATTGATAAGATTATATTTTTTATATGAAAAATCCCTTTGATTTATATAAGGATATAATATAAAAAAATCAAGATTGTTCCAAGTATTTTAAGTAAAAAGTTTCAGAATTAATCAACCATTAAATCTTTTAAAAAATAAATTATATTCTTGTGCTAAAAACATTTTAGCACTTCAAACCCTGATTTTTTTTATTTTTAAGTTTTCTTAAACTCTTTATAATCCATGCAACCCCTTTTGTGTAGGCTCTTGCTTTCTTGAAAAGCTAGTAATAAGAATCTATAACATTCTTTCCCATCTTTTTTAACCTGTATTTCTCTAAATTACGTATCAATCATGAATATAATTAAGGTGGATACGACCCCAATGTTTTTTTCTCAAAAAAAAAAAAAACTGCATTTATTTATTTATTCATTTATTAATAAGCATGATATTTCCCGGTCAGTGTTCGATCGGAATCTGAATGATAGATTGCTATTCCTGTAGGGTTTTGTTTGCCCTCTTTTCAAAAGCATGATGATAAATGTAAAGAATGAAGAAGTGAACAGCATGCGTATATTAATGTTCGGACAACCAATGAAATGTGTGAAAGGTTTATATATAAGCTTTAATTTAATGCAGGATCGATGTCGTGGTGAATGTCAATTCTGATAAAGAATGTTTTAGCATAAACAATTACTATATATATTTCTATTTAATGCAATATTCGTTTATATTGGGACAAATAAGTACATCTATCGACCTTTATTTCTTATCTTATGATATTAATTATTGTGACGGAAGCAAATAAATTGTAATCAATCACATAGAAACGGCTATAACAGCATCAACCGGTGTTAAGTGGAGCTCGCAATTATTCATATAGTATATAGTAGTTTTTTTCCCCTGCGTGATGCTACAGTTCCATTTTAAAAACCTATTTTTATGGTTATTAAAATAAGTGTTTTTAAAAAATCAAACGATTAAATTTCTAGCTTGAGTCAAAATTATATGTCATGATTATTGTTTTTTATTAATAACATGGTTATTTGAATTGAAATTTAAAGCACAATCATAAAAATTCAAATGTATGTATGTATATATTATATTTAAGAGGTTGAGATTAATATTTATTTATTTATAAATAAATAAATATCATCTTGTTATAATAAGAGTATCATTTATTTATTTCTTAAATTTAAAATTTAAAATAACTTATTTAAAATTTTAATAAAATTGCAACTCTCATACTTTATTAAAAACATTGAAGATATTACTTGTGACTCTACAAATTATGATATATTTTTTCAATTATGTTTTTTATATATATTTTATTTATAATATGCTACTTTGAAAAGAAAAGCAAAACTCCTTTTGTAGAGTGTCATGTTTTTTTTTATAAAATGTGCCAGTGTGTATTTATGATGTGGGCGAGTGGCATTGGCTTAGGAAGGGAAAACGAGGCAAAGTGCTTGTGGACGTGTAGATGAACTATTGGTTGTGATAACGCAACCAAGTCAGCAACATGGGGGCCCACAAAAAAAGAGAGATTACTGGAGGTCAAAGAGAGATATTGACCATGATAGTGAAAAACAACTGTGTCAGTCACTCTCATCGGTTTGTCTTGAACGGCGCCGTCTCATTCAACTTTCCAAAGCAATCAAACCAATCCAAAAATGCTGTCTCCATCAGCCTTTGTGTGTCCTTCCACGCCACCCACGCTAAAAAGTGACCGTCTGATTCATCTTTTCTTTTTGTTTTGGCAATTTACACGACCTCCCTGCTCTTATCTTGCTTGAGTGATTTTTTTTATTTGAACCACACTCCACAATTAAACATTTCTTCAACATGATCTCGTATTTACAATCAAGCTTAACTTTACGTCCTCACAAAGTATCTTTATTTTTGTAGTTAAAAAGTGTTTTTGAAATTTTTTATTTTATTTTAAATTTTTTATATATATAATTTTAAATTGTTTTGATGTATTCATATAAAAAATAAATTTTTAAAAATAAAAATATATATTATTTGATGTATGTTTAAGAAAAAAAAAATATTTTGAAAGGTAACCACTACCACAATCTCAACCTTACAAAGTTAATCACTATTAACAACTATACAAATTTTATTCTGAGTGCATTGAGAAGCTGACGACTCCATTACCAGAATTTTTAGACTTACCGATATAATTTTCTATCGGTATTTATACTATCAGTGTGCTGGTACAAATTTTACTGACGGTCTCATGGAAAAAAATACTTCGTCAGAAAAACTCTCGTCGATAATTTGTGATTTGTCGATGAGTTCGCTAGTAATAACATTACCGATGGATTGACTGACGACAGAAAAGAACTAAAGAGAATTTACTTGATTCATTTTGTCAGTATTTCCATCGGTGAATATGACTTATCACCGACAAAAAAATCGTATGTAATTCCATTGATGATTTGTTTTCACAGTCAATATTTTTCTCGATGAATTTGACATATAATCGACAAAATAACCGTATGCAATTTCATTAATGATTAAAAAATGGTAATAGCATTTGTAGTAATTATTTTCCAACTCTTTGGAATATACCAACAGACTTAATTTGTCGATAACACCGTCAACAATAATTTCAAAATATTTTTTTAAAAAAAAAGTATATTAAGCAGAAGTAGAAGATAATTAATATAAAAACCAAATATTTATTAAACATTTATAAGTTTAAATACAATTAATCTAGAATAGAGGCATCAAAGAAGGAGGAGGATGAGGCGGGTCTTCATCGGGACTGTGGGACCAATAAAAGGAAGCACATGTATCATCCATTTGTGATTTCATCTCTATTACCAATCGGCAGAGTTCAATCGTCTCAGCACTAAGTCATGCATAATTAGCAGTAAGATTGGTTGTCCGAGCTTGTACTCGTTGGTCTAAAATCACTTAGAACTCCTGGAGTTTGAGTGCTAAGAACTGATTACGAGCATCTAATGATTGAAACATTTCAAGTCGTCCGCAAGTCCTCGACCGTATTGTTAAAGAGACCATAAATCTGATTTTTATCGAGTCCACCGGACAATCCTTCCTCCAATCACAAATCCAGATCGAGATCCAAATGGGTTGAAAGGTCATCCCCTTATCTCTCCTTCAACCGAGTATTATATGTATATAAAAAAAAGTCAACAAATTCAAAAAAATAATAATTTAAGAAAACAAATGGTTGAAAACCAACATACTACAAAGTGTTGAGCTCAGCTATCGACAAGTTGTTGCATCTTTTTTTTACAGTCATCACTCCGCACATGCGTTTACACAAAAAACTCCATCGGGTTTGACTCGCGTCAAAGAACCGTAGCCTGTGAAAGAAAACTATTGTTAGTAAAATATATTTATAGAAAACAACAAATAGAAAAAATGGATGTAATAAAAGATGAATCTTACCATTCGTTTCACATGCGAAGCAAACAGAACACGTCGGTTCCGGTTCTCCACACTGGACTATGACTGTCGCACGAAATGCTCGGACATTACATGCCGAATATAATTTTCCCGTACAGCCTCCGAGACGTACGGCGGTCTGAAATCCTTCCAAACCGCCATGTCATTCCAGCCTGGAAACTCTCTTTTTTTCGCGTATTTTTGGTTTTTTTTTGCACCTCATACAAAAAATCACACGACCGATATGGTACAAATAAATTATCTCTTAGTAAAATTAAATAAAAGGATTAAAACAATTTATCTTCATTTCAACCTTACCTAGGTAGTTACAACGTGTTTCTTCAAAACCTTCATTGCAATAGCGTTGTCAGCTCTATTCCATTCATATTTTTCCTTGCATTTAAAATTTGTAAAAGAATAATTTCAATAAAACTTCATTAATATAAATATAAATTAACCTGCAGGTAATCTTGTTTGTAAAAGTGACAAGTCATTGTACTTTTAGGTTTTTTTTAATTCATTGTTTTTTAACTATAATTCCTTCTGTATGCACCGATAGAATATTTTTGTCGGTCAATAAATTTAACGGTAATCTACCAACAAAAATATTATCTCGGTATTTCTTTTTTAATTTATCAATTTTCTGGTATACATTGTCAATGAAATTACAAGCGAATAAAAAAAAATTGAAGTTCGATGAATTATTTTTCTACGATTAGATATTATTTTGAGGTTAGTTTTCATGTATTCCGGCTTACATCATCATTTTAATCGTTTGAAAAATAGTCTGCCCAATCAACTACTGAATATATAGGTTTTTTTTTAAGAATATGACACGATCCATCAATGCCCTGCCTGTCAGCTGCGTTAACATTTCGTCAAATATTTTATCCCAAAAACTCCTTTCAACAATCACAAATAATCTGCCCAGTCAACTACTGAACACATAGGTTTTTTTTAAGAAAAAAAAGCAGAAAAAGTCTAGTAAATTTTGAATAGTTTTTTAACCAACGTAAACGGTACATGTTGACGGTGTAAAAGGTTGCAATCAGAGTCCCAATCAAGGCTTCTTATATATTTGATGTTTTCTCTCCTTGTGAAAATTGTTTAACAAGATTCTAAATCTTCTAAACAATAAATAATTAAAGTTAAAAAAGAATAGGATACTTAATATAGTTCTCTTTAATTAAAAAATAATTTGATCTGGAACATGTAGCTAGGGCTTACGTGGTTGGCTGGCTAGCTAATGGCCTCAAGGGTGACCCCAAAAGTTGTAGCCGAGGTATATAATGTTTTCTAGCTAGAGCACATCTTAAGATTCCCATAATACAGCTCCAAATGACAACATCAAACCCTTGGCTCTCATACTTACAATAGAAAAGAAAAACCCCATTCACCAAACACCCACAACCATCCTCATTAATATTTAAACACTCTTCTTGTAATAAATTTTTAGGAAAAAAAAAAAAAAAAGCTGCATTATATTATGCAGGTTCCTCGGGCTATGGCAATTGTGTGGAATATGGGGTCCATTGTGTAGTTATCTTATTTTCAGTCGACTATTATTATTATAGAAAAGTGGGATTTTTGAAATTGGATGTTACATCATAATATTTTAGCCAGATAATCCTTCCCCTGGAAGTTCCTTTTTCAAGTGCAAAATATACCTTACAAATTGATCATCAAGTGGCTAAATTAATACTTCATTAATTGATGTTACTATACTTGAATTTAATTAAGGAATATTAATCACTTCCTCCGTTTATGATCATCAAGTGGCTAAATACTTGTGCTCAAGTACACCTTGAACACGCATCATCGACATTCATGACCTACGTAAAAGATTCATGCACTATGAAATCCATCAAGGGTGGGGAAAAGAGATAACAAAAGGAACAAAAAGAAAAGGCAGAAGACCAAACTGAGGAACATTGTCTTCTTTGTGTGAGCAAAGTGGAGCATGCCACCCTCTGTGTTAGCTGCCTGGAAATCCCATATAATTCCTTAAGAAAAAACTGGTTAGTAAAATATTGTTATTATATATATAAAAAAAGAAGCAAAAATACAAAAGTAAACAAAGCAATGTATTTTCTTAATTAAGAAGAGAAAGTGGTGGTAGAGAATAGGATTAAAATAAGCTAACGTGAAGCACCTGAAAGGAGAAAAAAGAAGCAACAATCCCTTTTTAAAATCCCGGGTCCACTGTCTCTCTGAGATTTATTTCATGCAATTACACCCATGGATTAAAAAATAATAATCACGAGTGTCCATATCACTCAAAAAGAATTAGCTAGATAAATTGAAAGCTGTGCATGTACAGTTGATCACACCCTTGTTTATTTAATTGGTAATCAATTAATTATTTAGACAATTTACACATAATTAAACAAAATGATCCAGAAAATAGAATCTGGATGAAGAATATGACCATTTGGCTATGGTGCTAGAGCTGGAATAATATTTTTGAAGAAGCAGATGAGCTGTCTCCAATCAATGGACTCCAAGGAGTGGGAACAGTGCACGTCTTCTTCTTCCTCTTCTTCTTCTCTCAAGGCTCCAGCTTTCTTTCTTTTTGCAAATTAAATTTCCATGGGATGGTGACCCAGGTTGAAAATGACTCTTTGTTTTGATGCCTTCACGGGGCCCCACATCACATGCCTTCACCAATCCCTGCAACAATGGGGTATAGAAAAATGGGATCCACTATATATAAAAATAAAAAATAAAAAATAATTTAGGAGACCAACCCTTTTTGGATAGCTACTAGCTGGTCTGGCACCGTTTCCATTACTCAAATTGTTGGAAGCAAAAGCAATGGACTCCTTTCTGTTTCCCACGAGATGCACAGTACTGCACCATGAAACATCCATGTCATTGCCCATATGAAACTGGAAAAATGTTAGCAGTCTTAAGGTCTCAGAGCTCGTGAAACTCAGTACTGTGCCTGTCAGGTCCAATTTCATAGCTACTGAAGTGAAAACTCAACCCCTTTACATGAATTCAATGCACTGTTTATGTATCGCTGGATTAAGTCGAATTGGATTGTCAAATGCAATCCAATCCATTTTGACTTGGCAATTGCTTTATCATGAACGAGACTTACGGGGCGTAGGTGATCAGCCTTGTTGACAAATGTATGTATATTGGTGCTTAGGCCTGCTGTGGAGGTCTTTGAGGCGTGGCTAGCGGGTGCATTGCTCTGTTCTAACAGGAAAAAACCTTATCGAACCATCATATTTTGATTCCTTGACTCAATGCAAGTGTCTTGGGATTTCAAGAACACCTCCTTGCCTGAAAACATACTTAAATTCTCCTTACAAAATATAGAACCTAAAAAAGCTTTGGAATAGATTGGGAACGTGAAAACTCATCATATAAAGAAAATATATTGGGAGTATAAGGTTGTTGATAATAGTAAATATTTTTTTTTATACACGTGAGGTGTTCGGGTTAGCTTGCATGTACCTCGACTAATCTCTAGAAACCCTAAAATTAACGATCAAATAAGCCTTTAAAGCACGAGGATTTGATCTCTTATGTACTAAACAACCCTCTTCATCCCATTTTTATATTGGACTTTTAGGATAAAAAAATGATACATAATTAATTCTATTTAATACTAGAATTAACTCCCGTTGTTTAAATCCTTAAATACTTGCAATAAAAACAAAATAAGATCTGATAGTTTTGTGTTTTCTTTAAAAAAAAATTGTTCAAGTAGTTAATTAATTCTATTTAATGTTGGGTTTAAATTTTAATTAATGATTATTTAAAATTAATTTCTCTGACAAATGAATGTAGACATGTTAAATTACTTATATTAAAAAACATTTTTCAGCAAATTCCTATTTCTAAATGTAAGTCAACCCTGCATTTAGTATAAAGAAAATATCCATTAACCATGCTTAATAATTAACCATTTTCCCAACATTATCTACCGTGATAACAACTTCACCCCATGTGGTAAAAACTGATCACTTCAATGTCTTTGCATGCACGAGCTCAAGAGCAAAGCATATCCATTGAATGTATGCGACTGGCCATGGCCTGTTCACTCATATCCATTAAAGGGCCTATCACCGTACACGTGGACATAAATTGATTCAGAGAGTACACACGCACAATCACAAAAGGCAAGGTCAGATTGATTATATAGTTTATTATAGCAGAAGAGGGAAGGGAGGAAGAAGATGCAGTGCATGTGCAACCTCTGTGCATGATATCAGAGTACTGAAGCTTTTAGGCTTGTCGCCAAAAACCGTACTCACAGGAGAAGAGAAGAAAACGAGGCAAAATTTAAATGGAAAAGACGATTTGCTTCTTACGCAAGTGATTGGAGACGTGGGAACCAGCTTCATTCACTGTCAATGCCAATGGCTGTGGTAGGTCTTCTTGTCTCTCTCTTTTGTTTGTGGTGACCTTAAAAAACGAATTGGATGCACAATTTTCCATAAAATTTTAATTTATTTCATGCTAATTATTATATTTATGTTGTTAAAGAAACAATCATTTAATTTATTATATTTCATAAAATCTTAAAGAAACAATTTTTTTCTATTTTACCCCATATTTTTTAAATCTACAAAAAAATCAATCATATTACAAATAATTTTTAATTTCACTCCTTATTATTTTTGAAGTTTGACTCTTGTTTTTTTTTAGTTTTTTTTAAATTAGATTAGAGGTAGATTGTTTGATAATTTAAATAACTTCGGGTGTGATTTAACCACTGACTTTAACCTATCAGTTTTTTTACTTTTAAAAACAATTGTTTTGCCCGCTGCAACAGGCAGGCAAGAAATCTACTTTAATTATACCCATTAGTTAACATGAAGAGTACACTGATGAGGGGTTTGCTTGTCATTTCAACAGTTCCATTGTCAGGGCGGAGCTGTCTTGATTGGTGTTTGGTTGGTAGCATGACACGTACAATTTTAAATTTTTCTTATTTACGTTTTGTTATTAAAATACAAAAGTGTGATTTCAGTAATTTTTTAAAATGTTTTTTATTTAAAAATATATTAAAATATTATTTTTTTATTTTTAAAAAATTATTTTTAATATCAATATATTAAAATAATTTAAAAATATTAAAATATATATTAATTTAAAGTAAAAAAATAAAAAATAATAATTTTTTTTCAAAAATATTTTTTAAACACAAAAATAAATATAATCTGTCTCCATCCCCGCAGGGAGGGTCTATACAAGCTTGTATGATAGCATCGTGTGTCCGCATAACTTGTCGAACAAGCATGTCTAGGCATGAACGGGTGGGTCTAGTTAGATTCTATGGCGCTATGTGTCCAGTAATTGAAAGAGACGGTCAACTACGGAAGCTAGCTTTTCCGATCAATGGTTTTATGAAGGGATCTTCTTTTCCTTGATCTGCTCACTCGTGAGACGAATACAAGATTAATGGCCGGTTAGTCGGAAATTTTCGGATTTTTTCTTAGAAAATGACAAAGTTTGGTAAAACTTTTGGAAGAATAACACACAAAAAAATATGACCGTACCGCTAGAACAAACCGGATCATATCTTTCCGGGATCACGGTGGTGGGTTGACTGTAATATTAAGAACGATATTAATTTTCATTTTGATTTTAATTTTTTTATTTGACAGAGTTCTTTTTTTCATGCTAATGTCCCTGTCTTGAAAGAATTCACATGCCATCAGTAGCTTTGCCAAGATAAGGAAAGATCGACTACTTGCTGCTCATGAAGACGTTCGACCTATATTTATATTCAAGTCGTCCCTTATCTTTCTGATTTCTTTTTATTGAAAAAAAAGAATTATAATTGCCCAGGATTGTCAGGGAGAGAGACAAAGAAAAGAAGCATTACCCTGCATTCTACCAAAGCCTCTTCACAAGAATTGTGGTAGGGAGGGAGATCTTTCAATTGTGTTTCAAGTCATGCTTCTCTTTTTGAAAATAAAATGAAATGAAAATATATTCCATTTACAGATACAGACATGCTCCTCACAAAATGCGTTGTGAAAAACTAATTAATTAGTTATTGATGGAAATTTTGATTTATAACTATTGTTGTATATTCGTGATTAAATGAAAAGTTGTGTCTACTTATTTTATTTTTAGAGTTGAAATTTTATTGAACATTATTTTTTTTATAAATTTTTTTTAATGTCGAACATTATAATGATTAAAATAAATTATGAATTGATAAAAAAATTAAACTAAAAAAATATTTAGTTTACATGATTTTGTAAAAATTCAAAAAATTTTATCCTCCATCGGAATAAATACAAAATTTTCTTGTAATTTATATATAAAAAGTTAAAGAGTCGTTAATTAGCCTAAAGCTAAGTGGCTTTAGGCTCAAGCCACATGCACAAGCTCGCTCAGTACAAGCCTGTGTTCTTGTTCTATGATTTTTTTTTCTAATCTATTTTGAACTTGAATTTGTTATAAAAAAAATTTGGCTAGAAATTATTTTTGGTTAGCCTATTTATTCATCTAGCTCGTAAATAAAGAGTTTGCGAATAGTTATGTTTTTTAACATGAGAAACTTTATTTAGACATAAAGGGTCCAGAATTATTTTTTGTTAGCATATTTATTTATCCGGAAGTAAAAGTTTTTAATAAATATATTTTTAAACCTGAAAAACTTTATTTAGACATAAAACATCAGGTTTTAAAGTCAAAATATTATAAAGAGTCCATTTAACCAGCTACTCAAGCTATTTTAGTCTATTATTCACAGTTTATGCTTACATATATTAAATCCTCTTCGAATCTTGGTTTAATGTTAAGTAGGTTTGCTCAAGCATTAATTACAGTGATCTGTGATAACGTTTTTTCTTTTTTTAGGAGAAAAAAAATCTAATTTGCTTTATTTTTTTTCAATAATATATAAGGGTATACTTTAGAAATTAATTATCATTAATTCTCTCTCTTAATAATTTTAAAAGCATACCCCATATTAGCATGATGCATATAAAAGAATTTAATAAATGTTTTGTCAATGTTAGCTTCGATATTTGAATCTAGAAAGTTAAGAAAACAAGTATATATTTTTAATCTTAAAGTTGATTTTTTTAATGTAATATCACATTTTATTCACCTCTTTATAAAATTTTTATTTCCTCTAAACAGTGAAAACTAGATTTTTTTGTATAACTGTAAGGCTTAACCCAAAAATAAGGACTTCTTGGCAGGGATGATATTTTTTGTTCGGTTTGATTTTATATATATAAAAAAAAGTAATCAAATCGAATTTTACTGAAACCGGTTCAAACCAACCAGTTTTAGTTTGGTTTTTTAGGACGAAAACCGGTTTGACTCGGTTTTTTCAGTTTGACTCGGTTTTGGCTCGTTTTTTTGGTTTGGTATGGTTTTTTTCAGCTTGGCTCGGTTTTATTCTGGTTTTTTCCGGTTTGGGTTTGGTTCGGTTTTTTTGGTTTCAAGCTTATTAAACCAAAACCAAAACCAAACCAGTTGGTTTTTTCAAAATTTTAATATGTTTTTTTTCACGGTTTGGTTTTTTCAGTTATTTTTTTCTGATTTTTTTTGTTTTATCAGTTTTTTAATTTTTTTACTCACCCTTACTAATTGAATATCCATGTCGTTTCTTGTTTCTTGTTTTGTGCTCTCTAAAATTGTTTTCAAAATCTTAAGTAGACATTTCTCGAAAAAAATATTCTCTAGACTCAAGATAAATTAAACTAATTTCTTTGTGTGTGTGTGTATATATATAAACATCAATTATTATTTAAAAAGTAAAGCTAGTACAACTCTTTAATTTTTATTTTGTTTTTACTTAAAAACCCTTCAAAATACAATACAAATGTTGAAAAACTATTTGTCAATTCCCAAACACCCTTGAAAAATAAAAACCAATCGATTCATAAATAATCAAACAGATCTGATCTACTTTCAACAATAAATAAAATAAGCTTTTGGGTAAAAAAACTGTAAAAATAAAAGGACTGAAATGGAGGGAATATAAAATTAGATGGACTGAAAACCAATTCTTTCATGCATTGGAGATTGGCATGCAATTTCCTTGTGTTTAACAATTTTATCCTTTCACTTTTAATTTTTTTTCCTTCACAATTTCAGACTATACCTCATTGAATTAGATCACAAAAGAATTTTTAATTAAAAAGAGATAGAGATTTTAAATATGTTAACAATTGTGCTTATCTTATGAATTGGGAGGAGGAGGAGGAGGAGGAAGGAGGAGGGAAAAGGAGGAGGGGCGGTGCTCTTTTCACAGACTTCAACACGAAAGTGTGATCGATAAAAGTGTAGACCAAAAAGCTGCGGCGCCCTTTAGAGTCTAGACACGTATGCTTCGGCATCCAATCATGCTTCCCTTCTTTTCAGGTACTCTTTTAAATCTTCTTTTGTCTTTTAGTTTTGGGATTTCTGAGCTTTAGAAATTTTATTTTATCTTTTTACTCTTCTGATTTCTAACTGCCTGTACTTATCTTTGGTATCAATAATCAATATAACTCAAATAAATCACATGCTCAAGAATATTTGTTTTATCTTTATTTTTTTATTTTATTTTGAGTAGAAAACATTTTATAAAGTTATAAAAAATTTAAAAATATCTTTCTATTTGTTAGTTATATTAAAATTGATCTTCAATCTTTTTATTGATACATATTTTATTTTGAATTTTTTTTAATTTTATCCCTTTAAATTTGATTTAGTTTTATTTTTATATCAGTTTTGATCCATATTCTTTTGTATGTTATTTACTTTTCAAGAAAGTGTTTTTTTTTTTAATTTTAAGTAGAAAACTTTTTTTAAAAGCCGTGAAAAATTTAAAATATATTGTTATTTGTTGATTATATCAAAATTGATATTCAATCTTTTAATTGATATATATTTTGATTTTAATCCTTTTTTTTAATTTTATCCCTTAAAATTTGATTTAGTTTTATTTTTATATCAACTTTGATCCGCATTCTTTTTATTGTTATTTATTTTTTTCTTATCTTTTTTTTAATTGAATTTTTTTATCTATCATATTTGGATTATATTATTTTTACTTTTATTTATTTTATTTGAAGTAATTTATGAAATTATAAAATTTTTAATTTATCCTACTTCAACGTTTTTATCAGTAAGTTACTTAACTTGAAAAAAAACATAATAAATTATTTTTCAACTTATTTCTCATGACATAGTTAAACAGTGAAAGATATTTTTTAATTTATTTTTTATAATACTATTAAAAATAAAAAATAATAATTCACATTTTAATAATTTATTTTTTTAAAAAAATTACTTTACAGCAAACAAAGCAACTTTAGACAAGATAAGCTTCTTTTCACATGCTCCTATGTAAAAAAGTTCTCTTTCCCCTCTCTCTCAATCCAATTTATAAAGTTTAAAACATATCAACACTTTAGGTGTAGGAGAACAATTACAAATGCAACTATCTAGATGGTGGTCTAATGGTAAGAGCTCGGGACCAAGAGGTTTGCTTCCTCTGTGGTTTCAGGTTCAAGCCCTGTGGTTGCTCATATGATGGCCACTGGAGACTTACATGGTCGTTAACTTCAAGGCCCGTGAAATTAGTCGAGGTGCGCGCAAGCTGGCCCGGACACCCACGTTAAACTCAAAAAAAAAAAAACAATTACAAATGCTGGCAATGATTAATTAGGAAGAAAACTTACACCATGACTTTTCATTTTTTTTCCCCAGATATACTCTACTTTCATTGATCTGGTCCCCACACTTACATTATGCTCCTGAATTGATCCTTCTATTGGGCTCTTGTGACCAATTTCTTGACTCGTATTAATTTAACCACCGTTGGATGGATGGATGGTGTGTAGCTGTCACAGATTTGAGTAACACGACCAATTTAATTTAATAGGAAAATATAACAGGGAGGACCAGCTCAATTAAGAAAGTACAGGGTCTAGTAAAAGAGGTTAAAAAATACGAGGACCAATCATGACTTATCCAATTTTGAAATGAAAATTCCATAGTAATTAATTTTATCCTAGGTAAAAGAAAGGGTCGCTGTTGTTTTCATCCTTTTCACTGGTAAATGAGTTCTAGCTTTGTCAGAGCTTTTTGAAAAATATCACAGTGGTAAAAAATTATTTGGTAAAATTTATTTATAAAAATAGCATATTTATTTTGAGATTCGTGAGTCTCCTCCATGTAACAACAAGATGCATAGGTCGCCCCTGTGTGAACCACATGACGCGCCGGTCGCGCCTTTGCGGCTATAAGACACGCAGGTGCGACCCGTGCGTCCTCAACATTGCCGTACCATTCATCATTTCAAGTCTGACCATTAACTTATTTATATTTTTATAAATAATTTTTCAGTTGTACTATTTTACCGAATATTTTTAAAAAACTCAGCCTTTTCACGCAGGAACTCTTGGTTTGTACAATCTTGCCTGTGCATAACAATGGCCACAAATAAAATTTTCAATTCTATATATATATATATATATATATTGACAAATCCATAATTATTGAACTTGACTACAGGGTTGACTAGCCAGGAAGCCTGGGTAAAAAATCAGGGATCAACTAGTTTTCATTGTTTTTTTTAAAAAATAAAATCAAAATAATATTATTTTGAAAAATTTTAAAAATCAATATTTTTTTATCAGATCCATTATGTTGCAGGTTATTTCAAGATTTTCACTAAATCATGTAGAATTAATTTTTAAATGATTTTTTTAAACCCGAATTAACCCAAATTTAATAACAATAAATAGATCAAATGCATACTGCTAAATATATTTTGGTAACCATCATATTACATTGCTAATTTTATAGTAGTTTTCATTGATAACCTCCTCCACGAAGCAAATAAAAGGGCAAGACTTGAGAGTACAAATATTGTCCCTCTTATATTCTAAAAATCGAAGCAGTAAAAAATATTACTAAAAATCCAATAGGCGTGGACTTTTTACAATGCACATACAACTGTTTACTCTCTTATATTTTACCGTGACTACTATTTTGTATTTTGTTTCTCTTTCAATTTGTTACTTAAATTTTGTTTTATATGTGATTGCATTCTTTTTGGGTTAAATTGAAGGATAATTGGATGAATATTAAAATATAGGAGACCAAAGTAGAAAAGACGACAAAAATAAGTGATTGTTTGAAAGTTCACATGAAAAATTTAATTTAGTCCTCAAACTTTACAAATTATACATGTTCAATCCCTCATAGTTTTTTGATTAAATTTTGGTAAAAAGTTTTATTTTTGTTATTTTTTAGTTATTGGTTTGAGAGAAAAGAAAGAGGTCACGGGATTTCGACACTAGAAGGAAAAAAAGTGTTGACATTACTTTTGATCTCCAAAACGGTTGATATTTGTGTCAAAATAGTACCATTTGATGATGAGAGTTCATATAAGATGCTTTTTTTCCCCTTCAAAGTGCCTAAAAACAAATCTGAACCTGGGATGACTTTTTGATTTTGGGTTGATTTGGATTTTCGGAATAGTTTTTTGAGACCATGAATAGGTTTACTAAGGTTCATAAAGTGTTTTTCTAGGTGTTTTGGATTAAAAAACAGGTTGAAAAATGAATTTTTGAGTCAAAAAACCTTGAACTCTGATTTTTTATCCACCACAGCTACTAGAATGTGGGCAAAATTAAAAGACATGTAGAGTGAAGCTACTAGAATGTGGGCAAAATTTGAAGACATGTCGAGTGATATTTATTTTTCTTAAAGCGGGCGACATGTCTACCCCAATCGCAATAAAAAAAAGGCTTAAGTGCGAGGGTCTTAACAAAATGGGTCATGCTGGATGACCTAGCTTTTAGGCCCCAGCAATACTTGGCTTTTTGTTTTTTATTTTATAATTTTTTTCTGATTTTTTTTAAATCAATGATTTTATTTTATATGTTTTTCTTCAAAATTATTTCTTTATTTATATTCAAATTAAACCACTTCTCTTTTATCTTGTTTATACCACCTCTTTTGAATGACAATTATTTTTTAATTATTTTGTATGTATTTAATTTTTTAATAGATTTCTCTTATTTATCTATAATTTCTTTTTAATCTTTTGTATAGATGAATTTTATTTTTGAAAATAAAAATATTTATTTTCAAATAATATTCTTAATATGTGTAACCTTGTATACTATTTTTTTCTTTTATTTTATTCAATCGATTTAATGTGCGTGTCTATTTCAATTATCACTTGAATGAATACAAAATTATTTTAATAAGCAAACTTAGCAAACACAACTGAGTAAATGTTCTATTTTACGACATTCAAAATATCTAGATATACACTTGCCTCTTGATATTTTTATTTTTATTTTTAGTTATTGTTTATAACTTTTTATTTATTTATTAACACACATAATTTTTGATTTATTTAATTACATGTAAGATTTTTTTTTTTAACTTCAACTCCTTTTAACTATAAAAACACGACACAAAAGCCTATGTAAAATTCTTTTCTAAGAAAAATAAAATATTTTATCGACGATTAAATTGGAGTCAAATAACTAGTTTCTACTATTAGGTATCATATACAGTTTTCATTACCTGTTTTTGCTTTTGAAAACTTTTTTTGACAGAAAGTAAAACTCAAAAACCGGTTGCCAAAATTTTAGAAAATCAATTAAAGCGGTTTTCAAAATTGCCATACTTACTAGTCATTAATTTTAATATTTTTAAAGAAAAATAATAATAAAAAAAACAAATAAGTTTTATGATAAAAAAAACGAAAACCCAAATCATGAGAAAAAAACTTCATAATTTTTTAAACATAAAACTGCTACTGGAACAGCTTTTACTAATAGTTTCTCAACAATTAGAAATCCTTATCAAAGTCAAACAAACCCTCCATGAAGTCAATGAAAAAAAAAAGAAAAGCTAACTAACCCAAGATATCTTGAATGGAGGTTCAAAATTTTGTAAGAATCCACGCCTTTTCTCCATAATAAAGAGTGAGACACTGTTTAGCGTCCTGGTTGAACATAATTTTATAAATTATTAAAATTATTTATTTCAAATTATCTTTCTGTGTTTTTAGAACTTTTTAAAAAATTAATATTAAAAATAAATTTATAAAATATGTTAATTTAATGCACTTCAAAATCATCTAAAAAGCATATTCCAAACACCACTTTAGTTAATTTCAGCGATGTAAGAATGGGGGCTAGCCAAGCCCTAGATTTTTCGAAGGTTGAAGCATTCATAGTGGAAACAATGGCGGCTATACAACTATTCAAATCTCTGGCCATTTGTGTGTTTTAATATACAAAAGAAAAAAAACTTAGATCTTAGTGGTCATGGTCGTAAAATGGAGGTAATTAAGATTTGCTTTACATTTTACTAATTATGATTTTACCAATTAAAAGAAGAGAAAAAGAGCGTAGACAAAAGTAAAAGTAGAAGCTATGATTATTTGCCATGGATTCCAAGATTTCCCTTTCCCTTTTCATTTTTTTATTTTTATTTTTCTTACAGCAAGAGAGACTCCCAATTACGACCTAATCATTCCTCGCACGGCTTAAGTGACAAATTATACAATTTAGGCGTCACCTGACTCACCTTTCACCTAAGCCCACGTTGGAGACTCTCTTTCTCCGCCTTGCTTTTCTAGGTCCCCTTTCTCTCTTTTTTTTTTGGCATTCTAGCCCCTATCCCATCCTTCTTTATCTGTCTCATATTCTTCTTGGACCAGTGGTTGTCAAGTTTTCACTCTTTTAGCACCATGGAGACCCAAATAAGCTTTTTAAATTACATAGATATTCATTCCACTTCGATTTTACAAAATCCTTGGAGCTTAGCCAACTCTCTCTCTCTCTCTCTCTCTCTCTTAAGGTACCACCCACTATTTTACCGCTTCCTTATTTTCAGTAATTGTTCCTCCTTGTTTCCTAGTTCCATTGATCAGAACTGTACCAAGGAAGACTCGGAGGTTGCTCATCAGAGAAGAAATTGCAAGCCTCCTCGCTGCTAAAGAAATTGTGCTCTTCCAGCTTGACAAACTGGGTTTGATATGATTTGGAGAACTGAAAGCAATTCATTGATGATGGTGAAGAAGATGAGGCGGAGCAGTTGAATCTGAGTGATGAAGATGGTGGCGGGGACATCATTAGCTGGCTTTGGAGAATCCCAGATGAGGAAATGGCTGGGTTAGGGCTGTTATCTTCATTCAAGATTGCACTTGAGTCACTGTCTGATGACCCATCTTTGAAGTCTGGGAAAAGAGAGGCTCCTAGTCCAATATTAATACTGCTGTGATTGTTGAAGGTTTCATAATTCAGCTCTTTTGTTTCCGATGCAGCAACAGAATCAAGGAGTGCTGGTGTATCTTCTTCAGGCATCTTGTCTTCTGACTCGGCCAAAATTATCTCTTCTTTCACAGAAACATTGCTCTCCGCGTTCTCTTCGTTCAGCTTTGCTTTCAGTTCCCTTATCTGCAACATGAAAAAAAAATATTAAAAAAAGAACAACCAAGAATTCTCAAGTTTTTAAAAACTAGCCGTATGCAGCTTTCGTTTCAGAATTAACGAAGAAAAATGACTCCTTTTGACATCACACTAACGAGAAAACTTCACAAAGATTCAGTTCATTGTCGTCCTGATTCATAGAAAATAAATAAAGATGACAAAATTTGAAATATATACCTCTTTGAGTAGAGCTTCATTGTCATGTTGGAGGGCATCAAAATTGTGCTTAAGAGAATCATAATCGGCTTTAAGAACGCCATAATCTCTCTCCAATTGCTTGGTTTTCCACCGGGCACGGCGGTTTTGGAACCAAACAGCGACTTGTCTTGGTTGCAAGCCAAGTTCTTGGGCTAACTTAACTTTTCTCTCAGGTTCAAGTTTGTTTTCGACCTCAAAGTTTTTCTCCAAGGCCTTAACTTGATCTCCACTTAATCGCCTTTTCTTCTCGGTAACGTGGCCTCCGGCTTCTTCCACACAACCCTCTTCATCTAAGCCATCCAACATGGACTGGAATTCCCTACTATAAACATGGGTGTGGTTCCTTGGACTGTGTTCCTCTATAAAATAACCAAAAGAAGAGTAAAGATAAATTAGTGGATACGAATATGAATAATAACTTTATACTTGAAAGAATAAAGTGAAAAGTAGAGTCCGAAGCATGACAATTCCTAAAAAGAAAAACAAAACTTGTTCATTTGGATTCAAAGGTTATCGCAAAACTTTGATAGGTGAGTAGTTACTATCACGAAAGATGGAAAAGAAAGTTAATAAAAAGCATGGCACCATTTGGGCATGTCTGAGCTAATTAGCTAGTATAGCATTAAGAAGATGAGAATCAAGTTGATAGGGTCTACGCAAGAACCTGCAGATGGGCAGATGGACATCAAAGCACCAAGGGAATCAGAGCTGCCAAGTGATCTCTTCATGACTGATGATGATTGTGGTGGCGGTACTGAAACAAAAAGAAAACAACTTTCTCTAAAGGAAACAGATCTATCTTTGTTTAAGATCAAGGGAGTCAGTCCTCTTCTTGTTCTTCTCAAGTCTTCGTAGTTTCAAGATCTCTCTCTCTCTCTTTTGGGTTGGGGAGGGCGCTCAAGAGGAGACGGTTAGTGCACTTAAAAAAGTACAAAGATTTATTTGTTTTCACCTGTAAGAATTTTCATGTATATAGCTAGACCAACTTGTACAGTCTTGCTGTATACAACGGTACCCCTCCTGCCCTCTACTGTCTCTCCCATCTTTCTCCAATTTCAACACGACTACTTCCTCTTCTCCCGCTGTACCCATCCAAAGAAACAACCAACAGAAGAAGAGAGAAAAAAAGAACGAAACTCAACCCCCCCACAAGCGAAAGTTACCAATCAAGAAACCTCTCTTTTCTTTCTTTCTTTCTTTCATTACATCATGTTACCCAATCAAGTTAACAAGTAAGATTCTAAACATTGAATTCTCTATACAATAGTCTAAGAAAAGACAGAGAGAGGGGGAGAGGGAGCGAGTGAGGGAGGGAGGAGTAAACCAGTTCACAACCTAGCAGGCCTCTCACAAAATTTGTGTCTATAAATAAACCAACTTGGGTTTGATATAGGGTTAGAATCTGACTTTGGGTTAGGTGCAACAGTTAATTTCAGCCAAATGAAATGAACCCAAATTTCAGTCTAAATGAAATTCTTGGTTTACCGGCTATAGCCGGTATTTGACCGTTTTAACAGTGTTAGCTTGTTTGTTTTTATATTTTAAAAGAGCTTTTAAAAAAATTAATTTTTTTTTAAAATTAATATTTTTATATTATTTTAATACGTTAATTTAAAAAATAAAAAATATTATTTTAATCTACTGAAAAGTATTTTTAGAAGTAATTGTAATTATACTATCGAAGGCTTAAATATTTTTTTTTTGGGTTAGAGTATGTTATTTTTTATTAAAAAAAAAATTCTTAAAATTTTTAATTTAAATTGTTTTAATGTATGATATTAAAAAAAATTTAAAATAAAAAAATAATATTCTTAATATATTTTTTTAAAAATAAACTTATTGAAAAATAACTACTCCCTCATCCCATAACACTGACTCAGCGAGGGAGAGAGAGATATGAACGTTGAAGCTATATATAAGTTGAAACCCGCTTTACGGCTCGGCTTGGAGCTGATGGAGATCTAGTTTTGCATCAGCGTATCTTACCGTAGACTACGGCGTGGTCGGTGCGATTAATCATCTTTTAAAAAAAAACATTTGCAGGAAGGATTTACCAGAGTTACATTTATTTATTTGCGTATTAAGGTGATATCTATGGATCAAACAAATGGGTATATCTTACGAAATATAAATTTTGATTTCAAGATAAATTAAAAACTGCCTCTCTTAAATTACTTATAAGAAAAAAGAAATTCAAGTTAAAAAATATATTTTATAAATATTGATTCAAAGTTATTTTTTTAATAATAGATATATATATATCATAGACAGCACGAAATAAGAATTTTAAATTTTAAATAAATAAAAAAACGACTCAATTTTAAAAGTAATCGTTGATTTAAGTTTTTTATCCAATGCAGTAGGAATCCCTCCTATATACCTAATATATGATAGTTTCCTCAATCATTCATGTGTGTTGAGCAATATTTATTGTTTTATAAATTTATTAAAAACCAAATCACGTCTCCATAGTAAAAAATACAATTATAATTACAAAATAAACTAAAAAAATAAATGATATTTTACTACAACGTAGTTACCGTAGATATCTCTACTCACAATTCCACGCAAAAGTAAAATTATATTTTGATCCCTTAATTTCTTATGCTTTACACTATTTAGTCTTTATAGATTTAAATATTTATATTTTTGTATTGAATTTTGTTTTTATTATTTTTTAATTTCTGATTGTTGAGAGATAAAGTAGTTGAAAAGAGGGAGAAGAATTATTTTTTTAACTATTCTCATTCTAGAAAAAAAAAAAGTTGTCCATTGTTGTGTTAATATATAACTTTGTTTTGAAAAGAGATATTCAATGGAGATGGTTTGAATCTCTAATTATGTCATTAGAAAATAGATATGTGCTCAATTCTTTTTTTTTTTTAAATTTAATTATGATTATAAAGTGTTTTAATTTAAAGTGGTAAATGAGAGTTGAAAATTAGGGTTTTTGGATTCAAATACCCCTGAATCCAAGTCTAGGATTATGAATGACAAACCTTTCATGGCCCTCCAATTTTTTTTTAAAATAATTTTTTAAAATAAAAATCTTTTTAAATAAATAGTTACAACAATGTTTCAACAACACTCAATTTAAATAAGATTAGATATTTTTATGGTTATTTTTGCAATTTTTTTAATAAGTGTATATGAAATTAATATGTATTTGTTTTTAAATTTCACATGAATATTCAATGAGAATATTTTTAATATCATTTTTTAATATTATTTTATGGAATCAATTATTCTTTCATTTTTTTATATAATAAAACAAAAATAACTGAGGAATTATTTTTTTTATTTTTTTATTAAAAATTGATTCACGGATTGTGATAAGTATTTATATAAAAAACATAATTCTGATATTTTTTTATCTAATTAAAAATATATAAATAGATAAAAAAAAGAGAGTTTTGGATAAAAATATATTTTTAAATTTAAATAATTTAAACCATTATTTTAATTTCTTTCAATTTTTATTAAAAAAAATTAGTTATATAACCCTGGTTTTTTTGAAATAAAAAAGAAATGTATAAATAAAAGGAGAGAATTTCAATTGAAGAAATATATATTTTACTTCAATAATTAAATCAGTGAAATGTTTTTGAATATTTTATTATAAAATCAAATAAAAATTGGTTTTGAAAATAATTCAAATAACATTACGCAGGAAAAAAAAGGGGGTTAAATTACGAAAACTAATTAATAAGAGCTGCTGTGATTTTGTGGAGGCAACTGCCCCTTCCCTTGCAATAAACTCGGCCCAACTTTCAACTAAGAACTTTACTCTTACTCAGTTACTCTTGCGTAGTATTTCACATTCATCTACTTAAATTTAGCATTTACGATTTTTTTAAAAAAATATTTTTCTGTTAACTTAATTTTCTGTAAGTAGTTCAAGTTTTACAACACAGAGTAACAGCAATAACAGCAATAATATTAATAACTCAACACTTTTGATTTATACGAAGAAATTGTTTTTAGACTGGGTTGAATGTTTTTTTCTTATAAAACTAATCTGAAAAATGAAGAAAAAAAACCCTTTTGTTTTGCATGACACGATTTTATCCAATGACTTTCCATTAAGAAATTAACAAAAAAAGAAAGATATTTTCATAGTAGTTCTCTACTGTTCTTGATCATATTCTCCTGGAAATTTCTCTTCTGCATGTCTCTGTCCAAGATATCACAGTATCTAGGTAAGATAGATTCTACGAACCAAGTAACAGTTCTTTCTTGGTGTTTATAACTTGCTCTCCAGCTCAATAAAATCCGAGCTCAGCCCTTTGAAGTTTCACACCCCATTAAACCTTGAATATCATAAAATTTGCTACCGACTTCTTCGCTGCAATCATAGAACATTCAAATTTCTTTGAATGGAAATAAATTTAGGTTTGCCACAAAGTTTCTTATCAGATTCTCAGTAGACCAATTTGGGATTTTGTATATTCACGGCTAAACACCTACTTGATTGTTAATGTCTTCACCCGTTGCATTACATGGATCTCCTATAATTCACTATACCAATTCTCATATATGTCAAGCATATAAACAAGCAATTGATCTTTTAGTGCTTATCAAATAAATCCAAAATTGTCAAATGGCCATTAGAATCATCGACGGTCTTCATCAATGGACATATCGCTGATCACTTTTTTCTGTCACTCGATAATTAGGTTGCTAGCTAACAATGCTTTTACTACCTTCGGTTGCATGCATGGCCAAATCATGAAGAGCACGAACGGTGGGCAACTTTTGAATAATGCATGTATCTAATCCATATGAAGGACAAGCACTTGAATTTCTTTTCTAGCTGTCAATTTATGCTTCAGTAGAATACTCCAACTCCTGGAAAATCATGACAACACCGACATTGTATTCAATGCCCCAGCTTTTTCCTTCTCTTTTACAGGCACTAGCAATATATGTACGTAGTAGAAAATGGAAATTCCCAATGCTACCTGGACAGCATAATCATGACCTAGCAAGCCAATATGCACATCTATTGTGGCCTTTTACAGGCACTAGCAATATAAGGACGAGCATCATTGAAATTGAAGGAAGTCCCTGATCGATCATATATTAATTTCCTAGATTAATGAGAGGATTGTCCTCAAGATTTGCTAAAACATTAGCCACCTCCTTTGGAATTCACTTCAACAGGTGAACATTTGATAATGCGCGGTAGGAGTTTTCATCAAGTTTTCACTCCTTAAGGACTAGAGGCTTTATTTAGTAATTAGCTCTTCGTCGTGGAGCATAGTTTCGAGGAATATAGGTAATGGCTATGATAGATTGTATAGAAAAGAAGAAACAACTTTTTTTTTATCAGCAATACGTAGGAGAAATAGTTGCATCTTTACCTATTATGGTGTACATAAGTAGGTAAAATTTTCAGTCCTCTACGTCAATGTTCAACTTCCAAATCTATACATGACACCTCTCTGCTAAGTGTAAGAAATTAACCTCTTCATCCCCCTATTTTGCTAACACCGACAAGGAAGACTTTGTAGGAACCTGCAAGTTAGAATAGGTCTGGCAAAATGACAATCGAAGTGTTAACGAACAAAGTGATGAGGTCGTGTTACATTATCTAAGCATTTTTTTCCAAGTAGTGCTATGACAAAAATTCTGCTCTGAACAGGTTCGTGAAAAGTATGAGCTGTGAAGATGTGAGATCCGATCCACAAGCGAATCCCACCATTCTGATGGCTCTCATTTTTTTTTATGTTCGTACGGGCATTTTTTTTTTATTGTTCATTTAATTTAATTTTAGCTCCATTTTCTTTTTCTGAGTTGAAGGGCAATAATTTATGAGAGAGTCTTTATTGCTTGTTCTCTTTTCCCGTAAAATATTTTGTCTCGACTCCTTTTGCTATGTTGATGACAACAAACTTGAAAGAACACTGTACACAAAGTGAATGATTTGCGTATACATTCTCTTCCTTTTCGCTCCATGACCCATATTAACAGAAGTGGAGCACTCTCTTTTCTTGCATGATTTTCAGTTTTATTTATTTATTTTGGAAAATGATGAAGAGGTATCAATGTATTTCAGTGAAATCAGTTGCTGGCCAGGCCTAGGCATAGTGGCCCTATGCCTGGTTAACCACAAATGATTAACAATGAATGCTACCAATTTCCAAACACAAGATGCATGGTATGCGTCAGAGAAGAACTGCAGCCAAAGGGCTAAAAACCCAGAACTAATTACAGAAGCTCATTTTGTCATGAATCAAAAGGAAAGCTGACGCCTGTCTATATCAACATCCATGCACAATGAATTAGATCCAGTTTGGCACACGAGACATGGCAGAATATGATAAAATGATCTGTGAAGCTATTTATAAGTGCATTATGTGCCAAGGTTTTATGGGATCTTGATAGAGAGATCAATTTTTCTAATCTTATAGCTTTAAACACAATCTAATTAATCCTATGCTATTCACTTCTCCAAATGCAAGAAGTGAATTTTGATTTTCAATCTTTATCATGATTGGTCAATTTTCAACACAGCCCTCCCTTTTGGAATATCACCCAGATAATAAACAGGGGATATAAGCAAAATTTTCCAACCTGTGATAGGCAGGCACAAGTGGGATTGCAGCTGTAATATGATCATAAGAAATCATGTCCCACCACACCATGACTTTTTCTGCGAATTGGGAATTTAGGACCCACTTTATTGTTTTTTTAATTGACAACAACACGTGTGAGTTGGGTTTTTGGGCTCTCATCTTTCAGCACTGGCCCCCCAACAGAAAGGGGAACTGATGAGTTGTGAGCATGTGGAATTTCCCAGAATTAACAAAAATTTCAAAAAATTTGAAGTTCCTTGCATCCACCAAGCTAAGTAGATCAGAAAAAGTTCTGTCCTTGAAATATTATGTGAAGATGCATGGAATCCACACATGACAAGTAAATCTGGACAAACATGATAAGTTCCGTACATATCTTTGCTATCCTCTCAAGTGAAATTGCACGGACCATCTTTTGTGTTCTGTAATCAAAAGTGAAATGATTGTTAACAAGACCTTCAAGCACCCAATTTCCTGAATCCTCCACAGGTTTCTAAGAAACACCATGGTGTACATCATATTTCCAAAGATCTTTGTCGATTATTTGATCCTGGCATGCCGGTTCATCATCGAAACTTGCTAATTGCAATTACTTAATTCTTTAGTCCTAAATACTGAAGACTTCAATTGCGAATGTCCTACAAGGCAAACGTCTAGTCTATTTTTGAACTTGGCTAATGATCCATTACATCCGCCTATCAATTCAATTTGATTGAAAACATAGCATCATTAATTCAATTAGAACACGCAGAGATGTAAATTAGAGGCTGTCAGAGGCCCACTTCTAGCTCTGCCTTCTGTGGAACTCAAGCCAGGCTGAAGAGGATAGGAGTTCAACAGTAAATAGGCATGGGAGAGATTTTTCAGGTTCGAGGGACTGAGCATGGGGACATATTTATTGGTGTCGCTGACTTGGCTCAAAGTTTCCCACAAGAACAACGAAGAGTATTCATCAACTCATCATTTTTGTATGGATAATATGATTGGTGTAGGAGAATATATCCAACTTCTAAAGCACGTTAGCTCCTGGATTTAGCTCATAATTAACTCCTTGAAAGGAAGCAATGAAAATTGTTCTATACATAATCATTATTAGTTTCTCTCAAGAGCTAGCAAATAAAGCAGTACTCGAGACTCAATCTATTAGTGTACTTGCGATTAGTCAACTATCAAATACAAATTTAGACCTAAGCACATAAAAGTTAAGGCTGTAATTTTGCAACGCTTCTAATGAAACAAAACCTTGAATTTTGAAGCCTTCTTTTTCCTAAATCGTGACCGGGTGTCTATATGAGCCCCCGCCGACGCTTAATTCCACAGGACTTGGTTTCTCACCTAAGCAAATCTTAATTACGTGGTTAATTCCACAGGGTGTCTATATGTTCCTGCCTTTACACTGTAGTTGGAGGTACTTAAAAGATGTTCTAAATTCAAAATTACATGTTTTTTGGGATGTTTTCGATACTTTTAATATGATAGGGATGCTAAAAATACAAAAAAAAACGATGTGAATTAGATAATCTTTTTTTCTGGGAAAATGCAGCTTAGGATTGAGGACATCAAAACAAGGACTTTAAGCAAGTTTTTCCAAAGACAGCGTCGAAACAAGGGCAATTAGTGTAGACAACACTCACTTATCACCATATTTGTTAGTAAATGCCTATCAATCAATTCTTACAATTGGCCAAAAATGGACGCTTTGTCCATTGATTATGTCGGGAATCAAAGCTTTTATAGCCGTAGATAATGTGAATTTCAACTTTTTCTCACGGCAGCCAGCTATTGTAAAGACCCCACAACTTCAACAACTGCCCTTCAGATGACCATTCAATTATACAACCATCTTTATAAAATTTTTTTTTAAAAAAACCAAACTTTGTCAAAATTCCTCCCTCAGAATCAATCCCAAGATTAGGAACAGAAAGTAGGCAGCAAATCTTCAAGCAAGGAAAATGTGGTTTGTGGATACTAGCAGACAGGGATATGCATGCAGGTTGTAGATTAGGTTGTAGAGATAATCCTTATTGTACCTGCTGTCGAGCTCAATTTCATCATGTGTTTCATTTTTTTTGTCAGATCAGGCCTATTGATCATGGTTGCTAATCTTGGCCAGTCTTATGCATCATTTGAAGTAATTCAATTTCCCCTCTCTTATGATGCATATAACACGAAAATTGAAGGCAATCATCGACTCATCCGATCGTTAATTTGGGCTGGTGTTGTCCAATTGTTTTGAATGACTTGAATCAAAATCAGTTTCATTCTTTGAATTTTAACAAAACCACCTTCTACCAGAAAAAAATTTATCTTGACAACACCTAAGAGATGTAAATCTTAATCTGCTGTTGGCTAAATTATTCGTAATGCAGGAGCCATAAAACTAAGGGCAACAGTAGATGCCCGGCCGGATCTTGTCATGTCTAAGAGAGGCATGGCCAGATTTCTTACTTGTATAAATCTTTAGTGTCTTTACGTTTCTCTCAAGGTTTGCAGAAAAACCTCAATCATGAAAATGATTTTGTTTAAAAACAGCTGCAGCAAAAACTTTAGGTTTGATAATGTTGTGAGAAATGATTGAAATTGCATTTTATCCTATTAATTAATAATTTTAAAAGTATTTAGTTAATTAACCTACACTATAATTTTCCATATATTCACTAAAAATTCTCTTAAAATCTTAGTTACAAAAAACCTACAACTCGTAGCTTTTTTTAAACTTACATCTTCAACGCAAAAATTATTATAATGCTAAAAACACACTGAATAGACCTTTAACCAAATGGCAAAGCAAAGACCTCATGGGCCAAAACCTTTTTTTTTTGCCAGATTGATTGATCAAATCATCCCGCGAGCACATGGCCTTAAAGAAATTGATATAGGGATTTAAAATTTCCAGAATGAGGGGCTGGAAAACCGAGTTTGAATAAGATGTTTTGAAAGTGGCAGAAAACAGACTTGAAAAATTTGCTTTCCAGACTACTTCCCTTACTTTAAGGAGTGGGAAAGAGAGACGTCTTTTTGATATGTAATAGCTCCTACAACCTATGAACAACCTATGTGGAAAACAAAATTTCGATGTTGTCAACAAGTGTGCACAGAATCTAGCATGGGTTCAAAACAAAGAAAAAGATACAGAAGAAACAAATTAAAAAGTAATCAAATAGTGAAAAGATTTGGTTAGGTAAGTGGGATTAATAGAGTGTAGACCCCATAATGGCAGGCAACTTTTCTTCTTTAGCTTTCTTTTCTATTTTTCCAAGTGCTGCCTAAAGATTAATTTGAAAAGCAATGGAAAGTAGAATCTCGCCTAAGACTTTGTTTTCCATGTCTTTGTAGCGCATGATAGTGTTAAATCCCTGAAAAAGTTTGGTTTCAGAACTCTCAACAGCTTGTTGCCATAGACAAGAAACTACACCACTTGACATTAAAACAAGTAGATAGCATTATTTGTAAAGAGAAAGAAGGAGATGATACTATTATCATTAGTAGATCAGTTGCAGCAAAAAAAATTGGTGACTGAAAAAGGATTAGCTATTAATAACAAGGTGTCATTAGAAAAGGTCTCTGTTGCTCATGATTAGAAAAAAAAAGATGAAATCTTTTATTGATAGTAGAGCAGAAAGGTTCAAATTAAGTTTTTTTAGAATTGCTTTACTAATGTTTATTTCCATCATTAATAGAATTTTAGATTTTGATTTTTTTTGTTTTTGTTTTATAAAATACATATAATGCCAACATGGTTGTGAAACATGAAGAAAAACACTTCCACCCATTCTTCTCATGATTCTCAATTCTAGTTGGAGGCTACACCTATCGATGGACTTGATAGGAATGCTTATGACATCAACATGAGATTTAACAGCAGGTTGTAGTGTTTCAATGGTAGGCACACAATATTTCATCTTAAGACAGACATCAACGAGCATTAAAAAGATAATCCAAGATAGGGTTTAGGAACAATTTGTTGTTGAGTTTCCCAATATAAGAGTAGAAAGAAGGGCATTTTTGTTGGCGATTTCAACAATAATATTCACCCCTGTTTTGTCGAAAATTTATAAAAAGTTCAGGAATTTTCAATGAAATCAGCGATGGAATAGCCTCTTAAAAATTAAGTTTGCTGCTAGACTTCTTAATAGAAAATAGGCAGTAAAATCTGATTTTCTGGCGTAAATATTCCATCATCCATTTTGTCGGTAAAATTAAGCAATGCACCTATGTTTCCCTCTTTTCTAGAGTTCTTTGTATAATCTTGCCAGAACTAGTTTATCAGGGCTCATGATTTAACAACACAATCATCAAGAATACAGCCAAGCTAGCCCCCCTGATTCTGATACTTTTAGAAGATACTCATCAGCCAAGATTCAGGACAATCATATCAAGAGGTTCTTGGATATCCTGTGCAGCAAGGCTGCAACTCAATACTCGTGCCTCTATAGCCTTGGACCAAAAATAAAGTAAGATGAAAGTTGAAGCAGGCTGGCAATATGATGCCCTTACGGGTGTTCATGAGAGGCTTTCAAAGCAATTCACTTAAGCCAAAGGGTTCATGAGAGACGATCTAACTTTCAGCAAAAACTTTAAGTTGGATCCATACAAGTTCTAATAAATTCAGCTACCTTCTAACTCAGCGATGCAACCTGTGCCATTCCAAGTTTTCCAAAATGCGAGAGCAAATAACAAAATAGATTAAATTAAAAAAGGACCGTGAACTTGCAGCAGGTTTTTGTTTCTTATGACCAGTTTTCGATGTTGTTACTAAAATAAATGCAAGGAAATCTCACGATTTCCAATTATGTTTGAGGGCTACAAGAATTGTCCCACAATAAATAAATCTGGCCACCATGTAGATGCAAAAAACTAGCAGCCAAACTAATTCTTAAACTGTTGTCTAACCTAGACATGCAGGCAGACCTTTCTAAGTTCTTCATGCTGTCAGCTTCATTTAGCAGTTACACTGTTTTATATGGAAAATGTAAGGCCCCAGCATGAATCATCAAGAAAACGAACCCCGCACAAGAAGAAGCCACAAGACTGGGCCATGAAGATTAGGCATTTTTTCTTTGTTCTGTATCATGGTTTCTCCAAGGGTTTAGAGCTTCTCTGATTGCCTGAGCTTCAGGGGAGCTCTCCCAGGCTCGCCTCTCTGACTTCAGAACAGTTACCTTATCATCTGCAAGAGAATACACTAATGAATCACCTGATAGAATGTGGTAAGTGGCATAGTGAAGCAGAAGAATCCAATTATATGACACCAAACAGCATTGACAGGCAGTGATGGTAATGGCACAGAAACGGTTACATAGAGCTGAAATATTGTTCAAATTGAACAGAGTATTCATCAAAATGTATGCATCAATCAGCTCATCATCTGTACAATACACATGCACCTTTTGCTATAAAAATGGATAAATTTTGGAAAATTTAAACTCGAAATACACTTGATTTCCACATGTTCCCACTATCCCATCAAACCTAACTCAATTCACCGTCAATTTTCAATGATCTCAGGAACCCCTGGTGGAGCACTGCCTCCGAGAGTCAAAAAGTAACAAAGATACACTCTCCACTTCTTTCCCTCTCAGAATCAGTATTTGGCTTCAATCATAGGTGTACATTGACACTTGTGGTCAGACTGGTGTAAGGCAAATGTTTCCATAACATGCAAAACAAAGTCATTGAACAAACCATAAGTCAACTGAAGCTTCCACAACAAAAAAATTACACTTCTTGAATGTTAGAAAAAACAAAGTATCCCACAACTAGAGAGCTAAAATCCATCAAATGAGAAAAATTAGAAATATAGAAGGGGAGCAAAAAGCGAGTTGAAAAATAATGGGGACAGCAAGAATCCAATACATATGAGCACAAACAACAAGCCTGTGAACACTACAGTTCAAAATCACCAAAGTTAAGTTGAAAAAATTAGAAATATAAAAGTGGGGCATAAAAAGAACAAAAAGGGTAAAATAAAATAAAAATTAAAGGAATAAAAGGATGGTCCTCACACAGAAGCCAGTCTTGATCATGAACAATTCCGTAGAAGCTCCAATCAAAGCACCACCAGGCTGATATTTTCACATACCAATCTAGAAACTTCATTTCCACTGCAATTTTATATAACCAGTTTAGCAGTCAAAGAATAAAAAGCAATTAATAAAAATGAATGCAGGGATGAGTTCAGAGTGAGACTTCTTCAGTGAGTTTTTAGATACCGTGTGATTGCTTTTATTTTGCATAAAAGTGAGCTTTTAGAATTTAATAAAATGTCTGATTTTTCTCCATCACTCTGATATAACCATTAGGAGCCTAGATATATGATTTTTAACTCCAGGGATTAAACTATCACTTTTCAAACTCGAGGTCAAAGTGAACTTTGTTCATCGTTTTCAATTCTCACCAGCAACTTTGCATGCGCAGTGTTAGCCAAAACCATTTCTTTTCTTCTATGCATAGTTTTCAGATTTGGTCCAGGTTCCGGGTTTTGACCGGGTCATTGAGTCGTTCGGGTTAATTTTTTTTAAATTAAACGACGTTGTTTTAGTAAAAAAAAAAACAAAAGTCAACGGGTTGCAACCAGGTTTTGACCGGGTCTTGCTGGGTCAACCTACCAGGTCTACCGGGTTTTTCCTTCCCTTATTTTTTTTCAACCCAACCTCGTTCCAGCCCTGGATTTGCCTGGTCCCAAGTCGATCCACCGGGCCGGGCCGGGTTTCAAAATTATGCTTCTATGTTAGTCATCTCTTGATGAAACTTTGACATTCTTGTGTTAAATCATCTCTTAAGTGCAGTTTATTTTTGTATTTTAAAAATATTTGAAAGAAATTATTTATTATTATTTTTTTTTATGTTTTCACATCGTTTTGATGTGCTGATGTTAAAAATAATTTTTTAAAAGTAAAAAAAATATTATTTTAATATGTTTTCAAACACAAAATATTTTAAAAAATAATAACTACTACACTCCTAAAAACCCTAAAAATTAATACTTCAATCATTTTAACAAAAGTTTATCGAAACCCCATTAATTTCCACATCTCAAACCGATATTTTCAATCAATTTCATAAATCTTAACCAAAATAACTTTCCAAATCTTGAGAAGGGTAGTTCAACTGGTTAGATTCTGAGTTTACTCTCTAGAGGTCACCAGTTCGAGTCCCATAAACTTCATACTACTGGAGTCTTACATGGTCATTAATTTTAAAGTCTTTAGAATTAGTCGATCCGAACACTCTTGTTAATAATAATAAAAAAATCAACTCTCTAATGCCCATGAATCAAATTTATTATTTTCCATACTAACTTCAAAGAAAAACCCATTTATCAGTAGCCTCAAACATCCCACGTAAATCAAAATCAACTTTTTTTCACTTTTATGCTCATTGTCTCATGGAAAGAAAGAAAGAAAGAAAATATTTCCGCTAAGTATTTATACGACAGAGACATGAACTCAAAAGAAACCTCAAAAGTCCAAGAAATGAGGAAACTTGCCATTACTGGCCTTTCTTAACTAATTTCTAGCAGCAAAATCAATGCAAAAAACAAGTTAATCCAAAATGGAGCCAAGGAAGTTCGGGCAAAGTTATAGTCTCATTTGTTTGCTGGAAAGTAGTTTTTTTTGAAAAGTAAATTCTGGAAAAATAAATTTCAGAAAAGTAAATTATTTTACGAGGTTTGGTAATGTAATAGAAAATAAGTTGGAAAACACTTTCCAATGTTTGGTTATGTAATGAAAAATGAACTGGAAAATAACTTATTAATGTTTTATTTTTTTTCAAGTTTATTAAAATAATAAGGAACAAATCTTACAAATTAAAAAGTTGAATGTGAATGAAATTGAAAAAAAATATAATTTCATAAATTATCTCAAATAAAATAAATAATAATCAAAATAATAGAGATCAAATCTAAAAAATAAAAAAATTGAAAGATGAAGAAATTAAAATAATAATAATTAACATTACATAAATTATTTCATATAAAATAAGTAACAATCAAAAGAATGAGGACCAAATTTGATAGATAAAAAATTTCAATTAAAAAATGATAAGGGAAAATCAAATAACAATTATAAAAATAAGAACCAAAATTAATATAAAAATTAAATTCTAAGTGATAAAATTGAAAAACAAATATTCAAAACAAAATATATATAGCAATCAAAAGTTTGAGAACCAAATTTGATATAACCAACAAATAATATGACTTTTCTAAATTTTTCACAACTTCCGGAAAGTGTTTTCCGTCCAAAATAAAAGGAAAACACTTTCCTGAAAACCAAGCCAAATTTTTCTTTAACTGTAAAGTATTTTTCGTTAACCAGAAAGTATTTTTCGCTAATCAATTTTTTTAATAGCAAACAAACACAGAAAAGTTTGGAAAGTAATTTTTTGAAAATCAGTTTTTGAGAAACAAACACAGCCTAGGCAGAGATAGTGTTCCTTCCTCAACACTCCGAACGACATGTAGTTTATAAGTCCAGTTCTACCAAGGACGGACTTGTCTTTTAAAGAAAAAGTGAAGTGCCCCTATCCAGAGTTCCAGACAGATACTGCCACGTAAGCTAGAAACTAGATTCAACCACACAAAACTGAAACGACTAGTCATCTTCTGTTTTCAATTGTCTTTCGGTTTTGCTTCGGGGCGGTGGTGATGATGATTACGAGTTAAAAAGCTAACAACTTTGATTGCATTTGCAAGGATTTCCTTCTTAGGTTCCTTTACTTTTGCCTTGTTTATCTGTTTTTGATGTTTAAAGGACTTGCCTTTTTGTGGGTTTGTTAGTTTTTTGTGTCTTTCTGTGTGTTTGGCAAAAGAAACGAGCTTTGAAGATGGCTTCTGTTAATCTCTACAGTTCCTCCTTGTTCTCATCTCGTTTACAGTGAGTAACCACTCTCTCTTATGTTCTTTTTATGTTACGAAATTTATAGGTGAGAAATTCATCTTTTATATTTCATGTGAAGGAAAACTCGAACAATTTGTACAATGTGACTGGTGAATTTGAAGATTTTAATGCTAATTGTGAAAGTTTTGCATTTTTTGAGGTGATTTGTGGAGTTGTTTTTGTCAAATCAATATTCATGTGTGACTAAATCACTTGCTTTGTTTCTCTTTGGACACCAGAGGTCGCTACACTGGTCTGCATTGTGTGTGTCCATTCATGGGAAGAGGGCACCTTACCTATCTGGGATATGGTAACCTTGGTAAAAAAGTGTGCTTTAGTTTCAAACGTGATGGTAGAGGTAGGGCTAGAGCCTCTTTGATATCTGAAGAGGGTGATGTGCTATCTTATCCCAATGATAATGTAGTTTCGGGCCAGGATAAGTTTGTGAATCAATCACCTGCGATTGAGTTACAACCTGATGCTACAGGTTTTGGAACATTATCAGCGGAAATAACTCCCACCACTGGTGGTTTCTTTGCTGATAATGATGAATATGACCTTGATCGTCCTACAGAAGGATTTGCTTCGATCCCAGAGGCCATTGAGGATATTCGTCAAGGAAAGGTTCATCCTCTTGATTTATTATTTAATTTTTGGGGTCTAGCTAGTATGCTAAGGTCTTACATCATTACTTCAAAGGCTTTATGTTACTAATGTGTGATGATTCTTTGCAGTTAGTAATTGTTGTTGATGATGAAGACAGAGAAAATGAGGGGGACTTTATATTGGCAGCGTCAAAGGCAACACCAGAAGCTATGGCATTTATTGTCAAGCATGGGACTGGTATAGTGTGTGTGAGCATGAAAGCAGAAGATTTAGATAGGTTGGAGCTTCCGTTAATGGTAACTCATAAGGAAAATGAGGAAAAACTGTGCACTGCATTCACTGTATCAGTGGTACGTAACTAACTTTTCTATTTATATTATCTAATGGATATGGTCTGCCTGTTTTCATATGAAACAGGTAGATCTTTTCAAGAAACCTTTATCTTAGTTTGATTTTAAAGTGCAGCTGTAAAGTGTTTCTGCTTTGTAATTAACATATTTGATGGCACATCACTCTATTTCCTCTTTGTTTCCCCTTAATGTTTAAGTACATAACTAGTTCATTGTCTCTCTTCATTTTTATCACCTATGATGTATAGATTGATTTCAATTTTAGAATCATAGGTGTGCGTCCTGTGGCTTGCTTTCTCCCTTGAAATAGATAAACCTTGAAGTCCTAGGAATTATCTATAGGTTTAAGTGCTTTCCACCATGTAACATGTTTTGATGAGCACTTTGGCAGCAATTGTCATGGTAATCAACGCCTATGGGCTTTCCTGGTCATGTTATATTTCTTGCAAATGTCTTCTTGGATTTTCAGCTGTTGATTGTGCAAAGTGATTTAGGATTTCTTTTGAAGGGTACTATGTAAATGAACACAATGCGGTTAGGTATTGGAGTGGTGGTAATGTGTAGATTTCTTTCCCTCTGGTAGGAATAAATTACTTGTGATGATTAAAGTTCAGTTGTAAGCGTTTGATGTATAGTTAATTTAAAGTTTTCTTTAGCATTTTGTAGGTTAGAGTTCTTTAGAATTGGATGTGGTGGGTAGTATTGCGTATGAGTAATACCAAAGACTAAAGAAGAATTAGAGTGGTATTACAAGCTGAAAAGGAAATCTTAGTGGGATGATATATATGTGGCCGCTGAGTTGGGGAGGAAGTAGGAAATGGATAAGATTGCATATGTGTGTGGTAGATTGTCCTTATATTAAGGCAAAGGTAATGGTGGTAATAATTCTCCCTTGATAGGAAATGCTAGATGACTGGTGTATTACTACAGGGTAAATGTTGGTGTGATACTTCTTGATTGTCAGTCTGTTTCATAGAAAGAACTTGGTAAATTGAGTGGTGAAAGAGATAGACTGCAGTTAGAATTAGTAAGAAGACTTGGGTTTTGGGGAGTGGTGGATTTATTGTGAGAGTTTAGTCGCTATCGACCAAAAGTGTGATACCAACTGATTAATTTACAAATTATGTTATGGAATGGTGAAGAAATGTGATCATGTGACCAAGAGAAAACATGGGATATGTTTAGGCTAAGAAAGGTCAAGCAGATGGCATACATGCATAAATTAATTTATGGATAATGTAATAATTCATAATTAATCCCATAAATGAAGAAATTGATCATGTATATCATGACTAGCTCCAACTAAGCATACTCTAATTGTTTCCTTACTTTGAGCTATTGTTTCCCAATTCATAAAAAAATTAAATAATAAAATGAGCTTAGCATGACTATTGCATGATAATAATACAAATGATCAAGATAAAATAATTGGGATTGGAAATGACAATTCATTACAGTTCAATAAATAAATGCATGACCAGATAAATAATAAAAGGCATGGGGGACAACTGATGTAGAAAAAAGAGGCATATACAGTTGCATAAACTCATGCTTCTTTTTTTCTCTTCACCAGCTATACTTGTTCAGCTTAGTCTTGATGGAACTTTGACTTAGAATATAAGTTTATATTCGGCAAAGAAAGTGGAGGGTCATGGGTGAGCAAATGGCTTGACTTTGTAGGGGTTATGGAATGGCTATATTGTATTTAGAGGAGAAATTTCCTCTCTGAGCCCTATTTTGTGTTATCGGTTTTTTCATTGAACAAGAAATCTTTTTTCTTTGAGAATAAGTGTTGGTGGTTTTCATATGTAATAAGTCATTAACATTTAGCAGGGGAAACATTAACTACCTATGGACTTTTGATAGAGAATAATCTTGAAGACAACTTCCCCTTCTCCCTTCTTTCTATTTTCCTGTTTTTCATTTGTAGCCACGTACTTTACAGGTGATGGAAATGTGTGAAGTTAAATAGCAGGCTGTATATTTTGATTTATGTTAATTAACAGTATCCACAGTGGTACTTTCCTTTGTATGTGGCCAACATTTCTGAGATTTTACCTGATTGCCAATTTTTATAGGAGAAATGTATGTAGTATTGGTAAAAAACTTGAAGTTGTTTAGTGCCCATAACTATTGCTATATGATAGTTGGTTGGTTATATATTCTTAACCTCGTTGTAGGTTAAAGTCAATATTCTTAATCATTTTTTGACAAAAGAAGTCGGTGCAATTTTTATTTCAATAGTCAAAAGGTTTTATTTGCTAAATGTGCACCATTGCAACTATTGAGCAGTAGCTTTGTGCGAGTATGGTGTAGTGGGTAGAGGGAGTTGAAACATTTTGATTATGGTGGGGTCATAGTTGTAAATTACTTGCAATGCTTATTTACTGGAATCATCCTCTTCAAACTAAACACAGTGCATAAATATCAAATGAAGAAAAAGCTACTGGGCTAACAAGGTCAACTGGTGAAGGAGAAAAACCTAAGTAAGAGACAAATAAGGTAGGGTCTGCATTAGATACCCTTTTTTGTCTGTGGGTAGGCTTACCACATCTTCCTCCAAATATTGAATTTTTCAATTGAAGTTTCTATATTTACAAGCTATCTGCATTCTGTGCTTTAAAATCTTCTGCGGTGAAGCAGTTTCGCTGAAGTTACAGCTTTTAGTAGCCTGAAAATTTTGCCATCACGTTGCTTGTGCCACTAGCTTTTTACTTTTCTTTCTTTGCTGTGGCATTCAACTTTTAGGGAACATCTAAGTCATCAATGTGGTGTTCCAGCTCTCTTATATGATGCTAAGATAGTTTATCATCCAAGCTATCAGGCTCAATCAATTGAGTAACCTTGGCTATACCTGCTAATTGCTTTCTCTGTAACTAGCATAATCTTTGTTATATCAATTAATATTTAGCTTCTGCTACCAGTTTCAACTTAATGTCAAACATTGTATGTTCTTTAATTCTAGGATGCAAAATGTGGCACAACAACAGGTGTCTCAGCTCGAGATAGGGCAATAACTGTACTGGCTCTTGCCTCCAAAGATTCAATACCTGAAGATTTCAATCGCCCAGGCCATATTTTCCCACTCAAGTACAGGGAGGGTGGTGTTCTAAAAAGAGCTGGACATACGGAAGCCTCAGTTGATCTTACAATGCTGGCTGGGTTGGAGCCTGCTGCTGTTTTATGCGAAATAGTGGATGATGATGGCTCTATGGCAAGATTACCAAGGCTTCGTCAATTTGCACAAGCAGAAAACTTAAAAATCATTTCAATTGCTGATCTAATCAGGTTTGTCTCCACAAAGTTGATAATTCTTTTACCTCTTCTATTAGTTGGCAATTTTTGCTCCACTTTACTAAAAATCAGTGAATAGCATTGATGGTGCCGTGTTCTCTACATCTGAACTTTGTGAATCCATATTTCAGAACAATCACCCTCTCTCTCCAGAGGTTCAAATAAATACTTTTACTTGTTCTATTTGTTATCAAACTTTCCTCCACATAACTAAATATCAGTTACTAGCATTGATGGTGCATTTGCCTCAATATGTGAACTTTGTGAATTTATATATATTCAGAACAACCAACCTCCTTCCAAAACTGTTGTAATTTGTTCCATATGGTAATTGATCTTGGGCATGACATAGTTCTGCAGAGCCCTGTCATTAAGAAAGCAGCAATTCTTCTGATGATATTTATATTTTTAATTGACAGATATAGGAGGAAAAGGGATAGATTGGTGGAGCTGGCTGCTGCTGCTCCAATACCCACAATGTGGGGGCCATTCAAAGCCTACTGTTATAGGTCATTGCTGGATGGGATCGAGCATATTGCAATGGTTAAAGTAAGTTATTTCATCAAAATTAGCGGTCACCTATGAATCTCTCTTCTTTGCATTTTGTGCAACACTAATATCAAATTGTCTGTTAGTGATTCAATGGTATTGTTCCTATAGCAGTAGTAATTTTATAGTATGCAATTTTTATCATATCAACTGACTCAACTTTGTAGATCTCTTCAAGTGTTCTTATACAGTTGTCAACTAAAATTCAATTGCCACAGGAGGATTAGAAATGCCTTTTATCCTTTGTGGGGCTGGGGAGGGAATAGGCAGGTAGTTGTCTTTTATACTGTCTGATATATTTGTTTTATATACGTTGTTGTTGACTTGGACTGTATTTCATGCAATGCTTCATCTTAACTCAACCAAGCTTCAGCCTCTAAGAAGTATGCAGCATGTCCACTGTATAGAGGGCATGGTTAATGAAATTATTTAGTGTTCCTGTTGATGAATATCTCCTTTCAATTTGAAATCAAATTTCTTGCTGATGGAATATCCAAAAAATAAAGAGCCTATTTTCAAATTGTAACTGCATGATATTAGAATATTATCTTTGGCTGTTCACACCAGTATCGTTTGTTCCCTTTAGAGGTGAAACCTTGCAAGAAATTGATGTCACCTTTCTTGTCATCATATTGAAGTAAAACTATCTACTATTTGACAAACGATTGACAAACAATGTTTATTTTCTTCAATATTTTTCGCTCTTTTGGTGGAGGTGGAGAATATCCTAGTACCATGAGTAATAATGACATGCTGATATGCACAGGGTGAAATTGGGGATGGGAAAGATATTCTTGTGCGGGTACATTCTGAGTGCCTCACTGGTGACATTTTTGGATCAGCTAGATGTGATTGTGGGAAGCAGCTAGCGCTTGCAATGAAGCAAATTGAGGCAGCTGGCAGGGGTGTTCTGGTGTATCTTCGTGGACATGAAGGTAGAGGAATTGGCTTGGGTCACAAGCTCCGTGCTTACAACCTACAAGATGATGGACGAGACACAGTTGAAGCCAATGAGGAGCTTGGTTTACCTGTTGATTCTCGAGAATATGGCATTGGTGCACAGGTACTATTTTTTTTTTAATACTTTGATAATTTATTCTGATTTCCTCTGCTATGTCTAGTCCTAGCCTTGTTTATCTCTTTTCTCAACCACATAGTTAAACAAAATATAGGGCACACAAGCCCCTAAGATTCAAGAATTGTGATTTTTTTCATAGGTGATTTGACTGGAAAATTGCCCTTTCTCATTCTAATTCTAATTTAGTGGACATTGTTAGTTTCTGAGTTATTCTCACCATATTATTTGGCTAGCTTTGATTGCCAGTCATTTTTTATTGGATGATCAGAACAAAATCTTCATACCATGAATTGAATGACCTGAGTTTCTTTTATTGGTAATCCAGAAGATTAAGGAATTTTGCTAGTTAAGGGCATTTGAGATTTGTACTGCATTTGTGCGATTAGAATGCTTCTTTACTCAAATTTCTCTCATGTATAAGATGATCTAGTTGAAACTAAATTGTGCACTTCTTATGAGAGTTCTGTTATTTTTAGCATTCCTTCCTCTACCTAACTTTCATGGCATTAATTCCTCATTTTAGGGAGCTGAAATGAGTGGTCCAATTTATTGCAGATACTAAGAGATCTGGGTGTTCATACAATGAAACTGATGACAAATAATCCAGCAAAATATGTTGGGCTCAAAGGCTATGGTTTGGCAGTTGCAGGCAGGGTCCCCCTGTTGACACCAATAACCATGGAGAACAAGAGATATCTGGAAACTAAGCGAGAAAAAATGGGGCATGTATATGGTTCGGATATTAATGGCCATGTAAATGGTCCTATCAGCAAAAACAACAATTCAACCAGTGGCAGCCCATCTGATGGTGCATCCAAGGCATGAGTGTTTCCTTCAGGTCTGTTCAAGGGAGCAGAGCGAAATAAACCGTAAGATCCAAAATTTTTGTCTCATGAAAGACCATTCTTTGCTGCCCTTGCATTATTTACCTGTATTCCGTTGTTTTAGAATGTAAATAATTCTCGAATGATTTTTTTCCTTGTGGTGAAGTAAGAGGATGCAGTTTTATTTCATATTATTGTAATAAACACAGAATCAAGTTCCATTTGAGGCTCTATCTACCTTAAACTGTTCAACGAGAAATTATATAAAATAAAAGTTTCACGAAGAACAAATGGCCTCATTTGCAATGGATTGCTCAAGCATAGACTTCAACCTGAATCAGTTTTAGTATGATTGCTCAAGAGCTACAGGTCTATTCATTCAAAAACTTAAAGGGCATCGACCCCACATGCCTAGAAATGGTAAAACTCAATTCTGATACATGCAATTACTTGGCATTTCATGGTGAGAACAGGGAATGCTGTTTTTAGTTTGAGTCGCAGCGCTTATATCTTATAAGAAGAAAAAAGGCTTGGTCTGCTCTTGCTAAAGAAGGATGTGGTGTGGGCTCTGATTGGATGCAAAAGGAAAGGAAAGGAATTAAAGGTAAATGCAATGGCTTCTTTTGAAGAGAAGAAAAGAAACATGGAAAAGAATCAGGCCACTACCGCTTGGCGCAAAGGTCAAGACACTTGCATACCATAGGCTGTTTCTTTGAGCACCAACGTTTTTCTTATAAGAAAATAAAACCTTTAATTTAGAAGATTTTGCTGTTTGTATTTGCATTTTTAAAAAATAATATTTATTTTTCTTGTTTTAAATTATTTTTTTAGTGTATTCAAATCGTTTTGATGTGTTGAAGTAAATAATTTATTTTAAAAATTAAAAAAATATTATTTTGATGTATTTTCAAGAAAAAAATATTTTGAGAAGTAATATTCTTTGAAATTAAATTTTATCTACTGATTTTGCCCTAATTTCCATCCCAAACAATATAACTATTTGAATTTGCCCCTTTTCTTGAGATTTCATTGAGAAATTAATAAAAAAGCATTTTCTCTTTTAGTAAAATATTTTTCTAAATCGCTAGATAAGAAGGTAGGAATCAAGAGGTTTTTTTATGGGTACTTTTATCAAATTCTCAATGTGTCAACGAACTAATAAAAAGGACATGTTCAAAACGCCATATTGTTTAGGGAGTGAAATTAGAGATTTTTTTAGTTCGAGGGGTATTTATTTCTTTGCCCAAGTTCAGTGGGGTTTTTTCGGGTACAATTTATAATTGAATTTCTTGAAATTGTGATTATGCTTCGATACTGCAATCAAGTGGTCATCCAGAGTTTTTAAACCCTTCCGGTTCAAGGTCTAGGTTTTGGATTTTAACTGGATTACAGGATTTTAATTGAGTTATTGGATTGTTCGAGTCAATTCTGATTTTTTTTAAAAAATTAGAACGACATCATTTTCGTAAAAAATCAAAAGTCAACAGGTTGCAACCGAGTTTTTAATCGAGTTTTGCCGAATCACCTCGTCGAGTCATCCCAAGTTTTGACTTTCCCTATTTTTCTTTAAACCCAACTTAATTCCAATTCTAGATCTATCGGGTTCTAAATCAATCTACTAGATCAAGTTGAATTTCAAAATTATAGTTTATCCACCTAGAAACCCAAGTCCAAGTGACACTCGCAAAGGACTTTTCACATGCCAGTAGCCGCTTCTGGTCGGTCGGGACCAAGGTACTTTTAAATCACAGTAATGTAATACAGTAATTAGTTTTTTTTAAAATACTTTTTATTTAAAAATAATAATTTTTTATTTTTTAAAAATAATTGTTAAAATTAATACATTAAAAAAATTCAAAAACATAAATTTTTTTTAATTCCAAGCAAATTTTTTGTAATAAGTTATAGGATCGTGTGAGAAAGTAATACAAACACCCAGATTTTTTTAGTTTCAGGTAATTAGGTTTTTGATCAAAGAGGACTTCAACATGGGTTTTGTTTTGAAACAGTGGTGTAGGTTGTCTATTAATAAGGTAGGAGGCAGTTGCAAATGCATGCGGCCAGCATGAAGGAGCAAGGGAGGCATCGTAAAGAAGAGTCAGGCCTGTTTCAACAGGATGATGGTGTCTACGTTCAGAGACACCATTTTTATCGTGCAGAGGAAAACAGAACGCGAAAAGCTGCCCTGTCTGTGGATATACAATTGAGAAACTGGAAGGTTACAACCATGTCGAGTGTAAGTGTGGCCGGCATGTTTGCTGGGTCTGTTCGTAGTTTTTTTAGTAACGGTGAGGAATGCTATGTCCATCTGAGGTCTGTGCACGTGGGCATTAATACTTCACTGTAAATACTTCCTTCTCCAGTCTTGTATTTTTTGTCCCTGTAAATACTTCACTGTATATACAGGAAATAGGAATGCGTAAACTAACAAGTAGGATTGTTTCCAGTATAGCCTACAAATTTTCTTTATATATCCCACTGTATCCTCTCGTAGTTGGTGATCTACTGCTGCAATTTATTAACAGTTCGCGCTATGTTGTGTGATTTGGAAAGAAATTAGCTCATGCTGCATCCTGAATATCTATGTACACATCACTTGTTTTTCAAAAATGTCTTAATTGCTTGGCGTCCCTGAGCCCATGCTTTTAGCTACTGTGTGAGGCTTGTCACTTGTCACTTGTCACTTGTCACTTTGCAGCTCTTGTTGGGAAGAATTAGAGGAGCAAGTAGGAAGGGAAGCATGGTGGAAACATATTTAATTCGTATAATATTACTTTTCTAAGAGAGGAAGTTCCGTAAACTTGGACTTGGATTACAACTCTTTTAATACAGTTTATGGATAATTCTAGATAGTTAATAAGATAATCATATCATTAATTAATACTTGTACATAAGCATCTAGAAGAACTAAAAAGACATGACATTTTGAATGAGGACTTCAAAATTAATTCCTATAGTTCTTGCTTTCTCCTCCTGTTTTGTGTCCAGTAGTGCTTGCTGCTGCTGCTACTTATGTTAACCTTCGCTGTAGTGGACCTTCTTGTTCATGCTCTGTTCCTTATTAGAACGTTGGTCCAGTCATCACAAAAGTGTAAGAAGGTGAGCAGGAAGATCATAACAAATAACAGCAACCAAATGCGAGTCCGAAGCCACCAAAGCCCAGAAAAAATTTCAAAGCCACATTTATCCAATACTCCCTGCTCCCATCGTCTGAACCCTCTTCTTCTTCCAACTGGTCTTTCACCTCCTTTGATCTACCACAACCACAACACAATTTCTTTTCTTGCTGTTGCCATTGTTCTTCTGCCTTCAAAACTTGAAACTCAAGCAACCTCACCCATTGGCGATAAGCAAATAACTGAAAGGAATCGTGGAACAAAGCATTGGCAACACAATCCCTCTCCTTGATCAAACTTGCAGCCTTCCTCTCTGCATCCCTTGCTCTTGTTTGTGACAACCTTAATGCCTTCAAAACCTCCAACTTCTCATAATTCTCACCACCACAACCTCTATACACATCGAAATCATCATGATCATGTTCCCTTCCAGTCATGCTAAAAGCCCTATTCATTGATGATATGACGGTCTTATCTGACCCAGAAAAGACCTTCAACGGAGGAGGTAGGTCACAATTCTGCATCAAGTCAAAACCAGAACTTGGAGAAAGCAAGGGGCCCAACAACAAATCATTCTCTTTCAAAGCTCTAGAATTCATCTTCTGGTTGTTTGATGCTGGCCATCCTGCCATTTTTAGACTAATTTGCTTAAAGGATTTATGATGATAATTTTTGAAGGAGATGGCAATACGAGACATGAAGGAAAGAAACAACGGGTTGGTAAGGGAAAGAGTCAGGTTATGGGCAGATACGTTAACTCAGCGGACGTGTTTGTGATATTATTATTTTTTTATTTAGAAATATATTAAAATAATATTTTTTTTAATTTTTAATATTGATATTTTAAAATTATACAAAATATTAAAAAATTAATTTTTTTAAAAACACTTAAATACAACCATTAACTATGTTAGAATAAAAATGTCCAACTTACATTAAAAAGCAAAAAACAAAAAATGACAACATGGGTTTAGCACTTATGACTGCCACCAAGACTCGAATCCAAACATTGAACGACAAGAATGAAAATAAATCTCTGTCACTGCCCTAAATGGTTGTTGGCTAGCTATGAGCTTTGTGCCAGCAGCGCAGGCTGAATCAAAATATTTCTTCATCATAGAAAAATAAATATGTAAAAGTTGTTAGTCTGTATTTTAATATTAAAAAAATGGTTTTAACTGTTAATAAAAACACGATAGATACATTTAATAAAATGAATCAAAATTTATATTTGCTAATAAATAATAAAAAAACCTATCTACACTAACCCTAGACTTTATTATATGACAATTAAAAGATTTCTAATGAAATGATATCTTAAATACAATATTATCTATTTAATTATAGCTAATTCTAATCAAATTTTAAGAAAAAAAATGAAAGACAGTTAAAAAAAAAGCATTAGCTAATTTTCAAAAAATAATAATTATTACAACCTTATTAGAAAATAAATTTACTTCATTATGGCCGTGTATATAACGTGCATGGGCACAAGATTGAACTTAAACACATTTTTTCATCCATAAATAGATGATTAATAAGAGAAAACGATTAAGATGCTAGAATATTTATTGAGATATTGTTTCTTTGGTTTTGGCGGACTTTGAAAAGATCATTAATTTGTTCTTTATAGAATTTATTATCAGTCTACTATTGATATGGCTATTTATGAAGCCTTATATGAAAGAAAATACCTAAGTACTCTTGCATGCTGTCATGAAGTTGGTAAGATAATTTTTAGGACTAGGATTCATGCAAATGACTGCTAATAAGGTTAAGGTGATTAGGAAAAGAATAAAAAAAGCCCAAGATGGAAAAAAAGAAGTAACACCGATAATCAAAGGAGATAATTAGAGATTCAAGAGGGAGACTAAGTGTTTTTGAAGGTCGAACATTGGAGAAATATTATCCAATTTAGAATGAAGGGCAAACTAACACTAATGTATATTGGTCCATCTAAGATCATATAAAGAATTAGACATATTAATTTCTTATCGATTGATATTGCCCCTCGTATTTGGCTAAAGTATTTGGCTAAAATATATAATATATTCCATGTGTCTTTACTTTGGAAGGCGAAGGTGGATCCCTCATAGTTCTTGCCACAATATTTTCTAATGGAGATCAAGAGGAATTAACTTTAGAAATAAAGTCAGTGAAGATACCATGTTGGAGTGAAAAGGGACTAAGGAACATGAAGGTTTCTTTGGTAAAAATACTATAGAAATTCCCAAATAGAAGAAGAGACCCGAGAGAAGGAGTAGGAAATGAAAAAGATGTTTCCAGACTTATTTCCAGGCTTAGGAATGAATTTAAATTCTGGTGTCAAAATTTTATAAGAAGAGGAGAATGTTAACAACCGGTCTAAAAATTAGAAAACCAGTGTTAATAACGAAATCTTCAATTGAAAAAAAGTGGATGTTACGATGCATCTTTTCTCGACAGTAAAAAGATTAGATAGATAACTCATATTATACCGCAGGTTGAGTAAAAGTTTTTCTAACTTAAAAAAAGAATGCCTAGACAATGATAGTGTTTTTAAAGGAATTCGAGAAATTTAGGATTCGGGTAATTGATTTGAATGAGTTCAATAAACTTGATTAATTTAATAATATGATTATAAAGTTAATGACAATAAAAAAAATAACAATGACTAATAAAGAAAAATTAACTCTCATCAATATTATGAAAAGACACGTTTTAATTTTTTTAAAAAAAAGTCTTGGTGATCTTACTAGATAACAAAGCAAAAATTAAATAAGAACGGGATAATTTTATAAAGTGAAAACAAATTATAGCTCAATTACTAACAAATCAAATTCGAGATAGCACCGTACGAAAGAAATTGAATAAAACGTTGAAATCAACTAGAAGAAAAATTGATATAAAAACATTAAAAAATTCAAGTCAACTCGACTAACTCGTGACCCGTGATATGAGATTGTGATAACTCTAAACAAAAGGAGTCAAAATAAGGAAATTGAAGACCCAATAACTTAATGTCAAATAATAAAAATAAAAAAAAGCATCAATTTTTAAAAAATCTAAAACAATATCAAAATCAAATCGGGCTAATTTTCAAAATTCATGATCCGAATAACAAGACTAGGTTACTGCATAGTAGGCAAACCTAAAACAATCATAAGTAAAATTCTCAATTATCCAAAATTAAAAACAAAATAGATAGAAATGAAAATAATAAAGATCAAATCTACTATAGAAAATAAATAAAATAAAACAATGCAAAGTGAAATTAAAATATAAAATAACTCAAGAAAATAATAAAAAAAATAATAAAAAAAAAATTCAAAACAATAAGAGATAATAAAGGGAGAAAAAAAGTAGTCAATCCATAGCAGTTTTAGAGAAAAAAAATTTCGTTGTACGTTATTTTTGTTTAAAGGCCGTTTTATCATTACATTATGTAATTAAAGTGTAAAGGATCTAAAAGCTCTTGGATTCAAATTTTATTTTTTTATTTTTTTTATTTTTAAGAATATCTAAATCATTGCAATGTGCATCAAAAATATGAAAAAACTAATTTGATCAATATAATATATATATATATATATATATATATATATATATATAAACAGTAATTTATCTCGGATGACCATGTCATTACTTCTTTTTTGGTTATGAAAGGTAAAATCACCGCTTTACTGTTATAATTCATAACACATTGTCTCATGTACAGACACAAAGCAATTATAGTTTTTTTTTTTATTATTATTTATTTCACACTCGTTGTGACCATTGAATTGAACCCCATAATCGAAGTTAACGCGTAAATGACCAAAAAGATCCATTGACTTGTACTTGGGCAATGAAAACAAATGGAAACAACCTAGCAAATGCTTGTGTTAAATCTAAAGCGAAATGTGTCAAATTTGTGGAAAAAATGGAACCAAAAGTCTCCATTATCACTAATTCAAGACCATACATTATGGTTGTAAGTAAACGACGCTCATCTTGTCTTCGTTGGTCCTTATTTTCCACACACCTACGATGCATCTCTATCCCCTGTTTTCTCTGTTTTTGTGAGAAAAAAATGGAGTTTGATCAAAGAAAACTACCAAGATCAAGAATGAACTTGTATGCAAACTACAAGATTCACTTGGTAAAACATGATGTTGAGCGTCCAAGACCACTTCCTCCACGAGTTCCTAATAACCGAAACCCAAATAATGGAAGCAGTACCAGCTTGACCATCATGGCTTGTGTGTTTGGTGGTGCAGTTCTTCTGGGAATCCTTTGCCTAGTTTCAAGACTTTGCTACAACAGGCGTCGAAATTCAATAAGGTCAAGAAGTCTACCAGTATTTTTTGGTACCCAAGAGGATTTTCTTGATGAAGATCAAGGAACAGAAATCAACCACCACATATGGTACATCAACTTCTTAGGTCTCCAACAATCTGTGATCGACTCAATAACAGTCTTCAAGTTTAAGAAAGACGAAGGGCTGATTGATGGTACAGAGTGCTCTGTTTGCTTGAGTGAATTTCAAGAAGATGAGAGTCTGAGACTTTTACCGAAGTGTAGTCATGCTTTTCACATACCTTGTATTGATACATGGTTAAGATCACACAAGAATTGCCCTCTTTGTCGTGCCCCGATTGTATCCGACAATTTTGATGCTCAAGTTGCTTTAACGGTGCCTACTACAAGTGATTTGAGTTCGAGGGAAGAACCCCAGATGGAAAATTCAGAGAATAATACTCCTACCGGACTAATGAGCAGTAACCATGCAGGAGAAGATGGAAGCAGTGAAGTGAGAAATGGAGAAGAAACCATCTGTGGATTGCCAGTTGTAGATGAATCAAATACTGGAAACTCTAGCTTGAATTCGAACCACTTTATATCGAGGAATCCTCGGATACGAAGTGATTTAGTTGACAAATTGGTGGTGGTAGAAGAAGAAATGCAACCTGTGAGGAGGTCTATGTCATTGGATTTCTCTACTGCTTCTGCAATTTATAGTGTGCTTGCTAATGTTGCTCCTGGTAAATGTCAAGCTAACTCGGATAGTCTATTAGTGCAACCAAAGCAGCCGAAATCGAAGAACGCTGCGAAGAGGGGAAGTAGTGGCTTTCACAAGCTGATGAAAAATTCTTCTATAAGACGTTCATTGCAGAAGGGGTCAATTTCAATGAAAAGATCTTTGTCAACTAGTGGGAAATCCTTGTCATCAAGATGTAGCAGAAGCCAGAACACAATCCACTCTTTCTGAGGAGCAAGTTCTGACTTGCAGTGTTGTCTCACCATATCAGGTTAGTGAACTGCAGAATCAAGAAGCCTAGAATATATACTTATCTTGTTTTAATTTTGCACTGAGTTAATATTTATAAAATCATAAAGTGAAGTTTGAATACATAAGGACACTGGGAAGTCTTGATCTGAAATGTAGTTTTGGTTCTATGTTCATGTTCGCTGTTGCTCTGGTGGTTTTGGCACTCAGATTCCTGCTGGTCAAGTTTTTTGAAGCTCAATTTCTGGTCATGTTTACTTCCATTTTGGTGTCTCACACCACCTTCTCTCTGGGCTTTTGTTACTTGCGTTGTATTCCTGATGAACTGCCTTTTGTGTGCTTTTCCTTTTTGGCTCCTTTGAATGAATAAGTTTCTCTCTATATTGAAATAGAAAAGAAGTCTTTTAGAGTGGACCTGTAACATGGCCTTAAACTGTTCCAGAATATTTATCAGAAGCATGTATCCAGTAGCTTCACTCTTGGTTGCCGGTGGTGGTGATTGAATTTGTAATTTGGGAGCCAGTAGCATACAAAAGCTCGTCTTTACCTTCCTCAAAAGGCTTCGACTGTACTAGTTTTATACCCGTGGTTGCGCTGCAGATTTTTTTTATAACCTTAAAAAAATATCTAATCATGCTAAATTTTTAAAATAATTAGATGATGATATAATAAATGATATATTTTTTTTAAAAAAGTATTAAGATTACAATATATTAAATCGATTTAAATCAAATATGTTTACTACGTGAAACTCACAATCTAGAGCATGAGTGCATGATAACACCATAAAATTTAAATCAAAATAAATTAGAAAATTTAATTTTAATTAATCAATTATTAAATTTGTACCTGCTACTCCCATCAAATATTTACATTCTATTTTCTTCAATAATCTTAACACTTTTTTGTTTTTTCGTGTATTCACACTACAATGATTCTCAATGAATTCTTTTAATATCATTCTCTGAAGGTTCACGGGCCTGTGTGGCCGATTGGTGTGACCATGAGTGGCCTAGGCGCATGGGCCTCAGGCAGGCCCGCCCGTCTGGAAAAAGCAAGGCCATTTTCTTTATTAAATTGAATGAGATTAATGGGAGTGGGTGTTTGAATCATCAAAGGAATGTTCAGCTTATATTATTATGCTTGAACATACGAAGCATACATCTATTTAAAAATCACATAAATTTAACATAAGAGTAAGCTTTTAAAATTATCTTGACCTAATAGACTATAATTTTCACTATCGGAGACTCTGAAAATATCTTAAAATAAGAAAATAACAGCAAAAAATTATTAAAATCCAAAGATAATAGAATTACCTTAAAATTTATTAAATTCTCAAATGGGATTCATAGTTAAATTTTTATTATTATTGTAGAAGATCCTTGGTTATTATTTTGGTAACCTTTAGTTTTTATGAATGAAAAGATTCATAAAAGTTTTGTTATTCATTTTATTATTAATATTGACAAAATCTATCAACATCAAGAAAAAAAATCCATTTATTTTTTAATATAATATAACTTAATGAAATATTTGATTTTGATGTTTTTAATAAAATTAAAATAACGTATTAAATATTAACAAAAAAGATTAAACAAGTAGTTTATTAATACATGTGAGGAGAAAACTAGTAAATAAATAAATAAATAATGTGAAAACTAGCTTTCCTTCATGCAAAATGATTCATTCTTTATATAAACAGTGAAGCACCAAATCTTAGAGCTGTAGATAATACTCTCTTAATTATTGCTATAATTCTTATTATTAAATTAATATTCTCATAATTAAGGATGCATGCATGACTTACATTAATTTGAAACTTTTTGAAACCTGGTTACCAAATCTGAAAATGAAAGTTGCTTTTAATTAGTTTGTGTTTTAGGATAAAAGAAACAATAAGAACTAACATGGGCAAAAATTGAAAAATTATTATATTTAGGGGATAGAAATCAAGCCAATTTTTATCCAAGCTTTTGCTATATATATATATTGTTTCGGTGAATTTGACTGCTTCCTTCTAATTAATTAACGAGCAAACCTCAAATTTATTATCCAATTTTTAGGGTTTATAGTCTCAATTGTATACCCAAAGTATCTTTTATATTAATTATACCATTAAAAAAGTTTTATTTCTCAATTGGACTATATATTTTGTTAGAATACTGTTAACGAAATCATTAAGCATTCATGCACCTGCCCTTCATATCTTTCTCTCATCACATCATATTAATTACAATTCACTTAAATATTTTTCTCTCACATCATACTAAAAGAAGAAATTTCTTTCAAATTTTATCTTCCGGTGGGATCATATGAGGAATATCAGATAATCAATAATTTTATTAATTGTATTTAAGAAGATTATCTAATTAAGAAATACAAATTCTTTGATGATATGATTGATAAAAAATAATAATTTGAAGGTACAATTGAGATTACTCCAATAGTTAGGTGGTACATTTGAAGTTTATCCTTAATTAATTTTCTCCTTTTTTGGTCACAAGAAATTTTTTTGTTCGATCATGTAATTTAGAAACTATACAAAGCATCTATTGATTGTCAAAACCATTTTTAATTTATTCAGACTTGAAATTTTTGAATCCAAGTTGAAATATTACAACAACGAGTTCTAGGAGTCTACTAGTTTATAGACTTGCATTACACTATAGATAAATATGATCAATTTTTTAAAAATATAATAAAAAATAACAGATTATAGAGAATTATTTGATATTTTTATTAAATCTAACTTAGTAGATGAACTTTGAAATTTCTTGATTCAATTCCTTATCTAACCCGAGTTTAAAGTTAAACTATGTAAAAGTCGCTTTAACATGACTCAATCGACTTGATCTGTCCAAATATATTTCGACCGATCGGTAAAAAAAATCTAAGGATGAAAGTGTGAAAAAAGGATAAAATCAACATAAAAGAAGACTTTCCAACCAAACTTTTTGCCTAACTTGGGTTTAAAACTAAACCATGTAAGAGTTGCCTTAAAGTGACTAAATTGACTTGATTGTTCTAAAGACAACTTGACCGACTAGTACAAAATATTTGAGGACAAAAATGAAAAAAAATAATATGAAATTGACATAAAAACACATCTCAAACCAACTCTTTGTTTAACCCAAGTTTAAAATTATACCATGTGGGAATTGGGTTGACGTGATCCAATTAACTTGGTTGATCTAAAGGCAACTCGGATGATTGTAAAAAATATTAAGGATGAAATTGAGAAATAAAGGAGAGTAAATGAAAAAAATGGAGGGGTTGAATTTTAAAAAAAAGAGCTTCAATATTCATATGAATAATGAAGGGAAAAAAAATGTCTATATTAAATTTAAAATCAAACTGTATAAGAGTTATTTTGATATAAACTAGTTAACTTAATAGTTTCAAAAACAATTTGATCGATCAATAAAAAAAATATTAGGAAAAAATTGAAAAAAGAAAATAAAATTGACAAAAATAAAACCTCTCAACTGAATGATTTCTTTTTGTTAAAAAAAAACTGTTCATTTATAAAGGAAAGCTGCATAATTATATCCAAGTCTTTTAATAGTATAGAAGTAATAATTCAAGAAGCCGGATTTACACCCTTCAATTCTAATTAAGCAGACGATAAATTACGTACTTATCAAATTCACAAATTCTAACCATCCTTTTGTTTTCCTTAACAAAACAACTTAATTTTAATCTATCTTAGCTATAAAATGGACATCTATAGTATTCTACACCACATGTTTTTTTTTTTTGCAGATATATGTACGTACCATGAAAATTAAAATTCAGAGAGTGTAGTCCATGTATGGACATGGCAGTTCTGTCTCGTGGTACTTCACCGCCCATAGATGACTTTATAGCTTTTCTTTGCAACTTTCAGGCTTACCTTTCTTCTTGTTTTTTCTTCATGTAAAAATTCGACTCCCTTTTCAATTATATTGCCTTTTCTGGTTGTCTACTATATATTTTCACATATATACACTATATATATATATATTGTAATTATGCTTCAATTAAATCATGTATGTAGTGTTATAAATTCCATATCAAATTAATCGCATTATTAAATACAGTACACATAAAATTATATACTCGAGAAAAGTTTAAGCGTGGCCTGAAAATTTCTATATCTGCAAAGATAAATAAATTCAAGCGCTGTGCAAAGTTTTATTTTTGGTCTGAATCCGTAGAAAGATGCCAACCAGCTTTTTGTTAGCATTTCCAAACCCTAAAAGGATATTTGGACCGAGCAACTAGATCATACATACACACACGGGGCCACAGGATCAAAGCATGCATTAATAGAGAAAAAGAAATATATTTGCCACCTAGAGCATTTTTTTCATAAGAAGTTACTGGTACTAGTGTACGGGTAGAAAAGTTTTTTAATTGAAAATCGATATTTATTTTTAATTTTTAATAATTATATATTAAAACTATAAAAAATATTTATATATTAATACCTTGAAATTAGATTCAGAAGAAAAAACAAAATGGGTATCAATAGTTAAAAGAGGAAAAATAGAGGGAGAGTACAAAGCAGGTCGGGAAGGGTCCATCCCTGGAAAAGACCAAGAAATAACATCACTGCAGCAAAATGATGACAAATATGCCAATATCAGAAACAAGACTAGCTGCTGTGTAATGATTTTAAGTTTGAACTACGAAGAGATGCGGACAATGTAATTTAGATCATATCCATTCTCAGTCCTTTATTACTGAACTAATGTCTCCTTGACAGAGATAGAAATTGGTCCATCCTTCATTCACACATCTATACTGTTCTCCTAAGAATCTCCAACATTTGTCCGATATATGGCAGGTGGAACTGGAGTCTGAGATCAGTCGATTATATCTGTCAAAAGGAAAAGCAAAACTATCACAGCTTCGCAATAAAAGTTGGACGGAAACACTCAAAAATATGAGAGAAAGCAAGGTGCGCTATCATGACAACTTTTGAGCAGAGTCTGGGACCAACAATGATGCATCCTTGGACCTGGGTTTTTTTTTTTTTTTTTTTTTTCCACTTTGAATCTCAACCTTTTCTTGTTGTTTGTATTCTCTTTTTAAGCAACCACCCCACCCCAAGCCCCGTACAATCCATAAAAAATAAAGGCTTCTTCTGTTCAACTTATAATCTTGTATGGCATTCGAATTAAGGATGAGTCTAGAATGCTTAAGTTTTGGAGAAACCCGCAATGCCAGTGCCAATCCGCCCACCGCCGGAGTTGAAGACAAGGCAAAACGGCCGGCTAAGAAAGAGAGAGAGAGAGAGGGAGGGAGAGAGAGTATAGGCATTGTAGCAGCCCCTGTGAAATAATTTCGCTTCCCAAAGATAAATCAAAACAAGGAGATCCACATCTAAACATTTCGTAGTACACAAAGTTCCTAGAGAACATAACCTCCCTAAAAAGGGTAATGCCTACAAGCTAAGTTCCACCAACTTGCTACTCAAGGGTGGAAAACAACATTACAGTTCATTGTTGATTTAAGATCATATTCATGAAAGGAAAAACTCAGTCTATTCAACACTAGGCATACAATTGGAAGTAGCATCCTCTTGGATCCTACCCACCATCTCATGCACAGCTGCTGCAATCTCATCAACTGAAGTCAATTTACACTCATCTTCAACCTGCCCCAAAATCAAGCACAAGTTTTGATATTCATTTAGTTCACGAAATTTTAATTTATTCAAGAGAGGAAGAAAAATATTCTATGCAAATTAATATTCAGCTAAAAAGATCATTTGGCATCATTTAACTTCAATTGGATCGAATAAAGTAGTCGTAAAAGTAGAGATTAAAGTGTAAAACTTCCTTTAAATATTTATATCAGATAAACTCAGAAATCAATTTAAGTATCAATGAAGAAAAAAAGAGAAAGATTAGTACTAACCTTAACACTAAAAGAATAGAGCGCCATCTGATCAACAGTTGTGACATTTAGATGAAGAATATGAAGGCCAAGAGAATGCAATCCAGTCACCATCTTCAAGAGCTGTTTTGGGTGTTTTCTAGATTGTATTTTGAGGTTTGCATGGCTTTCTATCATTGTTACTTCAACATCCGCAATGGCTATTGATCGCTTCTGATCAGCAAATATTGATTCGGTACTTGATGATGAGTTGTTGTTGTTATGTTTATTCCTCGAGCTCGCAGTTGAATACTGAGGGAAGGTGAAAAAATCCGAAAAGGGAGAAGAGAAATCGGAGCCCGTAGCAGATATTACTTTCTTGATTTGCTTATGGGCTTCAAGAGATTGGAGAAGTTTCTCTAGTTCCTTCACAAAGTTAATGGCTCCCCCTACGATTGATGCTTGATCTGCCTGCACCAATAAAAAAAAATCAATCATAGTGCTCCATGAAATAAAATGAAGACATAATAATAACCCCCAGAAGGTTGATGATGGCACCGATATTCTTCATCGGTTGGTTGTAAGCATTAGGTGCAATCGCTTTTTTCAAGAGAGAGAACTTTCAGTAAAGAAAGAAAGAAAAAAAGCTACCAAGCCTTCACGGGCAGGCCACTCGAGGCCTAATTGTTTCTCAATAATGAGATGGATTGAGAAAGTGTTTTCTCACAGAAGGTTTTAGTGGCTGTAAACAATTCCCCAAAATGTCATGTTTGTGAATGCAAGTACAAGCTTTAACCTAAAACAAGGTGCCATGTATAGCAGTTTAATGCTTTAAGAGTTTATCCGACAAAGTGAAGTGGATCAGAATTTCTCTTAATATATATATATTTTTTAACAGGAATTCAATCTTTTCAATAATAAAAAGAGGAAAGAAATAAGCAAAAGCATTCTTACCCTTTGAACATAAGAGGGAGGCAACATGGATCGAATAACAGCAAGATATTCATTCATTTGCTTCCTCCGATTGCGTTCAACATTAATGTGAGTCATCCTTTGATGTGCAACTTCTGCCTCATCTTTGATGCTTCGACGACGCCTTCTCTTTCGCCGGCCCCCAGCAGCATTACCTCCGGTGAAGAGACCGCCATTACAGGCACAGTTGATCTCTTGGGAGGAAGAGTTATTGATGTTCCAGTTACTATTTGAATGGAAATCAGATTCAATGCTGATTGTTGTGTCTAGGGTTTCATGGTAATTAGCCTTTTCTCCTTCAAGGTCAAAACCATGGATCCATGTTGCACCTAGTCCTAAAGTACTATAGGGATCTTGTTGGAATACAACAGTTTCTAATGCCATCCCTTCTCTCTCTCTCTCTCTCTCTCTCTCTCACACACACACACACACACACACCCCTCTACAGTAACAGAAGATCTAGAGACTGACAATAATATTGAATCAAGAGGTTTCCTTCAGATGAAATACTTGATAACAAACTGAGAAATCAAGGCCTCAAGTGAACAAAAGTGAACACAAGGACAAAACAAAAACCTTGAAAGGCTCAAGAGTCATTTTAGCTTATTTTGTTCAATCTCAACAGACCAATAATTTCAAAGAACATTGAGTTTGTGGCTCTCTTTCATTTATGAGGGAGAGTCGCACAGTACACTTTCTTTTAAAAGGAAAAAATTCGTCGGGCATGGTTTACGAATATGCATTTTCAACACCAAGTGGCATGACAGATTTTGTATGTTTTGCTTCAGATATGATTCTCTTCCCCCACACTAATATATACGATGTTTGAAGTCTTCGTTTACTGGAAAAATTTGGTGTTTTCGATTTTGTTTTTGGATTTTAATTGTCCTTTTTTTTCTAAGTTAAAAAATTGCTAAATTAAGATATGCAAAGATTTGCCCTTCTTGAATTGAGGTGATAATAGAACACAACTATCATTTCTATTATCCCATTTTGTTCTATATTTATATTATCCTTTATAATTCCTTTACATTTCATTAATCCAAAAACGTTGAATTGTTTTTTTTTTTTTTTTTTTTAATTTTCATCTTCGTTTTAAGCTGAATTGAGTGCCCTGTATCAAGTTAACGCACACCAACTATTTAGGAATTTAAGATTATTTGGAAAGCTAATAAAAATATACATGAATACGTATTATTATTATTATTACATTAATAATCCGTTTTAATTCATGACGGAGATCATTTAATTTATTTCTTATTTTCATGGGAATATTATTAAGATTCTAATTAATCAGCATTTAAAAGTAAAAATTAGAAAGGCTAATTTTGTGGATACTTGTGGTTTTCTCCACTTTTTTTCCATAGATTCATTATTAAATTCTTATCAAAATTTATTAATTTATCCACACCAAAGAGACTTAATTTGCTTCCTCCAATATTGTTGTATTAAATTTCAATTATGATAAATTTTTATTATTATTCTCTCTTTTTTCATTTAATAATCACTAAAGAGATTTAATTAATTCTCTTGTGTTCTTGCTTTAACCCAAAAAAATGTATTTATTATTGGTAAAAAAAATAACAAAATATTGCCAATAATGAGTACTAGAAATAAATGCTAACCAAATACATACTTTCATTTGCCTAATTAGTGAAGCATTTTGAAACCTTCAAAGTAGGACACATTATAATTGTTTAAATGAAAACAAAAGCTTCCTCGTAGAAACAGCTACACACATGTGCTCGATCACATGACGAACTATTTATTATGAATAATAATTAATTTCTTATTTACTATAATAAACTCATCTTTTATACAGATATTAATTTCGGAGCCATTTATAGTTTTTAGGGATATATTTTTTTTTTAAAAAAAACATTGTAAGACTAGAAGGACCGGATATTAACTTGAATTTTAGGAGGGCCGAAGCATATAAAAATGGGATCAACTAGTACGGACACTGATTAATTATATATATCGCTCTTTAATTATTCGATTTATTTCTAAATTGAACTTGAGACTTACCTAAAGAATCTTAGACCCATCAACCCTAAGTAAATGTTGAACAGCTTGATATCTAGTTTACCAACTTGCACTATTAATAATTTCCCTACAGCAACTTGCCTTGGAGGAGTTGAATGTTGTGATGAAGAGATATATATACATCAGGTTCTTTTTTTTCTTTTATTTTTTTCCCACGAGTATTTAATATTACACGAAGAGAGAAAAATTGTTTATGAGGTGCAAATCTTTTGAAATCTTTCTGATTATTGAAAGATTTGTCTCTTCATTTTTTCAAAATTTTGACCAATATACTTATTCCATTAAAAAAATTGTGTTCGGTGTATTCTTCTTCTATATTTCTTAGAAATAGATGCTCTCGTATCATCTTCTTATTGTGTTTATTATTTACTTAAAAAAGATTTAACTCGACTTATTTTTTGGTTTTTTTCTCTGGTTAAAAACACGTTCGGTTTAAAAAATATATCAAATTAATGTTTTTTTTAAAAAATTTAAAAAAAGAAATAAAAACAAAACTACTGAACATATATACCAAGTGAATCCATAATTAAAGACTTCCACAAGAAAAAAAGAAAAGGTGAATCCATGAAGAAGCTACATGGAAACGAAAGTATTATTACCGATGGACATGGGCTTGTGAGCTGTGACTTGTTCAATATTTCACTAGCAGTAATTAATGCATGGTTAATTAAATTAATTTCCAGAGCCTATACTGCTTTCATTTTTATTTTTGTTTTCATAAAGAACCATTTGACATAAACAAGAGTCTAAAGAGAGATCAGTAGGCAAAATAGGTTAGATTAATTAAAGCAAGCTGGCAAGGAAACAGCAAGATGTCAGGAGTTGTCTCTGGCAGAGAATCCATGTGACCAAACAAAACAAAGTATAGCTCTCGATCCTCTATATTATAGAATGAAGGTCACTCCCTTTCCAAGAATCAACTTACCGTATATGTACGAAGAAACTCCCGTTTATGCATGTATATACGCTACTGCCATGGAAAATCATTATCTTTTCAAAATTCCAAGTTATATATAAGCTCAGTACTTGTAATTAAATTCCGATTGCTGTGATGATTTATTCTTCATTTTGTTACAAATTGTAAAATTATATTAATTAAATTTGAACATTAAATCTAGGTTTCATTCAAAATATTTAAATCTATAATTGGTTTCGATTGTAGGCCACTTCCAATCGTTATATGGCTTCTTTTTGCTGCACTTTGCTGGTGTAGTTCACCTTTGTATCTCTTCTTAGTCCCCAAGCGAAGGAAAGAAGGACATGAGAGGCAGAGAGGACTCTTCGGAGTCTTCTCCATTTGGCTCTTTGGTCCAATGGTGCTTTAATGAACTTATTATGGCTAATAAAAAAAACCCCAAAAAAATAAAATCTTTGGGATTCTTTTCTCCGGTGGATTAAACAAGCTCATGAACTAGCTAGCTTGTCACTTGCTTCTAGCTATTGCTTTATAAAAGTTTCTTTTTTACTTAAATCCATTTATTTCTAAAATTAACAATGTATATATTCGATCAAAAGGGATGTGTGATCAAAAGGGGTGTGTCAATTGTCACACACACACACACACACTAAATTAATGGCCTGTGCGACACCGCGGCTATACCAAAAACATTTTAATTGGAAATAAAAAAAGTTTAGGACACGCTTATGTTTCTAAAGAAATAAGAGAAATTCAATAACCGAGTTAAATCTTAATTGATTTGATATAATATGATAAAAATATAAGGCAACAAAAAAATAAAAATAAAAAATAGCAATAAAAGAATGAGGGTTAAAATCATAAAAAAAAAGATAAAATAAATTAAAGGGTAATAACTAATTTTTAATTTGAGAGTTAAATTGAAAAGAATTAAAACATTAACAAAATGATATAAATCAAAAGAATGAAGACCAAAATAAAATAAAATAAAAACAATGAAACTCTTATAAAAAGATCAAAGAAAAAAAACAGAAATCATAAGAATAAGGATCAAATCTAAAACATCAAAACATAATAAAAAAATTGAACATGCAAAATTTTTCAATGTCAATTTTTACATCAAAAAGTCCTAGGTGAAAATTAAAAAACTTATGCATGCATCTAACTAAACAAATCAATAATTATTGTGTAAAAAAATAAAAAAAAACAATAAAAAAACTAAGAGGCAAATATAAATCAAGATATTTAATATTGCAACACATGTAATTTACCCGGTTGTGTTTAATGAATTTGTTTATCAAAATAAATTATTAATACAATTAAACTGACACACAAATAAAATTTATTGAATAAAATATAAAATATAAATATTATGTAAGGTTGCACATATTAAATATTTTATAAAAAAATTCAATATTAAAAAAAAAAAAATTTAATCAATATAATTTTTTTTAAAAATCACAGATGAATCATACTAACCTCTTTAAAAATTAAACAAAGCTAATATCATTAGAAAAATAATCTCAATCTAAAAAAGGCTAAATAAAAGAAAAAAATCAAAGAAAAGTGATATTAATTAAATCATTTAAAAAAATACATACTAAATAAAGCATTAATTTAAAAAATCATTTTTTAAAAGAAAAAAATTAGGTTAGGCGCTTCCAAGCCTAGTAGGCTAGGCCTAGCGCCTAGCCCATCAAGCAATGACCCCAGTCTGGCCTTAATATTTTTTTAAAAAATTAATGGTGCCTCAATAATTAAAAAAAAAACATGTCGCCTGCATAAGTAGATGATGCATCGTTTGAAAATTCCCAGAATTCAGTCATTGTTGTGGTCGGAAAATCGAGGTCCCGAATTTTTTGATAAATAAATCTATTTTTTACCCAAAATACCTAGAAACCTTGGTAAACCAATTTATGAACCTTTAAAAACGCAAAAATATCAATTCAAAATTCAAAATCTTCTCAAGCTCAAATCTATTTTTTTTTAGATATTTTCAAGGTTAATAAAACATCTAATTTAAATTCTTCTCATCATATAAAATTATTTAACATAAAAAATAATTGTTTTAGTGATTGAAATCTTATCAACGTAAACTTTCTATCTCATTTAATTTCTTTTAACATGGTTCTTGATTATTAATCCAATTTCGAAGGGGGAGGAGAAACATAAATGACATATTGAGGGATGGACCCACGTTATGTTTTGCATGGCAAGTCCGAAAACATACCCTGAATTTTTAGTGGTTTTCGGATATAGCTCCCTAAGATTTTCAAATTTTAAATTTAGGATGAAACTCATTAATTTGAGGTTAATTTTCAGGAAGAAAAAATAGTAGTCCTCTAAAGTCATCATAGTTTTGCTTTTCCCTTCATTCTATTTTGATTTTTATTTAAACTATAATTTTCTATCATCCATGGCAGCAGAAATTCCTCTTGAACACACAAAGCACTCTATATCTTTTAGGCCACCATGTGTTGAATGATATTTATTGTAACACAAATAAATATTTGTAAATCAAAATTAATGATTCATGTATAGTAAATTTACTTTAAGATATGATCAGACTTTTATTGACTTAGAAATTAGAAAGGAATTAATGCTAGCCAATATATACATGGTGGCTAGAGAGATTCTTACGTGACAGGCAGGAGGAATTCATGCCATCCATGATAGTACAAAACCATATTATATATTCTTTTTATTATATCATCTATCCCATTTAAGCTTTCATCCAATATATATTTAATATTGTAGTTTTGCCTCCAATCATATCGATATACCTGGCAGTCTAAATATTTAATGTCACTTGTGTTATTATATGTGAGATTCATTGAATATTAATTAGGTATGTGCTAGTCGATTCTTACAAGTAGAATTTCTCCTTTTCAATCCTCCAGGTCATTTTTTGAGCAATGTCTCATATGCATAACGTCTTGCTATATTTTCTCTAGCTAGTATTTAAATTGTCCTAATTATATAATTAAGCAAGATTCTGTAATCAAAACCACTGTTGCAGATGATGACTAATCTGTCTGTATCCAATGGTAGGTTTCGATCTCACTAATTAAATGAGATGATCATCTTCTAATTACTTTTACGTACAAATATGGATAGGGATGTAATAAAATATCAATGAAATTAATTCCTCCTTCAAAGGTTGAGGTTTTCAGTTCGTAACTATGAGCAAGCAAGAAACTAAGAAGCACGGGGCGGTGTCTTCACCATCAGCTGTCCGGGCATGAAGAAGAAAGGCCAAAATATATTTTAAATTCTGTCTCCTGTTTTTTTCAGGAAACGTTTTCTGAATAAGAATTAAAGTGCAATAACATATTTAAATTAAAAAATAAAACGAAAATCCAAGAACTAACAATGAAAAACAAACCACATAATTGGCTGAATAGCAAAATCCTTTTAGAAATAAATAGAGAAATCCCATTAAAAAACCATACACAACAGACAATCAAAGAAATAAATTGCACCATCAAGACAGATTAGGCCAAAAAGATCAGATTTATTTTCAATCAAAAATACCTTGGTAAAGATTAAACAAATAAGAGATTCCCGTGTTCTTATGAACTAATCAATGTGAGGAAAATACCCTCACAGAAATAAATTTTATATCTTGCAAAATCAAAAAGTATAATTAAATTGAACATATGTATATGTTATAAGAATTTAGGAGGGGGGGTGGGGAACCTACCGGAACTACTGGAGATGAGTCTGAGTTGTGATTACAGGCCATTGCTGAGTGAAATTAGTAGAGAAAAAACAACAAAGAAGAAGAAGAAGAAGAAGTGTGGAATAAAGGACTCGTCAAGTTTCAAGCATGGTATATAGCAACACGCACCCCATCTTCTCCGATCTTTCAATTTTTTCAAGTACTGCTTCCCATTAAAGATTAACCATACATGGCAATATAATATTGTGTTCTAAGGTAGTATTAACAGAAACTGTGGATTAATTATTTAATTACTTCAAATCTCGGTATAATTTAGCAACTTGCTAAGAATCCGCGCTAGCAAGGAAGATTATTCTATTATATAGAATTAGTCGATCAGCATTCCATGGTCTACAAGGCCTTGGATTAATTCCGGTGTACCTAACTATACATGTACATACATACATTTATTAATTGAGAAAAAAAAAGCTTAATTAGGGCATATTCTTGGCGGTGATTACAAAATAAAATAATGCTTGAAATGTTACATGATCACTTCTCAAAAACAAAATTAAGAAAACACGCATGCACATATCAAAGAATGAATGCTTTGATCATCAAATCTGACAATTATGATTTAACGTGTAAAGACAATCTCAATTCAAATCGAATCATAATAGATTCAAATATGATCTGTTTAATAAATAAAATAGATAATAAACAAGTTTTTATGATTTCAAATCTATTTGGTCAAGATGTTTTTTCAATTTTGAATTCGATAATAAAAAAATCTTAACAACAGAATCATTAGTTTATAAGTATGCACGTAGAGGGTGTTTGATAATATAATAATAATTATTTTTAAAATATTTTTTACTTGGAAATATATTAAAATAATATTTTTTTTATTTTTTAAAAATTATATATTTTTGACACTAATATATTAAAACAATTCCAAAATATAATTTTAAACAAAAAATATTATTTTTTTATAAAACACTGTTTATATTGTTTTAATTTCCAATAGCACCTTGTAAGAATTTTTTTAAAAAAATATAAACACTGTTTATAATAATTTTTTTCAATATGGATAACCACTCTGCTCTCCGCCTATCACGCTTTCCAAGTAGTCTAATACAGCTAACCTCACATTATTTATGTAGAAGAGAGGTTTCAAAGTTGCTCGATTGCCTTCTTCTGGATCACACCTATTTATTGTAATTAAAACGGTGTTAATTACTGTGATGAAAATCATTGAAATTGAAAGAGGGTCTTAACCAAATTAACTAACATGATGAAATATTCTTATAAATTAGTTACAGTGGGGTAATTAATTACGAAGAAAATATATAATATTTTACAAAGAACAAGTTTGAAATGAACAAAAATTCAGATTAAATCAAGACGTAATTATAAATTAGAAACAGAAGAGCAATAATTTTTTCATCTATGTTTACACGATTTTTCACAAAATTGATTTGAGACTTGAAAAAAATGAATAAAAACTTATTATGTGATTGTTTGAAAGAAGAGTTGTCAACGTAGAAAATAAAAGGAACAAAAGTGCACAACTTTATTTAGCCTTAATTTCAAGTAAATAAATCATAAATCTAAACCTAGTGCCATATTTTTAAAGAATATTATATTTATTATAAATAATATTAGTATTAATTTTAAAATAGATTATTAGTGGATAAGATAAAGATAAATTCATATTTGATTCATTTAATTAACAAGTTAATGAATCCAGGTAATAATCAAACTTGAATCATTGAAATTATATACCTCATTCATTCAATTACAACTACTCCAGTCCATTGATATATATAAATAAAAACTATATAAATAAAAATCTAGTCATATATATCTCTTATTTAATACCATGATTTTAAATAAGAGACCAGGTTCGTGTAATTATTTCTTATCAATTATTTAGCACAGAATATAGAGTATGTAGTGCCCAAATTACACCCTTCTCATCCTCGATGAATATTACTATGTGAATCTTTTTAATCTATATCGTGAAAGCTCAGCACTATTAAATTTGTTCTTTTTTTAATTTATTATTTTCTGGGTATGATTCGTCTTGATATTCTTCAATCATGTTTATCTATATTCATAATAGATTCATCTTTACCAATAAAGTGTTGGTCTAGCGGTTAAGACACTGTTATATCTCTACAAGGATAAGAATAAAAGTTTGATCTTCAAGAAGTAAATTTATTGGAAGGGGTAGCCACGAACTTCGAATGAAACTAGTTTTACCCTTTAAAAAGATATGAGAATATCCAGGTAAGAATAAAAAAAAAAAATAGACCCATCTTTAGTCAAGTTTCAAACAAATCTAATAAATAGATATATTCTAACAATCATTTATCTTCTTTTAGTAAAGCATATTTGAATCCCAATAGCTTTAATTTATTTTTTTTTAATTATGAAATGGTATCAATGGAAAAGAATCTATCTTTATTGTATGGCTCAAAATCTAACAGAACTGTTTAAAAAAGGAAACGATTTTATATCCAAACAACCATATCATAAGAAATTATTTTTTATCAGTACTCTCTTACGTGATTTGAGCCTAAACCCTAGATTTATGTTTAACCAATACATGGCATGGATTATTCTACCTTTTATGGTTCGTAGGTTCTAGGATTATTTTTTAATTTGATACCCTTGGAGGTGGAATTTAAATTCCAGCCGACAATATTTCAACTTGTAAAACATATTCTCAGCATGTTGTAGTTTGGTCTGTATTATAAATATCTATTATAGTATAAAAAATTATCATTTATATCCTGGATCAATAAGAATTTTCAAATATTATAAAATAATCAAATTACTTTTACATATATATATTGAAAGACTTGATCGATTAATTACATAAAAAAATTATTTTTAAATTCAATTTCTCTCTTTTCAAACACGATTTCTCTTTCTCTCAATCATCTAATCTCTCTCACCAAACCTAGTCGCAGATCCACCACCATCAAGAAGCCCACACAACTTACTCAGTTATCCTCACAAAAGCTGAATATCATCACATCAACGCATGGACTCTTAATATTTTCATGAGGACGTTTTGATACTTCTGGACCCTCTTACACTAATCTCAACAGGCTTGTGTCTCAGGTACAATTAAAATCGAAGTTCTTGATAAAAAAAAAAAAAGAAGTTGGTTTTTGCTTGTTTAATTAGATACTGAAAGGTTCGATTTTGTGCAGGCTATCTCCTCGTTGAGATCATCGCTTCGGTTTGATGGAGCACTGGATGTGGATGTGACTGAATTCCAAACCAATTGTAAAATAGGGTTCTAAGGACGCTGAAGCTCTGGTGCAAAGATTCTTCATAAATAATAGTCAAAAGCAAACTGCTCAGAGCTATAGCGCTAAAGATAAGGTACAAGAATTAATCAACTTTCAGCAAGAATCCGGAACTCTACCCGCCTATTAATGCTATCCATTCTCTCATACCCAATCCCAATCTTACTTTAAAACCAAATCTATATTGCTTGCTTTCATCAAAGCATTTGTTAGAACAGTGTGAATTCTCCCTATAATTTACAAGGTTTAAATGTGGGACTAAACTACCAGCCTCCTACTACTGTTCCTGGTGGTGACTTGGCTAAGTTTCAGAGGATAGTTTGCATGATTGCAAACTCGACCAGCTAGCGTTGCTGAGGTGTTCTTTAGGATTGATCACAAGTTTAGTCTTCTGTGTCCGAAGCGTGCTTGAAGAACTGATTTTTTGTGGGTATACGAATAGTCTTCAATTCTACAGCACGTGTTATAAAAATTATGAAATTGGGATTGATTTTGTATTGCAGACAAAAAGTTTGATGAAATATTAAGTTTTAGTGTTTTTTTTTATATATATAAAGTCGTGATATTAAATAATTATGTTTTTAGAAATGATATTCATGTTAGCGTGTGTATAATGTTTAGAATGTAAATAATAATTTTTCAAATTATAGAGAGTAATTGCAATATAAACCAAATAAGATATTGTGTTTTGTTTTTTTTCTGTACAAGTGGTTCTTCCTCTCTGGTATTCTTTTTTTTCTTCATTTTGGCTTATGAAAAAAAAGAAAGAATTAATTGACATTTTGATAGAGATATATGACTTTTGTTTTCCTGTCGTTTCTTTTGTAGCTAGCATTACTGAACTTGGCTTAGGTTTCTTTTTCCTTACCGAAGTAGAATCTGATGATCACCACTTACTTTAGACTTTGCTTATCATCCTGTACGATAAAAAGATTGCAAGAAAAATTCAAAAGAGAAGAAGAAAATGGCGCACCAATTAAATGTAAACAGAAATTAAATTAAAAATTGATAACTGTTTGGACTGAAATTTGAAAGGAATTATTGGCGCCCACCCATATGAAAAACACTGCTCCTCCTCCTCCTCCTCCTCCTCCTCTTCTTCATGTATTGTGATTAATGGCTAGAATTGATGTGAATTTGTCTTGTTTTGTTATACTGGACAAAAGCATCCATAAATTCATTTTTTTATTAAAGAAATAATAAAAGAGAATTTAAATCGAGCCTTCTCAGCCGTGCACGATTGCTTTGGCACGTCATGATCACTTGGTCTAATGAAGAAAATTATTTGCTGGGTCAGGAACTGAAACGATGACAAAAGGTATTGGCTAGCGGACAACTTGGTGCCTATTCAGGGCCTGGTGCTAGCTCAACTATTTTTTAGGAGCTTTGAACCTGCCTAGTTAGCATCCCTTCAACAAAAATCCTTGTTGCGTATAATTAATTGATTATTTTGTGTCCAGAAACGTCACAGATGAACAGTTCTTCACATGCAGCTTGGCAATCAACTAGGCTATATATTTAATGGTTAATCCCGTGATCTTCCTTCATGCAATGAAAATTAGAGTACAAGAAATGGTATACAAGTTCAAATTATCATGTTAAGAAGAAGAAGAAGAAGAAGAAGAAGGACGTAGGTAGTGGTTTCCTTACAAAAAGAAATAATAAAAAAAAGGTGGTAGGATTTTTAATGATATATGTACGACTTAGCCCGTAGTGGAGTAATGAATAAAAGAAACGGGATGTTGGAGACAAAAGGTAATTTTTTTTAAAAAAAAATTAAGGTTTATTTACTAAAATGATTGAGTTGTTCTAATATCTTATTTGTTTTTATATTTTAAAATGTTTTTAATTTTTTTTTTTATTTTTAGATTATTTTGATATGCTGACATTAGAAATAACTTTTAAAAATAAAAAATATATTATTTTAATATTTTTCTAAATAAAAAGTAAACAAGGTCTAAATGTTCCAAAGAATAGTTGTTCTAAGATTTTTTTTTTTATTTTTAGGTGACCACTTCCATCCCCTTCTAAATGGCTTTGTTTGGTCCCAAATCCGGCTGGTCCTACAGGGACAATTGTCTTAATTTAAAAGCATAGGGTTTAAAGTTAAAATCTTAATTAGGATTTAGGAATAAATAATACTAATGTTTAAAAATCAAATATTGACATAAAACACGAAATCAATTTCGCAATCCAATCTTCTCACTTGTAAGAAAAACAAGCTTAAAGAAATAAAAAAAAGGTATTAATATTAGGGGTGATCATTCATGGAAATTGGATGGTAAACGGCCATTTTGGGTTAATTAATTGTTTACCTTACCAGTAAGAAAAATTCCATTATTCATTTAATTTCCGTCCCAATTAATCCAATATTTCATGTAACCCAATTGTTTTCAACCCATTGCCCATTACATTGATTTATTAAGCTAAAATACTTAAAATTAATATAATAATAATAATAATAATAATAATAACAACAATAATAACAATAATAATAATTTACATTTGACCACTTGGCAACCTAAGTTGGCAGCTCATATTTCTCAATTCAGTACACTCTAGGAAATTTTTGCAGAATTACCTCTGTATTTTAATATATCAAATTATCAACATTATACTTGTCACTTTAAATTAAATATCCAATTCATTCATTTGTGATCCAATCATCCTCAAATATTTTTCATTCCAATTCTTCACTCGTCACACATCACACAATCAATTCATCTTTAATTAATTTCAACAATTTACAATTTTCAGGAATAAGGAGAATTTAAGATGATTCATTACTACATGTTCACCAACTAGCAATTTGGTCATTGGATAATTGTACTTCAATCAATTTGACCCAGTCCTAATGGTTATTAGTTTAAATCTCATATCACTCCATTCTTTCTAATTAAAAAATAAGAACTAATTATAAAATAATGTTGATTTTTTACAAATTTCAAACTAAAAACTATTTCACTTTAAAGACATGTTAAAAATAACAGGTAAAATATAAAACAATTCATATGTATGTACGGTTATATATGATCAAAATTTGACCTAACCTGTAGCAGAGCGCGAACCATCTATCTAATAGTTATTAGTTTGGATCTCATCACTCTATTCTTTCTAATTAAAAAATTAAAAAGTAAATATAAAATAATGTTGATTTTTTACAAGTTTCAAACTAAAAACTATTTCACTTTAAAGACATGTTAAAAATAACAAGTAAATATAAAACCATTCCTATGTACTTACAGTTATATATGATCATTGATTTTAGCTTAATTAATTCATTTTGTTCACCACTCTTGCTGCCAACAATTATTATGATCATTTATCTTATTTTTCAAATTTTTTTCTTTATACTCATCATTGTCACGATCAATCAATATATACAACTTCCACTATCCTCATCACAGTTATTTTACCATCTAACTACGCATCACCACCAATTAATTAACATGTTACTACTAGCTGAGACTTTTTTTTTTTTTTTGATAGTAAACGAGTGAATTATATATTAAACAGCCCCATCAAGTAGGTGGAACTGAACGAAAGATAAATACAATGGGAATATAAAAGAAAAGAGAAGACCAAAGCGACGAGGGACCTAATTAATTAGTCCAGTTCATAATAAATTCAGGATTTCTAAAAAGATCTGAGCCTGTATAGCTGAAATTTCTAACTGAAGACTTCAACTAGAAGGTCAAACGGTGAAAGGTGAGATCAAAAATCATATCCCAATCTGGAGCCTTGGATTCGAAGATTAGGCGGTTGCGCGCTATCCAAATTGACCAGTACAGACCTTTGCAGAGGTGGGTAATAACACGTTGCTGAAAATTTCCATTAATCAAACCGGACCATTCCTGTAGATTTTGATATGAATCTTTGTGCAGACAACCTGAGCACCCGAACCAGTTCAAGAAACGACCCTAAAGAGACCATGTTATAGGACACCAATGGAAGATATGATTAATTGTCTCAGTTTCCTTGCAGCAGAATAGGCAATGAGATTCCTCATATTTAATGATTCTCCTCTCAGCTAAAAAACTTAGTGTACTCAAACTGCTATGAAGAAGAAGCCATATGAACACATCCACTTTTGGAGGGGCATAACCATTCCATAGCAGAACAGAGAGTGATTATTTTCAGTTGCCGATAGACTATCGAAAAGAACGCAACCTGATTGAGCTGAGAACATGCCAGAGCTGTGAAATTTCCATAACTTGCGGTCTGCACCATCTGAGAAAATGAGACCACGCTGCACCTCTGCGATCAAGCTCTCCCTCATGCAGTTTTCACGAGGCCGGAGGAGTCTTCTCCAGGATAGGTTGAAAGTTGTATCTGTCAAATCACATATATCTGCAAGGCTGGATTTTTGCTGCAGGGAGAGGTTATACAGTCTGGGGAATAAGAGTTGGAGAGTGGTTATAGAGCCAAGCCAAGAGTCAGTCCAAAACCGAATGTTCCTCCCATCACCCACCTTGAACCCGACATTTGCATGTAAAAGATTGGCTATGTTTTGTGTTGAGAAGATCGCCGAAACAATGCCATGCCAAGTTGGAGATAAAGAACCTGTAAACTCAGGGATACCGTTAATAAAGTGAGATCGGTATTTTAGAAGAATGTTTTCTTGCCAGCCTCCTACCACTCCATTATCCAGATTCCATAGCCATTTAAATAGCAGAGCCAAATTTTTGTTGTGGATGGATCCTAGCCCGAGACCACCAGAAGATTTACTCTTTATTACCTTGTGCCAGGCCACCTTAAAAATGCCATAAGATGTTGAGGTTCCTTTCCAGAGAAAAGACCGAGTTAGAGAAGAGATGACTTTAATAATACCCTTTGGCACAGCAAAAACTGACATGTAGAACAAAGGAAGAGAGCTTAAGACTGATTTAATTAGACATAACCTTCCCGCCATGCTCAAAAAATTCCCTTTCCATGTGCTTAGCTTTGCTCTGATAGTGGACAGCACTGGTTTCCAAGTAGAGAGTCTGCTGGGATTGGCTCCAAGAGGTAGTCCAAGGTACTTGACCAGGAAAGTATCACTACGACAGAAAACTGAGTTCGCCAAGCTAGAGGTGTAGTCATTGTCCAAGTTGATACCTATTAGTGAGCTTTTATAGAAATTAACTTTCAATCCGGAAATGATCTCAAACCAACGAAGTATCCTCTTGGCATGTAGAAGAGAGGGAAAATCATTTGGCAAGAAAATCAGAGAGTCATCGGCATATTGCAAATGAGTTATGTAATATCCTGGAGCAGTCTGAAGCCTTTGAAATAACCTGAAGCTGATGCCCTATTAAATGAAACTGTCAATCCCTGAACTGTGATGTCAAATAGAAAAGGAGAGAGAGGAAAATATGTATTTATAGATTATTTTATATTTTAAGAAATTTAAAACACAATTACGGATCATGATCATACTTGTTCATCAATTTCATTGGCATTAATGCATACTTAATTAACCTATTCAGCATTCAATTTTTTCATAAGATCTATCATTTGAGATATATGAGAGTCTAACGAGAATCAGTAAGCAAAAATAGGTTAGACTAGCGGTATATTCTTGTTGCGCTGCGTGGCGTTTTTTTTTTCGCGTTAAAAATAATATTTAGGTTGCTGAATCATTTTTTTTGTAGAAAGAAGGGAAAAAATTATGATTTCACTCCTATTAGATCAAATAAATTAGTTTTATGTTAATCAGATAATTAAAATATCATTATTTGATAATGATAACCTAGAAAAAAGTAATGATGATAGCAACAACATCAAATTAACAAAAAAAAAACTTAAAACAAATTGTAAAAATAAAATAAATAATTATCCAGCTTAATTACCAATCCATTAAATACAGAATGATAAAATTGAATATAAAAAAAATAAAAATAAAAACAGCTTAAGTCAATTCAAGTTAGCATGATAAACTTGTAGCTCAAAAGTAAGGGGCGAGCCAACCCAGGTTAACCCCCATGCTTGTGACTCGGGTCATGAAATTAGGATAACTCGATAGAAAAGATTACGTAAAAAATCACAACACAAGTAAAAAAAAAAAAAACCATGTCAACCCACGTTAACTTTTCAAACTCATAACTTAAGGCATTAGATCAAAATCACCCTATCTAGAAAAAACACAAAGCCCAATTCCCCACCAATTAAATGTTGAACAATTAACTTGGAAAAAAAATATCAATTACATAAAAAGATTCAAAAAAATCAACAATTAAAATATTAGGGATCAAAATTGAAATACAAAATAAATTTATTTTTTTAGGGTAAAATTGAAAAAAATAAGATAAAAGAATCAAAAGAATGAGGATCAATACTGAAATAAAAAATGAAAATAAATTTTTGAATGAAAGGTGAAATTGAAAACAAAATCAATTAAAAAAAAGCCAAAAAGAATATTAAAAAAACAAGAATCAAATTAGAAAAAAATAATATATAATAAATTTGGATTGAATGATGATATTGAAAATAAATAAAACTTCTACAGAAGAGTCAAGAAAAAAAAAATCAAAAATTAAAAGAATAAGAACTAAAATTGAAATACCAACAACAAAATAGGTCAAACTGTAATTTTTTGGGGAGGATAAAAGAAGGGGGGGGAATGAAAGACCCACCAGTGACAAACTAGATCATCATTGCTGACACGTGCCGCACCAACAGGAAAAAGAAGCGATGACACTTCTAAAAACAAGATAAAAGGGCATTTTCTAACACTGGAAGGCAACACTCGCGTCAACCGATGCGCGTAGGCGCTGAAGAGGTCGCATGTCACCCCAACCTTTATATTTTTTAATATATGGTTGATTATCAAATTGCCCCTCATATAATAACAAGAAAAAAACATTGCGAAAAAAATGAAAAAGCTTCTTAAGGCTAGTTTTATTTTTTTGGTTTTCAATGATATTTTGATCGTTTCACTGTATTTTTTTTTAATTTATTTTTTATATTTGATTAAATATTAAATTGTCTCTCAACTAACCTAATAATAACTAAAATTAAACCTTTGTAAAAATACAAAAAATATCTCTTAATGCTAATTTTAAAGTGTTTTGTTTGCTTTTAAGAGTACTATGGTTATTTTATTGTGTAATTGAAATGAAAAAATATTTATTTATCCCATGTTAATTTAACAATGAATTATAGGATTTATATAAAAAAAAAAATTGAATGTCCCAGTAGCTACTGTTATTTTATTTTCTGGTGTGAGAAGCAAAACTGTGAAAACACTGTTCAATGCACAGTGTTTTAACTCTGAAAATCCTTTCCCAGATAGCTTTTGCTAATTAATTAAAGGTAGAGAACACGTTTAGCATGGAAAGTTGGAAACAGCAAGATGTCAGGTAGTGTCTCCGGCAGAGAATCCATGTGACCAAACAGAACAAATTATCAAGGATAGTTCTCGATCCTCTATAATATAGAATGAAGCCACTCCCTTTCCAAGAATCGACATACCAACTCCCTTTTTTTTATTTGCCAAACCCTATTTACAAATTAATATCTTTTTCAGTTCATGCATGAAGAATAGGAATCCCTCTTGTAAATTCTGATTTCTATGCGATGATTCATTTGTCATTTGGTTACAAATTATAAGATATATATATATATATATATATATATATATATATATATATATATATATCATTTAATTTTTCATCTGAAATTTAAATTTTTAGTTAAGTTCTAGTTATTAACAAAAACTAATTAAGGAGGGAAAATATTATTCCTCTTTTCATAAAGTATATTACTTTGTTTTTAAAACCTTAGATTTTTTTTAATATTAAATTTATTAGAAATTAAATGTAAACCTCCGACCAGAAATTTTAATATTAATAAATCAAACTTAATCTAGGAATATATAGTGGGTAATTAAAAAAATTGAAAAATAAACAAAAAATACAAAAATATAGAAATACGAATGAATAAAAATTAAATGGAAGTGATACATGAGAAAAAAAAAAGATAATGGGATATAATTCAATGAAATTTAAAATAACTCAGTTTAAATTTGGTATAAACAGGAGATAAAATTTAAAAATATTTTCAAAAAACATATATATATGCACGTTATTGTGTTGTCAACCTTGATGGAAAGAAAGAGATAATGAAAGTTCTTCTTTTCTCAAGCTTAATCTTTGTAAAAACCTAGGGAAAACTAAAGATTTAGGGAGAAAAGTGTGAGATTTTATTATAATAAATACTTAATTACTTTAAATTAGAAAGACTTGGTGAGGGGAAAGTAAGGAATTAGAGAGAGAATGTTAGTGGGGTGAAAAAAGAATAAGAAAGCTTGAGAAATTTTGACTAGTTAGTTTTAGGAGTGTGTATTATTGTTTGGTAAAGTTATCTAAATTTATTTGAATCAATTATCAAGAAGTTTAATTGATTTTTGATTGAATTCTTAATTATTGAATTTAATATTCTTATGTGAGAATTGGGGGTTTTGTAAAATTGATATGGGTGATGTTGTTATGGTTGAATAACATTGAAATGACTTAAAATTATGAGTAATTAAATTGATAAGGTTCTTATCTAGGATAAAATTAATGATTATATCTAGTTGTGGTAAGATTGTCAAAACATTTTGGGTGAGGATTTTGTAAGATAAAAGTGTAAGATTGTGTTTTGATTTATGAAGGGTGTAAGTAATGTTGATGAGATGATTTGTGATGTATATTTTTGTGACATTATAACTAATTATGAGTAATGAAAAGATTTAGACAATTATATGTTTTGAGAAAGTAATTTAATAGACTTAAATCAGAGATAATGAAAGTTATGGTTATGAAAAATAAGAATATTTAGTTCATGAAGTGGAATATACCATGATGAAAATTATTATAATGGAACTAGTTATGTTCCTAAGTTTATAAAAATGGATAGTAATGAATTGATCTTGTTTCAAAGTGGAGTAGGTACTAGGATGTCACATATATCAGGTAAACATCCTATACTTTGATATATTTAATTTGTTTCCCTTAAATTGTGTTAATTGTAATTTCTTTTGAAACACAAATCATGAATAATAAATAGAGTAATAATAAGGTGAAAGAAAGAAAAGAATTGTGAACTTGATTAAATATCTAAGATAATTTGGAAGCTAATGATATTAATGTGATACATTGATATCGTCATTTACTGAAATAAGAACTTGATTAGTCATTTCAGGATATAGACGCTAATGATATCAATAGGATTATACCGAAATCAGCATACTACTAAAAGTATAGAAATGAGAATGTCAAACTAAACTTGATTAGCCTTCCAGGTCGCAAAGTCTAATGATACCAACAGGTCCTATTGGTATTGGCAATTACATGGACTTGATTAGCCGTTCCAAGATTATAAAGGCTAATATGTCAATAGGGTTATACTGGTGTCGACATTACGTGGAAATTTAATTAGTTATCCATAAAGTGAAAGCTAATGATAACAGGAAAAATAATATTAGCATACCCTTGAGTAGTCAATATTGATATGATATTGATTTGGAATCGTTATTATCATTGATTTGATTGGCTCAAGTTATGGGTGATAAAGAGAATATCGGGGTGTTTGATATTGAAACTAAATTTGTGTACAAGGTGTAATAGAAAGAAAAAAGTTTACTACATTGAATTATTAAGATGAAATGATTTATTATATTGATATTGAGGTTAAGTAAGTAACTTTGATATTATAAACTTCATTGTGTCTATGTTTGCTTACATGCTCATTTTTTTTTAGACAAAACTAGCTATACAGTTAAGATTGTATTGATTTTATTATAGATTAGGTAGAACTTTCTCTAAATAGAAAACTAATGTGATTATAATTAATGTATTGTATGGAATATTTTGGGACATTAATGTAAACATATATGTATGTATCTTTACTTTGTATCATTTCATATAAATATTAGCTAGTGTCTAATCAAGTATTGTCAAATTTAAGGAATTACATGATTATTATTATCAGATTTCTAAATTACATGTTTTATATATAATTGTATGTTTGAGAACTGTTATGTAAATATACTTAATAAGTTGTGTTTACGAAGTTTGTTTGATGTGATTGTGATCTAGGATGACTGGATCCAAAGAATGGAAAATAATATATAATTGTAATAGGTTAAGTCAATAACATGGGATATCACTATTATAGGAAAACTCTACTGAAATTTCAGCAAAAAATAAAAAAATCTAGTATTTTCCATATAAAAATGTGTGTTTTGTCTAGGAAACGTGAGACTGTTACATTGAGCTTCATAATTTATTTTGGCTTACTTTCTATGAGGTTATTTCAGTCTCATAACTCGGGTGTGGATTGATTGAAAATTGAGCTTTTTGTTTTGATTTACTTTCTATTAGGTTATCCAGGTCTCATGATCCAGGTTTGACAAGTTAACTCGGGTTGACTCGGGTTAATTTTTTTTTTC